>OZ012659.1:19336405-19957564 GCA_963942545.1 Oxycera nigricornis
GGCTTGCCAGACACGGGCCAGACACGGGGCGTGCCAGACACGGGCCACACACGGGGCGTGCCAGACACGGGCCAGACACGGGGCGTGCCAGACATGTGGCGTGCCAGACACGGGCCAGACACGGGGCGTGCCAGACACGGGCCAGATACGTGGCGTGCCAGACACGGGCCAGACACGGGGCGTGCCAGACACGGGCCAGATACGTGGCGTGCCAGACACGGGCCAGACTCGTGGCGTGCCAGACACGGGCCAGACACGTGGCGGGCCAGACACGGGCCAGACACGTGGCTTGCTAGACACGGGCCACACACGGGGCGTGCCAGACACGGGCCAGACACGTGGCGTGCCAGACACGGGCCAGACACGTGGCTTGCCAGACACGTGGCTTGCCAGACACGTGGCGTGCCAGACGCGGGGCGTCCCAGACACGGGGCGTGCCAGACACGGGCCAGACACGTGGCGTGCCAGACACGGGCCAGACACGGGGCGTGCCAGACACGGGCCTGACACGGGGCGTGCCAGACACGGGCCAGACACGTGGCGTGCCAGACACGGGCCAGACACGGGGCGTGCCAGACACGTGGCGTGCCAGACGCGGGCCGTCCCAGACACGGGGCGTGCCAGACACGGGCCAGACACGGGCCAGACATGGGGCGTGCCAGACACGGGCCAGACACGTGGCGTGCCAGACACGGGCCAGACACGGGGCGTGCCAGACACGGGGCGTGCCAGACACGTGGCTTGCCAGACACGTGGCGTGCCAGACGCGGGGCGTCCCAGACACGTGGCTTGCCAGACACGTGGCTTGCCAGACACGGGCCAGACTCGTGGCGTGCCAGACACGGGCCAGACACGTGGCGTGCCAGACACGGGCCAGACACGGGGCGTGCCAGACACGGGCCTGACACGGGGCGTGCCAGACACGGGCCAGACACGTGGCGTGCCAGACACGGGCCAGACACGGGGCGTGCCAGACACGTGGCGTGCCAGACGCGGGCCGTCCCAGACACGGGGCGTGCCAGACACGGGCCAGACACGGGCCAGACATGGGGCGTGCCAGACACGGGCCAGACACGTGGCGTGCCAGACACGGGCCAGACACGGGGCGTGCCAGACGCGGGGCGTCCCAGACACGTGTCTGGCCCGTGTCTGGCACGCCACGTGTCTGGCCCGTGTCTGGCACGCCACGTGTCTGGCTATCCAGGAAGGGCAAATCTAACCCTTCCTGGCTAGCCTCACGAAAGTAGCTCATTTAAACATTAGGTTCATGGTCAGTTTCATACGAAATTTTAAAAATTCTCATCATCCCGCAGCTAGGTTATAGTGCCGTCCAACTTTTTTGTGGTATCGCAATGGGCCTACCACGGTCTAAGTGACCCATCTTTTGATGAAGAGGGCCTCGACTATAACCAACCAAGCAACAAAAAGCATTTTATTCCTGGTCCATCGTCTCCCACGCACAGCCTTGTAGCCTGTTTTCTTGTTTTTCAACGTTGGGTGGTGGAAATCTGCACAAGATACCGAGTCGGTCCTACCTCTCGGCATGACGAGCAAACTTAGCTAGCTAAGTTAGCTAACTAACTAACTCTGGAACGATATTTTCATTATACAAAAATTATGTGTTATTTCATTATAATTATTCTATACAATTTGTTTCTCGCCATTGACTGTTTTATTTACGTTATCCCAAAAATGAGCAACGGCAAATTAACGACAATTTTTCAAAAAAATCCCTACAATCTCACTCCTTAATTTTGCTCCGCTACTGGATGCATTATTTTTGACACTATTGACGTCTTATGACTTTTTGAAATGTCAACTGTCGACTTGACGGAGTTGTTTACTCCAATAATTTGTCCTCTTGAAAAAAATTTCACGATGAAATTCACACTTCCTTGGACTGTTTGCCGGGTGTGCCTACGTAAGGGTCAAATGTATTCGTTATTCGAAAAAGACGGCACTGGTTTGACTATAGCTGAAAAACTGAGAATCGTTGCTGAGATCAAGGTAAACATTGAAACTTTCTTTACCTTAATAATAGATTTCTCATTGCGGCTTGTAAATGATTTTCTGAACCAAACGATAGACTATTGGAGCTAAATGACACAGATATAATGTTGAAAAATTGTTTCCCTCGAACAGTATATTCAGTATTCCGGAGAAAATCGCCAACTGCCTTAACCACCATTTCGATTCAATAGGTCATGAAACCATAAGAAAATTACATACCACTGTTCGAATCGTCATCTCTTTGCACATCCCCAATTTCTCTTTTTCACTTAAAAATAACCAATAAAAAAGAAATAATCGAAACTATTGACTCTCCACTGCGCCAGGTTCCGATCGTATCTGCGTTAATGGCAAAATTAATTAAAGAAAATGTTGTAGATATTCTTGTTAAATTAATAAATAAATGTTTTAAAGATGAAAACTTCCCGAAATAATTGAAAACCTTTGTAGTGACAGCGATTTTTAAAATGGAAGATGAGACTGAGCCAAACAATTACAGACCAATTTTACTTTTGATTTCCTTAAATAAAATCTTCGAAATTATTTTAGATTTCCGAAAGAAAAACTTCTTGTTGCAAAACAACATCTTAGATAGAATCCAGTATGGATTCCAAGCGAGCAAAGGCATAACAGATGATACCCCGGATCTCACAAAACTAATATTAGAGTATTTAGATAAAGATCACGTTAGGTCACGTTGCTGCAATTTTTGTGGACTTAAAAATCGCCTTCGAAACAGTGATACGTGAAACTTTAATCGCCCGACTCGAACAATATGGAGTTGTGAAAATGCAAACCAGCTATTACATAATAAATATAAAGTTATTTAAGAACAATATAATTTTATTAAGAATATTTCTCGAAGAAGCAGAAAATTTAACATAATTGATCATTTTTAAAGTTTAGTTTTGCTGAAACTTTACATTGGATTCTTGACTCATCTAAAAGCATTAATATTAGATGCGAATGCTATTACCTCGCCCTAAAATGTTACGCAATTAACAAAGATGTCTTATATTTCCAACATTCGGGAGTGTACTTTACGTCGTTTAAGCCATTCCATCGCGGAACATCCAACAGTAATTGAATTCCATTTTTCTAAATCCATATTACAGATTATTCCCGACAAACAACTTCCGCAAGAAATATGTCGTCGCTGTACGATACTCTTGAATTCTGCTCATCAATTTCAAATACAATGCAAAAGGACTGAATTTGTTTTACAAATGTCCGTAAAATACAAGGGCAAATTAGAGAAAGGAATGAAACAACATGCCGTCGTACTCACGTTGAATAATGGCAAAATTTACTCTATGCCCAACGATGTGACGGTAAAAACAAAATTCTCCGTGCTAAATGCGGGAGTTTTATCAAATGAAACTAGACAAGTATCAGAAGAAAGTGTTCCTGAAATAAAAGAAACCAGTGCGAATAATGTAAAACAGAGTGTGCCTAATGAAAAGCAATCTCAATTTAAAAACACTATAGGCAAAACATTAAAGGGAAACATGCCAACGGATTGTAGTAACAGAATATCGACCGTCTTAAATTCAAAGAAAAATAAACAAAAAAACAATCTCGGTGCAACAGAAACAAAATTAAATACAAATCCGTTAGAAGTAAGTATCGTCCTTGAACACAAGAATGGTTATTCAATTTTTTTGATGCACATTCTAGGCAGTTGAACTTCACAAACCTGACGTTGACGAAGCCAACTCTCGAATTTCCAAAGACGGACTGCACATCACTGAAAACATATTACTGGGCCGAATAGCTGAAGATGCTTTCACTGAAATCATAAACGTAAATTAAGCGATTCTGCAATTCAATTTATTAATCATAAGTTTGTGTTTAAGGCTGACGAAGATGATTTTAGCATGCACGAAATTGGAACAACCTCTCCATCTCCACACAATAAAAGTTCAACTGAAACGAAAAAAACGCTTCATCGCCAAATTGTGGGTGCACGATCCAAATCAAAACTTTTCATCTGCGAAATCTGTGCGAACCAATACAAAAGTAAAACAGGATTTAATCTTCATATGCGAGTGCATCGAAACGATCGACGGTATAAGTGCGAGTAAAATATTCAGGACATCTATTTCATATCGATCATGTAATAATTACTCCGGTTTTTAGAATTTGCTGTGCGAAATTCGTACAGAGCAGCAAATTGACTGCTCACATGCGAAGCCACACTGGAGAAAAACCTTACGAGTGTATACATTGTTCGCGAAAATTTGCTAAAAAGGAATCGAAGTTGCTTCATGAAAGGTAAAAGGAAATTGTACTTTATATGTAATGTATATATGATTCAATCTCCATTTTATTTGTCATCAGAATGCATACAGGCGAGAAACCGTATGAATGTAATGTTTGCAACAAAAAGTTCTCGTACGGCAGCGTACTGGCCAGGCACAAAGTTCTTCATACAAATGACGAGAAAAGTTTCTTGTAAATTATTTTCGAAGAGTCTCAAATCGAGCTTATGATTAATCAAATTGTTTTGATTGCAGATGCGGTATTTGTGGAAAGAGATTTAGGTTTAAGTATCATCTAGCAGCGCATCTCAAGACAGCTTCGCATCAGTGGCCTCTGAAAAAAATTTAATTGTATGAATTACACTTTTAGAAAAAGTGTATCGATAAATAAATATTTTTTACTTTTGAATGTCTTTTTTAAACTATTAATAATATCTTTCTGATGAGACTTCAGGTTGCTTGTTTTATTATACTATTGGAGTCTATGTTTGCTTGCAGCTAATCGTTTCCATTCGTAACCCTATACGAGTAAAAGTTCGTAATTATTACGAAGACATCCACAACACGCCCTTTAGTTACAAATTTAGTAACGCTATGCAGCTGAGTTTTAAGGTATGCCTCGTAAAACAGCTCGTCTTCAACCACCCCTAAGGATCAGTATTTACTAATTTTCTAGAGAGAGCCACAGATAGGTGTGCTACTACTATTGGTGTCTACGTTCTTACGTAGAACTTTAAACGTAATATGTACAAATGTTTACTTTTTATTGTCCTATAGTGCTCAAATTGTGATACCAAATTGAATTATTATTTTTTTGCATTTTCAAATATGAAGAGAAAAAAATTAAAATTATTTTTACCATGTATCTACTAGAAAGCCAAACCATTTATGATGGTCGCAATATTAACGCCCCTTTCCCGCTTAAATTCTAGCTCATTCCGTCTAGGGTGAAAAGTATTTTTTCAAACTCTAATATAAATATCAAAAGTTGGTTCGTTGGAACTCAAATCAATACAACATATTGCCTTGTCAAATAGGGTTTCAATGTTACATTTTTTATCGTCTATAAAAAATATTTTATGTAGGCGATGAAGTATATAAAATACTTACTTTTTATTCTATATTATAACGAAACTGTAGAGATCGACATTTCCACACTGAATTTATTTCGGAAAAATATGCTGAAGGACTATTTGGTAGCAGTAGAAATGAAAAATATCATTTTTAGGACTGTTAGCCACGGAACGGATTTTGATGATACTTGGCATAGTGATAGCTTAAAATATATACCCTGGATCAAGTATAGGATATTTTCTTTCTCGAAAAATGAAACGGTTTCTACAAGATTCCAAAAAATGAATTTTGTGGTTTCAATTTCGCTGGCAAAACTGAATATAGTGTAAGAAAAGTAAATTTATTATCGAGTGGTGTGTAATGAAATTTACTAGACCTGGATAGCAATTGCAAAAATTTCATTTTTTGTTTTGAAACTTTTTGTCGAGCATTCAATTATTTACTTAAAAATTGATTTGCTTGAAAATATATCAGCCAGCAGAAGGTTTCAATCCCTTCCTCTTCTCCTGCGCTCTTGGTGGTTCTTCATCAAATTTCCAATGTCATTGTTTGCCTTTATCCTTTTGAAATTACGCTTACGAGTAAGATGTAGTGCACCATTTGCGGCATTTTATATATGCCTACACTTTTAAGTTTACTGCAATTTATAATTAGTATACATAGTGATTACATTTCATGTATGTTTAAAAATTATGTATAATGTTTAATATTTATTAAATATATAAACGCATTTTATGCTATTTCCGATTGAATTCCATATGGTTTTTGACTGTAGTAAAATTCACTCATCAAGTAAACTTTGCCCAGCTACTTTATCAAATAATCAAACTAGTTATTTACTATTATAAAGGACTTGTTATAAAAGACTCGTTATGATCGCCCTCGACATTTACAGCATAACTCTTTGCCTCGCCTGACGTATCGATAAGACTAATCTACCACGATCATCTTTGATGATTCAGGATTCAGCAACTCTCACATCGTTTTTCTTCATATTCATGCTACTTTCACATATTCATTTCACTTAAGGGGTTATACCTATGTGAAGGCTAAAAAAACAAGCCTTTTTTCAAGATTTTTTTTTCAAGGTTTTTGGAAAAAAGCTTTTATAAATAATATATCAATATAAAGGGCAACTTTTCGGGAGTGCAAAAAATTTTTTTTATTTTAAATTTAATACAAAATGGCGGCTGTAGTGCACGTTAAAGTCACTAGTATTTACAAAAGACGTTCCGCGGCCGGACAAGTTTCTCAGCCCCATCTACACCTGGAACAATGAAATTTTTTTTTCATAAACTCCATGAGTTTTGCTAGTGAAGTATACACGATAATAGTTTAATATCAGTTTTTCGCAAAATGGCGACCATTTAACAAAAAAATTGCATTTTCGACCCAAAAAAATGACTTCAATTGTTTATAACTTTTTTTAAACAAAACCAATCATTAAAATCGTGTGTACTTCACTAGATAATCATATCAAAAAGCTACAGTTATAACGGGAGGTCATTCGGATGAAAGCTAAAAGAGTTTCGTTTCCGGCAAATTTCAAAAATACACTTTCGAGATAAACGCGTTTGAAGTTTCAAAACCTTATAAAGTTGTGAATTTTCAAAAAATTTACTATATGCAAATTTTTTAACCTTTACTCTGCTATCCCAGCACCATACAGTTGGCCTTCTAAGACCGTGGATTTCTCCTCCTCGTCCTTTCTTGATGCTAAAAGGCCGCGTCTCGCCTCTTTTACAACGTCGGAAATTGAGCGCTCAGCAGCCTTTCTTCGCTCGGCGTCTGTTTCTAAGCAGAAATTGTAAAAATTAGGTTCTGCAGTCAATCCTAATGAGTCTCAAACGAATGGCGATTAGGCGAACGCGTGTTGCCGATCTTGCTGCGCTTCTGCGATGAACTACTTGCTTTACTGCCTTTACGGCCACTGTACAGTTTACTACTCATTTCTAACACTTTTTTATACAAAACAACAGTAAAAATATCAATCAAAACATAGTACTTTAACCTCAAATGCAGCGTGTAGTCAATCGAGTAAACAAAAGCTCTCCTAGCGTCGTTTACGAAGGAACGTGCCCTATACAGTGTATATTAATTACTATATAGTATAAAGCGAGCAAATTTTACGTGTTTCGAGCATTGGAGTTGCTTCAGAAAATTGATTCTCAAAAATTTTCTGAAGTATATTAGTATTTGGACATTTTTGATTTCAATTCTAGGGATGTGTTAGCATACTTTTAGCCAATAAAAAAAAATTGGGAAAAAAAATTAAGTCACATAGGTATAACCCCTTAACATTCCTCTTCCATAATTCCATACGATTCAACGTTATTATCCTATTTTCCTACTCGTTGTTCTCTTGACTCGACCCTTTTGTATCACCAAACGGCGACTAATTACAATATAAGCATAATCAGCTGATACGAAATATGGCAACGGTACTTGACAGCCATTGAAATAACAAATAGTTGTCAAACTGATAACGATTTGTTTGTACACAATCGCAAGTGTTGCTTTCCATTTCGTCACATAAATTTGTAGAAATTGAATTTAACAGTGACCATGAAGTCCGAATATTCGTTAAATGTTTGCAGGGTGTGCTTGGAAAACGAGACGCTACAGTCCATCTATGAGAAAGATGAGAATGGACTTTATATCTATGAGAAGATAATGTTGTGCGCTGATGTTCAGGTAATATGCATAGTATACTTATTTGGATCATCTGTTTTTATTTTTTAATTTAATACGTTAAGTGGCCACATGCAAAACCAATTGTTAAGCTAAGTCGAGTATACAACATATAGTAAACGTGTCGGTAGGATTGAAAAAAATACTCCTTCCTATGCAGCTACTTGTTTTGCATCGCGATGCAAAAGTAACCACCCTAATAGAAATATTTCACGACTCCACCGCCAGTGTGTGGTATTCAACGTATTAAAGTACATAAAATAATTCCGCAATACTAAATGAAACAGAATTTAATAAACTTACAAGTAATAATTTTGAAAAATATCGTCTTAAATCTTTTCCACCCTATGGTCACAATAATGTCTATTGAGCCTTTCTCAATTAGTTCTATTATTGTTAATCAAATCAAGACCACTGTATTTTATTATGCCAACATAAAATCATCGAAATTCAAATCAGACCGTGATCGATGAATATTCAACTATAAACCTAATAAACAATTTTAAAAGAATTCCTCTCTTCATTTCAGATAAATCCAAAAATCAAATGGCCTGACAAAATTTGTGAATTATGTCTTCAAAATTTGGACATTTCCTATAATTTTCGATTGAAATATAAAAGTTCTGAAGAAATTTTGGAACAAACATTTGCTGAAAACACTATACACGTTAAATTCGAATCATCGGAAACTGAAGAACATGCACTTCAATCGAAAGTGCAGTCCGTATCAATTGATAGAGTTGAATTTACAAGAAAAGAATATATGTCCATGAACAGCACTGATGAAACTGATGATAATCATGGGAAAATTGAAGACAAGGTAAACATATTTGATACTACAGACCATTGAACTATATTCTAGGTATAAATTATTATGAAATCACGTGAACTCGTGCATTCCATCATCAAAGCTTTCCGCTTAGTACAATTTCATAGAATAGATGCAAAGATTTTATAGAATAGATACAAAGATCCAGTTCAATATCAGAGGAAAACAGATAACATTCATACAGAGGTGAATATGTATTGATAATTCGTCGCTTAACCCATTCGCTGCCAAGACCACATCATATGAAGTTATTCTCGTGGCCAATTATATTTTAAGTGCTATTTTTTCCTAAATATGAACAGAATTTCTTTTTCCTTAACAAAGCAAATTTCATGTTGGACTTTCCGTACAAAAGCTCTTGTATTTCAACGTCAGGTAGAACTGAACACGTTCAAATGTTGGCACAGAAACTGAGCTAGCTAAAACTAAACGACCTTTGGCAGCCTTAATAATTCAAGGATAACCTTTCAACTAACAGAGAACACATAAGTTAAGGTGTTGAAAATATGCCCGAAATTGTTTGGAAGTGAACCCTCCTTGTAAATAAAACTGGAATCTACTGTATGCAATAATTTGGAAATAAGAACCTCAGAAGCACTCATGGAAATTTTCTGGTCAATAAAAATGTCTAATCACGACCCATTAGTATTAATGACCTATTGATTCACAAATGCCCAAATTAAACGCAAAAAATGGAAACTGGTAGGGCTCATATTATCAGTGCGCACTATATTAAGACGAATGCCGGGAAGAATAATATCAAATAATACAAAAACTACACGATTCTATCCGAAATAAAGAAAAGAGGCAAGAACCAGACTAACGTCTGGTAATATCCAAGAAGCGTACAAAAATGGAGAGGCTTTCTTATTGCCCTATCTTCCAAATGGCGTAGTATTAGGACATGTACTATATAAGATATCTAATTTAAAAAATAATGAAAATAATTATAAAAGACCGCTGTTTTAATTATAGGGGATTAGCGAGAACATATCTCATAAACTATGCAATAATGAACAAACAAAAAATTGCGACGACAAATCGGAAAGCAGATTCATGCATATTTGTGAAGTGTGCGGCAATACGTATCAATACAAAAGTTCCCTAGAGACACATGTACGGCGACATACGAACGAAAAGCCATTTTCCTGCGAGTGAGTTTATTACGCAACAAGTTAATCGATATCAAAATAAAACTGTCCTTTTGATTGTTTTAATTTTAGGATCTGTGGTCGTCAATTCGTTTTAAATGGCCAATTAACGTGTCACATGAGAACGCATACTGGTGAAAAGCCGTACGAGTGCCGTTATTGTAAAAGAAGATATGCAGACGTCGGTGCAAGACAGGTGCACGAAAGGTATGGCAAATATTATAATTAAATGTTCAAAGCAAAATTCATTCTCGTCTCATAGAGTGTTCACAATAATTTATGAAACATCAAGATTCTTATGGTCGTACGTTAGCTTGTTTTTATCAATGATTATTTTAGGTTATTTTTTATGGTTAATCTGCTTTTTAAATTGCCTCTTAAAAATACATCATACAATACACCGGTCGCTAGTTCTATAGAAAATTAATCACTTAATGGGGTGAAGGCTACTCCGAGGCGAAAAAATGTACATTTTCAAAAAAAAAATGAAACTGTTGCTTAGTGTTATTTTATTTTATAAAAAAAAACAAGTTTTAACACTATATTTTAAGTAAAAAATTTCCAGTAAAAATATCAATCCCGGTCTAAGTTGTCAGATCGATTGTTGATCGCTCCTTTAAAAAAACAGTGCCTTGCGGTGACAATCAGTACTTCTTATTGGTTTATCCAAAATCAATGGAATAATAGAAAATTATGGTTTACGAAATACTTAACACGTTCAATGCTGACCGGAAAAATAGAATATTCCCCCATCGGGCGCACAACAACAAAAAACCTAGAATTGAATTTTACCATATTTTAGGTAAGAATGAAAAGCAAAATACGAATCAAATTGACATAATATCAAAGCCAATCAATTACTGAGTAAAGAATCTATTACATGTAGGATCCCATCTATGGTGGAACCACAAATCTAGAAGCAGGTACAAAGTGTCTGTTTCTCCGGAACCACATGTGCCACATGCCGTATACCTTTCCTGGACCACATGTGCCCAAAATGTGTTCATTGAAGCTTATGTCCTTGTCTCAAATTAAGTAAAATTGCTGCATCTGAAAATTTACCCAAAAATTTGAAAGGAAAAAAACGTTCGTTTATTATTTCTAGAAAAAAGTGTTGTTCAAAAATAGCTTCAGTTGAGCGCCAGATAAACTATTGAACCCGAAAAAATGAAATTTTCTATGATTTCGGAGAACTTGTGCCCTTCGAGAGAAACTATTTTTAAGAGAGTGGTCAACAATCGAGCTGATAACTTGGTGCAGAATTGATATTAAATAAATATAGTGTTCAAACGTTGTATTCTTTATGAAATAAAAATCATTAAATAACAGTCTAAGTTTCTTTGAAAACGTATATTTTTTTACGCCTTCGATTAACCCCAACGCTTTAAGCTTACAATATTGTCTCACAAATGCGCCCCTTTTAATTAAAATGAATTCAACAAAACATTAAATTTTGTCTATTTTTACCAAACAGAACGCACACTGGCGAACGTCCTTTCAAATGTGATATTTGCAGTAAAACGTTTACGTATGCGAGCGTTTTGAAGAAACACAAATTAACACACACGGATGAGAAAAAGTACAGGTAATAGAAAGTTTAATATTTTTATAAATTTACAAAATTGTAATCAAACATTTGCATTTCAGCTGTGAATATTGTGGTAAAAAATTTCGTCTTCGTTATCATCTTACTGCCCATTTAAATACATCAAAACATCAAAATTTGACTGTCGGTGGAGAGTCTTTGATCAAAATAGAAAATATTTTGTGATATTCATGAAATTGTACTTGAAAGATTCATGCTTTATATGAAAATGTGATTGTTATGTATAATTAAGGAGCTTTTTGAATAAATCGGTTATAAATAAATATAATCTTATATAATTGGATTTTATTTAATTTTATCGGAAAAGCTTTTGGGCGTATACAATTTCTTGGAGAAATTAAAGAGATAATAAACGTATGTACGTCTATAAAGTTTATTTTCAGAATTGCTCTTCTATTTAGCTAAATATTTAAGAGGTGAAAATTATTATATGCTTTTAATTAGTGTCCGACCAGAGCAAGAGCTTTTACCGAAGCCGAATTTTCGAGATCTGTCTTAGTTTCGGCCGAAACCGAAACTTTTTCAAATACATTAAAAGTCTACTGTTTACTGAAATTTGGCTTATTTTTTTAACACGTGTTAAAAGAAATAAAAAGCAATAATGTATGCAAGTATATGAAAATATTTTTTTTGATATTACTGCCAGCAAATCACAATGGGCCTCTCGTGGCCTAAGTGAGCCACCTTTGGATAAAAAGGGACTGCCACTACAACCAACTGCCAGCAAACAAACAAAAGTTTAGAAAATTAACAAACAGGTCAACTACTTCAGCGGAATTGAGATATTTCGATTTAAATCTAGTGTCCAGTCAATTCTCTACATCGATGTCCCTTTATAAAATAGAATTAAACGTTCAAAGACTCGTACAGCGAGTTTCTTTTCTTTTTTTCATCTCATCTTCGTTTTCTGATCGAAATTTTAATTTGCGGATAAAAAAGATATTATTGAGATGCATGCGTTATCAAATGATAAATCAATCGTGGCCTCATAAACGAATTTCAAAACGCCACGAAGTTACCCCGAACTACTAGCGGTAATTCACGAACGCAGACTTATAGTGCGGCCGATTTTCTGCCGAACCTAAATTTACTATACTTTTAATTACTTGGAAACGTATTGTCATTCTCTATGGCTTGCCGGACGGTATTCGAAGAGGATGCTAGCCCTCAAACGGAAAACATATTCTCCATGTATTATAATGGATAACTGTGGATTTCAATTATAATATAATAAATAATATATATTTTAATGGAGTGAAATATTTTGGAACGAAAACTGTCTTTTATTTTTTGTCCACAATCCATTGAGACAGCTATATAAGTATGCAAATAAAAATTTTTGTCATGTTTTTCATTGCTCAGTACTTTTTGTATTGTATTGCAGAAATAAATAAAAAAAATCCTACCCCAGGCCTTTTGAAATTCAACAAACATCGTCTGATGTTTTATTATCAATTGTTTATTTGTGTTGTATCCTGGATTAACGTTACTGGTAATGATCATCGATAAAACTTTTGATGTAAGATTATGAAAACTCTGATAATCTCGTGTTTCATCACACTAGCCCAAATTCAGCCTTGGACGGCATGAAACACCACTTTCAGTTGTCTCGGTGAATCAATCGAGTCTTCCGGTTGATTTGTGATTTGCTTTCCGCATCAACAGTTATTCCAAAATTGACAAAGTTTGGATAGTTGAGTGTGCCCGAAAATGTTCACATCATTGAATCACAGAAATCTATACCGCTTCAGTCAGATTGACACAGCTTGTTATTCACACGGTGTAACTAATCATTGTAACGAATTCGCCGATCTTTCTTCCGTGGACTACACAATCATTTTGAAGAACTGGTCCAATTAAAGCTCTCGCCGAATTTTGTTCCAATTCTTCTTCAAGCATCTAGAAGTTTACGGCAGGTAGATCAGAAATAAAAGTCGAATACAACAGGTAAATTTCTTTTTTTTTGATAGTCATATTTTACAAAAAAAAATTAAAAACAAATTTCCAATCCGTTGCCTTTTTGGATTTACTCTTATCTTTAAAACTTTGATATTGTCCGGAAAGTAATTTAGTTTATGAGAACATTTGCTAACAAGTCTCACAAAGCTAGATAATGATTTCGAGGCTCCAAACCGTTTCTATGAAACCCTAAAGTCCGTCTACTGAACATGGCGTGCCTCCTCATGCCTTCGTGAATTTCTGGCACTGTTATCGGCTTAACTCCTTCGCCACCGCGACCCTGCGTCACTTCCGGACATTCAGGCATATCGTACGTCATGCCAGCGGACATTTTCCTGCTGTACGGATCGGTCGTCCTGTTCTCCGTGTTCAGTCTGGTGAGGATCGCCAAATCCACAATTGTAGCGATTGTTTCGTGCACGAGATACGCGAGAATAGTCAACGAGAAGGTCGTGAGTCGAACATCGTTCGGAACATTCAAAAACTTCCGCAACTTCAAGCGCATCCGGTCCGTGTTGCGACAATAGAATGAGGTTTTCCGACAATCGTTGTAGTCCTTGTACGATTTCCCCGAAAATATCAAAGACAGCCGATCAGCCCTGAATATTCTGCGCATCCTTTCCTCATCGTATTTCTCCAACGTGTCCAGATCGGCCTCCTCCTCGGAATCGCGATTGCCGTCGTTATCCTCCGCCATTTTAACCAGTCCCGGCATACTGTAGTGCTTCATGAGTCGCAGATTTTTCAAGTACTTTCGCATTCGGTTGATTTTGATGGGATGACTTCGCATGAGAAACTCAAAGTCGGGAAGGGATGGCGAAGCAACGCCTCGACGTTGGATGGCCGCGTCGATGGCATCGGCAAGGATCCCTCGCATTTGTTGCTGCACAACCTTCTCGACGAGCTGCGCGCTCTCGCGAAGTGGCCGCTCACAATCGCCGTAGCCACGCATTATGTCCGAAATTTCCTCGAGGAATGATGGTGCCGGCTCCTCTACTTCAATTTTCACGTTTTGCGGGGTGACTTGCGCCAGGATGTTGTTGATTTGCGGTCCGGAATTTTGACGGGCGGCTTTCTTCGTGGCCACTTGTATTTCCCGGTTGGACATTTTAGTAGACGATAATCGTAGTCCTGGTTAACAAGAATCAGAGGCGGAGATATTGGTCCGTGGACTCCAAAAGATTAGAAACGAATATTATTTGTGTACTATTTACAGGGTGGATGGGTGTTTACTAAACGAAGAAACGTCAAATTGTTGTCACATGGAAGAGTAGTTCGCCAAACAGCAGCTTTCCATTTCGTTTACAATGTAGTCTAATTTGAAAAAAAAAACAGTTACAAATTCGAACAATTTACATAATTGTTAGTAGGGATCATTACACGGTGATCAGAAGAAATCGATTTGACTAGCTTTGTAGCAACGGAACTCTTTTAAGAAACGTTAAATTAATATCATACATTAACAATGGCATATTTTGCCATTGGAATTTTGCTTGAATGTTTGAAGATAAATTTTAACGAAAATGGAAATGGCGTTAAATTTGCGGAAGTTATATTTAAAAAAGGAGAATGAGAAAGAAACTAACAGAGTAAAGCCTAGTACACAGTTCGATTCAGAACAGAAAATTCTGCATGTCTTCACATCTGGTAAATAATTTGCTGCTGGAAATTTGACAATGGAGACTAGTGGAGATTATTCATGAAACACTTATCTATTCGCAAATGCCGGCTGCTGTTGATGTTGGAAACAACTTCAATGACAGTTTTATGATAGCTATTGCCAAACGTCAACTCTCTGCATCAAAAGAAATGTCGAAACAATTAAAATTCAAGTCTGAAAAGTGTGGAGAGTACTTGGTGCAGCGGTGCTGCCATCTACGGAGTTCATCGATTCTGCGCAGAAAACTGTGTACTGCTTCTGCAGAATTGAGTCTGAAATTCTGTGCGGGTGTTTCTGCAACTGCAGAATTTTCATACAAATTTCTGCTCAGAACCGAACTGTGTACTAGGCATTAGAACAGAGAAGAAAAATTCGGCAAGGGGGTAGAAAGCGTATGCATTGTTTTCATTGTGTCCGCTGGAAGGTGTTCATGTACAAAGAAATAAGAGATGTCGAGAGTTTTATAAAGATCATTAATGAAAATATTCTAGATTAATGTTTTTAATAGCTTATTTACATTACCATGAAAATGCAAGATTATTATTTTCACATTTAGAAATTTCTTGGAACGTTTAAAATCCATATACATTACCCCAAAAATACATATTTATGATTGACGCCTTTCGAAATGCATCAGACCGTTCACCTTGCACTGAGACAATTTTGATTGTCAGATGCAAATGTTCAACAGTTGCGGTTTCTAGATACTGGATTCCTAAATATTTATAAAAGCTCTTAACAATGAACATAATCTCATGAATGTCATTGTTCCTCTTGAAAATCAAAGGAAAAGTCGATATAGTATTTGAAGCAGTTCTTTGCATTCACACCTGAATTTGATTAATTTATTTCTGCAGTGACCAAACTTTTGATAGGAGCACTATATTTTCTTGGAATTTGTGTCAAACCGGGTGGTGAAATCAACTATTGAGCAATTGCTTATTTGAATATCGATGATAGACGTGATTTTGTTCAAATTACGTTCTGGAGCTAAATGGAATTATTTTATGTAGAAATTAAGTGTGTATATACATTTCATGGCCCCTTTTCCGACCATTGTTATAGTTTAAATGTAATCATATTTCGCCATCTGCTGTTCACAGCCTTTTTAAGCTGCTGTCGCTTAGACTTCCATTTGCTTAGCAATGAGAAAATATTTATTAATAGGTGATAGTTTTAATGGAAACTGTTGAATGGAAAAGTCAAGCAGATAATGTCAACGAGATTGGTGAATTGGAAATTGGATCTTCGACCACCAACGTAGTTTTGGCATCATTTTGTTTAAACGACATTCCAAAACGTAATTTTGAAATGCATAGCAATTACGTAACTTCTAAGCCGATTTTGTTCAAAATCACTAAAAACTATGTATTTTCGAGGCAGTGCAAATAAACCATAAAGTAATACCTACAAATAGCTTTAGTATGTAAAATAATGAATTTGTACCTAAATCGGCAGTTCAGGTCCGAGTTAAGTGGAATAACAATCCTAAATTTCCAAGTTCCCACTGGCCAGAAATTCTGAGCATCTATTAATTACGAGAGATTTCTATTCATTTATTCAAATAATCACCTTAATGAAATGTTGCCGATATTTGGCAAACAATTTCAAAATAATTCGTTTTTCTTCTTCTTCCTACTAGCCATCTACCTTCACATTCAATCAGCATGCAAAAAAAAGAAAATGACAGCCAATTTGCAAACGAATATCCTCAACGCTGGCAGCCCGCGTGCACAACTAAATAATTGTCGATATGTCACAGCGTTGTTTATTGTGAAAATTTGTGTACTTTAGTGTTATAATGAAATTTAAATTAAATTGGTCGGTTTGTCGTGTTTGCCTGAAAGAGGGCGAGGAGCTGAGCACAATTTTCGCAAAGGATGAAAACGAAATACTCATAGCGGACAAAATAATGGAGTGCGGTGGTATCACGGTAGGGACACGAACTTTCTTTCCTTTTTGACTTGAACTGACGAGCGCCAGGCAAGATTTCTTGGTAGCATTCATGCGGCAAATCAATTTTCCCGCTTGGATAGTATATATGCGTGGCTTTTTGACCGTTGTTTATGCGCTTCGTGTTGAATTTGTTCTGGTCGATCTGTTGGCGGTGTGTTTGGGGTTGCATGCATCCTGGAGCGTGCTTGTGATAGTATTATATTTCTTCTGTGGAAGGCGTTTCCTAATCAAAAATCCTCACTTCCTCCTTCGCACATGAAGTTGGCTCCAACAAAATTATTATCATATTTCCATCTGATTCGTAAATTTTGGGGGTATTCGTGTCCCACAATTGAAAATCCTTTTTCTAGGTTAGTCCTTTTTATATGGGGCCACTTTCTCTCTCGAAAGACGGTTGTAAGGTGCATTTACTCGTTGTGCTTTGATTTTCACGGAATTAATCGATCATGAAGCATTTTAACAAGAACCAAAAAAATTGGCATGGCAAAATATAAAGTTGAAATATTCTTGGAGGAATAGAACAAATACAATGCAAATCATTTTTCAATAATTTGCTTCTAATTTGTGATAGTTCTGATTCTTCAAAATAGCTTCAAATGAAACTCTGTGCAAGACACAAATTTCGCCTCTCGTCTTAAACACGAAGCAGATAGCAGATTTCAACTCAAAAAGTTTGTGGAGTTGTTACTATTGTATTTAAGACATTAACCCATTCGCATCGAGAACTAATTTCCTCTGTGCTTTTGTTTGAAGTAATTACAAGTCCTTGTTTACTACTCTGGCTCATCTGATCAACGCATTCAGTCTAGGTTTAGTATTTACTCTTGTTTATTGTAAAAATGATATCGAGCAGCAGTAGAAATAAAAATATCTTTCACATTTTATGTAAGTATCAATCTACAGATCGTTTTACACGATCCGATCAATTATTAGTTTTTTTGGTTGCAAAAATGAGAGAGTTTTGATCGTCTGTTCAGTTGCAAAAATGAGCCAATCAGTTGGTAGGCAAATTGGCAAGAAAAGAAGCGAAAGAAATGGTGGTAGAACTGGTACATGAAGAGAGAAGCATAATTTGTAAATTTAATGAATGATCCTCATTTCAAACCCACGAAGCGGTTCAATTAGCCACGAATAAGTGAGAATTCTAGTCTGGAGCTGCTGCAGCTGGTAACATCGTTAAAAATACGAAAAGAGAATTCAAATATGAAGTAGGCTATATCCCTTCATCAAAGATTTGAGATTTTGGCGACTGTAAATTGTCGACTACAGTAATACCAAGTCTTACGCTACTTCGGAGCTACAGGATTTCAGGATGTTCCCGTTCACTACCTTATATGTCCTTGTCGTTCACATGCTGATGAAAAACTTGAAAGCAGATCCACTAAAAAGCGGTTGAAAATTTTAGAAATTCTAAATATTACCGGTATATTATGAACATATTCTACGTGGCAAGACAAAATCCTTGTCTTTAGATCAGTTTGCTGAATTTCGTGAAGCCTGCTACGGCGAACCAACTGTTTAATTAAAGATTTTTCACGAATTTTGTAGCTGATCTAGTGGAATGTGATTTAGCAGTAATAAATATAAAAAAATTTGCAATATTTTCCCTAAATACTGATATTTTAATTAGCTCTTGGTTCCAATGGAGCAACTTTAGAATGGATTTGAATGAAAAATTATTGAACAAGTTACGCGAAATGACGCCGGTCCCACCTATCAGTAACCCCGAGATATAATTGTTCACAAGTTTTTCGGTTCCTTGCCATAATCGGCACTTTTATTATATAATGCAAAACAAAATTATCCTGAAGAAATTTTTTGAGTCCTCATGGATCCTTTCGAAAATTGTTACCGTCACGTTTCGCCCTAGTCGATCCTGGCCACAGTGCAGGCAATCCCACCCTGTTTCCACCCGCGAAGAAGGACGTGAAAAAGCATTGTTAAGGAAAAAGGCGCCACTCGTTTGTGCGCCGGTACTGCCCTGTCTACGAATCTAAAAACGGGAACTGGATCCGCGCCGACCCGAAACCACCGTACAATAAAAAAGGGAAAAAGTAGCCGAAAACACGATGTCTACTCCGTCACTCTGCACAACTTAAATCACACAATTTTAAGATACTTTATAAATTTCAAAAAATAGATTTTTTTTGCATTTTTCGACTCCCTAAAACTTCAAAAATCACCTCCAGAAAAATCTTTTCGAAATTCGAAAGTTTAATATATACATGGCGACTTTAAGTGTGTGCGGGTTTTCGGCTGTTTTTAGGTGTTCGATCAGCTGTCGGCCGCGTAGCGTCTCTTTCATTCCCCTTCTCTAAAATACCGGTTTCTCCTATACACATTATATTTGTGGCTTTATTGCATGTGTGCAGTGTTTATTTAGACCTCTACAGTTCAATTGCGTGTTTTTGAAAAATGTCTAATTTTTCATTTTTCACAAAATGTTTGTCAGCGAAATGGAACAAAAACTTTAAACACGTTTTACGCAAAACAACATTTTTTAACATGGCGGAGAGATAATCTCCGGATCTACCCAACCGATTTTCGAAAACTTTGATGCGTTCCATTTGTTAGAGTATATTACACCGTAATCCACCAGAATATTAGCAAAAAATTGAAGAAGAAAATTGGCGTTAAAGAAACAACGAAAAAATGGCCGATTTTTGACATTTTTTTCACAAGTCCACCATTTTTAAATTTTTTTTCAAATCTAGATCCATAGATTAATGTGGAGTAACGATTTTTTCAGAGCTTAATTTCAGCGCCCCCTTTAAAAGAAAATAATAAATAAAAATAAATTGTTTTATTAACTTCCCAGTATATGGGAAGTTCTTGTAATCGCCTCGAAAATCGAAATTGAAATTTTCAACTTTTCTTTACGTTTTGAGGTCTATAGAGTATATATAAAGTCTTTTTAGAAAGGGAGATGTATGTGTGTGTGTGTACGTACGTACGTACGTTCGTGGACACTTTTTTCTACGAGCATAACTCACGTAAACAAAGTCGTATCTCATGACTACGTAAAAAAATAAATTAAAAATAAAAAATCATTAAAAGTCATCATGATTTTCAAGGTTATTTTTATCATTCACTATATCTCACGAACCAGATATAATATTTGCATCATTAAGGTGTCAGTTGACGTGTATTAACATCTTTGTGAAGTTTTTAACATTATAAAAATTCGTTTCAGCCGTTTTTTTTAATTTAATAGAAGAAAATGCGAAAAATTATGGTTTTTTTCATAAAAAATATTTTTTAACCTGATTTGCACAGCACAGTGATCCAGTTTATAAAATTTATACATTCTTATCAGTTTTTGAAGAGAAACCGGAAAAATTTTCTTCCATGATTATGAAAAAACTAAATAAAAAATAAAAAAATCATTCAAAGTTACCATGTAAAGAGGGTTCATACGAGTGCTATTACAGTAGAATCTCGAAAAAGTGAACCGAAATGTCCCAAGGGTAATTAACTTTTTCGAATTATTAACTTTTCTAAGTGGTTTTCAAAATTGAAAAAAAAATACAGAAATGTCGTGCGTTTAACGTGAAGGCCTGCCGTGTGGGCTTAACTCCACGGTCCGCGGTCGGACAACGGGCAGCTACAATGCGGCTGCCAACGCCCTCCCACCACCACATTGGGAGTACCAGTCTGCCTACTGAGTGCAGGCTCAGTGACCATACTGGTGGAAGCGAGGCCTACCTAATCCTCTGCCGATCTCACGGTCTCGGCACCGGGTTGCCTCGCAACTCCACGCCGAGCCCCCAAAGATGCTGCAGAAGTCCCCATGCTCGGAAGCTGAAAAAAAATACAATAATAAGTATAGATTTTTCGTAAATAACACGTTAAATTTATTTCAATGACTTGGTTTTCATCATTACAAAAAAAAAAATTTGTACCGGCTGGTTTATGGTTCTCAGGCACTCTTGATCATTTTCGTGCGATATATTAATTAATTTTTGTGGAGTCGTTTGAAGAAGCAGTCGAGACTTGTTTGTTTCTTTTCTTATGTGTAATAGCTTTTGATCATTTTCGTACGCATATGGACAAGGTCTGCCACCTGATTTGCATCGTTATTGTTTTCAAACAATTTTATCAAGATATTGATGCTTTCAACTGCTTTCGAGAAGCTCACTTTTGGTTGTTGAATATCTTCCTCGATAATTGACCCGTCGTTATCATTATCGAAAACTTCGAAATCATCGTCATCTTCCGCAATTTGATCCTTGTTCCAATTTTCAATGACATCAATGCTGAAGTCAACATTATCACCCAGCTTCGACATCAACAATTGAACTTCTCGAAGTGTATCGTCGTAAGCACTATTTGATTTAATCAATTTAGACAACGGAATGTCGTCTTCACTATCGTATTGATAGGAGCCAAATTGCCTCTTTAGTGACCGAAAAAAGAGGTTGGTTTGAAAAATTCATACGCTCAGAAGAGTTAACTGATTCATCTATGCAAACACAGATATCAGCCGTAGTAATGGTGGTGACTAAATTAAGCCACCGTGAGTAAATATTCGCACTTTGAAAGGTGGTTTCACAGTGAAACCACTATGCCTGAAAAGGTTAAGCTAGTCGGCATTATCCTTATGATAGAAACTACTTATAATCTCTTCTCTAGTTGTGGAAGCTAGCAAAAACCTTCCGTCTTCCGTAAAAATTTCACCTTTCGTCTTCCGATGTGGACCACATTTACTTCATACTTATCTAACTAATCCAATATCCCTGACCATATTTAGGTCCTTATCCCTGACCTAAATAAATCCAATCCATAGTTATATTATTCAAAATCTTCACATGAATAAATCCAATATTCATGTATTTGATTGAATATCCTGAACCTAGGTGAAACTACTCCCTAATTGTATAATACATTACCTCAACCTAAGCGAAACCACTAAATATTTACATGGTACGATATACCTACTCAATCTTTAAAAAAAATGGTGTGAAGTGCGGTACGGGTATTCCACTTCCTTCGTTTTTTGTAGTCCATTTCATTGCGTACCTATGGAATATTAAAATTTCTGTTTCATTTTCCGATGATAAGTTTTCGATTAAATCTCTCAATTTAATAAATTTCCTTCGCATATCAATTCGTTAATATCGGCGATTTGCAAACGTTCCGTCAGAACAAATCTGTTACAAAATATTTACCAAAGGTAACAACAAATTGATCTCGTCCATGAGTGCTGCGCAAAGCTTATTGAAACAATTTTCTGATCATATTTACATCGAAATTACTAGCAGAGTTACAAATTTTTTTCGTAGTTGGGAGGTGGAAACCTTCAAAAGATACCGATTTTCGCCTGCTTCTCGGCATGTCGGATTTTTACCGACTAAAACCACCTCCGTCTCCTCCAAACCCCTCACTCCATCACTAAACACACACTTCCTTTACCTTCCTGAAACCCAAACTGGTTTCTACCGAGACTCCTGTTCTGCATTAAGTATTCTTTAATTCGCGAAACTAATATTTTTTCCATGATTTTACTCAATGAGTTTAACAATGTTATTAGTCGAAAATTATTCGGGTCAGTTTTCAGCCCTCCTTTAAATATGGGTAGTACCTTTGCGTTTTTTAGATACTAGAGTAACCAGTATATCTGCGTTATTCTCTTTGATTATTTTGAGGACCCGGTGCGGTGTGTTTTTTCAGAAAATCAATAACATCAATGAATTCTTTTCTAGATGTCAGCTTTAAGTGAAAAGAGCAGATGGGCGACACGTTTTGGCATGCTGCGCCGTTCTTAGGGAGTTCTGATATAATTTTCTAATCAATTGATATGAAATGATCGTTTAAAATATTTGAGAGTTTTGCTGGTTCTTTGAAATTTTCGCTTATAAAATTTATTTCCTTTATATCCTGGTGTTTACTAGTGATAGTGTCTGCCTTTCTAAAAACTTTTCACTTTTTTACGTACTCGTTTTTTATGATTTGGTAGTTCTTTTGTTACATTATATATGTTGGACGACACACGATCTAAAGTCAGATGTCAAGGCGATCTGACTCAAAGCTTCGACACCAGCTCAGGTCTTAAACAGGGTGATGGCCTCGCCCCCATACTCTTCAGTTTGGCCCTAGAGTATGTCATCAGGAAGATTACAGTAGACAATGCGGGAACGCTACTCTTTAAGTCTACTCAAATAGTAGCGTACGCCGATGACATCAACGTCATGGCCCGATCTCTATCTCGTGCCAAAGAAGCGTTTACTGAGCTGGAGTCAGCGGCTAGGCAAGTCGGCCTAAAAGTCAATGTGAACAAGACCAAATATATGACCCAGTCAAGGAAAAAGACGCCAAATAAACAAAACATGACGATAACTAACTACAGTGTGGAAAGCGTTAACTCTTTTATTTATCTTGGTGTCAACCTCGCCAAAGACGGGAATGAAAAGGACGAAATTGAACGGCGAATTGGTCTAGCCAATAAAATATATTTTTCAGTCCTCTCGGTGATTAAAAGTAACAAAGTGCACCGAAAAAATAAGCTGCGCGTCTATAAAACGATCATCCGTCCTGTATTGACTTACGGATGTGAAACATGGAGGATGCAGTTGACAACGACAGCGAATCCTTGCTGGGATTCGCTAATTGGAGGACGCGGTCGCTGGACCGAGACAGTTGGAGGCAGTGTCTTCGGGAGGCTAAGGCTCGTTTTGGGCTGGTGCGCCATTGATGATGATGATGATGATATATGTTGGATCTTTTTTAGTGCTTCAAAAGCTGTTCCCTTTTTTCTAGAAAAGTGGATTTTTTTTCCAGTCATCCAGGCGTCATTTCTCGTCCTTATATGTTTAATTTTTGTTGCTAAATATTTCGCTTGCGAAATTAACTCGGCTAACTCCTGGAAGTTTTCTGGTTTTCTATTTTCAATTAGATGTTTTGTGACGTTCATGAATTTATCAGTTTGCATGTATGTAATATTCTTTTTTATTGCATTCTGAATTTTCTCCCATGTTTAGCGCTTCGAACGAGTGCTTGATATTTTCATTATTCTTTTCCATTAAAACGCTATAGTTTTTAATTTTTTCCATATATATATTTCGGGAGTAAGTTGCTCCCTTCTTCAGTGGTGATTATTTTCTTCTTCTTTTTTATTGGTTTATTTTTTTTTATTAATTTTTATTTTTAAACTTACTCGTATCAGCCGATGGTCTGGACGCGGCCAGTCTTCAAATGTTAAGTGTTATTATTTGTTTGTTGATACATGGTCCAGTAGCGCGCCTATAGTCAATCTGGTTGGCGTAGCAAGATTAAGTATTTCTGTACTGTTGGTTGTTAATGTGTCCCAAGTAATTTTGACCTTGTGGGCTGTCGTCTAGGAGATCAATATTGGTATCTGCTATTGTAATGAGTGACTTGTGTGTCGAATAAACATTCCATATGGTCTATAAGCTGAAAGAATTTTTCTGAGGATTTATAAAAGGTTCCTATCTTGAAATTTTGATTGTCTGTTTCTAGTTCTATTATAAGTGTTGATATATTTGTGTATTTTGTTTTAAAGTTTATACCCTTCCTAATATATATATATATATATATATATATATATATATATATATATATATATATATATATATATATATATATATATCCTCGCTTTTCTGTTCCACATTTATACACAACGTTAAAACCGTTTATGCTATGCAATTCTAACCCTTCTTGATTGCGATCGTATCTATTCGTTGGCATTTGATGCTGTCTATGAAAATTTAAACAAAGAATTAAAAATATGTATGCATTCTGGAAACAATAACAATTTTCTACCCTTTTTGTTTACAACAACTAACAAAATCTATAAAAAGCTTAATCACAAATTTACTTGAAAAACTAGAGTAGAGAAGAGTTTCGGTGTGAGTTTGAAATTTAGCCACAACTACTGAAAAATGTATCCTGCTTTCGAGAATATTCTTTCGCATCAGACCGCGTCCCCTTGTTAACTTAAAAAACAATTTCAAGCGAATAAACAAAACGATTGTTTTTTGTAAATGGCATATGTTTTCTGCCTAACGGATTCGTCCAATTAAGCCCACAAATATATTGATTGTATACAATCAGTTGAATTTTCCGATAATCGAGTAAATGGTGCAGGACCTAGCAGTTGAAGTGTTGCCGTAACAGAATTCCTTGCTATGTTACATTGAGCTTCATTTGAAAATCTCTGCCTCTTGAATTGTGGGTCCAAAAATCGCCTGATCGACGATTGGGTGTTTAATAGCGCCATCATTATTCAACAGAATCGTTTTTATATTCGCTACCTCAACTGTGATATGTGCTCGCGTTATATTACTATCAATATTCCCAGCCTAAGCAATACAATTCAATTAATGATTTTACTTTTTTAAATTCCAACTTACAGATCACACGTGACATAAACTTACCGCAGGAGATTTGTAAAAAATGTTCAGCATTTTTAAGTGTAGCTTATAAGTTTCGCGTTACGTGTAAAAGTTCTGATGAAGTGCTGCGCAGTTTTTCCGAAAAGAAAATCGAAAGTGATGTGGAGGATATGAAAGATGATGATGCTATTCGAGAGAATGAACAACTGCGACAACAGCAACAGCAGCAGCAGCTGCAACATTCAACTGGAAACATTTCTGAAGAAGAAATCGATTTGCAAAATCATGTGGAAACTGTTTCGGTATTCGTGGACCCTCCGGGCGAACTACTGGATAGTGTCTACGTGAATGAGGGCGACGATTATGACCTCTCCGATGACGACGATGACGATAATGATAGCACGTATGAGCCTCCTTCAAAATTGGTAAAAGAATGTTAAATCGTTGTGATTTTAACTTATGTTTTTGTTGTATTAAATTCTAGGGAAAATCATATGGCTACGATAACTCCGAAAATGAAGTAAGTAGCGTTTGTTTATGGGAAAAAAGCAAATATTAAACATTGAATTGCATATTCTGCGATCATTGAGCAAGCTTGAGTGACCATACATTATTTACAGAAGAATCTGAAAAAAGAACCGAGAGAGGAAGACGACGAGGAAGAAATGCCTCGGCGAAGACGTGGGCGCCCGAAGAAAACTGATCCGCCTCGGCAGAAGCCAGCGCGAGTGGGCAAAGGACGACCGAGAGGGCCGCGGAAACAAAAGGAAACGTCGAAAACTTTGGCCATGGAAACAGATGGAACACCTGTTATTAAATTCCGTAATTTGAACGAAAAGCCACAACATATTTGTGATGTTTGCGGCAATGTTTATAAAATGAGATACTCGTTGGATAATCACATGCGATGGCATCGGAAGGAGAAACCGTATGATTGCGAGTATGATTTTGTGCTAAGAATCTGTATGCATTGTTGATGATGGTTTTTTACTCTTTTCATAACTATAATAGGATTTGTGGAACTGCGTTTGGTCTGAACAGTCAACTTACGAGACACATGAGAACGCACACCGGACAAAAACCCTACGAATGCCAATATTGCGGCAGACGGTTTTCAGATTTGGGCACGAAAAACAAACATGAAAGGTAAGTGGGCGTTTCTTGTGATCCTATAATCTCATCAATTATATTATTTAAGGACGCACACTGGTGAACGCCCATACAAATGTGAAACTTGCGGCAAAACATTCACATACTCACATGTCTTAAGTGCACATAAGTTAACGCACACTGGCGAGAAACGCTACAGGTGGGAATTGCCCTGTTAAATTTTAATAAAATACCGACTAATGTTTGATATAATGCAGTTGCGACGAATGTGGAAAACGCTTTACTCGAGCTCACCATTTGAAAGCCCATTTGAGCACATTAATTCATCAAAAGCCTTCCGCAGACAGGCAGGCCACTTCTGCAACATCACAACCAACATCGTCTGCCGATGCAACGCTATCATCACCTGCGACAGACGTGGTGCCAGTCACCACGATGGCCCCAGGCATCATGGGTATCGGGACGGAAGCGATGACTGTCGCGGTACCCTCAACAGCGGCTACGGATCAATCGCCTGATATAAAAGTGCAAATCCTTCCGGGTCAGATTCTAAGTAATTCGAGCGATAGCCACAACAGCAATCCAGGCAACCCTGCCGCCAATATGGATCGGTCGCATCCCTTGCCGTTATTTTTATTCTAGATAATAGAATGCGTCGCAGATTAAAAAACTCCTAGGATAAGTAAAATAATATTGCAATAGATTTACGCTTAATTTTAAATGTAATATCCGATTTGTTTTAAGCATCATCTAAATTTTTTGAACATGAAACAAATATATAAGATTCCTACAATAGATTATGTTTATTCGTGGTTCGTTCGAAACAGCATGATCAGCCGAACAATTTAATTGGATAACAATGCATTTAGTGCTACGGCTACGAGTCTAGAATGAAGAAAATGGTGTTCATCTCTTGCTACCTCGCCGCACCGTCAGTTTGGAGTGGCTCTTTCGTGTTCACCTGGCTCAAAGTGGTGGTGGATTCCATCGCCGAGTTTTGTGGGGAGTCGTTCATTTGGGGGCTTGAATCGATCGCTTGTTGTTGCTGCGTTTGCGCTAGGGAATCGAGTTCGGTCAGTCGACGTTCGTTTATTAGGGTTTGCACTTCCACGTATACGTTCATGATGCGTTGGTTGACTTGAGCGTATTTGTGCACGCATTTATCCAAACACGCTGACTGTGAAAGAACGAATCTGGATTATACGGTTAGGATTGATTTAACAAATTTCAAATTCAAGATAAGTTATGAAATAGACGCTAAGTAATGTACCTAGCGGGATAGCATCCTGTGCTTATGGACGGAGTTACAATTCTTTTTATATAATATGAATAAAAAGCGAATGCAGATATATGTAATTTTAAATGGTGTAATTTTTATTTTAATAAAACTGGTGGAGTCGATGTTTGGTTGGTTGGTGGCATTGACAGCCCCCTTTATCAAAAGGTGGCGCATTAAGGTTCATTGTGTAGATGTTTGGACATCGAATTTAATACAGAAAAAACATTATTGAGGAACTGTTTGGAATCAACTGAAACGGAAAAATACCATTTCTAAAATTTGCGCTTGTTTGTGGCTACACCACACGAAAACTACTATCTTAAAAATTGAATTTCCACAGATACTGATACATTGCTGAGTTGAGTTTTGGTATCAACATTCACTATGCCTTCTAGGAAGACATCAAATCCTCCTGATACTTCCGGAAATGCCTCTCGAATGAAGCTGGTTTAAAATATAAGTTTTATGGCTTGCGTGTTGCATTTAACGCATTTCTAGATTACATTTTTTCTCATTCAGTAAATACAATATTTGCAATCTACAACAAATTACTTCATCGCGGCTGATGTCCCGATTAAAAAAGTTGTTCACACAATTCGAGAAACACATCTCCGTGACTCTGTTGTAAAGCTGAAGAAAATCTCTGAACTGAAAGAAAATTGCAATTATTTGTTGCATTCTTTTAAGATAAAATAGAAACCAACATTACGAATTTGAGGATCCATCGCACGCCAATCGATAACACCGTCCTGATAATTTTGATTAATTGTGATTTTGTGAAGCAAGGTTAGAATAAAATCAGCGGCTCGACTATTATTTTCGACAGATTCCGATTTTCGTTTCTCATCCCTTTGCGTAAGTTTGTCAACTGTCAATGTGGCACTAGCTACCGCTGTATTTCAGTTGACACCGTCTGACAGTCATGACGTGACATACAGATGTAAATCATTGTCGTTGTTTTATATAAACAAATAGAATTTGCAAAATTATCATCGAATCGGATTGAAATCCCATCGAAATGAACAGTTTAGGTTGGGCGATCATCTTCAAAATGGGATGCCTGTGCTCGAAAGAAAGTATCAACATCAATGGCACGAAATACGTTGTACTCGAGCATATCGCACAAGGGTAACAAAAAAGTTTTCTCGTTATCTATAAATTGTGTGCATTTGATATGAATATTATTTATTTCTTTGTAGTGGCTTCAGCCTAATAGATCTAGTGGAAAACAGCGTGACGAAGAAACGATATGCCTTAAAACGAATCGCATGCTATAGCATTGACGATCAGAATATTGGAATGCGCGAAATTGAAATTTGTCGCAAGATTAATCATGAAAATGTCATTCAGATAGTCGATTATGTGCTTAAAGGCTCTGCCGATATTGTGATAAACACCACTAGTCAATTATACATGTTGCTTCCCTACTATAAGAACGGCTCGCTGCAAGATCATTTGAACATGCGCGCCAAGACGAAGGATCACATGCCTGAGGCGGAAGTGCTGCAATTGTTTTTGGGTATTTGTGAAGGGGTGAAGGCGCTGCATGACACCAAGCCAGATCCAATAGCGCACAGAGATTTGAAGACTGCCAATATTTGTCTAACCGATACATTCGAGCCGGTGATTGTTGATATGGGATCGGCAACGGAGGCTCGGGTGCAGATTTGTGGACAGCACGAGGCACAGCGGTTACAGGAAACGGCCGAAGAAAGATGTTCTATAGTTTATCGTGCACCTGAATTGTTTACGGTACAAAGTTACTGCATGATCGACGAGAGGACGGACATATGGGTAAGTGCCGAAACATCCACTTTTATCAGACTACATCATAATTCTCTGTCAACATGTTTCACCATTATTTTTTCAGAGTTTAGGTTGTGTTCTGTACGCTATGTGCTTTTTCAAATGTCCCTTCGATCCCATCTACGAAAAGGGCGACAGTGTAGCGTTGGCGGTTCTCAGCGGCAATATACATTTCGCCGAAGACTCTGCCTACTCGCACGATATGCACGAGCTTATATTGTTTATGTTGCGATTGAATCCAATGGAACGTCCCTACATTTACAGTGTTATAGAAAAGGCTCAAGATTTGATATCCAAACTGGAAAGTCGTGTTTAAGTCGAACAATCCGGCGCTATTACTGGAATTGTAATTAAGCAATTAATGTGAAATTTTAACGCAATTTGTTAATTTCGTATATATTTTATACAAATGATAAAGTTCATTCCAATTTAATTTAATTCAATCCAGCGAAGCTTTTTAAGATTGACATTCAGTAAAAAACATGTTTGATGTGCGTCATTTTTAATACGCAAATTATTAAGATAAAGTGTAATGTGTTTTTCTATGATTGTACGCAGCTGTATTTTTGGAAATAATATATAAATGTTGAAAGAAGCATTGTTCGTGGTTTAAATATGCAAATGAAATGTAAAGTTGGCTCGAAACCTACCGTGGGCGCGGACAAAAATTGACTTGCACATATCTCTTTCATTCTTAAATTTTTCTCATAAAACTCGACTCAATCAACAAAAAAATATCATAAATCCACGGTTTTCGACTATAAATTTACGACTTAAAAATTAATGAAGTTATTAGTAGTGTGAAATTTAATTTATGGGCGAACGCCGTATTTTTTTTTGATTCTTCATTGACTGCAATATGAGTAAACAATTTTTTTTCACGTTCCTGGTAGGTGTGAAGCCAGTTTAATGTACAGATGTGATACGTGTCGAAAAATATAACGAATATTTTTAACCGCATTTGGAAAATGGCTAAAATTTCGAGGGCAGTTGCTCCTCCGGCTCGTGAAGAGTAAATTAGAATGAAAAATTCGTCACAACCATGATTTGTATGCAATCGGCGGTATCGATCCAGGTTAAGTTGGGTAGGCTTCAATAGGTTGGCCATGTGCGTGCAACGCGTGGATGTTGGCAAAACTCACAGCTCATCATGAAAAGCCGAGCAATCGGAAACCGTTTACTATAATGACACCACAAATTATGCGAGGGTCCAGTGAATCTGGCTATGAGATTTGAAGACGTGGTGGTTTGATCCAGAGTGCTGCAGTCAATGCCTTCAACGAATCAAGGCTTTAATTGTGCTATTAATGATGACAATTCCAACACAACAGTTTTAGCATGAATATTGCGGATAGTCCTACATCCAGCTCATAGAAAAAAATATTAAAATCCAGTCAAGACTTGCGCATGCGGACACCACAGCAACGAAAACATTTCGGAAAAATTCGAGTTCTTGTCAGATTCCGGAAACACTCTATTATTCGAGAAATATTCCACTACAAACCGATATTATTCGGAACAGCCAAATCATATTTTTTTCTTGTGCCATCAATTCGTATATAACATTTCCCTTCAGCATACATGATGATCCGTTTGCTTCCTGAATACTAGAAGAGTTGAGTATGGTTCCTCTTTGCCAAAAAAGACACATTCTTGAAACATTATTGAGGATTAAGTTGGTGCAATTAATATCGTTAATTTATTGGGAGAAAAGTTCTTACAAAATTGAGAATGTGTAATAATATTTACTGATGAATTTGTCAGAAAATAATTATAATGTCGATGAAACACTCTTTTTTCGGGGGATATATTCTACGCATTTTAGGTGCAGCTTGCATGCCACAATGTACTGCTTTATTGCAGGTAAGCCAATCAAAAGATTGTTCAAATCTGGCGGGAGCTTATATGTGCAAAGTCCTCAAACTGACCTTCAAGAAGAATTTGAAAGAATATGAAAATGCCCAAGATCTTGCAATCTTTATACTGATCGAAAGTGAAAAAAAGCTGCATCGTCTATAAAAACAAAATGTTATCAATTCAAGACGTAGATTGGACAAACTGGAGTTTCAAACCTCACGACCAACACCATCACAACCGATATTTTGTATAGTATTTTGACGCTGCAACATGTTCTCGTATAAAAATAACATTTTGCAGTTTTTTGATGCCATTCGAAAATACTTTCATTACTTCAATGTGAGAGGTATGTGGAACAAGAGACTAAGATGAGCTGGACAAGAATATCTTTGAAGAAATCTGGATTTGCAAAACTTGAAGAACACCCTACCTCAAGACTACCGTTTGCTGTTACGACAGAAGATGATGTTTAACTAGTTTAGAAGTTAATATTTAGTTGTTTTAAATTAGGTTTCAGTTCAAACATTTCGTTAAATTTGATAAACCCTGCTCAGCCCAATTTCTTCAATTTTCCGGACATATTATAATATCCAGTTTAGTCATAAAAGCCTTCAGAAATTAATAGCCACAAGAGATTAACTATTTTCGTTCCCAAAAAAGAAAACAAAAGTCTAGTTTTGGTTTTATGCTGCAATTAGTAAAAAACTTGTAGTTAAATGTTTTTTGTCTCCCTTGTAAAATATCTAAACATGAAGCTAGTAGTTCTGCACTCTCAGTCGACGAATATGATGATTATTCCGAGCATGGACAGCCATTCAAATCTATGCTATAAAATATACTTGACTCAGAAATGGGAAATAGTGATAAGTGGTATGTCTCTGCTATGTCTGTTTCAAAAGAAAATGGGGACATTATGGACTGGTTTAATGCTATGATGATAAAAACCCGCACTTGTATGATCCATTAATTGTGCGAAAGTAATCAATGAAACCATGCATTTAAATTGTATAGAAGAAGTTATTAGCAGTGATCACGATTGAAAAAGTGAGCGATTACATCATGCAAATATAATTCCAGTCATTTTTTTGTCAACAAAAAACAACAGATCGAAATTATTAGAAAAATTTAACGGAATTTTACAAGGAACTCTGATTCAATCGAAAATGAATAAATATATATTAAGGGCTTCTTTAAGAGAAGGCTCGTTATGTTCGCGCTCGACCCTTACGGCACGACTTCTTGCCTCGCCTTACGTATCGACAAGACTAATCTGCCACTATCATTTTTGATGATCCAGGAACCAGCAACCCTCTCTCATTGTTTTTCTTCATATACATGCTACTTTCACGCATTGATTTCCTATTCCATAATTTCATGCGATTCAAGGTTAGTATCCTATAGATTGTTCTTTCTATTCGGCCCTTTTCTGTTTACACAGATGCTCACCACTTATGCAAGATGTGTTCACGGCGCTGGTCCCTGTTTTTATTGCTATTTACTCACGAAGATACCGAGGCAAGAGGACTCAGTCTTTGTTTTTAAATACGATCAGAATAGCAAGCAAGGATTTCGGTTGGTTCGTAACATATATTTGATACTTTAAACGTTAGTATAAATATTAATATAATAAGTTTTTGCATTGCAAAACCACGAAGCATTGGTCTTGAATTTATTCTAGGTAAATAAAATCGAAGGGCTCTCTCTAAACACACAGAAAATATTAAAACTCAATTTTGTGAGCAATAATGAAACAACCACATTTATTTCATTATTTTATTGAAATTTTTCCCAAACACGCCATGGAAGCTCGGCCTAAAATCGATGATCTCACCATTTCTCTTTTGATTTCCGAGCAATTCATTACAATAGTCTTCTAGTGTAGTATCCCAGTAAACGTGTCGTCCTTTTTTCAATTTCGGCTCTGACTTTTTCGGCACAGGTATGGACGGATTGAATGCAACTTGTGAGCTATCATACTGTACGAACATATCTTCTGGGCTCCTGAAATGAGCAGAATAACGTGATTGTTTATTATTGATGTGAATACAAATGTTATATACTGACAGCTTTCCAATTTCAGGCGATAGCGTCCCCTCTCCGGTTGCTGGAGCACCGAGCGCCACATGCTGCGCAATACTTCTAATCGTGGGATGATAGTGCTTACGCAACAGCGCTAACTCATACAACGCCGTGCATGTTGAGTTACAAAACTCGGGATCGTCCAACTCAGGATTATATTGGCCAGATCCATGTGTTGAATCGGTGTCTAGAATAATGTCAAGATTGTTGGACATTTGCATTAGAGTTTTCACGACACCTAAGCTAGCTAAAGTCCCATTGTGCAAAAGTTGCAAGCTTATTGTTATCAATCGCTTGATGAATGCACAAAGCCGATGTAGGCTTACATCTTTCTTGCGTTTGATTAGGACTTGATGCAGAGCTTTCAAGATTATCAGGAAATCTTCGTGTTTCTTTCCTGCAGTAACAGCTAAAAGATTTTTATACAGGTGTCCATAGAAGCGGATAGGATCAATATTAAGTATTTCTCCCTGTCCCGACAGAATGATGAAAATCGTGTGGATGCAGTGCAGCTGCTCGCGATAGCCCAGCTCTCCGGATTCCAGAAGTCTGTTCAGAATTTCAATGAGGTCCGTAAAAAAGTCGATGTTAATAACGTGTGCAAATCTGCAAAGATACAAAATTAAAACTCCCAATAGATTTCATTTTATTTGGAACTTACTGCGCTAAACCCTCCAAAACTCCGCTCAACAACTTTGAATTGGGATCGTTTTTCAATATCCGAAAATATAACGTGAAAATCATTTTAGTGATTTCGGTCAATTTATAAAGTTTCGTTTGCTTGTTTTCCTCCGCTTTTGTCTCCTCCAATTCTCGGTTCACTTCCTTAAGCTTTTTCAATCGTTTCTTTTCTTTCTTCGACATACTAATCAGTTTTTGACGATGAGCCTCCAACTTTTTTTGCTTCAGCTCCGCCTCCTTTTCAGCATCCAAATTGACATCCTTTATTTTCAAAGCCAACAAGCAACTGATCATTTCGAAATGGACATCGTTTGATTTTTTCTTCACCAAATAGTTGATGCGTCGTATGATGAACAGCGACATGTCGAGCTTCTGATCGATTTTGAAGAGTTCCCGGAAGCATTGGTTGATTTTCTCGCGAACCGTCCGATAGCGACAGTTCAGAAGGTAGACAAGAAGCTGTGCTACATTTTTCACGTAGTTGAAATACGGATGAGCCAAAAGTACGTCACATAGACTTTCCACCATGATTTCGGCGAGTTTTATATTTTCTGGAGTTTTTTGAGGTCCACTTTTTTTCGTGATGCACGAAACTACTCGTTCGGCCTTTTGAAGGAATTTCTTGAATTGTTGTAGGAGCGCCGTTTCGTACGTGATCCGCTCGAGGGTGGCTTTTCGAACTGGAATTTATTTGAAACTTGGGGTGAGTAATTCGGAGTGAAGGTCAGTGTGAATTTGCTTGTGATAGTTCATGAAGTATTATTATTGGCTTTATCAACAAGTTTGTAAATTGTTTGAATAAAAAACTGTTTTTAAAACGACAAATACTCGAAGACTGCTGAACGGAAAACAACGAAAACGGCAGCGTTTAACAGAGGAAAAAGCTCTTCAAGCACTCTCCGTTCGACGCAAGAAAAAGGGCACTTAGTCAGGAAACGAAGCGACTCGTCAAGGTATCTTGAGTCGTCTTGAAAGCATGGATCATTGTTTTTAGCGTGATTTGACACAAATAAACGACTGTTTTGCGTAGAATCAAATAATGCGGAGGGTTTCTGAATTTTCATAGCTGTGTACTATTAAATTTGGAATCAGGCCCAACATTCGTAATCAGTTTAGATATTTTAAGCCATAAACCATCATCATCCTGACTCCAATTTTTTGATAAGAATCGACACCGGATCTTCGTATCAGGTAATTTTCTACATTTCAATAAGGTACCATTGAGCGGTCGCTTCTATGGAAAAAATCCATCCATACGCTTATTTGGTCAATATATTCTAAGGATCCCAGCTGGAAAAAACCGTATACTATTTGTATCTGTGTTTGCATGCCCTAACAAATTTCGAATGTTAATAAAAATGTATTTGATAAAACTATAAATTTGTTCAGAACAAGATTTAGTCTATTTTAGTCTCACCTGTTGTCATTTTAGTGTCAACCTGTCCCACCCTGTACTCGGGCAGAATATCCTTGAACACTTCAGCTATCGAAACAATCGCCAACTTCCTGACCGAATATAAATTTCTCGCCCCGTTCTTGTTGTACTCCTCCATCAAGTCGAACAAAGCTCCGAAGTTTTTCGTTTTATCCTCCGGTTTCTCCAAAATCCCGGAACAAATGATCCCTATTCGATACTTTTGCCGCTCCACCTCTTGCTCCCGTTGAATCAGCAAATCGGCAGTTGAAATAATTCGATGAGTTGCATCCTCGCCGGCTAAATCGTCCCTGCCGGATAGATCTTCTAGGATATCCTCATCTGAATCCTCCACATCTTCATTTTCATCGTCCTGTTCTTCCTCGTCGAGTTGTGCGTCCTGTTCTGTCGGTTTTGGTTTGAAATCAACTTCCGATGTTCTTGTAATAATTTCGCCTTGTTTGCTCTTAATCGGCAGCAAATCAACAATCATTTTCTTCGATTTATTCTCTGTTCTTCGTTGAGTCGTGTACTCCTTTTCCAAGAATGACTTTGCTGGCTCATTCGCCTCGTTTTGTTTCCGCTTTCGCGACTTCTTCACGGTGACATCAGTGAAATTCAGATAATCAACATGCTCATCAACCATATCCCGAATGTTTTCGAACAATTGCTCAGGCGTTGAATGTTCTTCTACAGGGCCGGGCTTTGACGGTTTCTTGCCTTTGTCCTTTTTCTTTATTCGGTTCGGGGCTGACCATTGGGACGATCCTTTTTTCAATAAACTTTCAGCCGACTGTTTCGATACCTTAGAGACTTTCTTCTTTCCCTTCAGATGGTTGGCACGCTTTGTAGCGCTAATCTTTACTTTTTTCTGAAACAATTAACATTTAAGGTATATGGGGCTTATATGTTCTGGGATTTGTTGCTACATACCACAGCCATTTCTTGATTATCCACCTAATTAACAAGATTTTTAAGGATCTTGGTTAAAACGTCTGTCTAGTGACAGCTTACAAGCGCATGGAAGTAACAGCGTTGCCCAATATTACATTTGTAGCTAATCAATAAATGCAAGGCGGTCGGCAAGGCAGTTTTATGAACAACTAGTGTCATTGGTTTGTTTACAAACTTACATGACAGCTGAGTGTTTTCGATATAGTTTTGTCGGAAAAATGTCGGAAGATGAGGATTATATGTCGGATAAATTCTTATCGAAATGGTAAAGTAATTACTTATTACGCCGTTCAATGAACAGTGCTCTTTGATTTTCCTCTAATATCAACCATTTGTATAGTGTGGAATAGTTTTGTTTGTTAAAGTTTACATCGTTTGTTTTTCAAGTTTTTCACATTAAGCTTGATACACTTGAGAGTTACATATCAATCTAAACGATATTTGAATTAATGAGAAATATTCTTTGATATGCCGATAAAAGGAATCCTTATACCACATGACTGAAAAATGTCGCAAATTTAATCTTAATATTTAACTTTTAGCGTACCAGACGTTCGTCCCGGCCTAATAAAAGATCGTACCAAACAAAGGGAAGTGGAGATCGCCACGAAAAAGAGAAAACTTGACGAAGAGCATCGCCGGCAGACGAAGCCAAATCAAAAGGAGCGTCTTGAGGAGGGTTTGAACAATGCTATCTCGTCGGACAACAAAGGTTTCGCTATGCTCGCCAAAATGGGTTACAAACAGGGCCAATCGCTAGGCAAATCTTCCACTGGCATAATGGAGCCGATTGGCATCAAAATCAAATCGGATCGAGGTGGACTTGGTCGAGAATCAGCTCTTCAAGATCTGCAAGCCAAGCGGCAGGAGATACGACGGAAACGAATGCTTGAAAAGAGTGGTGGCGCTGAACTGTCTGTAGAAGAATACCGACGCCGAATGATGCAGAAAAATGATGAGAGATTGTTGGAAAGTGCTTTGAGGTACTTCAAATCTTTTTTAAGATATAAATAATTGAAAGCAAATTACATTTAGGAAATGCCAGAGAACTTGCGATCAATTGGACAAGTCGAACAACGTGGATAGTCCTGCGATGTGCTGGTTTTGGCCTGAAAAGAAAAACGAGGATGAAGAAGCTTCCGAAGACGACGAAAACGACGAGGAGGAAATTGAATACGAGGTGATATATTTTCAATATTAAAGATTTTTAAACTCTTAATTGTTTTTACAGACATATGAGAAGGTTGATATGCTAACATGTTACCTGAGGCACGCTTACAGTTACTGCCATTGGTGTGGCGTACATTATTTTGACAGTGACGACCTTGAAAAAAATTGTCCTGGGCCGTTCAGGGATGATCATTAATTTCTTGTAGAATAATTCATAAGTTCGATTAATAAGGACACCATTGTTTACTTCACAATTATTGGTTTGATAAAAAATTCAAATGTTCGATTTCACAATGGTTCGGTCTTACTTCTCTATAAACTGCTTAAAAGATAACTAATCTAGAAAATTGCAAATGTAACATATTCCGGACTAGGACAACTTTTAAAAGGTATATTTTCTTGGATTTGTAACATACTACAAGTGTCGGAGTCTCACAAAATTAGGTAATTTGGGAATGCAATGAATTTTCTCAACAAAGTATCGATGATTCAATAATGACATCCTACATTTCTTAGTACAACATTTCAGAACGTTAGGAGATTCGAAAGTAGTTCGGTTTTTGCCATAAACATCTACAATAAATCTTCTGTTTAGCCATGATTTTGTATTGTCAGTTTCTATCTAAGAGCTTCAGTTTGAAATAAAAAACCATGACTTTCGCGTGATTGACATTTACATTTTCGGAAATATTTTAATATTCAATTAAAATTTAATAAAAACAATTATTCACAACTCTGTAGTCAAACATTTCGAATGTAATTTTCGATCGTCAAGCGTTTTTCATAGTTTTTTGAGTTCCTACTTGTAGAACTGATCTTCTTTTCCCGTGTGTTTGAAGTATCAAAGTCACTTCTATCCTCTGCATTTGTAATTTCTGAGCTTTGATTGTAAGTTCCAGCACTAGTAGCACTTTGGTCCACTTCATTATGTCGCATTTTTTCTCTATTTCCCCGTTGAACATCTCTTAGTCGCTCATCCACATATCGTTCCAGATAGTCCATTTGCGTGGTGACAATTTCGTTAACCAATCCAGCTTTCTCACTGGTATACTTCATTATCGTTGATCGTTCTTTTGTAGACACATCTTCCTTACTATTTTTAAACGAGGGTCTAGAAATGAAACCGCCTCCTCCACGCAATCTTAAACTCTCCTTCTTTTGATCAGACTCTGTATTGCTGAATATTTCCTCTTTAATATTGTAGTACTCATCCTGAAGGAAATGCCAAAATGTGTACTTGTCCTTTTCCAATTTGGACATTTCATCCTTCAGCTGTTTGAAGTAAAAACAAGCAATCGTTAGAACCATGTTCAGGAGAAATATAATCACGACAATTTCCAGCAATGCATATAACATTATACCCAAACATTGGCCACCGTACTGCAGATCCTGTGTGTTTATCTCGCGCGGAAGAGACGCTGTAAATGCAAGGAGTGTCGCAAATGTTTTCCAAAACGCGGAAAATCTAGCCGAGTTGCCGCCATTGATTATGTGCAAAGCTACTGAGATAGCGATTAAAAATATCGCAAGCAGAAATATGGACGAAGCCAAACTTTTAGCGCTGCGAAACAAACTTTTGGTTAAAACTCGAAATACGAGTGCAAAGTGCAGAATCTTCCACAGCCTTATTGTAGCGATGCATACCAGTATGGCTGATATCCAAGTGAAGAAGTCATCAAATATGGCTGCATAATAGAAACTAGTAAATGTGTTTTTTCTGCTGCTCTCTAATTTGTCTAGCAAGCTCACAACATAAGCGTTTCTAACGAATAGTAAAGACAACGTGATGATGCTTAAAGCCACAAGGATGATATCAACGTAATCCCAAGGGCTCCATTGGATAACATCCTCTTTGAAGATGACCTGCATTGCCAGGTGATAGATTAACATCGTAACCAGAAAAAGGAATATCGCCACAGCAAGCCAAGTCGTCCAAGACAAATTTGAGAACAGGAAAAGTAGCTTCACTGTTTTGATTTTAACACGGACCGAATAGCTTCCTAATGGCGCTCTTTCGGCCACAATAGTTACAATACTGAACAAATTAGCGTTGGCACTATATAAAGTCAATTCAATGAACAGAACTGTTGTGCGGTTGTCGATCCAATTCGTTTGCAGCAAGTATCGAAGAATGTGTTTACTGTTGTTAAGATTCCGTCCCAGATTGGCAGTATATCCTCCACCCGGATATAAGTAGCTTTCTCCGAACATAGGCAAGGTTTCTGACTCAATTGCAGATTTATATATCCAGGGCTGCGATAGGCGCCAGTATTCGTCATAGTATGTAAAATCCACCCAAGGCTTCCATTGAGCACTGTAGTTTCGGTTATCTTGGGAAGGCAACACGAAATATCCGGCACATGGTGGTATTAACTCATTTTGCCGTGATGAACAGATCGTTCCCATTCGATGCTGCCGAAGTCTTGCAACCCCAAGTAATTTGATTGATCCTCCATCTAAAAAACCTGGTGCTTTCAGAATCTCGCTCGAATTACTGCCATGTATCTTTGGAAGAATAGCTTTTTGGAGGTATACCACCATTTCAGTTTGGGATATTATTCGATCAGCTACTGGACCTTTATCTTTGCCACTTGTAAAAAAATCATGAACGTATTTTGTACTATAGTACGAAAGGTCATCTTTTGACCCTGTTACAATCAAGAGAAGTGCAATTATGTAGAACGTGAACATAACCAGCTCCTTTAAAATCACACCGTATTCAACGAGCGTTGCTTCCATCTTCTCTGATTGCTTCTGTTCGTTCAGTTGCCCAACATTCCATTTGCCGAGCTCAAATCTTTCCATGAGATAATCAAGACGTCTCTTGATGCGATGAAGTTCTTGATGTTTGGGTGGGTTCAAATTTTTTCGGAAACCATAGTCCGGAGGAGGTGATCTCGTTCGGTAGATACGCCACAATGCTATTATTGATATTCGAACTGGATCTGCAATTATTATTTTATGGACGATGGCAATTAGGAAGCTTGTCATCCACAATGCTGATTTCACTTTGCCAAATGTTGCTCCATACAGTATGACTACTGATAAGGATATGAAGGATACAGTTCCGGCGACAGTCCAGGCTGCATACAGCCACCACTTATTTCGCATTTATATATGACAAGGTGAAGAATGTTGAAATGATTTGTTTTTATGGTTTGTTTGACGGTATGAAGGACAGCCAATGACATCAATGATCCTGAAAGATAATTTGTAAATTAAAAAAAAACTACTTTGATTCTTTTCATAATTTATTAATGAAAATTTCAAAATGCCTCAAAATCTGAATAATTTTTTGGATAATAGTTTTGCTCTAATAGTTCCATTTTTTTTACTTAGCTGCTAAAATGTTACGACATTGGCGCTCATATTTTCTAGTTACATAAATTTCAAAATTATCTGGACGGGTTATTTTCAAACACATTATTTTACAATTAACTGCTTCCCTATAAACAATTTTTAATTTAATTTATTCGAATGGTGATGAAATAGCATTGATATATGATAAACTATAATCTTGGCTTAAAATTATATTTATTTTACTGAACGGGATTCCAACAAGTTTATATATTTAGTCTACCTTTTTCTAAACTATGAATATCCTTGGAAAAAAAATCTTAATGTGCCCCGTCATTTCCAGTTGGCAAAGTTGCTAGGTTTATTAATTTGGATTGATATATTGCTGATGGCACATAGTTTTATGCTTCAGCTGAACTCCTTCTTCAGAAGCTAGGATTACATGTATAGTTAATAATATTCCCAAGACAATTCATGCATATATTCAAACCTCTTTGTCGGTTGTTCGTACTGGCAGCCCGCTTTTCTCAAGAGATGGTCTATGATTACTTTTGGACCACTCCTCGCACGAAATACTTTCTTTGGAGGTTGAAAAGAAGCAAATGCTATATAATACTTGATATTAGTACTTTATTCAATGATTAACAACATAATGATGTCCTCAAAATCTTTCCTACAAATGATTGAGTTTATTTAGATGTTCAGCGAATACTGCTCGAGAATTAAAAAAGGACTAGAATAGAAATAGAACTATTGCAGCATTTACTTGTGTTTGCCATAAACGATTTTAAATGGCTGTGAACCTGATTTCTTACTTTTAATGAATAAAGTAACAATTCCCATGCCAAGAAGCATTCCAATAATTGTGCACAAGACCGTATGAAGTATATTGGAAAATTTCAAAATAAAACTTTTGTACTTTATACGTTCATCTTCGACATTGTCCAAGGAAGTTCTTTGGAAGAACATCATACTGAGCATTGCACCAAAACAAAAGGCTGTGACAAAGACAATGGCTTTCTCTTTCCGATTCAACGGACTCCTCGCATGTGGATAGAATAGTCCATACCATAGGTACATTTCGGTGAAGCATCTTCTGAAATGTTCCGTGACTACGTATTGAATACTCTTCATATGTTTCTCTGTTGCAGGCTTGACTTCAACATGCAATGATGAGTGGTAAATTTGCGAAAGCCATCTATTAACGATGAAAACGAACTCTTCCTGCCGAGCGGGGTCTTTCACGCGTACAAAATTGCAGTACCAAGAAGGATATCGCCCGCTGTAATTATTAGTGAGAATTATTGATTGGAGCGGCCCAAGATGTTGGTATGTCATAAGTCCGAATGTAGTTTCTGATCTCCTTCTAAAGGCTTTGTAAAATTTTCGACATGAAAGAATGTACTCTTCCGAGCTCAACTCGCCGATGAGCTTGATTATTATGTTTGCTGTTGTTCCAGCTTGTTTGTAGCTTCCAGTAGAGATAGTTACCAGATACATGTACTCCTTCTCAGGATCATATGCATTGACAAAAGTTACTTCCGCCAAGACTTGATCGGTTTGATCACGAAGCGTGGACCAAAAAATCAAGCCAAGTATAATGAGGATCACTAGAAGAAACATCATTATAAACGTAATGTTTGCTTGTAAGGACGTTATAACGCCACGAGGAATTTCCAAGGAATTAGGCGTTTTGAAGAGATATGCTGCGAAGTGTGAAAAATGATTACATTGGCAATGGATGTGGGTTAAATTTGTGTTGCGACCAGCGCGGCAATAGTTGACGGACCATCGTTCACTTTGAGGATCCCAATCTCTGCAGCTATATATGGTTGTTTTGAACTGGAAGTCTATGGATTTGCTGGCGTTCCCATGAGGATATATGGCGATGTAGCCAGTTGCATTAGTCTGTCCAGAATTGAATAAAACCATGTCAAATGGATTTGATGGCTTCGAAACCAATCGATTGGATTTTAAGATTTCTCGATATTTAGGTATCACGCCTATTTTAGTCAGTACTTTGATAGGAGCACTTGTTGCTAAGAACTGAACAGCAAACAATGAATTTCTTGGCACCGAGCATTGATAGATTGGCATTTCTTCTTTAGGAAGTACATGTCCTTCGGTCGTGGTTGACGCCGAGTTATCCTGCTCGTTTGGCAATTTGAAATACGTATCGAAATTCGAACTCACATTCGATACGCTGAAATTGTTTTTTGGAAACATGGAACTAAATATATTAATAACTACCATTCTATTTATTTTGTGCTGGTCAGGATACCACCAGTATGGATTTTCCTTTAAAAAAACTGTCTGAATTCCAACTTTACTCTTTATCAAACTTTTCTGCATTAGCTCGCGAATGATTGTTGAGGGGATTGTGATAGACACTTCTTCATTACTTTGCGAGACATTTTCACCGTGTTCAGTTCCAATAACTTTCACTTTCCAAAGAACTCCCTTAGTTTGAACACGGATTTCATCTTCTTCCGCTTCAGTCACATAGAATGCTGCAAGTCCTAGTTGGTGAAACAGTTTTCGTGTAGATTCCGCACAACGTTTCCAATTGTTGATTCGATAAACAATATCAAAATTCAGTTCATCGTAGTCGGGATAATTTTCGTCTTCATAGTTTTCAGGCCGAGCTATTTCTACAGTATGTACTTCTGGAAACTGTTCTATGGGTTTGAAAAACTTTTCAGCTACTTGGACGAAATTTTTCGTCATATTTGAGCATCTTTCGGGACTCAAATCGAAAAAATCGTTAGTTATTAAACTATTACCGAGTGTTTCAGTAGCAATTTCAAAGATTTTAGATATTTTTTCTGCAAGAGTGTCCTTGGAAGTTACATGTTCAACAAGATTATAAAGTAGAAAGGAGATTCTTTCGACATCTTCTGTTGTGCTCAGATTTAAATCAGCTAGTACATCTAGAATTTGTTCTGTTAGTTGAAGTTGTATTGTAGAATCTTGGAGTTTATGTATATTTTCAACAGCAATTCGAACTGCTGTGATACTTGTCGTGATATCACCCGAATTAATATTCTCGCTAAGCTTGGATTTATTTAAAAAGCTTAATATCCCATCACTATTGGTTGGAAGCTCAAAAATCGTCAAAGGGATGTTCAATTCTAAATCGTAAGCAACATGAAGACCATCGCTTATTTCCAATTTTAGTTTTGCTAATTGTTGTCCTTTTGACTTGGATAGCTTAAGTTCAATGTCAGGATGCTGCTGTGATACGAGTAACTGGCCGTCCTGAAAGAGAGTATAGGTGAAAGGCTCGTTTTCAGATTCGAAGTTGAAGCAGCTTATTATGAAATCCGTTGAATATTCTTCACCCTGTTTTGGAGTCACCGAGCATTTTCCAATTTTAGTCAATTTCATAATCTTGATTTCAAAAATCATCGAACCTGACCGCGTGGCATATTTTGCATCTAACTTTAGAGTGATTGTTTCGGATTCTTCGGGAAATTGACTAGCTCGAAAAATCAGACGAAATCCAATCATCAATAGTTTGGCTTCTGGCTTTAATTGACTCCACTCATATGTAGTATTTTCTTCACAATTTTCACATGCTGCTGTTAAATGCATGATTTGATGTCTGCTGGCCATTTGATTAAAGCAATTGCGAATGCAGTTATATGATAGCAATAATGGATCCTCCATGGTTAAAGTAATTTCCTGTGATGTTTTTGATCTGGTCATTGTTCTTGTTGACTCTACTTCTAAAGAAAACTTGTAACTTTTTCCGATAGATAGTACGTTTGCAGGAATAAAAACGATCTGACCTAAAGCACAAACAAAATATGATTAATATATTAAGGATATATAAATAAGTCGTACCTGAATCCATATCTTCTTTGCAGAACTGATTGGATGTGCTATTCGTTGTACAACTCCATTTATACTTTAAATTGATTCCTTGCTTGGGGCTAGCCATATCACGACTCGTAGATCCATCTAAAGTAAATGGTTTGTTAACATGGACTTCCCGTCTATTGCCAAATTTAATTGTCGCGCTTGGAGGAGCCGTTATTACCGCAACATAGCACTTTGTGTAGAACAAATATAGTTTTTTCATTAGTAATATAATTGTGAATTTTTTTACCCTTGCCATTGAAATGCCGGAATAGCTTCCATTGGACCTTTTTTCATTAGCTGTAACCTTGATGGTGTACATTTTGTGAAAAGGATCATCAAAATCATTGAACCAAAGCTTGAATGCAGGTACTATCAGCGTCCGACTGTTTGCATTAGAAAATTTCGAACGTGTAACTAGGAAAAAAATTCTATTTTAAAAGGATCGAACTGGCAGTTAGTGATAAACGAAAATTGGGTTTGCAATAAATCATAGAAATTTCCGGCAATACATTTTTTTAATTACTTCTGGTGACCGTATCCCAATCAATAAAAAAAATATATAAACTTTTCTGTTTAAAATTTTTCCTTGCATTGTTTAAATCCTCTTGGTATTGATAGAGTATCATAGAATATCATTCAAACCATTTACAAACCAATGCAAACAAACATAACAACTAACTCACCTCTATCTAAAAAATCATTGACTTCCCATTTATAAATCAATTGAGAATCCATTCCACAATCTCGAGTAACAATCGCCTGAACATTACTTATTCGATGAAGTGCCAATTTCCTGGGATTATGTGGTGAAGAGCAATCTTTGAACCTTATTTTCGGTAAACATTGATCTGGTGGAGCAGTAACAATGATTTTATATTTTTTGTTGAACAGCTCATCTTGGGTGTAAGGATTCGATGCAGTGAGCGTCATTTCATTGTCTCCCTGTTGATAGAAACTTGCCTTCACACGAATATAATAACCCGAAATTTTTGGGGGTTGCTCTAATGGATTCTTAATTTCGAAATCGTTGCAAACAGAGTAAATGTTCTTGGTTTGCAGAAACTTTTGACCGGTTGGAAACATGAAGCTAGTGATAACATACTTTGGTGTATGTAGTTCAAACGTGGTATCTTTGGAGCTTAGTTCTTCTGAAAAAATCAAAATGTTAATGGGTGAATTGATAGGAACTTTCCGGTTGTAAAATATAGTAAGTCCGCGAAAGACATCGCATGCAACTTGACCAAATAGGTGTAAAATTATAAAAACTTTGTAGTCAGTAAACATTTCTTTAAGTTGTTATAATCGTTTAACAGATAGTTATCGCATGGGTTACTATGTATGAAAACAATTCAAATATTCAAAAATCCATTCTATACCTGTTTGATTCTGCATTGTCAATTATATAGTCTGGAAATCGAATGTGGAAGAATATCCTTAAATCGTTTAAATGATGGTGACGGTGTTATCCAAACAAACCAAGAAGAAATCAAGATTGTTCTGTTGAAATAATTGGCGCTGTTACACCATTCAAATTCTTTATACATATAAAACAACTTTTTTCCATTTATTTTTATCTTTTATTTGGTTATAGTAGTATCGTACATATGTATATACTTTTGATAGGTAATATAGATAGGTATTATCCCTTATATCGATTCGTACATGGGAAGAACCATGTACTGAAATTTAAATATGGATAAATAATGAAAATTTTTGGAGAAAGTGATTTGAAGGAGATGGAGGTGGTTTTTGTCGGTACAAATTCGACATGCCAAGAGGCAGGAGCTGATCGAAACGATTTTGAAGATTTTCACCTTCCAACGTGGAAAAAAAATTATGCACATGAACATTGATAGAGAACATGAAACATCTCTGACAATTTACAACAATAAAAGTCCAAAATGACACCAACTTTGAAGATTAATTTAAGGTATTTTTATAATTCATATAATAAATTATATGAAATAGAATTATAAATATATATTTGAATCATAAATCGATCCAAAAGGATTTCGAAACCCACGAATTAGGTGCTATCCCATATAACGATTCTTATTGACTGGGAAGTACTGTGCACTGAAACCTAAATATGGAGAGACTGATTTCAGTCGGTAAAAACCTGGCAGGAGCTGATCGGTATCTTTCTGAAGATTTCCACCCTCAACGTTGAAAAAAATTAATTGGATTTCTGCTGTACTTGTATCTTTTAAAATGAGATCTGGTTTAGGCAACGTAAGATCATTTTTCTGGTCTGCTGTCTCCATAAAAATTGACTCAGTTCCTTTTGAAATTTTGTCTAGAGTGTAGTATTTTACTCCTTTTACAAATTACACAGATACAAACAAATTATCCTCATTTCAATTATATCGATCTTATTCGAGGTGGTTTCGAAATTTGCACATCAAAAGTCGTAAAAAAATCGAAAATCTTTCCTTTCCTCTTTAAAAATTGCTTTATCTGATAATGGAACGAGTCGGATAACATGAAAATGTGACCAGTTTCGAAGTATCATTCCATAAGGCAACCATTTCAGCCCAATTCATTATAGACCAGGGCGGATCTGTAAAAAACGACTACATTTGGCTGTTGAGGGGGGGAACACATTGATCTTTGCAGGAAAAGCTGTGGAATAACTCATATAACAATCATTGACTCATTCTTCCTCTCAAAAAAGTCGAAAACAATAATAGAAAATCTAAATGTTTAAAAATTATAAAAAAATCGACTTTTTCTACTTTTCTCATTCCTAACTTTAAAACGGTTCAATTGATTGAATCATGGCTCCAACGACTGAATTCTCAGCCGCCCAGCACTGTTTTAGAGTTTATTACCAAGTTTAGCAAAAATTGCTGAGGTCGCCCTAATAATCTGATTTTGATTTTGTAAAATGCATTTGATAGGTGAGGTCCTCATTGTGAAAATTTCAACCTTTTATATGCTTTAGTTTGTGACTTCCAAGATTTCAAAATTTTGAATTTTTTTAAATAAATTTAGAATGCAAAATTATTATACGAAATTTACTGAATCGATTTTGATGTTGATGGGTGCTGTTTTATTATACTATAAAAAATTTCTAGGCGAAATATGAAAGCCTTAAGTGCATTCTAAGTAGTAAAAAAAATTATAAAAATTAGTTGAAGTATGATGAGCTTAATCCATCAATAAGCCAATCGTGGTCGTGCTGTCTGGTGGCGGATGGTAAATGACAGCACCTGAAGAGAATGCCATACGTCACGCCGAAACCACACTTCCCCACTTCATTATATTATCAGGTTTGGGAGAATGAGAGGACTAGCGTCTCTCCTCTCATTCTCCCAAACCATGTAATATTGGATATTGTTATAAGTAATTTAATATTGGATTTAGGATCTGGGGGATTTACGATATGGGAGATTTAGGATCTGGGGGATTTTGGATCCGGGGGATTTTGGATCTGGGGGTTTAGGATCTGGGGATTTTTGATCCGGGGGATTTAAGATCTGGGGGATTTAGGATCTGGTCGAGACTTTGGTAGATGACGAGGGCGGAGACGTCTTCCACTATCAAATGGCTTTTATGGCTTAAAAAATAAAAATAAAATTATAATATTTTAGAATAATAATAGAATATATAAACAAAAATAATAAAAACAAATCATAGTTTCTTTATTCGACCCACTGAAAAGTTAGTCGTGTGGACCATAAGAGTCGCACCTAGACCACCTTTTTTCGAAATTATATTTCAACTCATGTTTAGAAGTTAAAAATTGATTAATGATATCGAAACTTGTAAGGAAATACCAAAATTTTATTGATCGTCTTGAATCCTTTATAACATTTGACACATACATACTTATGCATTTCATGCAAACAGTTTTAACATTGAAGCCATATGTACTACCTATGTACTTTCACCAAAAGCAGATCAAGAGTCGGCATACGCCTAAAATAAATTATTGTTTAATTTAGAAGCTGGAACAAACAAAACAATGGCAAAAAATGAATGAAAGGTAAGCACTTCACATCATACATAAAATCATATATATTTCAGTAACAGTTGCAATTAAAATCATGTCAGTAATAAAACAGATCCAAGCAAGCCTCCAATTCGAAGACACAATTTTTGCGATTATGCAATGTGGAAACAAAAGAAAGCATTGAATCGAATGGACTAACAACTCATCATTTCTTTGCTCATGACGAGTGTATATCTCAAATAGAGTATGTTTGCGATTATCATAAAATCTCAACAAATGTGGTCTGCAGACATTCATTTACTAAAGTTTATTTAAACTAAAACAATTGAGTACAAGTGTAAAAAGATTTGTAAACATTTTTGCACTTGAACTATCATTGAATTTATTATATCACTGGTAAACATAGGAAGTTTACAAATACATGAATCGAATTATAAGATATCGTGAGGGTATTTAGTCAATAATTTGAAATATGTAATTAAATAGTAAGTGGATATTTTGAGTGAGCTGTAATCTGGTTTTCGGTTAGTTGTATGAAAAGGTTATATGGAAATTTTAAAAAATGAACTTGAAATTTGTAAATTCAACTAGACTGCAATAGATACCCTCTTCGAATTCGTGGTGATTGTCTATCTATCTTACTAGAATCACATTGCACCATTTATGTCGTGCGCATGGCTGCGAGTTATTGCATCCAGAAGTTCTGGAAGCGAATTAAAACGCCTTCCCGCACAATATGTTAATAGAATATGTGTGGAATCAATCATGAGGCTTATGAGCACCTTGATAGATACTAATCACTAATGATACGATCGTGATTATTTTATAGACAACTCGACGAGGGCTTTCGATTAGCCAATAATTTTTAAGCTGACTTCCCTAAAACTGCAGAAAATCTTCATATCGCCGAATTCCGAAGATTCGTTGCATAATGGGACATTATCTCAATATTATTAAGCAGGTATTATGAATTATAGCACTAACCATAAATATCCACTGCTGAACGTTAGCATCTCTAGCATGCACCACAAGATAGACGGACGTACTTCTTCAGTCAGCTTGAGTTTGTTTTCTTGTGTTGAATAGCAACAGTTGGCTAAACATCATCTTCACAACCTGATCTTTTTGCCGTGTCCTATTATGTCGAAAAGTTCTTGAAACGTTCCAAACACAAAAGTCCTGAGACAAATTACTGTAGCAGGTAAGATTTGCGAGATTGATCATTTATTATGCTGTCTTGTGCTGGGATTTTGCATCAGTACTTTGAGCAATAAGATGAAGATCGTTTATCTTTGAACATGGCGCTGACGATAACAGTCAGCGTATTTTACGTAAAAGCAAAATGAAATTATCAATTAAATATACTTCAATCATGATATTAAGGCATAGGGATAAAAAATCTAAGTGAGACTTTTGTCAATATAGGATGGTTCCTTCGTTTTTCTAAAGCAAAAAATTTGTCATATTCCTAATATCAACTTCATTTTTTGATGATATGTTGTAAAATTTACCTGAAATAAGACTGGACTAACAAAAATAAAAATCATAACTCTGTAATTTTCTTATCAGAAAATGATAATACCAACTAGGATGAGCTGAAAAGCTTTAAAACGGAAAACAAGTCGAGCGGAATATGGAATATTTTGAGCTAGATGGAGCTCCACATTCAGGTACTACACACGGTTTAAAGTAATGGCTATAAATTTGTTTCAAAAATGTTGCATCACTAAATTATGATCCTCTTTGAAATTTCTGTCAAGTTTTAAAGATATTGAGTTAGATTTGTAAGTTATCCATAAAATTGGATGAACATTATTCTATAAACTAATTATAATAATAATAATTGGGTAAGTGCGAGTCGGGCTCGCGTACTGGGGGCTCCGTACCATGGAAAACTCCAAAAGGTTTATAGTAAGAAATTTTAATCAAAATCAAAAATTATCTGAACCTACACGGTCTAGCCATAAATACTGTCAGTGGTTTCAGTGTTCATAGCTCAAAAACTATAAGGGATAGAAAATCGAATAAAATTTTTTTTTAAAATATAGGAACATACAAATCGAATGCATTAATAATTATTCGAAATGACCGCCATTGTTATCGATACACAGTTTATGTCGTTTTGGAAAGTCATCAATGTATGTACGTATTGTTCCTATCTGAATTTCGGCAGCAGCTTTCACAATACTTTGTTTCAAGGCCCCAAATTTGTATGATGCTTTTTACAAGTCTTCTCTTCGAGGATATTCCACAGCTCATAGTTCAGGGGGCTTAGATCCGGACTACCGGACGGCCAATCTTGATGAGCAATTAAGCATGGAACGTTGTTCTCAAGCCACGCTTGATTAGTCTTGGCTTTGTGCGCCGGGGCAAAGTCCTGTTGAAACACCCAATTGATTCCGTGAAATAAATCATCGCTCAGAGGCTTGAATACGTTCCCAAGAACACCTTCTTGGTACACTTTGACCGATGTTTTCACTCCTGTTTCGCAAAAATGATTTGGTGTGACGCCGTGATATGACAATCCTTACCAAACCATCACAGAAGTGGGATGATGAGCTCTCTGGACCCTTGAAACCTTATCCTTACCTTCATACGACGTTCTGGTATACACCCTATCATTGCTAGAAAGTTGGAATCTGTGATTGAAAAATCTTTCATAATATTATAAACGTTAAACTTTTTTACTGGTTTGGAGAAAAATTAAATTGAAAAGTACTTTAACTGACACTACTTTAATCTTCGTTGCTTACCTTAAAAAACTTATATTATTTTATATTAAATTGAAATTAGTATAAATTTACTTTGATTGTGAATATATAGATATATTTCCTTGGAGGCCTTTCTCTGAAAGTAAATTACAAAAATGATTATGAATTATCAGGTAGATAGTCCATTCAAAATACTTTTCGTTTGTATTTCTTCCAGAATTAACTACATTTGAATGGCCCTGTGCCAAAGTAAGCATGTCCGAAATTCTTCTATTTACTTTTTTGTCTATTTTCTTCCGTTTTTGATGTTTTACATTAAATATCGAAGTGAATTTTAATGTATCTAAAGTGAGACATCATCTGGATTTAGAAATAGTTTATCCTACCTACATTTTTCGGCTGTTTGCTGACTGCGGCATCTTGACTTTAGTATTTGGTCTTTTGATTTTTGTGCTTAGTTTGTTGTGGAATTTTTTTTGTACTATCTCTGCTATCTGCATTGGATTGTATCAAAATGCGAGCCGAAATTAAAGCATATTTCCAAGATAATTCTATAAAATATGTCAGTGATATAAACATTTATATCATCTGAAAGATCTTATAATTTGTACCTTTTTGAAGAAATTAAAAGAAGTTATTCATTATTTTCTGATTCTTTTGAACGAAAAATGTTTAATAAAATTAGTTGATTTTTATTTAATTTTCCTTTACTTTTCGTGTCCTTTCAAAAATTCTTAGTTCCTTAAAAATGAGTAGAAATATGATTAGATTCTTCCATATATAAACAAACAAACAAAATTTTCACCTATTTGAATCCCATTGACGAAATAACTGTCTGTATTCAAATCATGTCCACTGTAATTATCACGAAACAAAATCTTCAATGAATGAACATTTAATGTAAGTTGCTGTTTTGCATTTATATTTGGACACTTGCACTATCTAAGGTAAATTAGAAGATCTATTTTCTAGTAGGGCGGAAAAAATGTACGATAGTTGCCAACTATCTGAGTCCATTATCTAATCCGTCTATGTCTTATGTTAAGTTGTGTCTTCAACATAGATATCCATGAGTACTGAAATAATATCGTCCGCACGAACTTTCAGTAATAATTTAGCAGTTTCGGGTGTTTGATTGCAAACACGGTTGGTCCATTCTTCTTTCATTGTCGTCGTATTTTTCTGTGAGCTCGCAAAGACCGGAAAAATAGATTCTCCTTGAGGAAAAACTGTGAGAAAATTAACAGACTATATTTTGCACTAGAAAGATGTCTAAATTGCGAAATATTTTGTGTGGGAGGATAGGCAAAAATTATGTAGAGTAGGTGATGCTGTGCGATGACTGTTGATTGGTGTTGGTAATGAAGGATTACAGAGTTGTTAGTATTATCTTGGCTGGTGGCTATGCTTTTTAGTGTTGTGATATATTTTGTGTAGTACATAACTCATCTCCGTGTCAATCAATGATTATTTGCAGTTCCCTCATGCTGTTTCAAAAGATTATTCAAAGTTACATTATCGTAGTAGACAACAACTATTGAAACTACGGGTAGTAGAATGCGACACATTGCCAAAACATTTCCTACACGTCTTTCTTTTGCGAAAGCACATTAATCAATCGCTCTTCATTTATGCAATTCGAACTTTATAAAAAATTAACAGACTCATAACTGCAAATGGAATTGAGATCATACATTAGCAATCTTTAACTGCAGGCTTTCAATTGTTTCCTTTGATTTAGTTCAAAGTGCACATCCACAATACCATGATGAGTTATTGTCCATTATCTTTTTCAGAATGAAGACGAGTTACATATTTATGATGTTCATTCGAATTATATCATAGTGCTGGCACAAACCTTTCGCGGATGTCGGCATGCATACGCCTCTCTATCGGCAGGCTAGCAATCTAACAATCTAGCATTACTGCACAGCCAGCCACAATGGCTACTGCAGCATGATAGTTGGATTTTTCATAAATCAACGTCAACTACACATTCAATCGCTACTAATTGTGAGCGACTCTGATTTCGCAAATGGACCCTAAAAATCTTTGGAATTGTTTTGTTATTCATAAATTTCAGATGTTCGTAATCAGTTTTTGAATGATTTCTGTTTTTACTTAATCAAGCTTGAAGTTGCGGACAGGATGTAGTGTCTTCCGCTTCGCCCACGATATTTGTTTTAATTTTTAACTATCAAAAGATTGTTGATTATCAAATGGTAAATGATGTTTGCATTTCAAAAGATAGTTTCTAGTAAATGTATTGCTGCGAGGCAGATTTTTATTACGAACTAATATGAAACAATTGTGAGTTACAATGCTCCTTAATATTTGATTGGCAGATGTAACCGAGTGATCAGTTGTTATATCAAAATCTGCTCTTTATATACTGTGTATGCCATTCAATTTTCGACATTCAAATCGAGTTATTCGGGAAGGTATTTATTGTTTGCGGTTATATTGCTAGCAACAGTCTAAAAATTGCGAGAGCAGATTCTACCGTGTATTTATAGATGGTCAAGTAAGTGTACTATTAGCTTAGATAACATTTAGCTATGCCACGAAAATTCCTTGAAGAAAGTATTTGAAATGGTTAAGATGATTTTTTTGCAAAGATTTGTAAATAAGTGATTACTTTTAGATTTTTCAGAAATTGGAAAATCTGCAGAAATATTCAAATAATAAGAACTGAGAGTGGCTGAATATAAGAAAACATTCAATGTATGAACACTGAGCATAAATAGTTAGATAATCGTATCTAAACTATCTTAGTAAGTATACAAACTAGAAAGCAAAGATGGAATCGAAAAGAAAGCGGTATTTTAAAGATGAACTAGTCTAAAAATTGATTGTTTTATGAATCTTCTATAAATGAATAAAAAATCATAGTTTAAATTGACTAAGGTGCGAACTTTTCAAGAGATCGTGCTGGTAAATTGTAGTTTAGAGGATTTATTTATGTAGAATTTCTTTCCTGCTATGAGAAAACAATAGGTATTATCAATTAACTAGGTCTTTTTTTCAAACGTTCAAAGACAGAATTATCAACACTTTACAACGTCTTAATTTCGTCCTTGCTCTGTGAGAGTTTCGTACACAACTTTTTATTTTCTGCTTATCAATGTCGTAAGAGAGAACGCATTCAATGTCGTTCTTTTTGCGTCCTAAATTTATAATAATAATTATTTTTAATATATTTGTTAAGGATTTGCAAGATTTTTCCTGACAAATATATTCATGGACGACTAAAACTTTGCTTCGGAATAAGTGTATATTTTCGGTGGAATCAGCAGATTAATAAAGGATCATGAATGATGAAACACAATAACTTATATTCACTCTATTGATATCGGACTGTCGGCTCTAAGACTGGAAAAATTGAAAATATATATTTTGAAACTACAGGAGAATTTGAATATTTTTTTGGTCCATTTTCTTCGTTCGCAAGTTCAGCTTGAACTATGTTAGAAAATGACACATATATAATTACATATTTGTCAAAAAATTACAATGCCATGGCTACTTTTTTTAAGTCCAAAAAATGTTTGTGTTGCAGGCCCTGGATGTATGGTTCGATCGCTGTAACTATTGCAAAACTTGTTTCCTTTTTTCAAACAATTATACGCACAGTCAACATACGCAATATAAGTGCAAGAAATTTGTTGGATCTATATTCGAGCTTCTTTATCTGTTTTCGCCCCACTTTATTAAAATACAACAGAGTTAAATAAAAAATATTGAAAAAATTTCCCGTAAATTTTCAGAAACAAATACCTGTTTACTTTATTGAGCTAAAATAATTTAAATTTTATATACAAAAAAATGAAGAGAACCAAAACCAACGAAGTCAAACTATAAAGTTAGTTTCTCCTGAAAATGCTGTAGTATCTAAAATATCCATTAGCTTAACTTATATCCAGAAGTGGACACAAATTCGCACACAAAATTCAAATTCACCAAAATAAGTTATACACTTTTATATTTCATATATAAGTTTTCAATAAAATATACAATGAAAATTTTATACACATGGCCATAATGATATAAATGATGAATAGATAATAATTACATAAAAATATTAAAGATAGTATAATAGAAGGAAAGTCAGGATCGAAATCAGAATTCAGTTGCTCTATAATTGATAAGGCTCTCTTAAGTATGTATAGTTGTATAATACCTCTTTTACCTAGGTGGGAATAGTCCCGTTTTGAAAATATACTTTATATATCCAATCACACTATACAAAAAAGGTATTATAGGATCTCAATTTTTTGCAAACAAAATGGTAACTTGGTTGTACAACAGTTTTTTTTCTAGCGCACGAAGGTTTGACTGATCTTCATTTAAGTGTGTCCACGTTATATTGAGGAATATTCTACACTGGTGCAGAGGGAAGCTCGAAAGGTGTTAATAAAATTGGACCCAAACGGGCGCAAGCCTTAATGATCGTTATATTACATTTAGAAGGATGCAATGGGATTTTGATTTTTTATGTGATTTGCAAAGAACTGACGGTGAGAATTCATGAAGATGTTACTTAATACTCACGATGATGCATTAAATGATTTCAATGACCCGGTCACTATCAGATGAGACTTAAAAATGATTGAATTATAACACATAAGTCTTTTACGACCTTCTAGGTGGAAGATATTCTCGTGTCGGTGCTTGCGGAGTGACGGCAGGGAACTGTGATTCACCTTGGATTGGGAAGCCAGGTCGGGCAGTTGACGGGAAGCCACCTGACGGACCACCGCTAGGTGATGGAGATCCTGAAAAACCAGGTGCCGGGGTCGATCCTGGGAAGCCAGGAGTCTGCCCAGTGCCTGTAGCTCCTGGGTAATTAGTGGAAGGTCCTTGAGGTCCAGTGCCTCCAGGATATGCTGTTGAGGGTCCTTGCGGTCCAGTTGCACCAGGGTAGTTTCCTGATGGTCCTTGTTGTCCACTTGCACCTGGGTAGTTCGCTGAGGGTCCTTGTGGACCGGTCGCTCCTGGGTAATTTGCTGATGGTCCTTGTGGGCCAGTTGCGCCTGGGTAATTTGCCGATGGTCCTTGTGGGCCAGTCGCACCTGGGTAATTGGTGGATGGACCTTGTGGGCCTGTTGCTCCTGGATAGTTAGTTGATGGTCCTTGTGGTCCTGTGGCGCCTGAGTAAGCGGTACTGGGTCCTGTTGGACGTCCTGTAGATGGAAACCTACCAGATGGTGTGCTTCCTGGTCGTTGAGAGCCTCCTGGGAAAGATGTGGACGGTTGAACACCTTGAGCAGATGGTATTCCAACAGTTCCTATGTTTCCTTGATTACCACCAAAATCTCCAGATCGTTGTTGTCCAGTTTGTGAGTAATCATAGATGTATGCGTTGTTTCCGTACAAGGACGGAGCACTTTGGCAATCGAATTGGTTCCACCATACACAAACAAGATGCTCCTGACTGAAAATGGTTCCATTTGGGCAGAGGAAATCATAGGTTCTATTCAGGGCACATATATGGAAAACTTGGCATTGTGCCTCAACATCAGCATAGTATCCTGGATATTGTTGTTGGTTGCAATCAAATGAGGTTTTGGGAATCTCAGCGTAGATTGGATAGTCCTGACCAGGTTCACCAGGAATAGCAGAGTAATCACCGTCATATGAACCATCATCTTGTTGTCCGCCAAACTGACCACTTGTTACACCACCTGATCCAGGGAATTGAGTGCTTTGTCTGCCCCCTGGGAATCCTCCACCACTTGTTCCGATCGGTGTAGATGGTCCAGTTCCTGGGAAACCAGATCGGCCGGCGCCAGTATTTCCCACACTAGTAGGAAAACCTCCTTGCTGGCCAGTAGGTCCAGTTGGTCCAGATGGACCTGTGCCGAGAGCACCTGGACGACCACCGAAATCTTGGCGGCCAGACGAAGATCCAGTGTAACTTTGAGGTCCTCCAATACCAGGAGTGGATGGAAAGCCTGGTCCAGATGGAGTCACCCCAGTATCAACTTGTCCTGGAAAACCTCCGGTGCCTGTTGATGAGCCTACTGGAAATTGAGTTCCAATAGGACGGCCTTGGTTGGGGTATCCAGTTGAAGGGTATGCCGGAGTAGTAGCAGCAGCACCACCCGTTGGAAAACCTGACGATGGCGATGGGAAGGCGGGTGATGTGCCGAACGGGCCTTGTGATCCTGAACGCAATGGCGATATAGTGCTTTGACCGTCGGGACGCTGATAGTTGTAACCATTTTGAGCCTGTCGACAAGAAATTAATTTGAAGGTTTAAATTATCCCGATTTAGACTTCATTTGAAATATTTGTTAGAAGTAGATTCGCGAAAATTCCAGAGTGAATTCAAGTGAATGAAAAATGCATAATTTAATTTTGCTAGTTAGTTATAGATTTGAAATCACTTACCAAACAAACATGGCTTGCAATGAAGAGCACTGTAAATAGATTTGAGGAAAAAAAAACAGAAATATTAGATACTAATTCAAGTGCTAAATGTATAAGCTATAACTACTAAAGTTTTCTCGAGGGAAAATATTCCAGAAGGCGACATTAAATTGTGGGAAATAAATATGCATCTTGGTTGCAGGTAATGATAAAATAAGAACGAATGCCAAATGTATGAGCAAAACATTGAGAATAGGCTTTTTTCCAAACTACGACGGCCGAATGATGTGAGAATTTCAACTAATTGGATTATTAGTTTGTCGGTTGTATCATTCGTTATTCATTTGTTTCAAAGCGACCACCATCGTCATGTAATTGAGGCTGAGGTGCGCGAGAGCAACAGATACTTTCCAGCGCGGCGGTAAGATACGATGAGGAAACATTTCGGAAATTTTAATTATTTGATGGAATTTCTTGCACGGCAAGCAGCTGAGAATGATGATCTTGAACCCATTCGAATGAATTGTTCGAATGCTGGTGTATTATTATTTATGGTTGAATATTAAGTGATTATACGAATTACGCTTTAGCAATAATAATTATTGCTTGTCAATATACGTGAAGAGCTGAAGATGGCTTTAACACGGGTTTCCTTTCGAATGTTAATCAACACATGTTCGGATGGTTACTGTTGTCTTTCTTTATATCAATCATTGGTGACTGGGGTGGTAGTTTTTGGCGTGTAACCAATTATGAAAGCAAAGACTTTTATAGGCAATATGTTATGTTATATGTCCACGTTAATTTCGCTACTTGACTGAAGTGATGGACAGAAATTCATTTGTTGGGTTAAAGAAGTCTATGGAATAATGCAGAGTTTTATTTGCAAGAATCGGTAAATGTTGATTTGCATGAATGTTAATGTTTGTCGATGAAATTGTGGAAGAATTTTTTTTGATTGTTTTGTAGTAAGTTTTTTTTCGTGAAAAATCGATTTTATATAATTTTTCATATTTTTTCTTATTACGCACTTCATTTTTTATTTAAAATATTAGTAAGGAAAATATACAATAACAGTTTTGATATTGATTGTTTAATGCATTTACCACTTAAGGACATTTTCCTTAAAAACTATTATACTTTATAAATTACCATACTTGAAATTTAAATTCATCTAAAGTATGCTAATTTATAAATGAAAAATAAGTTAGAGTTAGAGCTGCATTAAATAAATATTCCAAAATTTTGATAGAATCAAGTATAAATTTTTTTGCAGCCATTCAATCATCACATCACATCATTGCATGAACCATAAATTTCTCAGAGTATCATCTATGCAATCTGAAATTCATTCCACCAAAGAACTCACGGTTGGGGAATACCCGGATGGCAAAAAAACTCCAACAATAGACCCATACAACGTCTACACTTCTGTATTTACTAATATTCTACTTTCAATCTATCTATTGGTTACTAACAACTCAACAAGATTCATTTCTATTTCAGTGGGCCAAGATCGTGATCGTATCTTTGGTTGTAATTTATTGTCGATAATGAAAACCGAGTACCTGAGTAGGATTTACCGAACGAAATGAAGAGATGAAATATGCACGAGTGTTCCCTTAAACAAGCACAACTCCGTCTATGCTGTAATAATGGGCATAGATCCGAAGACGTTTAGAAAAGAAGAAATGAGCAAAGATATTTCACAGATTTCGATGATATGCTGAGATTCGCAAGATCGGATGTCCGTCTGATGATGAAGAGCATCATTATCATAATATCCCAACATAATGTATGTATAATTGTTTGTTCGTTCCATATGAGTAAGCGCTGTTACATAAAATGAAAATCCGTTTCGTATGGTTCGGAAAACGTTTCAACGGGATAGTAATGAATCTTTCACTAATTAGTATTGTTTTGCAATCAGCTAGATCGTTTGATTAGCAAACTAGATGGAAAATTAATGTTACCGTTTAATAATGAGACGATTTTCAGTAAACAGTAGGGAAGTAGCGCAGTTGATATGTTAATAATTCTCAAGAGAAGATTATTCGAAGACAATTTGTTTACAAGGATTCACTGATTTGTATTACTTTACAATATTTGAAGCCCGATTCCACCAAGATATATGAATTTTAGACACTTACCAATAAATATAGAAAACTTATTCATTTTCTTCTGATTTGATCCTGAAGGTGGTTAAAAGATTATCCTGGGTGAGTTCTGAAATTTTATTTGAGAGTATTACAAAACTGCAGCCGTATAATCACAATCTTAATTTAATTGAAAATCATTATGAGCACGATTCACTGAACATTTTAAATAAAAAAAAAATCATTTTAATTTTATCGGGTCCTTTTCAAAATTTGGATAGCCGGCTGGTAAACTAAATGAAAACGTATCCACAAATATCCATTTTTTCAATGCACAATCGATATCCATTAAAAGCTGAAGGCACTATAGAGTATCCTTACCTCGTCGATGGGACGAGTCAAACTTATAAAAGTTTTAGGAAGAGATGATCTCTGTAGATCAGATGAAGTCACGTGAAGGACTGATGCCGAGCAAACATTTCGGGATGATATTTATATGTAAAATTTTTTGGCTGATGCGTCTCAGTACCCAAGTACAGTATCGTATTCCCTATAATGCAAAACCAAAACATTGGTACCCACCGGTAGGCATTACATTCAAAGAGACTCAACAAGAGGAGCTGCAGCAACCGTACCACTTACAACAACAACAACATTAAAAACGTAAAATGATCAAATACATGCATTACTATTTGAGAGGCATCTTTAAGAGGAGTACTTGAAGACCCACTCTCCTGTACAGCAACGACAACAGCAGCAGTAACCGCTTGCAATTCAGTTTTAGATACATCGCAAGGTATCGTGTCTGAAGATACGAATATTACTGTCTCCGAAAGTTGCACACAGTTTGGGGATAATAGAAGTGTTGAAGATTGTTAGTGAAGTATCGAATCTATCGGTGTCTTCTTCGTGATATTGAACACTAATATGCATGCATTTCTTAACAATCTTTGAAATTACATTGATTATTTTTTCGCTAAGATTTGAAGAAGTTGTAGATGATAGTGAATAAGAAGATACAATTCAATCTCCTCAATTTGTACACCTTCGCGTGAAATAATCGAAGGTATGTGGAACGTACGAAGAATTTGCTCAACTTTTTGTGGTAACTAAGAATGGGCTAAAAGGAATCATTCATTGATAATCGAGAGCAATTCGTGAAAGTGATTATGTATGTGTCGTACGTTGTTTCGTTTAGTCTCTCATAAGATTTAATTTTTGTCTTTGTATGCCGCCAGAATCATGGAACTATTTTTTTTTTCATTTTCATCATTGATATCCTTTTCATATTTAATTATTGTTTGTTTTCAGATGTTCATACTTTTTTAAAGTTGAATTCACATTGATGTCTTCGTATAGACTATGAACATATTTTTGACTACAAGATTGCAAAAATTTCGAGAATTTGTTTTAGTGTGATAGAATTGCAGAGATGGTGCATTTGTTTTAAATTCCGTTCCCATATGAAGAAGGTTTTTTTGGATTTAAATGGTTGAAAGTATTTAATATACAAAAAAATATCATATATTTTCGCAGACCTGTTTTTATTTAACTCTCTGTCTATTCACTTTTAATGCTTTAAATGTAATATATAAGTGTCCCTAATTTCTCTGTCTTCATTAAGTAATGACTAAGACTAGATAGTACAAAAACGAATTGATGTCATATTTGCATTACCCACAAGAAAATCGTCGGAATCAGGTATAGCAAATTTTTTCATTAATTAACTGTTTACTGGGACAATAAATAAAGAAACTTATAACATTTTTATGCAACACATGTAGCTGAAATTCTTTGAAAATAAATTTAAGCATGAAAATATTAAGATACACCAATGCCATCATTTATTCTCTGACTATTTTCTTAACAACCACCCACCTAAAAAAATCGAAAGCTAAAAAATTCACTCTAGAATAGCTGGGAGTGATGCGGCAGTATCTAATGGTGAGGTATCGTTAAGATACTTGCGGTATCTGTAGTAACCATTCAAAAATCCATGAAAAGAGAAGGAGTGCTATTTCAGTATCATCTATTCCAATTGTGTCTTGTGTGGTGGACATCAGACGGCAGGGTCCGATGTGGTATGAGTTTGTTCGTCCAAGAAATCCGCTGTCGATTGCCGTCGTGTTAAGGTGGTCTCGAGTACCTTCAACTGATTATTGTTACAACGTGCTGCTTCTACTCTACGTTAATATGTACATATGTGTATTAAAATGTTTGAAAAACATATTATTCACGTACGCACGCTGTAAACTCCAACAAAATGTCGGATACCTGGAACGGATATAATAAAATCTCAAAAAGATTTTTGGTTATTATTGGTTTGAATTTAATTGGTGTGTTAACACGAACCCGTCCTTTGTTATCCAATCGTGAGTAGGCCGATATTTCGCCGATGTGGATAGTTGGGCCAGCAATCAACCATTGAGGAATGAATTGCTTCAATGTCTTTTGCTGGCGATGATGAGTTGATTAAAATAATAGGATTTTTGTTGTTTCTAAGATATTTACTTAGTTTAGATAATGATGAAATGACAAATTGGTTTTTTTTTGTGGCCGATGATTAGACAAGGTCCAATTGGCCTTGCCAATAATGCGGATGGACATTTGGCAGTCGATGGTAGTTTTAGGGATCGTGAACTTTATAAGGCTCTTGAGATGGGAAGTTGAAGCAGAACAATGTAATAAGATCTTATAATAACAAATTTAATTAGGAGAAGTGTTTTTGTTCGAATTGCTTTTATGAAATCCGTATACGATCAAGACTCTGATTATTGTTTGGATTGATGCCGATTCACAATGAAAATTTGACTTGATCATTGGTACCTTCAAAAGTTCGTGGAATTTTATTGGCTATTGTGAAAATCTCTTTAATATCATTGCAAATAGATTTAATGTATATAATAGTGTATGTATCTATTGTTGGCGTGCAGTTATTATGGTCTTTTCTAATTTGCTTGTTATCCATTGAGATTGAAGTTACAGTACAATTAACATATTTAAAATTGCCTAGCGATTTTACAAATATGTGTGAAGCTTATAAATGGCAAGGCTATTAGTACAATAGGAAGTTTTTCACGTGACTTGAAGGTTCCTCAAATCATACATGTAAAGTTCTTCTTTTATTGATGAGCCCTAGCTTTATAGTCTGCACTTAAGGGGCTACATAGGTCTTGAAGGAAAAAAAAACAAAAAAAATTGTATTTTAAAAACCAAACATCTATTTTATTTAAAATATACACACATAAAAGTTTAGCAGTTCAAGAAGTTGTAAAAAAAATTTCAGCGAGACATTGAAAATTGTCAATTTTCCTGCAGTTTTCCTCGTCCAACCTTTTTTGCGGTAAGCAGAATATTTCGGTGCAGGTTCATCTGAAATCAAAAATCCAAAAAAAAATCTTATAGTTTATGCTCTTGGCTCGTGATTGTACGAAGGAATTGAAAAAAATGAAATTTAAAGTTTTGAGATGGATTGAATGAATTTTCCTCTCATATTTTTTATAGCATTTTTCCGATTCTCATCGTTTTTAAAAAATATTTTTTTTCGTAGAAAACAAAAGCGAGTCGACCGAATAAAAATCCCTTCGTTAAAGCACGAGTCAATACTATAAAGAGGAACTGTGCAACTGTTTCAGCAAAATCTGTCGATTCGTTCTCGAGAAATCGTGCCTACCGCACGGAAAAAGCAAAGTTCCGAGAAAAACGTGTAAGTTTTTTTTACCGCGATTTAATGAATAAAAGTTATTTTTAGCAACTTACATGGAGTCCTCGATTTCAGGTCCATACAGTAATTCGTTCGCCTCATTTGCGATGTTCGACGCATCCTGATCCTGAGCTGATTTTACTCGGTAGAACCGCGTTGCATGCGTAATACGCTAGGTAAAGCCGGTGCGTGAGGTCTGCGATATTCAAATCTCTATAACTCCGGTAGTATGACTCGAATTTACTTCAAATTTGGTTTTAATACTCTTGAAGTACTATACTTTCATATGGAATAAAAAAATTTCATCGATTTTTTGAAAATACAAGACCTATGTAACCCCTTAAAGTTTTGGTATGTAAATTTCAAAGTGTTGTTTTTTCTATATTTTTTAGGAAAAATGTTCAAGCATATTTTTTTTAGCAATATGCTTATTAGTTTAATGAGTAGATACTTTTCTTCTATTGTTTTTGTTGCTATATTTATAACAAGCTTTTCAAACTCATAAATTTTCGGTAAATTTTTCGAAAACTATGACATATAACTTTCTGGATTGCTAATTTTTTACTTTTTACGCATAGCCTATTCGTAAATGTTTTGAGCATAAGTGGAAGAACTAAAGAATATAACAGTGTTACTTAATAATGATATGCTGTGATATGATATCATCTAGCTAAAGTCATCTAGACTAGAAATCTTAAATATTATTTTTTATTAACACGACGATGAACTTCAAGAAAGAGTGCATTTTTACAGCAGTTGTCTAATATCCACTAAATTCTTGCCTATTTAAATATTGTTTTTGTGAATTGAAATTGTTTACAGATCCTGCAAGTATTTTGTTTATATGTTCCGAATTGTGGTTGGAACACAAAAAAATGTTATCAAATATTGATTAATAAAATTAACTTTACAATGAAGTATAAGCGATTTTTTTGATTAAGAAGATTTAAATTGAAATTAAGGCTCGAACATCTTTACGAAGTTTTCCCATCCCTCGATTTCCGTATGAAGTCTTTGTTAATTCATAACCGAAAACAGAAAAGTGTTTAAGTAATTAGCAGCCTATCTACATTTAATTACTCGCCGCATGATTAAATCAATGGTGGAAATATTGAAATAGCAAAATGACCATATGTTGCTTTGCTCACCGAGTCTTCATTTGCACGAAAACCATTGTTTTATTGTAAAATTCATAAATGAATTTGTTACGACCGTGTTCAAAAGCATTCATTATCTCTTACTGAAATCAATGTACTGATAAGATTATTCGTTTGTAGTAAAGTATGTCCATCTATCCTCCTAAGCCGCCACAAGACTGCAACATCTTACTTAGATTATGGCACAAGTTGATGATGGCCTTTTACCCGACGTGGTGTGAAATTACGTGCTCCACGAGGAAAAATTAGCCCAGAAAATATGACGATGACGCCAAAGACGGTGGTTTCCTAACGACATGTGCTTGAAAGGTACATAAATAATTACACCTGGGGATTCTCTTGTTGCATGCTGACTGATGGCATCTTTTGAGCAACTGAAAATTCGAGAATACTTTGTTTTGTTGGATTTCTGCACCGATTGGGAGACATACTAATTAAGTGGGCTTCTAAACTTGGAGGATTTATGCAAGAATTTGTTGGTTGATTCAATGCTGATTTGGAAGTGTGAAAAGTGAATGGACTTTTGAATCAACATGTGATTATCGACGAAAAGTATTTGAATTTAAAATTGGATTATAGCAAGCAGCCATTTGATTCAGATGTTATTTAAAAACATTATGCATGTACGAAAATTTAAACCCAACTTGAAGATTCAAGGAGTCTATACGAGCAAATATTAAGGTCATTTTTAAATGTTTTTAATAAATACTCTTGAACTTCAAATAGTAACTACAAAAATTCTCAGGTTGACTAAATTGTCTTTCAATGTTTAGTCTGTGAATGTAATTTTTTGCAAGCAAATAAGGTTCTCCTACTTACTTACTTACAGTTAGTTTTACCTTAATAATGTTAACTAATTAAAACATGGCTGCTTCAAATCTCGGTTTTGTTTCCTTTACTGGGAATAATTTAAATTATGATTAGATACAAAGAAGTAAAAAAAAATTGAAACATGAAGACCAATTGAAAGGACGCAGATTTATACAGACTTGTTTTTTGTATACCTTAAGGGGTCCTTTTGATTTTCAAAAAAAGAAAAAATTTCAATAGAAAGATAAGAGATATAAATTTGTATATATGTTAACCGGTACTTTGGGTGTACAAATTTTTTTTATCTGTAACATTTTTTAAAAAATAACATCAAAAAATGACAGCGGACGTGATTTCATGTGTCTGAATCATCTGAGGAAAAAAAAAACAAATCTCTAAACTAATTTTTGTTTAAATGTCTGTGTTAGGTACCAGAATGATTATTTTTCATTAAAAAATAACAAAATGGAGGCCATTTTTTTTTCAAAAAACTATTTTCGAGGTTGGAAAATTGAGTGAAAACCGGCTAATTTGATACCGATTATAATGATTCCGCTACCAGCTATATATGTGTACAATAACATATTCAAAAATCAGAGTGATCGGTTGAGTATTTTTTTTAAAATCGTGTCCGCCAGCTCAAAAAACATGAATTCGAGAATATCGCGTTTATTTTTTTACGAAAAAACACGCTATATATCTCTGCTCTGCAATGCCTGGGCCATACAAAATTTTTTCCTCTTTTCCATACAGCTCCTGACTAGCTAATTGTGCATCTCACCTAAAAGATTCCTTAAAATTGCTCCTAAAAATTATCTGTTGTTTTCGGCTGACGAATCGCTCTAGGCAGTTGAGTTTGTAATCTTAATTGGCTAGATATCGTCCAATGCTGTTATAAGCATAGTTCCTAGTTCATTTTCTTGAGCTCAGTCGGAAATAATATGTGAACTCTGAGTGGTACAGAGGTGGGTCACTTTTGATGTAGGTACTTTTGAACTGTTGACGATGTTTCGTTATCTTGATCTTCTCCTGAATTTTTGGCAATTCGTCCATCCTTGATTCCTTCATCTATAACAACGCCATCTTGTACTACGTCAGTAATGAAACCTTGGTCCTCATTTAAAAATTAGAGTGAATTTCTAATCTTTCGTAGCTTTTGCTTGAAATTCCACGCATGTAAATTAATGGAATGAGCTACTGTTCTCACGATGAAGTCCTAGTCAAACCATTTCAAATTGTACTCATTATAGAACCAAGTTGAATCTATGAAGTGTACTAGGCTTTCGAAAATTTCCAGAAATTTTTTTTTACAAAGAAGAGAGAGATATTCTTCTTGTCTGCGTTATAAATTTGTAAGGATAAGTTTTCGCTTGAATTTCATAAACTTATTTTTTACTCTCGCCAATGTTTTTTTACTTTCTTGAATTCTAGGTGTAAGGAATCGGCTTGAGCACAAAGAAAGGATAAAAAATGAAATTATACTCTTCATGGTAGTCGCAAATTCATGATTTAATGACAAATAGCAGATAGGCTTTTATAAAATGTATTTTGGAAAGATAAAGAGATATTTTTCAACATTTTTTTCATAGATTTTCGAAACCAATAGCTTGCTCGTATAAAAACTATGCTTAAGTTACCCTCCGATTTGCGTTTGGTAATAATCACTAGTACAAAAGCTCAAATTGGGTCAGGGGCTTGAGGTAAAGTTATAGTTACCCCATTACTTGACCAACGAAAATTACTCTCATGATTTGACTCAGTTAATCATTTATAACAAAATGAAATGATAGGCCGACACCAATGGGGTTTTACAGCTAAAAAATATTAATTATTTCTCTATGAAAATTTGTGCATTTTTAAAAAATACGTACGTACGTAAAAAGTACCAGACTTATACTACCGTTTCTGGCATATTCTCTGATTTTCATAGGAGGACATTAATCGATGTTATTCGATTCAATCTGCCACTTTACTTAATGAACACCCAACTTTATCCTGATTCCATTCCTTGATTTTCTTTCTGCTAAGCTTGTTCTGTAGTATCATCGGGTATCCCTTAAGCTTTGGAACCATCGTAATGAAAAAGGAAGAGCATGCAGAAGTTATCAACGATTTGAGGCCTGAAATTTCAGTGTAAGAACTTTGTTTATAATTCTAGCATTTAGCATTTCCTCCCATGTTTTTCAAAACTAAACTGACATCGTAACAAACAATCATTCTTTTGAAGCATTTCAAAACTCCTAATTGCACGAATAAGATCATACAATGCCATTAATAATTAATTAAATTTGTTTGAAATGAGTTCAATTAATTCTGATTTAACCTCATTCAAGTAAGTGAAAATTGGCTGAGGGATGTAATCAACTAGCTATACATAAATAAGTGTTGCTTCATTGCTTAATTTTGATTTCAGTAAAATATTTCTACTACTGTACAATATTTCGAAATTCTATCAAAGCTACTGGTCAACCAATATTTCGATTCCCTTTGGGTTTCAAAGACATTTGTATGATCACATATCTATTAATCAAATCAAGGTTTGTGGTTATCTTAAGGTCAGTAGTGTCACTTATGAGTATGTGTATGTCTTTCAATGATTTTAGTAACTGATTATTTGAAACTTGCTTCCAAACTTTTATTTTGTAACGAGGATAACTGATGGATTTTCGTTTCAACAATAAGAAGGTAGTAAGAAGGTAATGCGAGAATGTCCAATTATTTTGATGCTCCCTGGCAGATATCAAATCAGATTTATAGTCAAAATTATCTGAAACCGCAGATATTGTGTTTATTTTTATATATTGTGTAGTTCAATTGATGATTTGCATTCCTAAAATTGAGGTTTTTAGATTGTAGCTCGGTTTATTTTTTGGTTCCAGGTTGAGTTTGATTTCCTGTGAAATTTCTTGAAATGGATTTATATTTGTTCATCTTTATTCAAGTTTGTCATTACAAGATGTGACCATTCTTCAAGATACCATCAAAGATCTAAGTGAAACATGATTCTGAGAAACTATTTTTTGCAACATATAATTTCCTTGGCAGAAATCTGCGGCACTTTATAACATTCACTTCGGAAAACTAGAGAAAATTGGACAAGAGACTGAACATCACGATAGTGTTTTGTAGGCGTTTTAGTAAAGAGACGCAAAATTTCAAAACAAATTCTTTGGAAAGTTAGTTTGACAATAATCGGTCTATTTGTAATTCAGAAAGTTTCAGATTATGATAGATATAATAGCAATTATGCATAAACAACATTTAATGCAGATTAAGGATCATGGAAGCGAATACATCTCAGTTGCAGTATAGCTTCATAAGTTTTCCATAAGATGCAAATTCATGTAAATTAAGGGTTACGCGAAAGAAAGGTCATTGTTTCGAGATATTTCTTACTCACAACGCCACAATTTAGTTTGAAAGCCTTCTTTGGCTGCTATCCATAAAAAGCGCGGTTGACTTTTGAAGAAAAACGACTTCACTGGAAAAAACGCTGGCGAAAAGTTTTTTTTCAGACGAAAGGCGTTTTAATTTAGATAGCCTTGATGGCTTGAACTACCACTTTCACAACCTACGCAAAGATCAACATTTTTTGCACAAAAGACAGATGGGAAGTGGCGGTGTTATGGCCTGAGGATCCATTGGATAAAAAGGAAAGATCCATTTAGTATTTGTTCCAGGTAAAATGAATAGCGAAGCTTACGCAAACTTAACTAGTGAACAGTTAACTCAATTTGGATCTCAAATTGTGTCAGAAAATTTTACATTTCAACAGGACAATGCCGCAGTTCGTACGATCCGTATAGTAAAAAAAAACTACTTTGAGGCCAATCGAATACAAACTCTTCCTTGACCAGCAAGATCCCCCGACTTTAATATGATGGAAAATTATTGGCTGATCCTAGCACTTTCATTTTATTCGGATGGTTGTCAATGCGAATCAATAGATGACTTGAAATCGTGCATTTTGGACCACTAGAGTATTTCGAATCAAAAACCAACCTAACAAAAAACCAAAAAACAAGCCGTGAGGTGCGACCCTTGAGGTCCACACGTAATATTTACATAAATAATAATAATATTAAACACAATAATAATTATGGAAATAATACTACTTTTAATAATAAAAATGTACCTCTCATAAAAGTTATTGGAATGACTTAATATTAATCGTAACATCAACGCGAGCGTCAATTGATTACGTAAAGATTTTCGTGGATTGGTTTGATTTAATATTCACGTGGATCAACCGGAGGGGGGACAGGTTGCAAAGCCTTTTCTACGTTATTTGTTATTTTCATATCGATGCTTGAAGGACAAAACAGCGCTAGCAAAAATGAATGCAGTTTTTGTTATTACGACAACTGAAGAGATTTTGTTGCGTGATGGCCATTTTGAATAGTTGCGGTCAAAACCAATAGCACTTCAGCATAATCACTGAATTTGTATTTTTTCACGATTTTACATCAATGAAACTCATAATTATTTCTTATTTTCTGTTGATTTTGAGAAACATTGATTATGCAGTCAAAAATAGGTTCAATTGCATGTAAAAAGTAAAATATATGTATTACAAATGATGACGGAAGTAACTGAAATTTTACGAATACTAAAGAACAAAACTCCTAAAAACTACAATTTTTTATTTGATGAAAGCTTTTCAAAGCATATGATCTCAAAAAGTGTTGACTACAAAACATTTTACCATTCAAAACGTTGATTATCACAATTGCAAATTTGATTTGATTTGTATTGGCTTTAAAATTTAAGCAGTTTTTTTATTAAAGTTAAAACACGGTTCTGTGAAGACTATTAAAAATCTTCGCAAATTATGCAAATAATAATAAACTTTGATTGACTTTACAACAATGTCTTTAGAATAAGAGATTTAAGGTATACAAATTCGTATGAACCCTTTTTACATGGTGACTTTGAATGATTTTTTTTATTTTTAATTCAATTTGTTTTGAAATCGTGAGAAAATATTTTGCTAGTCTCTACAGAAATTGATAAAAGTTTATAAATTTTATAAACATTTATTATCACGATATTAATTTTATTAATTATTAATTAATTTTTTTATGAAAAAAAACACTAATTTTCAATAGTTTTTTTTATTAAATTAAAAAAATGGCTTTACAGATTTTTTTTATAATTTGAAAACATCATTAGAATGTTAATACGCGTTGTTTGACTTCTTAGTGATGCAAAGATTATATTTGGTTCTCGAGATATAATGATTGACATAAATGACCATGAAGGACATGATGACTTTTAATGATTTATTATTTTTAATTTATTTTTTTTTGTAATCATGAAAAAAAATTTTGGTGATTTTTTTACAACTGTTTGGAGTATATAAATTTTATAAGTATTGATTACTGCGACTTGAAAATAAAGTTAAAAATTTGATGTTTTTGAAAAAAACTCCATTTTTTTGCACTTTTTTTCAAAAAATTAAAAAACCGCTCGAACAATTTGATGATGACAGGGTTGACCTTCAAGGGGTGAAAACAGCAAACCCCCCCGACCGAAGTGTCCCAAAAACTAATCAGCTCTTAAGATTGCAAATACGCTTCGATTGACACCTTAACGCAGTCGATACGACTTTGTTTACGTGAGTTATGCTCGTAGAAAAACTGTCCGCGAACGCACGTACGTACATACGTACATACACACACACACATACATACTTCTTTCTAAAAACACTTAAAATATACTCGTAAGGCCTCAAAACGTAAAGAAATGTTGAAAATTTCAATTTCGATTTTCGAGGCGATTACAAGAACTTCCCATATACTGGGAAGTTCAAAATTATAATCCTTGTCAAAAAGAATGAGAGAACTAATAAAAAATAAGCGAACTTTAACTCATTATTAATTTGAATTTATTAATTAATTTCTTGACAGTTTATCCATTGTGTCTTATAGTTTTGTCGCACTAAATTACTAATAATTTAATGTTTATTTAAAGCATTGAAAATTTCAAAATTTCCCATTTTTAGCCGAAATTAAGTCTTTATGTAAGTATTTCGAATATATATGTATCACGAAAATGAAATAAAAATTATTTTATTCGAAAACTAAGCAAAAAATTTAATTGAATGTTTTTCATTAATTTATCATTGAATATTCCTTGGTAAAAATCCAGCAGTCCATCTTCAACAATTTTCTCAGTCGCATACATTCTTTTTTTCGAAAAAAAATATTTTTAAGAATACGTTACATGAATTTCAAAAGCGTTCTTAATATGCATTGAAAGTCTCTTAATATATGAAATTAGTTCTGATACAAATATTTTAAACAGATCTAGTAGAAAAAACTGTTTCCAATATGTAGCAAATATATTTAAATAAAATCTTAAACATTTTTCATAAGATCGGATACAATTTTTCTGATGATGAATGGTTTCTGGGCGTTACTCATATGAAGGCTATATCATATTGATGTATGATGATCTTTAGGTCTTCAAACGATTATTGATTAATTATGGGTGGATAAGTGTTGTAGGAAAGTTTTTTTATGCGCGATGTTGCTGAGTTACATTTAGAAAAAACTTTCCTCGCGATCCTTGACGCTCCATTAAGATGCACATTTTGAAGCACTTAGTATGTTAACACCTAATCTTTTATGAGCTACCATACGAAGAAGTTCAAGAACAATATCATCATCTTCATGATGATTTGCACGTCGCAATTGCAACATTTTCTACGAAAAAATACAATTTTTTTATAGGTGAAGTGCAGAAAAAGCAATTAATAATGGTGAAATACTTGTAATTATATTGCACACTTATGAGTTTAAGCGAAATGGCTGTCAATGACTATAATAAGGTTCATTATTTCACACCTTCTCCTTTAATAGATAAATTGTTTTCGTAGATCTTCACCGCATAAACAATTGCAGTGAACAATTATTGGAGATGAACCTTTCCGAGCTCAAAATGCTCATCGAAAAATATTTTCGCAAAAAGCTACTGGCGTGCGATTAACTCCTTTCACGATGTTCAGTTGCGCTGTCCAATTCAACAGTGTCCGGCCACTGCAAAAGTTTCAGCATTGTGCAATCCTGCATGCGCATATGGAATGTGTAAGACATGTGTGTACATTTGACCTCAGTACATATTAGGCCCACAAAATACCATTATTTCATTGAGGCGAATCTCGATCGTCATCGTCATCATTATCACCACCATCGGCCGTTCGAACTTTTACAAGAAGTGTAGGTACTTTTGTTTAACGGCCGGAAAATGCAGTCGTCACGCTTCTTTTCGTCTCCCAGATGAATTGAAAATTTGATTAAAGAAATTCAAATCTACCGCCTACGTTTCGAATCGTGACAATATTCGCGCAATCTTTGAATCCATGATGTGCGTGCGTGCTAAGGGACAGGGTCATGTGTCTCCATATAAGGACGACGAGTACGGACCTTTGCAGATCATCACGGCTAATGCAATTTCTGCAATGGAAGTGTTGCAATCCTGCTTAGCGTAGCGCATGAAGAAATGATCAATGAATGGCGGTGCATCGGAGATGCGCAATTAATACTAAATTAAATTCATTCAAGTGCAGCTCGCACAATGGGCAAGTGCTCGATGTGACGGTAGTAATTATTAATGATTTCGTTGAGTTGTGATTCGGGTCCAATCTCCTATTTCTGGCATATATTCAATTAGTCATCTTTCCAAGATATACTCGTATATTGCTTGCACGGATCTATACGTGTCCAGGTTTAAGGGCGGTAAATCAATAATTTTAAATGTTCCGAATTGATAAATAAAATTTGAATATATGCTCAAATTGATTGTTTCTCCGATCTCTTTTTATTTGAGGGCGTCGTGTCGGAAATTATCTAATTTGTGTTTGAGCCACGTTATCAATATATTTTAATTAGTTATACTATATAAAAAACATATGTATGACAAATTCAGAGATCTATTACTTATTTCAACAAATCTACAAATAAAACCGAAATCAGTTACTCGCTATAAACTCATCAAACTAAGATCTACTTTCATGCACCACACATTCATTCACAATTTGGCACAATGATTTTTTCCCGATTTGAAAAAATAATCAATCAAATAAATCGACAAAACCTGAAACGTTTTTTTCTCCTCGAGCATCATGCATTAACGAAGGTGTAAAATGCCAGCATGTGAAAAAGTGATTGCAATCAAATGGAATATTATTATCCAATTATGGGATTTATCAAATTAAACGGTTGCGCACAGTGGCCGCATAACATAGCCTGAAAATCTGTGCGCATCGTATATTTTTTTGTTTGAAAATTCGCTTCAGTTAAATGAATATTTTTATTCACTTTACTATTCGAATGCAAACAACATAAATTATTATTGCTGACTTTTTTTTGACCAGCCAAACAGTATGATGTCTCGTAATAATTTTTAAACATTTTCCATTTTTCAGACGTTCGTACATTATGGCATTCTTTTGCCTATTGACCTGCTCAATTATTTTCAATGGATGTTAGCTGTGACGATTTTTTTTGCCATTTTAGATTGGCAGCCAGCGAAAATGATGAGTTTTGGCTAAATTTAATAATATTGTGGGTGAGTTAAATGTTGCCATTCAATGAAAGGCTGGTCGTAAATGACAATAGTTGCAAATTTTTTTGGGGGGATTTTCCCATTGTTAATTAACTTTTTTTTGAATTGACAATTTTTTTGGCTGAAATATCTTTAAACACTTTCCTAATACTTATAACGTTTTCATTTGACTCTATCCATAAAGTTTCATTGTTCGCTTAGTTTTTTATTCCTCATTTCTTGAATTAAGTGTGCCAAATTTGGCTGAAATTTCTTATTGAACTACAAAAAATTTAGTTATTAGCCTATCAAGAAAATCAAAATAACTTGAATACTAACGCTTAAAGAAACTTTTTATGTAAGTTTAAATTCCAGAGTTAAAATTACTGTACAAAAAATCGGAATAAATGGTTTATCAAATGAGTGTACATACAACATGCATTATGGAAATGCAGTATACACTTGATACAACACAAGAAATCAGAAACATACTCGAATTTTAGTATCAGTATGATCCATAATATTCTTTAGAAAGTTTCTTAGCAGGACATGATAAGCCTTTGATACCGTCAATCACTCTATACTGCACAAAAAGCAAGCACACTATGGTCTTCATGGTCATGTGCTTTCTTGGCTTTCATCATATTCTAGCAACCGCTCTTGCCGAGTTGGTGTCTTCGGTGCGTTCTCAACTCCTTTCCATCCTGCCTCCGGAGTTCCGCAACGCTCAATTCTAGGTCCCATTCTTTTCCTTCTTTATATTAATGACCTTCCCTTCGTTATTAAGTCCCATTGCCTACTATATGCCGATGACCTAAAAGTTTTCAGAGCCATCCGCTCTCAGGAGGACTGTTATGCCCTCCAATTGGATTTAGATGCTCTAGATACTTGGTGTCAATGTAATTGTCTCTCGTTGAATATAAGAAAGTGTCACAAAATGTCTTTCTCGCTGAAACCTAGTACAGTTACTCACACTTATGCAATACAAAATATTTCGCTCTCCACAGTTGTCCAATTTAGTGACTTGGGAGTAATTTTTGATCCTAGGCTTAAATTTGATGCTCACATTGAGTCAATCTCCTCGCGTGCTTTTCGTGTCGTTGGGTTTGTACTTAGGCATTCGAATACGTTTACTGACTTCTCATCCTGCATTTGCCTTTACATTAGCCTCGTCCGTCCCATTCTTGAGTATTGTTCACAAGTGTGGTCTCCACGTCATCAATACCTAGACTTTATGCTTGAATCTGCGCAGCGTAAATTTACTCGTTTCCTTCTATTTAAATTTCATTTTCCATATGTCCTATGAAGAGCGATTGTCCCTGCTTCATCTTCCTACCCTGAAATCACGTAGACTCTTCCTAGACGAATGTTTCCTCTTTCGACTTCACCACCGTCTAATATAATCTAGCCTCTGCGACTGCTTAGAATATCGTTCTTCAGAACGTCCTACTAGATGTGATGATTTATTTGTCATACCGTTTGCTAGAACGGAAACTTTCTTTCACTCTCCGATGTTACGCCTTCCCAGAAACCATAACGTTCTGCAGCTTGGTTCGTTTCCCCATTCACTTTTTACTTTCAAGCATAAGCTTAAACTTTGTTTGTTAAATTAGCCATAGTTATTACTATTCATTTTCATCTTGTTATTGGATTAGTCTGTAAGATGAATCTGTAAATGAATAAATAAATTGTGTTTCTCTGGTTCAAGATTATTTAAAAAATGGTTCTTGTGATGTGATTGACGGCAAGATCCACTTCTATGCTGTAGCAAAACTACATTGCACTTTCATTGATATTTATTTTAAGTAAGTATCAAAATTTGAAGACTTCTTAAATGTTTATCAAGATTTCTCAAGCTTAAGGCCTTTACTGTTGAGTGAATAAGTTGAAAATAGATTAGTCCTGTTTAAAATACTCTAATATATAAACAATTGAAAATTTTCCTTGCTTAGTTCGAGACTATTCTGAATACAGTACTGACAGAACTTAGTGATATAACAATGAAGGGCTGAAATGTTATCTTGGGATTCATATCTATCTTGAAATCATACACAAATGGTAAATTTTCTACAAAATTTGAAGATGAAGTTTGCGTCATTAATAGGGACAAAAAACAATAATGGGCCCAAACATAGGTCTTGTGGCACTCCAGACGAAGAAAAAATATTGTTGGAAGAAGTGGATAATTTTTTAATTTTTTTTTAATTTCGACCATAACAATTCAACCTTGACGACTATCACATTATTCCTTGTAGATAAACAAGTGATAATAGAATCATTGATATAAACATACAGCACATAGTTATAGTATATGAAACGGTATAGTTAAGTCGGTATAAAAATTCATGCGATGTTTTGAATTCACTGGTTGTATATATATTGATGATTAGAAAGAAACTTGGTTGCTTGGTTGATTGATCTATCCTTGCAGAATCCGTGCTGATTGAGAATAATTCTAGTATATGTCGATTCACGAAAAATTTTAAGAAGACTCTGGGTATGATAGACAAAATGCAAATAGAATGCCACAAACGCACCTTATCCTTCTAATTTAAAATGGTAATTATAATGCTGGATTTCAATGGTTTAAAAATGACTAATAGTGAATGATTTGCTGGATATATCACGCAACGGTTAAGAAAGACGCAAGTGTCTATTTTTCGCAAAAGCAGATTCAGGACGTGGACCTAGACTGTTATTTATATCAACTGTTGGTCATTTATTGCAAAGAGAATCGAACTTGAAACAATGCTAATATCAAACTCAAATGATAAGGTATGATGATAATTTCTAGAGTTATAATCGAGTGCAAACAATTAGCAATTGAATTTCAGATTTTACCGAGCTGTAGACATTATCCAAAAGCATAGTTGATGGAAGCCGTAGGGTTTTTAGTTCTTTTAAATCTTTTCGGTTTATCCACCCCCCCCCCCCACCATGACTAGAGGTCCTCATGAAAAAAAATTTGGGTGGCTAAGTGGGTCTTGAAAAGATTCTAAAATAGATGTCACCAAAAAAATTAAGGATATCAAGATTTCTATTTATGATATTGCATGGACAAACACTTTTTGCCTGAAGAGGGAAAGTATTTATTTAGAGGAATATTTGAAATTTGGAACACATGACTCAATTTTATAAAAAGTAATTTACACTACATTCATGTCATGGATGTGGAAAGCGCACACAGTCTTTAAAAGGAACATGTTTTTTAAAATTTTATGAGCGATATTTTTCAGAAAAATCAAGATAACTAGTCCAGTAGCAAACAAATCAGAAAAAATATGACATTTACGAGTAAGAGACAGTACATGATAAATGTTTCTCTAAAGTGCAATTGATGGACCTCTAAATATGACGATAACAAATAAGTATCTGTACGTTGTTTAGATTCAAATTCATGGAATCATAATTATCAGCTTCTATGCTGCAATATTATTTCGACAAACTATCATTGGGTGTTTATTGTTCAATTTTAAATGTTGACAATTTAACATAGTATACCGATTAATAAGTACCGAAGTTATTAAAACTATAAAAGAATCGAGTATTGAAGTATATTTAAGCATAAAAAAATGAAGTATATTTTATCAAATAAAAATACCGTAATATATTTTAGGAGAAATTTTCAAAACTGTACCAACAATACTTCACAATATTTTCTTCCAAATTTATTTAACGACTTTAAATTTATTAACGTTAGAATAAATGTACCATTTTCTTTATGATGTGAAAGATCACATTGCTTTCCTAATAACCTGGTCTATGCATTGGCAATTTTTTTTGGGTTGAACTCATTTTTGAATTATGTTAAGAATCTGCAAACCAAATATTTTCAAAAATATTTTTTTATAACCCGAATATATATCTCCCTAGACGAACAATATTTTTTATTTGTAAAATTATTTATTTTTTCATTAATGAAAAGAGTGAAAAAGCTTAAATTTTACTATTCTTCAAAATTGTTCACATACCTTCGTTGTTTATTCGCAATTGATCTTGAAAACATTTTCAGTGCATACTAAATTTTTTAATAATATAAATTTCAATTTTTGTTGTCACAGTCTGATAAATGGAGTACTTTCCATTGTATTTTCATATTTTAAAAATTACTTTCCATAAAATAAACAAATTTTACAGTAAAGAAGTAAAAAGTAATATGCCATAAATACGAACGAGTTACCATGATTTTTGCGTTTTTAGTCATTTATTTTTGTAATATTGCGGCGTACTTTCTTTCTTTCGTGTTATTCTACAACAGTGGTCAAAACTCAGTCCTCGGAAGATTTTTTTTCAAATTTCTTGATCCAATTGCAGCGTCCCTAGTTGGATACTTTTAGGCACAATTAGATTTCAACCTCATATAAACTGTCTAGTGCTTGTAGGGGGTTTCTGAAATAAATAAATAACTTAGATTTCAGAGTACAATGAGGTCTTCAGTATTTTTTTGGTGTTGATGTGAAAAAACTAACATAAAAGGGTTATATGCATATTCTGTATACTGGATTTCCCCGGTAGTTTTTGATATATTGCTTTTCATTATTTTACTCCATCAATCCTATAAGTACTTCTATAATCATTTCAATCAGCCTGCTTGTTATGTCGCAATACTATTCATCTGTGTTGATCAAAGCTCAAAAGGTCACTTCGGGACTGATTTCACTATCATTATTTCTTTAACTGAGGAACTTCATCAAGTGATAACCCATGCCAGGCGCTATTATCTACAATCGATTGAAAAAAACTTGCACCTGACAAACTATTGTTACCACGTTACATTTTTTCAACTTGCATTTGGGCAATTATCATTTAGGCTTTTCTTGTCGCCATCGATGAGTTTTCTTGTAATAGCAGTTATTAATTGTTTACCACCATGTGACTAAGCTGGAACTAATAACTATTATCTCATAATTTGAAAGTGTAAAAACATGAAATCCCGCACATTACTATTTAAAAGGATCCCTATTCATACTGAAAACTGTCTTTTAGAAGGTTCGACAAAAGGTTTAGCTGGCGTTCACTTGCCCGCATGGTAGTTATTATTGTTGACTTGCAATGGCGGCAATGAAGATGCTGTTGTTCAAAGTGGTACAAGGTGAGAAGCTTCAAGATGTGCCAAAGACGCACGTATCCATAATTCAAGTGTGAAAATCTACCATCGTACTTTGCATCCAATTAAGAGTAACGCAGTATCTTTTCAACGTGGTTCAAATATGCCTCCATGGAGCGCGACATTCAAAAGTTCTATGCGTCTAAATAAGCGAATAAATATCTTTTATTTCTGGAATGATTCGTCATAGTGGATCTGCAAATGCTATTCTTCGTCAATCACGGATCGATTAAGATTTCTTATTTCAAAAACCTGAAATCATCGCAAGTGTATTTCCACTAATTCGATGTGAAGCAACGAAAGTGAAGGGCGCATCAAAACTCCATTTGGTATTCTGATGGAAGTGCCGTCGCCACTTCATTTGATTCATTTAATTCATTTAATTCAATGGCCCACGAGTCATATTGCTTATTGTTGCTTGCGAAATGTTTGGTATTACGCTCCTATTATTCGTTATTGTTGCTGATTGCTGAGCCTTTCTATATCGGATCCTTCAAAACGACTGTGATTGGACCCTCACGTGAATGGGCAGAAGAATTCGGATTAATGAAGAATCGATTCGCTCAATACGATGTTCGGCTACGTGAATCATTAGGTAATTGTGACCGTTCCTGATCCCTTTCGTTCAGACACAAGCTACCCAAATATGCCACTGGCTATTCGCAATCAATTAGACGTTAATGATTAAGCAGATGCCCCTTGGATGGTATGAAGCACCGAAAGTGCTGGGACATGAGGAAGACTTGGGTCAAATTGAATTTGAAAATTACAGCCAAATATGAGTTGCTTCAAGATTTCGTAGGCATGTCCTTGATATAAGAAAAACTGGTGAATTTTTTACCAACTTTGGTTAATTTTCTGGAATCTGAGAAAAAGATTGAATAATTTCTCAGGAAATCGATGTATGAAAACTACAATTAACCAATAATGGAACATTTTGCAGGACATATGAAATGACCTTGCAGACGTCTTGCACCATATATTATATAAACACTATCTAAGAGAGTAGTTCCCTTTCACCCATATTTCCAGTTAACTAGAGTGTACTGCACTTCCATTTCAAGTGCGGATCACTTAACACCTTAGGGCAAATATATGCTACATCTTCTCGAATTACATGCTACCTGAAATTTTCAACCAACTCTGGCCCATTTGCAATTCTTTTTCATTTTGGTCATTCTTTGGCTGCATTTCACATTAAAATTAAAGAAAAATGCTTGACCCGACATTTTTTCACACAATTGAAAAGCCCTGAAAGGCATATTTGAAATCGTAAAGTTACCTGTGACTGTTTTAACCTTAACTTTGCACTTTGAAAATTCTCACTTTTAACACTTTCACAAGCTAAACAAAAAAGCTGAGATATTTGCATTTTGCAATTTGCAATTGATAATGGGACAGACGAGAGGATGATGCTGGAAAAAGTGAAGGGGCAGCTTTGATGAAACAGAAATTAACAGTGTTTGTGGCGGATGAGATAGTCAATTTTTTTTTTTTGGAAATTGGCAATTTGAAGAGGGCGAATGAGTGGATGTTTTAGTTCGCTGTGTCGAGCTATTTGCCCATTCGGGGATGCTGGAGTTAGGTGGCGAATAAGTGTTTGCATCCTGATGGGAATCATAGTGTAGACGATATGTATTCAAGCTAAACGTTTCAGACTCATTGCAAGATTCTCTAAATTGAATTTCTTGTGGAGTGCTGAAATTGTTATAGGATGAGTAATTTTACATTTGAAGACGGTCAATTTTTTGGAAGTGAGCTATGATTCAGGTGTTATATTTTTTAGGATGACTACACATGCTTTGTGTGGATTTGTTACCAATATATGATTTGCTTTGGTATAGCGGTCCATAAATTATGCTCTAAAAATTTAACCTGAGTTGTCGACCAGGACCAGGAAATTTTGATTTAATGCTGTTTCTTCAGCCTCATTTAGCCTCAAATAGGATAAAAAATATAGACTCTGATTTCAACGGTTTAGGCACTTTATTAATATGCATACGAATAAAAATTGAAGATTGGTCCTTTTCTTTACGCTTTACGCGCTTCAGCTTATTTTAGGCTACAGGCACTTTTGGGGTATGGATTTCCAAGCGAATTTTTTAGACCCATTTTGAAAAATTGACAATGGTCTCTAATATTAAAAGCCAAGACGTTGTGTATTGATTCCATCTCATCGAAATCCGAGAAGTACAATATTTTGTAAAATTTTTAGCAATATTTTTTTACTAAACGTATAAAATGTGTATTTCATTAGCAACACTTTGTATGTTTTTGTTTGTGGCTACAATTCGTAAAATGCTCTTAAAAACTTACCGAAAACAACTAAGCTAAGTGTTTTTCTGAGAAATAAATAAGCTCAATTACGATGTTTAGGACACAACAGTCTAATTTAAGGTGAAATGTTGAAAAATACATGCCAGCATTCAGACTAGGCTAGGTTCAAAGTATGTGAAAAATTGTAACAAGAAATAATCCAATTCAAACCATTCTTGAAAGAAATGAAATATGGAGAGTCTAGGACTTAAGTGATATTCATCTTATTTTCTTTACTGCTCTCAGTTGGTTGACTATTTAGTAAACTCACGACTGGTAAATCAGGTCCAAAGAATAACACTCAATTTTTATATGTATATTATTTTACTGACGCTTATTTCGATTCTTGTTTAAAAATACATTTCCAAAGGTGTTTTTATAACTCGTTTGATTCTGTTACATTCGAGTTTAACACTGGTATGCTGAACAGAAACAATTACCACAAAAAAATCTTCATTTTATCTTATCTACTCTACTTTTTGTTCAATTCCCTCCGTGAGTTGAGGATTTTTTTAGTCAATAAATCATCCCGAGTATTGTCCACTATCTTTCGAAACATCTTTCGCTTCTTTCTTTCATACCTAATTTACCTTTTTTTGCAATTATTCAGGCCTTGTTATATTTCATCTTCTCTTCAGACTCTGCATAATTTTAATTCATTTTTCTTATCGCATTTTCCACATTTATCTTTATTTCTTTTTTTAGCGATTGCATTCAACCATCATTTTATTTTTGATTCCTCATTCCTTTGGATACTAAGAAAGATAGTTACGCGATTTTTTTAAGGATATTTTAGAAAAAAAATTTCATGCATGTTTGATGTCAATTCGGGAATATTTTGGGTCGCAGCATGCAAATAGCTCAGATCGCAATTTTAAAGCGTCTCAGATGAAGAGTTGAGAATATTTCAGATAAAAGTTCTGATATATCTTTGATTGAAGTTGGAGAGCATGTCATTCACAGTGGTGGAAGGATTTAAGATGGAAGTTTGAAAATAATTTAATTCACAGATTGGGTTTATTCTTTCCAATGGTCGATTCTCCAAAATCATCTTTTTCGGACTATGTAGAATTAGTATACAAACTATCATTTTGGTCGGCAAAGTTCACAAATATATATACAGCGGTACAATATACCTTGTGTGAGCACGCTCTGCAGGTATTTCAGCTTTAAACGTGTTTTGCTCAAAACAACGTTTTTTGATCTGGTTGACACGATTTCGAAAAATCTATTCGACGGATTAGGCGGTAATTTTAGGAATTATTCAGTACATATACAGTTTTAGTGTGAAATAGAATCAGAATTTTAAAAGTTTTTAACCCTTATTTTACAAAATTTTATTTGCAAAAAAGGGTAAAAAAATTGGAAAGTCCGCTATTTTTTTTACTCAAAATACTTAGTTCTATTGCCAACTATAGCCACCTCTTTAATATTTCTTTTTTAATTTTCTTTAGTAATTTTTTGTTTCAAACTTACCTGACTCAAGATATCATATTAACCAATTTTTAATAGAGCTTAATTGTGGCTGCCATTTTGTCGCCATGGTTTGAAAAACATTGAAAACAAATGGATTTCGTAAAGTTCAAGGTCCTCATTTTATTATAAGAGGTTCAAAACATTCCAATAAATATTTCAATAGAAAATGTTGAAATTTCATTCAATAAACACGAATATTAGAGTATCTAAGATCACAATTTCAGAGCATCGAACATCTCAGTTTAGAAGCCTGTTAGTCACTAAGGATGGCATATGAGATGTTAGCATGAAAGATAGATACATTCAGCTAAAAAAAATTACATGGCTTTTTAAAAATGTACATCTGCTTTCTGATGATTATTTAGTAGTTTTAAGCTATTTAAGTTGAATTTCATGGTTTTTCTCCTGAAAATATTTTTATATATTGTTATGTTTTGTATTTGTGTTGTTACGCGTGTCTAATTTTGCTTTCCTTGTATTTTTTCTAGTATTATTGGTGTTGTTATCGAATCATGAGTCTACTATGCAACAGAATTGATGAAGTAGGGAATTCTGCGGTTGATACATGAGTGTGAAAGTAATTCTCTGTTTCAAAATGGACAACAAGGATACCACTTTGGTTTAAATAATATCAAAAGCTGTCGACTCAAAATTTAATCACATGATTATTCTTAAATAAATATATATATATATAAATTCAAACGAAAGAGTTATATTAAAAATAAAATTTAACTGTCGAAAGCTTAGACCTTAAATTCATTATATTTATATCAATTCGTTGATCAAATTTTTAATTTTCAGGAAGTTGTTCCGATAATTCTCCGAAACACAATCGGAAATGACTTATATTACTTCCGCAGTAATATATTACTTTGGCCATAGTATCATCAAGGAAATATTTTAAATAGTTCCGTAAAATGCTGAAGCAAAAGGCCAAAAATTCAAGTTCTTAATGGTACGTTTAATTTTCTGTCTGACTGACTTCAAATGCGTTCAAAACGACCATTTAAGTTGTCAATTAAGACGGTAAATAACATTTGATAAATTTTTATCCAGACAATTTTTAAAATAAAATGCTTGAAACCGTCATAGTCACAGAATGTACTTAATATCTGGGGTATTTTTACGCACAATTAAACGAGACAATGAAATATCATCTTTTATGACAAATTAATGACGTCCTCTTCTAATCATCTCATTAACTATCATAGCCACGAGTTGTGACTTACTCGCCCGGTAAAAAATGACCACATTATTAATCATTTTAGGTTTGTTTGCTATGACACTTTTCGTAGTTCGCCTGAACGAACGACAAGCTCGCGATCGGCATTGAACTTGATGGGGTAATTTATACACCTTGTCGGCGTGGATAAAATGGATTTATCTAAAGTTGATGCAGTGCCACTGAGCTCGGATACGAAACACAGATACGCATTATTTGCATCACCAGTTAAGGTGCATAGTGATTACGCATTGGCGGCCAAGATATCGAAAGTGAGATGGTTCGCAATGGGAAATTGGCTATTGTTTGGCAAGGACCTGTTGCTGGGAAGGCAGGTAATGAGACATTGTGATTCTTCGATTTTTGCAGATATCATGCAACACACAATGGAACCATTCTAATCAATTCTTTTATTGAAAATGAGCAGATTGCATTGACTGATATTTGGAATGATGCAAGAAGGTGGTTTGAGGACTATTTACGAAATGGGTAAAGCTTCACAGTTGTCAAGGTCATACAAGAATATTCTGATTGGTGTGATATGATCAAATACATTCGCTTACTATTAAAAGTTGTGAGAATTCTATCAATTACATGATTATTCGTCGGAACATGAAAGGTAATAGGGTAAGGTAAGGATTGAGGTCAATGTGGGTCCGATTAATTTTGCATGCACAATTGATAGGTTTTGCTCAATATTTATGTAGCGAAATTTATCTAAAAATAAAATTGAATCCTCTTTAATAAAAAAATGAATAAAGCTTCAATTGAATGTTTTACACAGCTAAATTAGATATTTGTTCCAAGTTTAAATGTCACAAAGATTTTCAAAGAGTCATTGCTGTGTTAGTAGTGTTAGTGTTCAGCATAATACTTTTACCATAGTAATATTGAGATCAAAAAATTGTAAATGTCAGTTCAGTTAACAAAAAAATAATTCAACCATAAAAATGCTAAATATAAAATACGATATTTCATCAAAAATTAAGCAAAACTGAATATCACTCGACAAAACCAAAAATCTTTGAGAAGGAGTGCTTCAAGAAATTTGAAGATAAAATATTTTCGCCAATAAAGTTATAACAAGTTATTTTGCGATGCAGTTGACAATGACAGCGAATCCTTGCTGAGATTCGCCAATTGGAGGACGCGGTCGCTGGACCGAGACAGTTGGAGGCAGTGTCTTCGGGAGGCCAAGGCTCGATTTGGGCTGGTGCGCCATTGATGATGATGATGATTTTGCGCTTCAGTTAAACTCTTATATTAAAACGCATTTCAGATTTGCATCATAAAAAAAGTTGCAGAAAAAATAATACTAATACTTCTAGAGTTTGTCAATTTTCAATCCAGTATATTGTAATTGGTTCGAAATCAAAATCGAAATTTTCAACGTTTTTTTACGGTGGGATCTTAGGAGTAGTTTAAAAGTATGTTTAGTGCATGTGTGTGTATACACATCTTAGTCATTTCTTTCTAGAACGATATCTTACGAAGCTAATGTTTTATCAACTTTCTGAGGTATAATTCGAAACGTTTGAGCAATATCAGGTTGTTGATTAGATTTTAGGAAGACTCGGTTTAGCATTTTTATTTCTGTCACGCCCTTTATCTCATTAAAACGTTGTATTAACATCATTGAGGTGTTAATAAAAGCACATTAACGTTTTTACAAGTCCATGAAATTTTTATAAAATTTAATACAGCTGCTTTATAATTTAACCCCTACCGTGGAAACGACGTGTGTCATCCGCATTAATTTTTTGTACGAAAAGCAACTTTGCTGGGTTACACCCGCCCGAAATTTCAATGGCTAAAACCTAGCTAAAACTATAAATTTCTAATAACACAAATAGAAAAAAATATTATGATGTTTTTACGTTCTATCCCTTTCTTCCCTTTACCTTTACCCGAAATTTTCGTTTTGTTTCAGGTATTTTGCGGAAGAAAACGACCATTGCTGTTTTCCGTTGTTAATTATTCTGCGATTTCAAATTCGATTTTGAGGTGTTGAAGTTCTTTAGCAATATAGGGAATATTAAATACAGATAGTAATCATAAAAAATTATATTTAGAGATTTCAACGATTTCGTTTAAATTAGTTTAGATTTTATATTGAAATACGCATTTCTTTTTTTTAAATTTGATTGGATTTAGAAGGATATCTTTGATTTTTTGTTAGTTTAATCATTGATTTAAATATACGTTTCATAAGAAACAAACCAGCATGCATGTTTGTATAAATACATCGATTGAAAAAAAAATATGTAAGCTACATTTCGTCGTTTGGGTTTCTTTGAATCTAATTGGTAAGGGAAAGGAATGATAAAAATATATAAAAAACAGACATTTTTATAATTTTTTTTAAATCTAGTTTACACTTCTGGCAATGATTTAAATAATCAAGTGCTGTATAGCGTGGTTAGAAGTCATGAATTAACATTTATTTCTATATTTGTAAAGAAGAAAGCATCAACACATTATAAACTATTAATAGTTATACTGAATTAGGAATTGTTACGAATAATATGACCTAATTTTACTAACGTTAATGATGTGGTTATGGAATATTTTAAAGCGTAATATCATTTGTATTTTTTTCCAAATAATTTAGTATAGATGTTTTTAAATTGTTAAAAATAAATGCAGAAAACTAAAAAAATCTTATATTTTTTCATTCTAATTTGCACTTATAAAAAACCATGATTTAGAAGATCAGATGGTTTGAAGGGTTTTAATCAGATAAAAAATCATAGTTTTTTTAATTGCAAAAATAATTCATATAAAAACAATAATTAAATCTACTTATCATGATACGATTGATATTAAAATATTCGACTATTTTAACGAGATAACCATTGTTATTATTATTTAGATCATGATTATTGCTATGATTTTTTTTGATTATGTGGATATTACTGAGATGTTTTTCATGTGGCTGCTGCATATACAGCGAAATAAGTTGAAGTAAGCTGAAAATGTGCGAAATTAATTCCTTAAAAAATATCTGACTTGTAACTTACCAAAGAAACAGCATTTATGGATAGATTAGGGTATCATCCAATAGTAATAAATCATCTATTTTGTTACAGGCCATATAATAAATGGCCAAAGAAAGTAAATTGACCTATTTTGAAAAGCATCAAAAGAAGGTCAAATTAGTTGCAATACATACACGATTACGAACAAGTGTGACAAATTATGACCCAGAAGAGTCAGAATTCCTAATTCCTTTTATCCTTTTAGCAGTAGCAAACTTAATTAAAAATGTTAACAATAAGGGTGTAATGTAGTACGACAAAGCAACACACTATGGCGCAGAGTTGTTAGAATGTATATAACACTATAACCCTAGATTAACTTCATTTCACTGTAAAAAAAAGCATTGATATCTTCGAAATAACCAATTTCATCACGTTTGGGCCATATTGTTACAATTGCGAAAAAACAATGCAAAATAAATAGAATAATACTATGAAGTATGACTATGTGCAGGAATTTACTATATTATTACTAATTAGCTGTGCAGCAAATCCTGGTCTTGTCTTTATTCCAGGTGTAATCTGATGTATTTATTTGGTTTCATCAAGCTGATGTGTGGCGGAAGATTTCCCCCTCTTTTTTAAGCTTACAGATTCCAGTACAATTGTGATCTAAACCAGGAACGATTTTTGTTTGAAAATCTTTAAGATGGTAGTACCGGTTTTAATTATGAAAAATCAATTTTTCATTTTCAATTAATTATACCTTCAAAAATTACGTCTCAAAATTTCATTTAGATATTTCCAAAAATAAAGAAGTTACGATAGTTTGAGCATGCACGCCTTTTTCGCTTGGTAAGTGATATTTTCGGTAATCGAACTTTTAAACGCGTTTTTCTCGAAATGACCTTTTTCCAACTGCGGACACTTATTCTCTGAATTGGCCGAACCGATTTGAGTCAAATTTGGTGTGCTACTATATTCAAGTGTCTTGTGTGGTAATCTACCACAATATAGACCAAAAATCAATTCAATCCAATTTGGCAAGCGAAACAACGTAAAAAAGCGATTTTTCGAATGAAAAAAATTCAAACAACCGTTATTTTTTTTGTTGATCAGTTTTCCAAAATATTGTTGTAGATTATCACGTAAGAAACATTCTTCTTTAAAATGCGGTTTGGTTTTTTGATTTCAAATTCTTTATTTTTGAAATTATCTGTCCGCAGTGGGACGAGGCATTTTCGAGACATCAATTTTGGCGCCCTCTATAAATAAGTAGAAAAATGAAAAAAAATACAAAATATTTTTTGTAATCTTCAAAAAGTTTATTTTATCCATGCAAATTTTAAATTTTTATATAAAAGAAAGGAGCTGAGAGAAAAAAATATTGAAAATTAGGCTGTTTTTAGCATTCTAATCGGTACTACCCCCTTGAATAAATCCGTAAGACGTTGTACCTCTAGTTTTCCGCCTAACTGTCAGAAAATCCTCTTAAATCTAGTGTGGAGAATCCTGATTTAGTATTATTGCTGTGTCATACTCTCCAGAGTAGATTTCATTCAGGTTGCATATTTTTAAAGATTCATGACTGTTGATTTGTCTTCAATGAAACAAGGTCATTATGTTTTGCGGAAATTATCATGTAAACTCGAAGCAACTTTTTCAATTGCTGTATTTAAATATTACAGAAAAAGGTCGTCCAATAGTTCAAAAGTAATGACCAATCGTCAGTTTTGACAATTTTCAAATAGAAAAGCGAATTTGGTCGAAGAAAGAATTAAGTTAAAGATGTATCATAGGTGAAGAATATGAAAAATATTTATCAAAATATTCGAGAAACCAACACGTATTTTCTAAATAATTAAGACGAAATCACTATAACGTAACATAATACAATAATAATGAGGTTTTTTCACATCTTATTATGAGCTTGACAACAATTAGTTTTCATTGACAATTTTTTAAATTTACTTAAATTTTACGCCCGAACAAATTATTCTTCACTAAAACAGTTGACTTTAAACAAGTTCAGCTGTCTACACAAGCCAATTGATTCAACTCAAACAAAACGTAACATTGTAACTTATATTTTACAAACTCTTAATGTTAACATACTTTCGACTCCGTGCCTCAATCAACACAGTGGACTTTTAGTGTCTTCATAATATTTGAGCCAATCAAAATCAAAAAAAACCGTGGCCTTATTGACGGGAAAACAACTTTAAGAAACCTACAATATCACTTGCTGCTTTGAAGAGTTATAATTAGCAACTCAGAAACCATCTCTTTTAATCGCTGCATTTCAATTTCTTTTTAAAATCTTCAGCTATTATGCATTTGACTGAGAGGCAAAACTATGCTCACATTTTTTTCTTCATATTTTTTCAAAGGTTCAAATGTTATCTTTAGAAAGTGAATTGTTCTTGGCACATTTTAACTGCTTAACCAATTCAATAATTTGTTCCTGGCCTTCTGCAATTACTATGCCAACTAAAAAATATTCAAAAGTTTTATGTTAATGTTGGCCAAAGTACTTTTCAATTGTTGCTTGTTTCTAGCTTTTCTTTTTGACTTGCGACAGCAAAAAATACATTAAACTTTCCAAAAAATTTCACGTTGTTCTTCTGCAAACACTTATGCCAATAAAACCTCAACTTGAAGATCGAATTTGATAAAAAATGATAGCCTCTAATAAATGTGCTGATGAATAACCACGTGACCTTCACGGCACTTGATGTCGAGGCATTCAATATCATTTGAAAGATTTTTGAACTCACCATCAGAGGTTAATATAGTTGCAAAATTGTGTTTTTGTTTAGTGATCCTTATGCTCATTGTGCTGAATGATCAATTTGAAATTAGATACCCTTTGAATTAGGTGCACTGTAATTTTTAATGCGAAGATTTTATTGGCATGAACCATAGCGAATTTGAAATATCAATTTAATTGACCTTGTCACAATAGTCATCTTCACCCAATTTAATTTTCTTTTCTCAATAACAATTTATTATTTGATTTGATGAGTGTGTAATTAATTTATCAATAAAAAACATTTTGTCGACATACACTAGATACAATCGATGTTTGATTTTCGCATCGATTTGGAGTGCTCTTCCATTCAGTTTCCTCAAATCGTATGCATTGGCAGTTTTATTTTTGAAGAAGGGTTCACTTGTCAGCCGTTGTTTATGGATTTCAAGTATTTAACATCCTATGTCATTCTGTTTTTTGAAATACAAGATATTTAGATAGTAGTCGCCGGTGAAGATTATCATCAGAGGAACTTTATCTTAATTAAAACTGAATTGCCGGAAGAATCATGTGGCGCTTATCAAAAGTGTATGATGCTGTGATCGTTACTCTAAAGTGGATTGGTACATGAGGAAATAATGGTTTATTGCCTAGTTTGACCTTAACAAGTATTTAATGTAGGTAAATAATAGAATAAAATACATTGTGATATGATTTTGGGATAAATACGTTTAAATCGAATCTTCAGGGTTCAAAGAATTGCAAATAACAGACATCCACTATAACTGATCCAAATTTCTTTCAAATAGAAATATTCGTCAATAAAATTTTTGAGAACGTCAAAAATCTGTATGTGTATCATTGGTTTTTTTTAAAAAAATATTATGACTTTTTTCAGGGGTCCATCAAATAAACTATTCTTGCTCACGTTAAACATCTTCTTCTATAAATTTTGTGTCAAGGAACAAAGCGTTACAAAGCCTAAATTCCTATTATTAATTCAGAAAAAACTATTGGAAACAACAGTGAACGAAAAAATTTAATTGTATATTGTTGATTTCTTAATATTTCATAATAAAATTCACTTGATTGACCTTTGAACATCGAACAAAGTATAGATGAACTGGGTTTGGGTTTCTATTAATTGATTTCGTCATGTTTTGTGCAGTAGGTTCAGATTTATAGTATAAAATTGAGTTTGAATAAAATTTATTGTGATGACGATTGCTATTTTATTCAATTAATTTATGAGATAAAATTTCTGTGCTTATTGTAATGCATTGAAATATTTCTTTTCGAAGAAAATTTTAGTGAATGAGTGCGGGTTACTACGGCAATTTGATTTTATCAAGATTCTTTGGCTTGGATTGCGTTGAAATGAAGCATTTGGTGTTTTACTTCGGGCTTCCTGCAGGATTGATACTCCCAGGAACATCAGTGAAGAAGTGATGGTTTTGTTTAAAATAATAATAGGTTAATTGAAGTTCAAGTTAATATGATGTATACGTTATACGTAGATACCATTTCAACTACCATCTTGCATTTTAACTCTCTGTTCCAATTTAAATTGTACATCTTTTAACTCGTGGGACATTTTACAAGATTACCATCAGATGTGCATATGGATCATGTAATCATAATGTTTGGATCGTTTGTAATGTCACGGCAAAACATCTAATAAAAGCAGCATCTTTGCAGAAAACGTGATCAGAAACTTCCGCATATACTCGGCGAAGACGGCGTGTGGATGCATTGTCTTGGAGTGAAATGGGAGCTCCTTTCGCGATTTGAAAAACAAACACAACGGCAAACAGCCTTCGTTTGTGACATCTGTTCAAATAGAGTGGATGGGGCTCCTCTTCAACCGCATTGGGGTAACATCGTTAGCAAGTCGGATACAATCGATACACTCGATATATCATTACCTTTCTGATGAGCCACGACTCGCTAGTGGTCAGTCCAATTGAAATTTGACTGTTTTTTTTTCAAAGGCTTGTCAAAAGATTCTCCAAATATCTGTTTGTCGTGAAGGTCGTTCAGTGTAGATTTGTGATCAATGCCGCCATCCACAGCATCATCATTACATCAACCTCATCATCATGATTGTTGCGATAATAGTTGGTCTGAAATTTCTGAAGATGGGATCTTCAAAGGTTTCCAAAAAGCAACTTAATTTAGGTGCGAAGCTAACAGAAGCTGCTTGGCAATGGCCTTGACAAAAATGCCTCTCTTGAACAATACAAGATTGGCCAAATGATACTTGTTAGGTTGGCAGAAGGTCCAAAATTACATTTTTTTGTTGCAGATCGGTGTTAAAGTCGTTTTTCGTTCCGACTCTTATTTATTGTTTAACAAAAAAAGTCGCAGAAACTACTGAAAAGCGATTGTAATCGACGAATTCCTGATGCTTTGTTTGTTTGGTTGCCCATTTTTGTGTTTAGTAAAAACTTAAATTAGAAACAATGCCCGAATATCGTTTTACCGGTGTAAATTATCGCTAATCATAGTTAGGTTTGCGTACTGGTAAGAATCATATCACTATTGTACCCAGCTAGGATCCCCACCATCAGCTGAAGAGGTGCAACCCATTGAGGAATGAATGAAAAAGCTCACGTTTATTTTAGTTTCATGACTTTCATTTGAACAACCGGAAAACATTGCCAGGATGACAGTATTGAAGATGTTTTACTCACGACTTATGAACTTCTTCTTGGCGTACTGAAGACATTGTTATGAAATGTGGTGTCGAATTCCATTATTTAATCTATCCTTGCAAGATGCGTGCTAGACATGATCACTAACAACGAATTCTGCACGTGATCGTGGGAGTCAACCTTTCACAGTAATTAAATTTCGTTTGTTGCATTTCACCTGATAGTACTACCTTGAACGGAAGAAGGTTACTGGCCTGAGTCTTTTGATTTAGAAAACATATTGACAAACAACAATTGCATGATGTTGCAGTTTTCTTGGAAAATTTGAGGTTTGGTCAAATATTTGGATGCAGGATACAATGAAATGAATGTTACATCCAAATAAAAAGTGCTTCTATTGTACATATATGCACATAGAACTGTTGCATTTTCTTGAGTTACGTTGATGAGCTCCGATTGTTTCGTTCAGCAAATGAGCCAACAATAAAAAGAGCTGCATATGCCACAATCGCCTCCCACAAGAATTCAGCTCATGCAATTTGCATAACCACAGCGACACCAAGGTGGGATACAAAAAACCATTCAATTACCTATTGATGTCCTTTGAGGAATATCAATTTTTATTATTATTATTATTTGATAGTCATGATCAATTAATTATGGTATTCCCCTTGATTTTGAGCAATAAGTATGTTTGTGGGAAACACGGGAAATTGCCAAGCGTTTGAATCGACGACGGTGCTACAAAACACGGTTAGAAGGCGGTTATTTAAGATAATTAAAGATACTTGTCTGCAATAAACAATCAATCAGACAATGCATCATTGCATAAGGGAAATAGTTTGTGACATTTCGATCAGGAGGCAAAGATATGCACGCTTGTTTGGCTCTGCTATTGATAATTTGTTTGATGATTGTTTGCTGCCATTTATTCTGATACAATTTAATGATACATTTTGTATGAATTGAATGAAGAAAATGCCAGATATTAGCTGTTAGGATGGTGAAGACAAACAGAATTTTTGTTGGTTATCCATTTCACTTGCAAAATTACCTTGAAAACGATTGATCGATTGAATTGAAATTTTAGTGAATTTTACTATTAGTTTTTGCCAGACAGGCATATTTTCTTAACGTAGTTGTTACTGAGGAAGATGTTGGCTTAACACTTTACCTTGTTCAATTTAATCTCCATTTATGTGTCCTTTTATTATAAACTTTGCTTTACAACTAGATGACTGTCATCTGTATTTTTCAGTTGTTATTGCAGACTAAAAATTATGGATTTTTGAAACTTTCAAAATAAAAATAGCTGGCTTAAATGTAAGAGGCAAATGAACTACATGACAGGTGTATGATCACTCCAAGGCTCCTCCAAGATTTATTTCCTATATGTGTTTCTTATGAGCGTGCGTAGAAAGACGCATAGGAAGGAAAAAGTCAATTAAATCTATTGAAATTTCGACAAAATATCTTTTTTGTGAGCTAAGCAATTGTCTGGAAAAAATTAGTTTGCGCTTTTCTGTAGAAATTTGTCTATTCAATTGACAAACAAATTCGCAGTCATTCGAGATCTACTTATTGCAATAAAATCCATGCCAAGTGACTTATTTTTTATTACTTTTCCATGCCTTTTGGATTAGCTTTAATCATAGAAGTTAGATGCTTTTTGGTTTGTTTCGCTCCGACTTATTTTTTGTATCGTAGTTATACATATACTAATTATTTCTTTGAACAACACTTGTAAGAAGATTCCCGTTTCATATTTAATAAAAATGGTTGGTGGCATAAGTAAGTTTTACTAGATTCTGCTTCAAATTTATAGTATTTCAAAATACACGGTAGTATTTTCTCCACATTAAACTGTTACCTCAATTTTGTGTCTCGTTTTGAATTTATTGAGCCATCTTTCACTGGTCAAAAATTCAGTTCGTCCTAAAATTTGAGCAAATTTAATTGCTTATGGCGATGTCTAATAGCTTATTCCGTTTATCGTTTAATGCATTTTATTTTTGCAACGAAGTAAGTGGTATATATTCACACTGGTAGTATAATAAATTGCAGCTGCATGTCAAGATCTTCAGAATTAATTTTAGTCCACTTCAACTTAGATTAAATTCATAACTATTTTACAATAATATCCAAAATATATCGTTAATGTTCTATAAGTTTTAAAAAGATCGTTGGAGGATTCCAGCACACAAAGAAACTGAGGATATCGGTTGCAATTTGGGATTCCTCGGTAACTGAAAGATGTATCTAGACAACCATTGCACCACTTCCGCTTCTGAAATTGTTTTATAGCTTGAATACGAATCAAAATTAATTAAGTCGTTGAATTCAAAACTATGATCCAATAAAAATTTAGAAAAATTAATGAAAGAGAATTCAAGCTGGCCTAAAAGGATCATGTTTACAATTTTTTTTGTTTTGGTCAAACAATTTAAGTAACAGAACAACTTGAGCTATTGGGATATCAAGTTCAGGAAACGCCATTGTAAATGGTAGAAACAAGGAAAGTTCACAATCATTAGTGAACAGCTTCTAGACATTGGCCACGTAATTTGAAATTTCAGTAGGAAGACCGGCAGCAAGTGTAACTACGATTAAGGATCCTCGCTACTTCTCAACAACAGCTAGGCAAGAACTTCTTTAAGCTTCATCACTGCTGTTTAAGGTCTAAGTTTTGGTATGTCATATCCAAATTATAATTACTTATTTTCCAAGGTGATTGATGAGAGCCTTTTTAAACAGCTATTATCAGATGACCTAGCATGAATGGGGTATAAAAATTACATTAGTAAAATAATGTATCTGTTGTTCACTGAGTTAATTCTAGCTTGAACGATTTGAAAACCTCTTTCCACTCAGCCAACGGATAGAACTTTGCATTATTTTTGGGGCCTGGTGAGATAAAAACGCTTTTTCAACGTTTATAAATAAATTCATTTTTGTCGTCAATCATCTTCTGAAGTTTAATTATTTTTCGATGAATTGCAATGCTCTTTCATATGATCTGTAGATGCAGGAATTTAGATTTTAAGCTTCAAATATGCGGGTAAAAAATTGTTCCTAGCTAGTTTATTACTTGTAAAAAAACTTTTGCTCTTTGAGTTTGAAGATTGTGCAGCAAATAAATTGCACATTTTAATTAAACTATTAACCAATGTTAACAGCAGCCGAGTATATTTTGAGTTACAGTCAACATTCTTTTTTTTGGAAAATTTTATTTTTAATACATTATAATTTATTTCAGCCTCCTACTCAGTTTTTATCAAACAATATATTGTCCACAATTAAACATTTGTGATAAATGCATATTTTGTTTTTCTCTAGCTATTTAACAAGAGGTGAGAACAGAGTATGAACCATAGAATATTTTACGAGCATTGTTATTATTTTATAATAATGGTATTGATTTTTCCTGAACAATCATAACTTTCAGCATAATTTTTTTCTTCAAATATTGATTTTTACAGATTCGTGGTTATGGCAGGTAGCGTTGATATACAATTTGAAATATGCAGTTAAATTTTGTAATAATTTATAGCTTGCTTTTGACCAATATGGCATTTTTTATAACGAATATTCAATTTAAAATACAAGTTTCTAAAGTTTTTGTAAATTCTAAGATATTTCAGACTTTCTTCTTTTAATATGGCGGAAATATTGTTCAACTGTTTTTATCATTAATTTTTGGATGAATTTTAAGAAACGCATTTTTAACAAAAATAGTTTAATAGCAACATAAAATTCACATTTAATATTACTATAATCATTGTTACCAAGTAGTAGTATTGTCACTGAAAATTTCGGCATGAAACTTTTTATTTGAAACCTATTCCAACGAAATATTTTGCCTCTTTATTTTCAAATCAACTTATGAGCACAGTTTTGTTTCACATTTTATACTTTCTCAATAACCCTCCAAAACATTTTCGCTGAAAAACTTCTCAAAACCATCAAATTGGATTTTAAGAAGTTTCAAACGAACTTTTTCAACATTGAATATTTCTGAATAAATAAATAAATAAATAATAAAATATAAATATTTTCGTGTAAACTTTTACTATCAACTTGCCAAACAAATTTTATTTGAAACTATTTATCGTGATGTTTCCGAAAAAAATGCTGTTGAAGGTTCATCACTGATATATCAACCCGAAAGATATTTCTCACTATATATTCAATTTTCGTTGATTTTGATTGGAAAAATATATTTTTTATAAACTATTCTCAAATGATTTTTGTCGTAATTTATGTTTGAAAATACAATTCAATAAGTTACTTGTTAGTGTTTTAAAAACTTATTATGATCTTCCTAATTTTAGAAGAAAGAATTCTGATGCTTTTTAATTTTTACAAAATTTAATGTGTCCCTAAATTAATCAAGCAACATATTGCATTTTTATAAAGAATATTTAGCAATGTTTTCGTACATTGTTTCAAAATTAAGTGGCGTTTTAAAATTAAATTATTAAAAAATCTGAGACCTTACACAGAAAAGCTCAAACTACTACTATTTGAATTTTTTTATAAAGTTTGTAGATTTTGAACGACGTTATTATTTTATCAACTAAACATTCATCGTAAGTAGCATCATTTTTTATATTGCAATGATTTTTCTCTTGTAAATGATCAACGCAAAATCAAGTGGCATATTTAATCCGCAATGATACTTCTAATTGGTGAATATATTATATCTTTGATAACATTCCAATATTACAAACTTAGTCTGTATTTAAAGGACCAATACTCACTAGCTACTCAGCCACCATGAATACGCAATTCCAAATAATAAATACTTGTTCGACTTTTCAATTAAGACATTTTCAAGAAAAACTGAAAAAACCACTCGTTTTTTGCTTGCGGACAAAGCCATCGCACCCAACTTATGTTTTTGCAATGTCGGCCATAGTTCGCTACAACCATATTGGTAACAATTTTCAATGTGAAAGTAACTTTTAATTGCGGCTCCCTCGATTTTGTGACAGCAAACAGTAGGCATTGTGGTTTTGAATGTGTTACTGTGTTACTTTGTATCAATCGAGATTGAAATCAAAAGACTTAGGCGAGTAACTTGCAATCTGCAGATATTTTGTGAATTCGGGATGTGTAAGGTGAGGTAATTGTTGTTACAAGCTACCGAGCAATGATATTTCATGCTTACGAATCCATTGAATCTTCAATTATTAATTACTGTTGCTGATTCACATGTCTTGTTATGTTGCTTGTCTCGGACATGCGCCCAATATGGTTTCAATCGCATCTAATTTGGTCGAGTTTTTTTGCCACATTTATATGGAAGCATGTCTTTCATACACGCACGCGTGGCGTTGAAATTCAAAGATGCTTAGACAACAGTTTACAAGTGTTTGATGTAATTTGAAAATGGAAGGTGTTATTGTGGAAAAACTAAATTGTAATTGATTTGCCGCTGAGTAATTGTCCGATAGAGAATGGTTGATCTTACATTATGGGTACAGATTCAGATCTAATTATATGTAAATGGTTGTCTGCAGGATTCAAGTGAAAAATCAATGTGTTGGTGAAAGAGAAATAAAACGATTTCTATGGAATGCGTATCATTTAGTTTGGCAACAGACACGAGGTAGAGTAGGTGTTGGTACTTTGAAAAGTGGTTCTTTAATGTTTTGACTAGGTTTTTGATTGAAAAAATATGATTTCGCTAGGGATCAGATTTTTGTTGTTTAAGTAGAACCCGATGTTTGCAGATAAGATAAAGGTAGGCACGACTGCGGCCGTGCGTTTTATTACTGAAATTATTAAAAACGTGCAAAATGTAATCACACCAAATATATATTAAAGACAAGCCGCGAGGTGCGACCCTTGAGGTCCACACGGTCAACTTCCCAGTAATATCTACATAAACATCAACAACGTTAGACACAATAATAATTTTGAAAATACTACTACTTTAAGTAATAACAATGCGAGGTATTCATAGCAGTAACAGGAATGAGTTAATATGAATCAAATCGTCTACGGGAGGATCTGTTGATTACGTAAGGTTTTTGGTCGATGAGGACAGATTGAATATTCACGCGGATCAATCGGTGGGGACCTTTTTGGTCTTGGAAATTTTTGTATATGCAGTCAAAAATATGTTCAATTGCATGTAAAAAGCAAAATGTATTACAAATGATGATGGTTATTGAAATTTTACGATTACTAAAGAATGAATCTACTAAAAACTACAATTTTTTATTCGATGAAAGCTTTTTAAAGCATATGATCTTGCAAAGTATTGACTACAAAACATTTTACCATTCAAAGCGTTGATACCGCAAATGTAAATTTCATTGAAATTTTGTTGGTTTTCAAAATTTAAGCAGTTTTTTTAATTAAAAGACTATAAAAACTATTAAAAATCTGCTCAAATTATGCGAATATTTTATAACTTTGATTGAATTTACAACAATTTTTTTAGAATAAAAGATATAAAGTAATATCATTCGTATGCACCCTCTTTGCATGGTAACTTTGAATGAATTTTTATTTTTTATTTAGTTTTTTTTCATAATCATGTAAGAAAATCTTGCTGGTTTCTCTTCAAAAACTGATAAAAATGTATAAATTTTATAAACTGGTATCACTGTGCTGTGCAAATCAAGTTAAAAAAATATTTTTTATAAAAAAACCATAATTTGTCGCATTTTCTTCTATTAAATTCAAAAAAACGGCTAAAAAGAATTTTTATAATGTTAAAACTTCATAAAAATGTTGATATACGTCTACTGATACCATAATGATGCAAATATTATATTTGGTTCGTGAGATATAGTGAATGATAAAAATGACCTTGAAAATCATGATGACTTTTAATGACTTTTTATTTTTTATTTATTTTTTTACGTAATCACGAGAAAATGTTTTGATGTTGTTTTTACAAACATTGTTTGGAGTATATCAATTTTATAAACATTAATTACTTGGACTTGAATATAAGGTTAAAAATTTATTGTTTTTGAAAAAGAAACCCAATTTTTTACACTTTTTTTAAAAAAATAAAAAACCGCTCCAAGAATTTTTTAAAGAATTTAACAGAATCACGTAAATGTCAATACGCGTCGATTGACACCTTGTTGAAGGAAATCGTATGTTGGGTTCGCGAGATATAGCGCATGACAGAAATGACCTTCAAACGGGAAAAACAGCAAACCCCCCCCCCCCCTACCGAAGTTTTCCAAAAACTAATCAGCTCTTAAGATTGCAAAGACGCTTCGATTGACACCTCAACGAAGTCGATCGGACTTTGTTTACGTGAGTTATGCTCGTAGAAAAAAGTGTCCACGAACGTACAGACGTACGTACGTACGTACACACACACACACACACACATACGTCTCCCTTTCTAAAAACACTTTATATATACTCTATAGACCTCAAAACGTAAAGAAAAGTTGAAAATTTCAATTTCGATTTTCGAGGCGATTACAAGAACTTCCCATATACTGGGAAGTTAATAATAAATTTAAATGGTTTTTGCTGCTTCATTATTTTCATTTTGCTTGAAGTTATGAGCGTTATTTTTGTAGCGAAGCAGCTAAAACAAAACTTTAAAATTTGTCCCTTTTCAAACTCTAAATTGGCTCAGTTCTAAGAACATGAAAAGTGACTACAATCTCTTTTATTTCCATTTATGACCTATGTTAAGGAAAAAAATAAACAACTTTTTCAAAAATTGTATTTTAAAAACTAAAAATCTATTGTATTTAAAATTTACACACATAAAAGTTGGCATTTCAAAAAATTGTAAAAAAAATTTCAGCTAAAAACCTCAAAATGCAACAACCTTTTTTGCGTCCAACCTTTTTTTGCGGTAGGCAGAATATTTCGGTGCAGGTTTATCTCATATCAAAAATTCAAAAAATTCTTTTAGTTTATGCCCTTGGCTCGTGCTTGAACGAAATAATTGAAAAAAAAAGAAATTTAGAGTTTCGAAATGGTTTTTTTTAATGAAATTTCGGCTCCTATTTTTTTTTTAGCATTTTTCCGATTCTCATCGTTTTAAAATATTTTTTTCGTATAAAACAAAAACGAGTCGTCCGAATGAATCGTGCCTACCGCACAAAAAAACAAAGTTTGAAGAAAAACCCATTTAAAGTTTTTTTTACCGCGATTTAATGAATTAAAGTTTTTTTAAGCAACTTAAATTGAGTCGTCGATTCCAGGTCCATACAGTAATTCGTTCGTCTCATTCGTGATGTTCAGAGCATCCTTTTGATATTGTGATGTTTGATGAAAAAGAAAGGATCTGATTTTACGCGTTAGAACCGTATTGCATGCGTATAATACGCTAGGTAAGGCGGAGCGCACGCACCGACCACGCGGTATTCAAACCTCAATAACTTCGGTATTATAGCTCGAATTTACTTGAAATTTGGTGTGAATACTCTTGAAGTATTATATTTTTATATGAAATAAAAAAAATTGATCAATTTTTTGAAAAAACAAGACCTATGTAACCCCTTAAGTGCTTTGATCACTACTATTTTTCTTGTAAATGACATTGAACTGTAGCTTAGTTTCAACAGAACAATATTGCGAAACCAAAAATCTATTTAGAGTCGATAAAATATGTTCATGCTGTACTAATTCAATCCATATCAATTATTTTAATTTAACTCCATCTTAACCACACAGCTCGAAAATTTGACCCAAATCATTTGTACAAAAGAGCGACTTGAAATATGCTCACCTAATAAAATGAATGAAAGAAATTAATATTAATTTATCAAATAAACATAATTTTGTCTAGGAAATTGCATGATTTGGTTAGAGTTTGATATTAATCGTAATTGCAATATACATTGTGATTAATGGCTTAATAGTAGCACGATGCGACGTTACGAAAAGTATTGCTATACTGAATAATGTATCTTCGTTCGACTAAAGTTTGTTTAGCTTAGGGCAGTTTAATAGATTACAGAATAAACCGCTCGGTATTTGCCCATTGAAATTGGAAAGATTCAGAAAATTTAAAATATAACAAAATGATTTATTGTGATGGGTGTGGATATAAAAAAAGCTTTGTATGACGCTGCGTTCTATTTAAATAGAAAATGAAAAATCCAGCCGATTACTTCTTGGCTAGTGTTTATTTCTTTGAATTTTCCGATCGAAGATAAACATCACATATTGTACATTTGCAAGAATAATGATGACCATGAGGTAGTTTTCGATAAGACACACATTTCACTCATATAAACCAATTATGGTGTTGAATGTTGAACGCTAAATCAACCACTGACCGACCATAATAAACATGTCTGAAATCTGAGAATCCTTCTGTTCGTTGCTCCACCTTCATATGTGTCTGGAAGTGATTGCTTGATTGCGAAAGGTGCAGCACGTTACCGCCAACATCTTCATTTATCGATGTTACTCAAATGGGGTCATTAATGCTGCGATGAAGTATTATTGCCGCAGGATTTTTCAAGATTTGCAGATAGGATTTTTGGGGGAGTTGCTGTTAATTTTATGGATATCAAACATGCAACCTTAGCAGTTTGTGAATAATTCCCCTGTGTGGAAGTTTTTGAATGCTAAACAAATTTTTTACAATCCATTTCAGTATATAAATTGTTTTGCAGATGTGGTGAATTGTTTGACCACATTGCAATTGTTGCAATGGAATGTAACAATGTTCTGTTTCATTTGGTAAGAAGATATATCGATAAGGTCTTATTTAATACTTGAGGAATGCTTGTGCTGCACTGTTTCGAAATTGAAAAAATTCACCTTCAGTAAATCGCCCTCTGAAGGCCGTGCTCACATCAAATCGATTTGCAATTATTATTTTTGCACACCTAATTTCCAAAATAGCCAAACAAATTGCTGCGGCCGAATCGATTGATAGCTTCATGCCATCGATACTGATTTCTTCGTTGATTTTCTATAGATCTTTTGGTGAAGAGTCTTGGCTTAATTTCGGGTGTCGAATTGCATAAGAATAATATGTCAATTTCCGGCATTCGAATGTGGCCCAATTCATCGTCATTATGTGAGAATGTGTTTTGTCGACACACTTTTATATAAATATAATGGGTGCTTTAAATTGCTTGCGACCTTCAAGCAAATTTTGCATTGAGTTTGGTTGCATCATTCTTGTAAATGAATTAAACGTAATTATAATGGAAATCCAATTTTTCTATTCATAGTACAGTAGGAAGCAAACTGTAAAATACGAAGCTTTTGAGGTAAGACTTACTATGATGGTTAAGTATTGAAAGATTCTTCGGTTTCAAAGAGAATAGAAATTTTTACTGATCAAAAGTTATTGTTTGGAAGGTTCATAGATCTTACGAGGATGAAAGCTATGATGAAACATAATTCGATTGGAATTTTATTTTGGTTTATGCGTGAAGGTAGCACCAATTTATCGATTTTGATGATTTTGATCAACGTTTTTTCTTTCAATTACAAGAAAATCCTGGTTCAGAATCATTATTTACAAAGCAGCCTTAAAGTGATGGTAGGTCTTAGAATATAAGCAAAACTTTATCAAATAGCTACAGGTGGTGGAACATTGTAAATTAAAAGAATAAATTGCATGGTCTAAAAAATTGTTTGAAGCAGTTTTTTTCACCATTGAATGCAAATTCAAAATTATTCCGAATCATAGCTTTAATCGAAATAATTTTTCGAACACTTGATGAAGGGCTAATTAGGGGCTAGCAAAAGGCTAACGAGAACCTAGTAAGGGCCAACCGAGGAAATGGCAAAAGGCTAGTGAGGGCCTAGCAAAAACCACTCAGAGACGTACTCTAAAGTTCAATTAGCCTACCAACAAGTAAATATTTCGCATCCCAGCAAAATTTAGTTATGTTCAAAAATGAAATTCAACATCTGCAAAAATTTAATTGCGGTTTTGGTTGTCATATTGTTTTTACCCTAAATTTTTTATCCTTGTTTCAATTTTTCCTTCATCCTTCTTCAAACTTATTCCCATTTCCATCATGAATATGATGTAAAATTGCTTAAAATAAATTATGCTTCAGGCGTATTACATACTATAGCAGAAGAAAGCTATGACCCCAAAATTTCGTTCTTTTATCAACATTCTTAATTTTTTTATAGCCCGTTGAATATTTTATGGTTCATCAGAGCTAAAAAATGTTCACAACCAAATCCTGAAAACAAATGTAGAATTCCTTAATGTCGACACATGTACTTGAACTTCTCCGCCCAATGAACCGAGATCGTTGTTAGATTTTTTAAACAATTTTATTTGATACAGAATTTATTTCGCTGAATCTGAAACTATCAAATAAATGTACTGTATTTTTTTACTGAAAAAAAAACAGACAAAGTCATCTTTGCCATTTTATTTTCAATAATTTTAGCCAGTTAACTGATTCATCCAATTATGGACACCAAATTTTTTTTTACCAATTCTTTGTTCGATTGTTTTATGTTCCCAATGAACAATTATTTTTTGCGACACATAAAAGTCTGGTCTAAAAACCATGTTTTGGAACATGGAAAACTTTTTTCAATATTATTTTTATCCGATCAAGTCGTATATTTGGCATGGTTAGAAATACTAAATGGGTGAATATATGTTTCAACAAATAGTTTCAAAAGTGTACGATCCCATTCAATCATATATACCATATGAGTCGTTTGATCATACCAAAAACAAATCGGAGTTTCATCAATTTGTTTCGATATCTGGGAATTGTACGTAAGAGGGATAGCCACTGTGATGGGTCAAAAAATATTTTTTTTTGCTTTAAATCAAAGTTTATATGTTCAAAAATATGTGTACAAAATTGCAAGTAAAAATTTCAAAAATTGACTAAATTACAATGATTGTAGTGAGAGCAGGTAGGCCGATTGTTTTTCGCTTGACCTTCCGATCAGCTGCTCAGTATTGCATCGAAAAAGTTAATACAAAAATTAAGGAAGTCAACAAGACCCCTGGAGATGAAAAGTAAGAACCGCCATATGGTCCAGGACTCGATAGTTTAATATAGGTATGAAAATTTTTAAAAAATTTTATACAGGATTTCATTACGAGAGAAGTGGACTAAAATCTTTGAATGAATTTTTCTCGCAACGACTTTTTTGAACTGGTCTCATCAATAACTCGAACAATTATTAACCGATATCTATTTTTTTTGTTTTGTTCGTCTTAGTAGTGGTTAAGGTTAAACGTAGCCGATTTAAAAATTTTGTTTTTTACTATTTTTTAAACTATTTGAAAACCAAAAAAAAAACGGTCGAAAAAATTAAAATATTGTCAATCGGTCGCTATTTTGTGAAACATCAAAATAAAAAATAATGGCTACGTACAACGATACCTACATTCATACAGATTACAATATTTTTTTTATACAGAGTACCGGCTTTTGAAAAATGGATGCGACCATAGAGGGGGAACTTTTTTTCAGGCGCTACGGCATCGTTTATATTGTTAAAACTATTTAATATTTTTTGATAAAATTTGTGGAAAAATTGCTAGATGTGTACTTAATAAAATAAAAAAAACTCGATCCAAAAATTCCTCTACTTACTCGGTCAATTTTTTTTAAAAATCACTAATTTTTCGGCCGTCACAGTTGCTATTCCCCTTAAAATATTTTTGAAAAGATTAAATGTACAAAGAGCTATAGCAACATATTTGTTTACTAATTGGTTGTTTGATTATCTCATTTGAGTCTGCCAAAACAGGGCGAATCCGAATGGTTGCAGCAGTGAACTTCTTGAAAGGCGTCATCTGATTGCAATCAATCGTCAAAATTTTTATTATTAACTTTTTTCTAAAGGAAAACATGATTTCTGTTTCAAACGTACACCAAAGTATCGAACTTTGCATATATAAACAAAGCGAGTTAAAATAGTCTTTTTCATTTGAAAACATTAGGAATAATACTCCATGCAATTCTTTGCATCGTCAACGCTGTAATAGAATTGAGAAGGATTATTATCAAATGAATTTTTTTTAAAAAATTACTATCGTCGAAGATCACACTGAAATGAAATTAAAAAGAAAGTAAATAACTTCAAGTGAACGGTGAGCATTTGAAATGGTTGCTGCGAATTGAAATGAAAAATTGATTCAAACTTTTACGAGTAAGATTCAGCACGTCTTCTGATCGAAATTCGCCATTTCAAACTAACCACAAAAACATATCAATGCGAGTTCATTGGAGACAAATAACTAAATTAAGAACACAATATAATTCATCCGCATCGAAACAGCTCTGGACGCAACTAACATGAAGTTCAAAAAAGCAGTTTGCTTCATAGCTCCAACAAATGTCCACCAAAGTCGAGGAGTCTCCCGATCCATCGGCAATACCATTCCAAATCAGTTACAGAGTTTTGCCCGGCACTCATCGTCGCAGCTTGCATCAAGCCTCGTCAAATCGCTTTCAACAGCTCGTCTACTCGGACATTAATGGATAATTATGTTTATTTAAATTATCTTCAACAATCAATTGGACGTTGCGCGTAAGATACTGCGGCAAACGGTGCCGCCGTGCTTGCTGGGCTGACTATGTAACACCTCCAAAATCACGATGCCTCCCCGCAAGGTCGTTCACAGCCGCGATGGAGTGTCCAGCGGGTGAACGAATGTTTGTCTGTCCGTCCGTTTGTCCGGCCAGCAATCATCGTTACTGGCGCTACTCGTGTCGTGCTCTCAACGCGGCCCATTCACAAGAAAACACCTATAACTTCATCGAGTATCTTATTTCATGAAAAGCGTTTTTCCTCCGCGGCTTAACGACCCGCGCTCGAGCGGAGTCGTAAGATTGGGTTTTATTTTTGGGGCCTGGGCTTTGTTTAGGCTCCCGTTTGCAATGGGCATTGTGCCGAGGTAAAAGATGCCGCAAAGAACCAATGCAATCCGCTAAGGACGAAATGTTAATTGAAAAAGATACGGACAATAATCGATCGACGTTCGGTGGCTACCAAAACGATGTGGCGTTTGCAGGTTGTAAATTTGATTGGGTGGCCTCCATCAATATGAAAAGATTCACCGGTTCTATTGATGGTCTAGTCGAGAAGCACCTTTCAGGCGGCTGGCAGCATTTTCGGAGCCCATGTCGTGAATGCATTCCAATCGTAAGTTGCAACACCGAAAAGCAATCTTTTCTTTAGTTTCGAACCTTTGACCGTGAGCTGCATATCAATCTATTGAAAGTGCGAGAAAGTGTTGAGGGGCAAGGCGAAGAATAGATGATGAGCGATGGCACCAAATGCCGGTGCATGGCAGAAAGTGTCGCACAACAGGAGGTTTTCTTCTCATTGGAGTCAAGTGGATTTCATTAAACACTTTATTGCGATTGTTGCAATTTTTTCGGGGTAAGCTTTTGAATTAGATTTCCAATCTATTTTGCGCGGTATTGACAATCGTCCTGTTTTGAGGATAAGTTTGTACTCTTGCAAAAAAACCTTTGAAGCTTCTTTTAATTGTAGTGTAATGAAAGTTGGCGAACGATATCGCTATGAAATTTCAAGGCAACAAGACTTTCGTTCCGTTGGCCTCAATGGACGTTTAATCCCGGGGACGAGGCAACGATCCCTTGTGCTTTTCGGACTAATTCGGGTTCGGCCTCTTCCTAGCTAGAGCAGTGATTGCTGCTGGCAGCCTAGCTCAGTTCGGCGTGTAATGTCGTGGATGATGTTCTCTAGCATCACACCCGAATCTCATTTCCAGAGGTTCAGCCATCAATTTGCCCGATTTATGTAACCGACAAAAAGTATCCACTAAAAAAACAAAACTTACTATACATCTTGTGATGCTTTACCTCTTACGTTACTTTACCAAGGAATTCTCGCACACATACCGAGACCTACTCGAGAGTTAAAGATTTCTTTACGTTACTTCGATCTACGTGTGAAATTCCCAAACTACTCAAGAAAAAACAAAAAAAAAAGACTACCGCGTACAAGAACAATTTCTCGGGTGGCCGTGCTACTCCCAATTAGAAAACGAGCTTCAGCGGAGCTCGTCAGGCGCAGACGTCACTGCTTGGGCCCGCCCTACCATGGCCTAGCGCTTGAGTGTTGTAGGATATCTGGAAGTGATAGAATATCATCCGTTTTAGGTTGTGGTATAATAGCATCCCAACACTTACGCAAATTGATTTACGCAGTCGTTCATCAATTTATAAACCTTTGATTTCCCAAATTGAAAACTCTAACTGTGGAAGGAAATATATTGGGATTTGGTCAGAGAAAATCAGAGTTAATTTGGAAAGAATGTTCTTTAAAGGCAAATCATTAATGTTAGTCTCTTCGAATAATAAATACTATCATCTATGTGACTTCTCTGCTCAGCAATTGAATGGTATCAATTTAAAAAGTACACAATACACATGATTATAGTAAGGAGTATGGTAAAATTTAAAAACAAAAATACGGTCCAAACTGTTACGCCTGTTTTCTTACACGGAGATACAGTAGTATGGGGAAATTTATATTGATATCTTTAAATAAAATTGAGACTTACAAAGCCAAAGTTTACCATTTTCTTACAAGTACTGAAATATTTGACTCCGCTTTTGATTCCTGACTCATTTAACCTGCAATATGGAAAATATATATCCAATGTTATCTAAAAAATCCCAGGCAATTGATCGGATAAAAATCACTCTCAATTTTATTTAAATTTCGTTTATTTAAATCGTTTAAATGTACTGCCTCTGAACTGTTAAAACTGGATATATTTATCTGCAAACTGTTAAAGGAATAAACGCCGCTACTGTCGGTATTGGATTATTTATTTCAGTAATGTCGGTATTGGATTTATTGAGCCTATTTTTTAATACGGATATTTCTTAGTTAAACGTACATATGAGTGATTTTTTATGGCTTAGGAAAGCGTTAAACTATTAACCGATAACAAATTCCATGCTCATTGAATCACCTTACTCACAAATAGCCCACGACGATACTAATTGAGTGCAAATCGAGATGATTTCCGTTCGACATATTAAATTGCAGATATCTCCTTGTTATGCACTTGTCCATTTGATATCATACTGATTCAAATGTTTGTACTACTATCACTTTTCCGTTGAATGAAACTCTTGATCGCCTCCATGCGCTTTTTGGTTGCACGCAGAAGCACCTGGGGACATTTTTTGCATGTCTATCATCCACTTGTCGAAAGTTCAGTCTGCTTTGGAAACGACTCAAGAGGATCGTTGATGATGGCGATAATCACTTTTTAGGCGTGTAACAATTTTCATGGTTGCTTGATCATGCTTAGATAGCTTATTGATTGATATTTTGTAGGTAACCTGTTAAATGGTCATATATTGTGCATTTAAAGAGCCATTGTATCGAAACTCAGGTGAACAGTTTGGCAATTCATTTTTAAACTGAGCTTGGGAGAAATTTGGCGCAATATTTATATCTTATTTTAGATGTATACTTTCTTTCTGTTGTGATTTTTTTGTGTGGTCACTTAGTAGTTGGAATTAGATATTGAATTCAGCATTTCGTTAGTAGCATAGGTTTGTTCAGTCAGTGAATATACTCAATAGAAACAGTCAGTGTGTTTTGTTTGGATACATGCTCAAAAACTTCGGAAGTATGTTGGATGTCTAATCGGGTTATATGTAGGGTTCAACGAACCTTGAATTACGTTTATATTTAAAAAGTTCTGTAAACCGCTGCTTCATATGCTATGTACAATTTGTAAGATCAAGTTTGTTGAAAACATAAAAAAATATTTCAACGTATCTTAGACATCGAAAATCATTTACAGCCACACTTCCGTCAAATGACAAAACGAAACATATAAACGTGTGTACAAAACGCAGCATGTATTTATAATTTATAAAATAATAAACCCATAACAAATATAGAAAAATGGCTCTAAGCACCATTGACCTCAGGAAAATGTATGTAGATTTGTCATTCTCAAATAAATCAGAAAGATCCCAAAAAAAATATTTTAATTGAACAATTTCTAGCATCATGAAATAATTTAAATCAAACGATATACGAATAAATTGCTTCAGTCAGCAGCAAGCAAACTGTAAGCTATTGCCTCAGCCTGGTATCCCATAGTATAAACAATTACGATGATGATTGTAATGTTACTATAGAGGAATTTAATGCAGCATTCAGGTAAACAAATTGTCAATTTCGTAGGCTATTAAAAATAAAATATTCTAATGCTGTGTTTTTTAAGATTATTCCAGATGCTAAACTCAACATATTTTTTGGAAATGCTATTGCTATTAAAATAGTATAGTAAAATTTATCGATTAGCTAAAAGTTAAGGATTTAAAAAATACTATGAATGAATTCTGGTGCTGATTTTCATAACTTCCTGCTTGTAAAATGGTTAATTTAAATATTTTTTTCACATAACCCGCTTGTGAAATCCAACAAAATCCAAGGGTTAAGTGAAACTGTTCCGGGTCGGACCTTTTTACAGCTTTTATTAATATTGTAATGAGCTTGATGTTTCTACCTATTAAGTTTCAAGAATGAAAAACTGCTAGAAAACATGGCTTTTAATTTCCGAGGGTGCTTGGCTTCGCTTTCGTCAAATACATATATTTACAGTCATACTAGCTCATGAGGTTACTGGCCTAAGTCTTTGGATTCCAGTGGCACATTATTCGTTCGTTAAGTATGGTTTGAGTCTTGGATACGTATCAACATTGTGAATGATCGTTATATCTTCACTGGAGAACTCGGCTATCCCGCTTGGTCATTTGGTTTGTGGATCGTCCCCACAGAGCAAAGGCACAAAGTGTGGATCGTCCCCACAGAGCAAAGGCGCAAAGTGGATCGTCCTGTTCCTAAAAGTGTCATTGAAAATATTTGAGTAATTTTCATAGCGAAGGAAGAAGTCTTTTGTTTATATGCATGATATGAAAATGATGTTTGTTAATTCGAGCGTTGGAAAGTTGAACGTTCCAGAATTTGATTAAGTTGAACAATAGAAACTTTGACCAGGCTTCTTAAAATCATCAAATATAAGGATTTTTCTGGAATTCAAATTGATGCTTGCCATTTTGTCATCTCTTGAAGTCATCTGAAAATTTTATTACTTGTTTTGTCAAAAAGCACGATTAATGTTTTAAATTTAATTTAAACTTACACATTAAATGTTGTAAGCGACATATGTGCAGCAATAAAAGTTTATTGCGGATACGTTCGGCAGATATTTCACACGAAGAAATATTGAAGCCACGGGCGGTCCCTTTTTGCCAGCGTATCTTGTATTTTATGGTTTTACGAGCATTACTTAAATGCCTTGTTTTCCTAGGAAATACCCGGACCCGTTGGCAGGCGTTAGCGGCGGAGTCTTAAGAAGAAAGAGCTGATTCGACGGTAATCGAGGCACGGCAGAAACTTAGGTGTGTTTCGTTGAAGCGGATGAAAAATAAAATTGTCTTGCAAATAACATTTTCTCGTGTTTGAGTTCTTACAATGTGTTTTTCATTTACTTTGTTACGTTCATTTATAGTCGATTTTCATTAATAAATCAATTGATTGACTATCAAAGCCGAGGAGGATTTTTACGATCGAAAGCTATATTTATCTTTGCAAGGAAAAATCAAATAGTACCATAATCAATGAAGGACCAATTTTTTTTAGTAATTTGAAATAAGACTGAAAGACTTCTGTAAACTTTACAACGGCAATCAATATTCTTCAGCAGGCTTGTAGTCAATTTGGGTCCATTGCTAGAATTAAACTGTCGGGGTTTCATCAGAAAAATCAAGAAAAAAATTACTTTAAATACCTATAAAATTATTCCGAATAAGACGAGAGCATTAAATTTAAAGTTTTAGTAAAAATTATTCTTACTCAGGGTACAAATATCATAGAACTTTCCTAACTTTTTACGTTGAATATTTATCGTTTGGCAGAGTTCTTGGGTCTATTTTTTTTAATTTGGAAAAAATTGAATTTGTTTGTCCTTCCCTGCTTGGTTGGTGAAATTCACAGAAAAAAACGTAGACTGCAAGATTGTTTATTTGACCGACTGCATATAATTTAAGTTTAACACAAGCAATTTGGGACATTGATTTATATCAATTATGGATCCGCGCATTGTAATTGATAGTTACCTTCATTCATCTTGAAAACAAATATTAAAAAATGTTATTTTTTTGTCAATGAGTGATAGTTCGTGACTTGCAGGACAAGTCGTAGAATATAGCGATGGCGGACCTCATGTTAGAAACACTGTACTTGCAAGGTGGTGGCATCGAAAAATTGTGGGATGCCTATTCATCGTGGAGATAATGTCTCGTGATTTCCTTTTCCGTTAAATTTTACCTTTTATAGTCTTGTAAAAGTACACATAACTTTCTTAAAATCTCACAAAAATTATAAAAAGGATAAAGTATAATTGTAGGTAGTTACAGGAGTTTATTTTAAGATAAAAAAATCTATACAATCCCGGAAAATCTGTGAGAGATGTTTATAGTGTTTTTACTATAATTGTTTAAATAATGAAAATATAAAACATGTTCATATGACAATTGTTACCGGTTCAGTTTATGCACAAAATATAGCCGAATAATTTTTCGATATCTGTACTTGCTCTTCAGATATACGCAAATATCCAAGTACCATTTTTGAATATCATCATTTTGAAGGTTTTATTTTTGTTTTAGTTTTCAAACAATAACATTGAGAAAAAAAATGTTGCATAAAAAGTTACAGTTAAACTATGTATATTTATTTGGAGTTTTTATCACTTTCTTAAATTTTTCTAGAAAATATTAGTAAAAAGTATTTTTTTTACAATTGTTTACTATAAGACAATCAACAAATTAAAATATTTTATATACTAAATTTGAAGCACAAACGCTTATTTAAATATTAGTTTTCAAGTTTACAAAATTTAGTCAATAATATTCATATTGAAAAAAAGTACTATTACATTTTCTAAAAATTGTCAAATTTTTGTATGATTGAAAAATAATTGTGCATTCTTTTAAAAAATTAAAATTTCCTGTACTGTACTGTAATACTGCTTCGAAAGTAGTATTTGAAGTATTTAAGGAAAAAATTTCATCAAAATATATTAATTTACATAAAAGATATAATTAAATGAATTCTAAAAAATACAAATAAATCAAAGCATGTAAAAAACAAGAATTTCAACAATTTGTGTTTCTCTTTTAATATTTATCCCATTATTTTGAAACATCAATGTTACATAAACTTTACAAATACTAAATCCGAATGAAATTTACGCTACAATAATTATTAAATAAATCATAATCGAAATATTTTATCGTCTTTTTAGGAACTATTTTTCCATTTCAAACTCAAACCTTAAACTATATTCATTTGGAAGTTTAGTTCTTTCTCTAGATTTTAGATAACTTTATTTATTTTTTACGAGTAGTAAAAGTAGAAAAAAAAGTCGAGCGATTTTTTTTTATTTATTGAACGTGTGCGCGCACCCGTCAATTTACCGCTAATGGAATTAATTGTTTCTCGTGAAATAATTTATTTATGCAAAAACTTCTCGAACAAAATTAATAGATAAATTTATTGGCTATAAATTATACTTGAACATTTTGGTGTATTTTCATTACTTTAACAATTATTGTAAAAAACTAAAAAAAAATTCACTCAGTGAATTTCCGGAAAATTGCACACATAGCAGTGTAAAGATTTTTTTATCTTAAAGTTAACTATTTCAATTACCTACAATTAAATTTTATTTCAGTCTAATTTTTTTTGCGGCGTCAAATGTTTGTTTGTTAGGCAGGCTATTGCCAAAATCTAGTAAATTTGAATTTCAGTAAGATTTTGATGATGTTTTACGGATCTATGCCTATTTTAAGCTGATTGCGATTTTTTCCTAGGTTAAGGTTCTAGGTTTTATGATATTTTGACCGAATTAATGTACATATGTAATTGTTTAGAATTTAAAGTGGATTATGCGTGTTAATTTTAAGATTGAAGCAAACCTTAGTAGAATAAAAGTCGCTTGAAAAAAATCATCGTGTTCAAAGCAAGTGTTCAATTTATGGCACCAGCTAACACGTTACTAAATAAATAATGGAAATTAAGATATATTGATGTATTTTAAAAGCAGTCACTTTTTTATGTTAAACACACTCTGCGGAAAGATTGCTCTTGAGACAGTTTTTTCCTAAGAAAAGTTTATTCAACCATATTGAATCCAGAAATTTCGACTTGAAAAATCATTTATTGTGCCATAAGTAACCTTGTATAAAGATTCCAAAATTCAAACCAATTATTTCAACTTTTATTTAAAAAATATTTATTCCATTATAATATAAAACTTTACAATTACAAAATATGATTTATTTACAAAAAAATTAACAAGTATGCCGTTTTTCACTTAATTTAAGCATACAATCAATAAAAATTACAATACATACGAGTATATATCAAATTCCATGGGTAACGATCGGTTCCTTCCTTGCAATTAAGTGTGTGTGTGGGTAGATGTGTATGTTTCTGGGGGTTATTACAGTTAGCATGAGGGAAATGGTCGGCTCTCGAACGATGATTGTATCTATTGTCTTAAATTAAATAAAAAGCATTTTATCCAACACCTCTTGTCTTGCTGTTCATAATCGTTCTATTGTAATCTGGACTTTAAATATAAAAGGCTGTACATTCGAGATACATCTTCGCGAATAATATCTCGTAAATAGGATTTAGTCTAAATCGGTTACCAATATGTACATGATTATCAGATATTTGTTAAAGTAGATTTTAACGGTGGTCCGCTCATGCAAGCAGAACGCCTGTTGTAGGAATCATTGATGAGCACTTTGAGTATACGAACATTAAAGAAATTCCCTGCAATTTAAAGGACGAAAATTCCAAAGGACCATTTAGGAAACTGTTCAGTCAATGCAAAGTATCTCGAATTGATGCAATCGTAATGTCGATGTTTGATGACGAATAAGCTAAAATTAGGATTTATCGAAAACAATTCAACGCAGCTCGAATGCGTCGAAGATTCACTAGTCGGCAGCAATCATTCAATTAAGGACCCATCGAAGGCGCATTTATATCTTTCAGGTCGAGTTGACTCTTCAGCATTTTTTTCTAATTTGTTGCTAGTGGGACCAATTGGACCAGCGAGCAATTCTAATTTAAAGGAAATATTTTCCAATTATTGCCGAACTTAATTTACGAGAATACATGGAAGCAGGTCTTCCTTAAATATATAAAAATGGACGTTTTCACTTTGATTTAAATACTAGAAGAACATCTCAGTCTCGTGGTGCGGAAGCACTAGGGCTTACCGCCTGCTGAATTTCGATGCTAGCGAGTAGAGTGACTTGAGAAGTTCGAGAGCTCGTTCGTCGGAGTTCTTATGGCTGAGGTCTGATCCTGGAAATCCCAGCGAATCACTCACGTCTTTTGTTCTGCGCCTGTTGCTCAGGGGTCGGGTGGTGGTGTGGATGGCTTCTGACGTACTGTGCGCGACCGGCTCGTGGGTGGTTCCAATCGTGCTGAACTCTGAGTCGAAAGGTTTATAGGTGGAACTGATGTGCTCTTCGCCGGAATCCTCCACGTGAATCAGCATTTTGGTTGTCTGCTCCGCCGAAGAGGGCTGCGTTGTTGAAGTGATGTCATAGTCTGTAGTGGTAGAAATTGCTGGTTGGGGTGAAGTAATTATAGCCGGTTCTTCCGTTGATGCTATGAGGTTTGCAGATCTGGGTGCAAAGTCAATTTTTCTGCTTTCCCTTCCTGGCTGGAGCTTGAATACCTGCACTTCCTCGTTACCACTGAGTTTTTGATCCATTCCTATCAGGGCATTCAAAAGAATCTTTCTAGATTGTTCAACAGTCTTGCCGTAGTCATCGTCGCAAGTTTGGATCAACAGAAGGATAAGCTTCCTGACGGTTTCATTGCTTTCTGCTTTCTTCATCACGCTCATCAAATGATTGGCTGCGAGTTCATCTAGATTTCCAAACATCTTATTGGCGATTCTTTGGATGCCGTTTGATGGCAGCAGAACATCATCTGGGATGTCTGGATGCAACAGTCCTTTGATCGTGGAAGCTCCAGACTGGCCCAAGTCCTCGACGTCAACATTGATTGGCGTTGCCTGGGATGGCGTTGATCGCGGTAAATATGTGTGAGGGCTTGGGGTAGTTGAAGCAGCTTCATTGCGGGTCGTGAGACCATCATTGATTGTCAGAGGATCAACGAAACTGGCGAAAGATGTTGTGGCTGGCCAGGCGGTGACAGTTCCTTTTTTGTAGTCAGGCACCTCTGTAGTTGAGGGAGTATCTGAAGCAATTCGGGTGATAAAGTGCCACGATTTGGAAGCGTCAGTGCTAGGAGCATTAGTTGTTGAAAGTTTCAAGCTCTCAAAGCGTCTGCCCTTGGCTTCCAATCTGTTCAGATTGTTTCGTGCAGTTACGAAAGATTGCGATTGAGCTCTTTGCAACGTGTCTTCATCGTCGTCAATATGAAAGTCAGCTTCTGCTGACGGGGGCAGCAGTTCGAAAGCAACAGTTGCTGGTCGACTAGTAGTGGTAGACCATTCCGCTGAATTTCCATCGCTCTGAGTAGTAGATTGAACAGAATTTGCGGAAACTTCAAGTAGTGGATTCCTGGCTGCGATCGATTCAGCCAAGGACAAGTATGGTTCAACGGTTGAAAGCCCTAATCCCGAATTGATTTCTTCCGCAACTGCGTTTGACTCAGTCTCGGCCTGAATTTTGGCGTTTGTCTCTAGTTTCGATCCTTTTTTCCTTAAGCTTTCCGCAATGAACCGCGAAGCTGGCACTCGATTGATGTAGCTAGGGATCGCTGTTACAGTAGCTGTGTTGGCGTAAGATGACTCTTGAGTGGTGCTGGGATCACTTCCGGCTGTTGTACTATGCACAGTGGAAGCCTCGATATTGCTTCCTGGAGAAACGGTGACATCTGAATAATCCAAAACTTCTAGGCCTTCACCGGTTTTGACTGTGGTTGTTTGTGTTGCTGGCGAAACGGTTGATGTTGGAGTTGGTCCATTTGAATGATAAGAGGCAGCAGTTCCTTGCCCTAATTCAGATTCAGACGTAGCTGGTGGCTCGGTAGGTCTCACTTCAGAGAGGACTTTCCGGAAGGAAGCAGGATCTTGCAAGTATGCCGACAGAGCATTTGTAAAGACCTGTGCTAGTTTTCTGGTTTCCGTTTTTCCAATGTTATCACCCAACAGCCCCGAAGAATGTTGTCCTTCTAGATCATTGACATCTGGAGCGACGTTTGGCTGGAATGTGGGACTGAGCGTTGGCTCTGGAGCGGTGGTAGTTGAGGAAAGTCCGAACAAATGCTTGTATCTATGAACAGTTTTTCCAGTGAGGTTCGATCCAGATAGGTCAGGTCTGACGGCAATATCCTCGCCTTCTTGATCCCCGCTCACGTTATCATCAGTGGAGGAGCTTGATTCGGTGGTTGAGGTTGCCTCTCCGGAGGCAAAATACTCAGCCAGTGAGTGAAGTGTGTCGGGTCCAGAGGAGGAAGGAATATCTAGTCCTGTGCGAGTTCCTAGCTTAACGGGAACGTCGAGGTCGTTCAGAGTTTTTATCATGTTTTTAATATGATCGGCAACTGATGCTGTTTGCACTGTGTTGAGAGGTGGTCGGTAGGTGGTAGGCAGAGGTTGTTCCGGTACAACTGTAGACGTTGGCATGGGCGCAACTGTTGACGTTGGCGAATACAATTGCTGTGGAAAGTATGTTGAGCCCGATGGAGAGTACGTTGACGTTGCAAAACCTAGTTGAAATATTGATTTTAGCAATTTGCTGATGATTAATTGTTTTTTAAAATAATATTTAAGTTTAGTTACATGAGTATGATTGTTTGCTGAAAATAAAGCTTTTGTAAAGAGGCTGAAAAAGATATGAATTTAGATACGTATGCTGAAGAAGGCTGAGAAAAAGTTCACTGGAATAAAGTCAAAAGCGTCAACGAATTTTGTGTGTCTACTGTTCGCATTGTTAGGCTGAACGTGTGTCTGCTGCTTTTTGTGTCAAGGTGCCGTGTTATGAAATTAAGTATGATTATGTTTGATAAGTGAAGGAAGCAAAATGTTGTGCCAAAAGTGTTTTCGTTGCATTCATAGCGACAGTTTGAGATTGTTGAATGAATTATGCAGACAACCCTTCATGCAACTACCTTGGGTGGAGTAGACTGCTGTCCCTCTTTCTGGGGGATTTGATGTTGTACTCTGGATGGAGTTGAAGCTTCCTCCATTGTTGGCAATGTTTCTTTTGAAATCCAAAGCATTTCCACCAGCACTTTCAATTTCTGGTTTCGGTGGAATATGCCTGGCAGGACTGCGAGTAGTGTAGTCGTTGAAAATGGTACTGAAACCAAAGTTATTTGTGCTGGTAGGCACTGGCGGTGTAGATGGGCTCACATAGTTGTAGCCAGGTGTGGATATAATCCTTGCATTGCTATTTTTGTTGCTGGCAAACAGTTCAACATCACTGATATTTTCAACGGGCAGATCAGTGGTTCGTTGGATATTTACATCATCATTTGTGGGTTGATCGTTTTTCAATATTTCTATGCTGTCGGCCCTACTCGGAATGAAGGGTGTGGAAAAGCTGGCCTTGATTGGTTGTTGTTTCTTCGATTCAAACCGATTTTCAATAATGACATCCACGGGGCTTGAAGTCCTTTCGCCGGACGCGAAAACACTGAAGGGTGCTGGGGAGCTAAGCTTCGTTTGAGAGTAGCCTACTGAATTAGGGGTGACTGTTGAGAATGGTGAGTAATCGTAGCCTGCAGTGCCGAACGTAGATCCTTGAGGTGTTGTCGGGAAGTAAGCAGGAGTGGAGGAGACAGTGCCATTAATCAGCCGGATGTCAACGGCTGGTCGTCTTCCGTCTGAAGTGAAATACGTCGACCTTATTGATGATGGTGTGGTTGAAGGCGCTCTAAAGCTGGCAGGTTTTGAGTAGGAATAATCATTCTTTCCTTCTACGTTGAATCGTTCACTTTGTTGGAATTGTGCTGGTCCTTTCCGTTGGACGAATGGATTGGGTGTTGATATGATTGGGGTGAAGCCGTTTCTCGCTGCAATAAATGGTAAATGATTTATAGGTTTTTCTTCAAAATTATATAATATAACATATAACATTGAAAGCTTGATGGGGAAGAAACGGGGGCATATTTAAATTTTGTCAGGACCAGAAACACATCTTAGAAAAAGCCTTATAGTTTTGCCACGCAAAATAAATAGCATCACATTAGCCGAAATTGAGCATTATCGGGCAAGGATTCATGGTAAAATTTCTCTAAATTCAAAGCGGTCAGCTTAAAAAAGAAAGAGAATCATGGTTTGTTTTAACCTTGAATGTGATTTAACAACACGAAAGCGACATTAAAGTTTACGAATCTGATGGTTTTGAAGACATATTATGAACTTTAGAATTGGTTACTTTTATAAGTTGGGCTCAAAGAGAAATCAGTGCTGACATCTAATTGGTAACACATTTTCTTACCAATTGATCCAAATTTATGGAGTTTGAGTTGAAATTTTAAGGCTGCTAGAATACACAGTAAAATGTGCAACAGTCGATTAAAGGACTCTCAAACTCAATTTTCCCTACTCAGACTTCTAAATATATATCATGATACAATACATACCTGTAGTGCTGGATGGCGTTGACTTATACTCACCAAAACGGTTGAAAACTGTAGGAACTGTGGGCGTGTAGTAAGGTGTCGTTTTGGTTATATCAAAACGGCGAGCCGTCGTATAACCGCTGGGCCGAGGGGTGGAAAAGCGATTTGATGGGCGCTCAACTAAATTGGCTTTGTTTACGTTATTTCCATTAGCTCCGTTATTGGCTGAGTTTCCATTATTAGCAGAGTTTCCATTATTAGCATCGTTTGCACTACTAGCAGAGTTTCCATTGTTAACAAAGTTACTGTTATTTTCATTGTAGCCATTCTGGTTGGTTTGTGGCTCAACAGTGGACACTTCCGCTTGTTGATCCGACAATCTTGGCTGATTCAGGTTCTTGTAGACATTGCTTCGGAAGTCGTACTTCTGGCGGCCACGGTCACTTTTCGGCCGTTGATTGGCTACCTCCCTAGAATATCCCCTCTCCGCAGAGGACTTCTTTGCAGAAGCGGGGCTATCATAGCTGTAGCCATTGTCCCGTCCATTGTTACCAACAAACGAAGCAGTCTCTGCAACAACCTGACTCTCATTATCGTTTTCGCGTGGTCGCTCGCTCGCCTGGAACTTATCGTTCTTACGATGGTAAGTTCTTTTCCCTTCCGTGATATCTTCAAAATCCACTGATTCCACAGACACACTTTCTTCAGAATCAATTCGCCGATCTGATAGTCTGGCTTGATTCAATCGATCTGATTCTTCGTACCTCTTAGACGACTTAAGTGGATATTGGCTTTTGTTTCCACTTGACTTGTGGCTGGAACGGTAACTGCTTTTCTTTCCTGAACTGTATGAGTTTTCAACACGTTGGTGGCCCTTCCGATGACTTGACAATAATTCTGCGCTATCTGCATAGAATCCGGGCGATTTACCACAGTTGACTTTGAACCACCAATCACAAATTAGTTCGGGTTGTTGGAAAATAGTTCCATTTGGACATAGGAAAGATATTTTCCGACCATCGTCACAAATATGAAAGACCTAAAAGAATAAATTCGTAGTGAATATTTTATTCTCTTTAAATATTTGATGCTGCAGGAGAAGCATAGGCACAACCTTCAAAGTTTCCATTGATTATACAAAATTCAATAGTACCTCCAGACCACAAAAGAATCATACTCACTTGGCAATCTGTTTCCAGATCGGCAAAATATCCATTTCCATATTGACGACAGCTGAATCCTGTTTGTGGGATCCGTGCATGGATGGGAAAATCAATTCCTGGACGTCCTACAACTCCTTGATAGACTTCGTAGTCAAAGTCCTCGTCAGATGCTCGTTTGCGTAGTCTATGTTCACTACTTTCTTCAGACGATTCAATTGGCTCGAAATGCTCTTCAAAATGTGCAGCTCCTGTTGCTTTTGCTAGAATTTCAGGATCCGAACCAGGGACCACCTAAAATTATAAAATAAAAAATAATTGTTAGGATGATTTTGTATATCTTCAATTATAACATTTAGAAGATGAGATGTAATGATTTTTGTGAGTTTTTTTGTCTGTTCAAAAATTGACTGCAAGCGAATTATTATCTTCTTTGTAACATCCAAAATTAATTCACTGCGAATATATTCAATAATTTTATGGAAAGTATGTATATGCTGCTATTTTGCTGCTTGGTAAATAAGTGAAGGATTGATGGATGAAAAGCTCAGAAAAAAATGTTTTTTAAATATATTTATGAGAATGTTTTCTAAATAAACTATTTTGACAAGAAAAATTGTAGTAACCTTCACAGTAACTCTACTGCCATGAAAAAAAGTTCTTTAGGAACACTGTAATTTGAATTTGAACAATGAATCCAATGATGAAAAGAAAAAAGTACCAAAGTAATCAAAATCTACATAAATGTTTGAAATTTTTAGGAAATAATTTCAATGACCTATTTGCATTGACTCTGAAATATCTAAAAAAAGGAGGAATATGCATCAATTTGTATACAAAAGAATATTTGAGATAATATGTATATGGCAACTACGCTTTTATAAATGGAGGTAGCCTAACTTTTTTTTCGAGTGTTTTCTCGAAAAAATTTTGTAAACTCGTTTCATATCTTAAAAATTTGAATGATTTTGTTTGTTTCAGTTAATTTTAAGGTGTATATCCATTGAAATTTCTTTACAAGATCTCTGAAGATTATCATTATCTTTGCATTTGAAATAATTGGTCCCAAAACTGGTTACATCACTTAAATATTTGCTGCTCATAAGAAGACTTTTGTGTGTGTTCTACTTGCCCTTATTTCTTTTAATTTTTTTTTGGAATTTTTGGAAAACGCAAGCCACTTCAAATATCCCAACAATTATTTCTATATGACTTTATTTGAACTTATTTCATAAAAATCGGATTAATTATGTTTCAACATTGAATCTTTTAAGTATTTTTTTTTGCATTTGTTCCTAGAATTCTTTTGGAAATTTTTAATCAAATTTTCCGGATGAAGTTTCAAACTTTCCTGTGAAAAATTACAGAATCATTTTGGTGGTTTCTTTGATTTTCACAAAGGGAGTTTTTGAAATCTAAAATAAGAACGATGCAGAAAACTCTCAACTCCAAGTTTATAATGGAAATAATGTCCTCAAAAATGATGGTACTCAAAAGTGTGCTGTTCGGATATATTTTTTTAGATTTATTTTGCTAGTATAACATTTATTTAGATACAGATAGTTAACAAACTGTTCATTGAAATAAAATGCGATAAGAAATGAATTATGTTGGAAGAGTTCCAAAACTTACATTTCAGGAATAAATTTATTTTGAAGATAATATACTCGTCAATACAGCCAATCACAGATCCTCCATTTAGGATCTTTCTCATTTTGAGACTAGTTAAAAAAAAGATAATATAGAGTTGAAACTCAACTCTAGGTTCCAATTCCAATCAAATTGAAAGAAACTGAAGTTAACGAGACCTCTTGCTGTTCCAAATTTTTCGAAATCAACGTTGGATGCCTCAGAACTGTCTGAGAACCGATCAAAAATATCGAAAATCGTTCTTAATACAGTAATTAATTGTTAAATATTTTGCGTACAGAGAAAGAAAGATCGCACTTCTAAGACACTGTGTCAGGAAATAGTGTGATGAAGCCCATTTTCTATGAAACTTAATCCAATAAATAGTTGAAGTCTATTTAAGGCTGATTAATAAATTATTGCATCGTAATTTTTAAGCCAAATCTATTTTTCACGTTGTATATGGCGTGAAACTATCAACACTTCTTATTCGAAAAATTGTTCTGGCCATGAAAAAGAAAATATTATCCGATTACTGACCAACATCAACGATTCATTTTCTAAATCTCATAAACGGTCTTCGCAATACAAAGGGAATTTTTCGTTTAGGCAAACCGGAAAGAAATACCTGCCCACTTTGTAAGAAGCTGTACATTAAATAACCAAAATATCTTCTCTGACTGAAGGTTTTACCATCCGTTGAAGATACTTCTTCAAAACGTTCATCATTAGTCAGTATTTAATGGGCTGATGGCTCACAAATAGCGTACAAAAATGTTAAAGTACTCAAAAAAGAAGTTAATACCTACTTTGAAATACATAGTTTGTTTGCATGAATGAAAGTATATATTTTTGCCATGATATTACATGATGGTGAGTTCAATCACGGATGGACATAAACTAAAAAATGTGGAATGTAATGTTTAACTTTGTTTGCTTTTCTTCCTCGTAACGGCATTACAAAAATAACCAGAAGGAAGCGCTAGTTATTGGATGAATTCGATGTTTTGAATCTTTGAGATTAACATTGCCAACTGAGATTCAAGTAGGTACAATTAAAACCGAAAGTCAATATGATGGATAGAAAGATACAAAGTCGAATGGAAGATTATCCACCGGCTTTATTAAATTGTACAAAGCGATTTGGAAATTTTCACGTTGTGTCATCAATGGATTTATCGGATTTATGTAAAGTTCCGTTGAGGAAAGCATTCAGCAGTTTTTCAAGCACTTCAAGGTGTAAACTACTCTCAAAGTTCTACGAAATGAAAAATGAAAATAGTATTTTCTCTTGCAGCAACAACATTCGCAAGATATCCGTTTCCGCAGTTAGATAACAAGTCGGAAAACATTAGCTCTTGTAAAACAATTTCACCGCACAGTTCCAGTACACACAATATTGCAATTCTTCAGCGTCTTATTACTTCAAGCCAATGTTATTAAATCTTTCTCGCTGGGACGCCGCGAAGTACCATTCCAGATGATGTAAATTGAGGTAACACGCCGTTGTCTTTAAAAAAACATTGAAAACAAAAGCCAAGCATTACTCATAGCCGGGAGATGATAATGGTGTTGAAGAAGACATTGCTGAAGATGATGCGGACATTGATGTGCTGCTGAGGATGGTGAAAATGTTGCTGGTTGCTCTTGTGGTGGCGGTGGCAGTCAGATGAGAAGCAATCGTGGCTGATAAATGTGCCATGAGATAATTTGTGTAATGAAGACGATGGTAATTTTAAACACAATAAGTTTTTACAATTGATGATAGCGACTGGTTTTTCATTAGAGCCAATGTTTGATGTGTTTCTTGTCCTTTGTGGGATTCCGGCTGCACCTCTGCACGACTTCGATGGACTTGTCGTATCTGGATGGAAGTGGGAAGCTTCAATTTGATGTTACTACGTTTTATTGCTATCAAGCCTATGAAGTCAGTGCAAAAGCCTGACATCGCTATATCTTTCTAAATGGCAAACGTAGACTTATGCGTAACTGGCTTAGTGTATTGAGCTTCACATTTCACAATGTGATAATTAAGTTCAGTTGCTTATGACATAATGTAGTAACCATTAGTTTAATGTGATGATCGGTATTTGTTGTAAAAAATTGTGCCTGTAGTGCTCATGGGATTGCGGAAGTGAGTCTCTAGCAAAATTAGATCAACCTGAAGGAGTCCTTTGAGCTCCGAAGTGAAATTTGCATATTTACTCATACAAATAGTTTCCGAGTTTCCTTTAATTGTTGTCGTTATCTAAAAGTTCATTTGCATGATTCAATTAAGGATTTAAACACCTGTTTTACAGAAATGTTTGCTTGGTAAATTTGATATTATAGAATATAGAATCTAATCAACATACACAAATTGTCTTGAATTCTTTCTAATTTGCTGTGTTATTTTTGGAACACTTTCCAGAGTAAGACAGTCTGTCCATAGTGTCCAGATGTTGATAAAAATTAATGCCAAAAGTATTACTCATTTTTTGAAGCACATTTGATGCAATAGTTGGTTATTTCAATTGAAATATTCCATTCACAGCAATTCATTTCAATCTTTTATCATTCGAAAACAAGATTTATCGAACAAATATATATTATATTTATTTTTCATAGAATGTATAATGCAATGCATTGAGACACAGATCCAAAAATATTTTGAACAACATATCAATATATTTTTGAAACTCATTGAATATCATGAAAATTAATTTTTGAATATATTCTAGGATTTTGTATCTCATCTAGAGGAGCATAAAAACATAACACACTACTTGAATGATAATAAATAGAAAAGACAGCAAGTGAATTAGTAATCTGGAGAAAAAACCTAAACTTTTCGTCCAGTATTTTGATAAATTTTTGCGACGAATGAAATTCCACCATTATTTTCACGGGTGTTAGCATCTCAAGGTAGTTGAATTCCACGCCTAAGATACTAGATAATAAAATAAAAGAAGAACAAATAAATAAAGCACCTGTAACGACTTAATCCCCGGTAAGATATTAAAACCTCTTCTAATGAAGGGAATAATGTTAATTTTTTCAATATTTAATGTAGTTCAGTTCTACACGAAAAGCTGAAAACAAGCCAGAATCTCAATTATCCTCAAACCAGAGAAACACGTAATCAAAGGTGACTCCTATAGCCCCACTAGTTTTCTTCAAATCCTCACCAAGCTCTTTGAACGAATTCTGCGAGATAAATTACTTTCAACCTTGAAAAAGTTATATATAATACAAGATCATCAATATACTTGAAAAAATATCAGAAAGCTCGTATGGAAAAACGTAGAAGCTGTGATGTTAAACTAAAAACAAAAAAAGTTGTGAAAATTCATACAACGCATACAAAAATTATTCATGTAGCAATTGGTATGATGTATGTGAACCATTTTAGAAAAATGACTGATAAAATTTTAATTTGGAGAGTGTTGAGAATAGTTTGATCAGTAAAAAGAAATTACAAGACTAGTTAAAAGAATTGATCCATTGCAGTTAGCTGTCTTCTAGATATGTATATGTAAAAGAAGGCCAGATAAAATAAGATAAGGTCGATGGCACAGGCAAGCAATTCATCTTATATAACTTATATAATACAATTTTGGAAGCAAGAAGAAAGGCACAAACAGCGATTGTTTACTGATTCTTTAACTAAATTCACTTTATACAGCAGCTCTACTATTTATACATACGTTTGCTCGACCTCAAACACTAGGCGTTCGGGATCGATTTGAATCCGTACAACTATATATATATAATATATATGAAAGGAGTTTGAATATTGCAGTACACTGTAAGAATGAAAATTTTTGCGATGCTTTCGAGTTTTCCTTCGAATCTTTTAATCAAACTGTTTGGCTTTAAAATAAAAATGCATTGAAATTTTCACACGATGCGTTGCTGGTTATCTAAGAATATAGAAGATTTTTATAGCTGTATTTTTACATTGAAATTTTAAAGTATTGAACAAGTGTCTGTGAATCTGTAAACTTAAATTTCCTTTCAGTCTCAATTCTCAAATTTAAAAGAACACACAAAATCTTAGACTTTGCTGATCAAAACGGTATTTTAGATTTTGTGATTCAAAATTTTCGGCCCATAAAAATTTGCGATATAACTAACTCATGACTTTCATGGAGTTTAAAAAAAATCATCCCTCGAGAAATTTGAGTAAGACAACTTTAAGGAAAATACCTTTAAGTAATTGAAGATAAAACAAAATATTTTATTATCTAATCAGATTTTTAAAAAAGCGAAAGCACAACAGTAAATCTAATAATATATATTCCATTGCGTTTTCAAATAATTTTTAAAAAACCCAAACAATATACATAGTGTATCGAAATTCCTAAGAAAATTAAATTTTTCTTGAAATATGTTTCGAAAAATAATACTGTATAATGATTTGTCGAAAACCATCACCAAAACTATTCCGATGCAAACGCTACCAATATTTTTTGTTTGGATATTTAAAATGGACATTCAGTGGTAAATAATTCAGAGGAAAGCATATTTTTTTTAAATCTGGGGAAAAAATTACAAAGTGATCAATTTTTTACTGAAATTATATTGTTTTGAATTTAGTGAATAATTTTACGGAAAAAAATAAAATTAAAAACTTCTTGATTATGTAAACTGGTATATTATTTATTTTTCAAAGAAAACATACACTTAAGGGGTCTAGCCTCTTTATCATTTTCAAAAAATCGATTTTTATTGCATTTTTGGAAAGTATATATATAAAAATATAACATATTAACATTTTATAATGATTGGAGCTGTCTAACTGTATTTTTGGGCAACTTTCACTTTGTCACCTGAGCGCGATTCTTCATTAAAAAAAATTTTAACCGCGTTTTTCTCGAAACAACGTTTTTCGACGCCAGGTTGATGAAATCTCGGGAACCATTAAACTGATTTTCCCCAAATTTTTACCAAATATTCTTTATGACTACGGCTATTGCTCAAATGAAGAATTTTTTTGAAATTCTGGTTTAAAATAGTTTTTTTTTGCCAAAAACGGTGAAAATACAGCATGTTTTTTTCGTAATGTTTCGAAAAATGTCCGCCATTTTGTCAATTTTGCAAAAATCAAAAATCGCCCCAAACACGCTATAGCTATTAACATACTAAACCTAAAACTTTTTGATTTTTTTTTGGTTTCAGACCAACCATCTCGACAATTTCATCAACAGCGCACACTCCTCTTGTTTTTTCGATATTTTTTCAACCAGCATTTCCATTGATAAAATCTCACAAAAATGAATAAAAAAATATATTTTTGTGTATGACGAGAGTGAATTTATTTAGTGTAATATTTATAATTTAAACCATTCGAAAAAATTATTGAAAATGACCCGTTTTTACACTGCTTAAAGAGGGTGGACCTCTTAAATCATTGTTAATTAGAAGTATGTTAAATCAAAAGGAATAATTCGACGATAAATTAAAAATCTTTTTCAAATTTAAACTTAGCGTTGTCAAATGAAGTTCTTGACATTTTCTATCTATTTATTCAACTAAATTAGTAGTGAATAGATTTGAAATGATTTAAGAATATTAGACAATAAATATGAGAAGAGTTTCAGATTGTGATTTCTGTCATTTCATGTATAAACTGATTTCTTTTGCACATGCATTTTTGGTCTAGTATGCAATCGAGATCCATAGCATGCCTGAAATACTTTCTAATTCTTCCATACAACTTTATAAAAAAATATTCTCAAGTTAACAAATGTTTTGAGAAGCAATAATTTTCCACAAAAATTGTTGATTAAAGCTTGTTGATTAAAAATTAAATATCTTAACATCTCTCATAGCAGAGTACTTGAAACTTTGTGCAACAATCGCACTTAATTTGAATAATTTTTCCAGAATGACATTATTTTGTTGAAACCTTTCAAAATAAGAGAAAGTTGATGAAAATATATATAAACAATTAAGAAACCTGTAAAATTTATTTGAAGACTTCTTTGCTTCGGAAGCATTCAATCCAATTCATGAAAATCACTACTGGTCATTCAGAAATGTATTTTTAATCATGTTTTTTGATTCAGCTTTGTGCTGCAGTTGAAATCAATCAATACTTTGTAAGAAAATCATTGCGCTAATTACTTCCATTGATACCAACTGCGTATTGATCTCAAAATGAAAACAATGTGTCCTTAAAATATGAAAAAGATGATTTCCACCTTTATCAAAAGGTATAACTGAAATAATTGCTTTTCATAAGTAGCAAGTTTGTATGAAGTAACTAATTTGGGTGCATTGTGATCAAAAAATCCGAAAGTTCTTTTTATTGAAATTAGAAACTCCGTAGTGTTTATTTAAAAAAAATTTGTTCAACTGTTAATTGGCATTATTGAAGTTTAAATCAATATGTTGATGCAAGAGTAACCGGATGGGTTGATTTAGCTTGCGAAACTTATATGAAAAACGAAAGAATGCCAAAAGCGAAGGTGCATCAAGTGGATACCACTTGTAACACGAAAAACATATATGTTAAAACAGAGGTAGTTACGTTAAATTTTCGCCCCTGATTAACACATTGTAATTTTGATTCATCCAAGCAGTTACCTCTGCATGATGCCTGAAGATGATTTGCCAAATTGCTTGTGCAGAATTACATTCCCAACCTTTCATTTAATTCATCCAGACAGTGAGTCAAACGGGCAGGCAACATACATACATACGCTCTTCAGCCAATTGATATATGACTGTGCAAATTAATGACCAATTGCCACACATGTGTTTTTCTAGTGTTCAGTCACTTTTACCGAAATCAAAACCGCAATCACGGTATCTAATTGGAATGGACATCTTCTTTTTCACGTTTCCGAGAAAACAGACTATGCAATAGCCGGTAAGTTCCTGTTGAGCTTCTTCATGTACCATTGGCCAATTTTCACCGGAAGCTGAAGAACCATATGCACTGCTGGTGCTGTTGAGGCTGGTACTATTGGTTGGCGATGGTAAATCTTTTGCACGACAGGTGAACAATCCGCTGGGAAAGAAAGATTCACTGGTGTCAATTGCAAATATATCTTCTTGCCGCCGCACCGGGTGACATGCTGCACACTTGAAGGTGAAGCTGTTTCCTCTTTCAGACGCAAGATGTATCTTTCGAAATGGGGAAGCCATGACCGCGCTTTTCTTTGAATTACCTCTAACCTCTGGAGTTGAGACGATGATACTGGTATCTTGCAAACATAGATGGTAAGGTGATAAGAACAGGTAAATGTTCACTAACTTGTTGAAATATGCATGAAGGTAAATCGGATTTGAACACAGATATAACTTTTCAGTTGAAAGAGTTGCTTTGAAAAGAAATTTGTTATCTTTCCAGTTATCCTCGTTCAAAATGTCAATTTTGTATAAATAAGCTGCAGTTAATATTTGGTTAGAAAATTAAATATTATCAGTAAAATTTAGTAGCTTTATCATTTACAAATTTTGAACGCTTCTTGAAATTTTCGAATGCATAATTTGTTTGGCTATAGAAAGTTAAAAACTATTTGATTGTCTTAAAAATTAATTTTTACATGATGAATCTTATTGTTACAATTCTTTTATTTTGAGATAAGAAAACCCAAGAATCTAGACATCAATGAAAAAATTCTGAGTTCAACTATATGAAACAGTTTAAATTCAAATGCATGGAAAATTTAAGACAGTAGTCTAAATTTTGCAAAGTGGAATATCTAAGCTCTACTAAAAATAATTTCCGGCCGAAAATAGTCGGCAAGGGTGGTGTTAAAATATTTTTTTTGGTAGGTAAAACGCAGTGCTTCTAGTAAACATATTATAAATTTTTCAGTCTAAATAAACCTATTTTATAAGTTATTCTGTAAATACTGCTAAGCTATCGCATGATCTTAAATAATTGTGAAAGTAGGAATGGTGAGTAGGAATGGAAGTGATCGAATAGATTGAATCCTAGTGACAACAAACTCTACCTTAAATTTCCAAAAGAAAGAACTCAGACGCCTTTCACCGAATTGAGAAGATTATTCTAAGGCGGTAACAACGCAAAAATCCCCAATACTCCATTGATTGATTCAAATTGAAATGCTTTGATATATCCAAAAAATTGCTAGAGAAAATGACGAAACTATAAAATAAGCAATGCTTCAAATTGACTAAGCCTATTTTTTAACAGCAAATTCAAACACACAACCCAGACTAACTTTCAGCCGAAAATCGAAAAAATTAACAAAATCAAAATATATGGTTGGGAAAAAACTATAGAAACAAATCGATATTAATCCCAAAGTTTTATTTAAAAAAATTGGTACAACAAAACGATTCCCATATATTTTAAACGCACATATTGCCAGACCCTTGAAATTGAAAGCAGGGCGAATGAAATTTCGATGTGATGGCTATCGATATGTAAATATTTTTTTTCCACAACTATCGAACTATTGCTACTTAACTTAAAAATTAAAGCATACAATAAGCTCTAAATATTTATGTATTATTCATAAAATTTCGATACATTTCAGATTCATTCTAAACTCTTGGTTTTGTTTGACTTTGAGAAACACAATGCGTTTTTGATTTGAAAATTAGAGCTAGTGTATGTAAGAATATAACTAATTTTATTTCAGAATTCATCATGATTTGATCAAAAGTCAATTAGATATTCCTATCATAGTTAAATAATGGTTTGATCCTTTGCTAATATACGACCTAACACCAGAGTAAAGAAGTCATTCAATAGTTTTGAAAGAACATCGAATATTGATATTCCAATTTGGTGAATTTCCATCAATAAAAAGGAGAGATATCGATTAATAAGCCAAATTCATCCGGAAAATCTAGAACATAAAGTAAATAGTTAATTTAATAAACCTTTGTCCTTTGTTCCTATACATATTTCATATTTAAGACAAGAAATGAAGGAACACCATTCGAAGGGAGAGTCAATGAAAATTTGAAGAACAGAGAATTTAAAGTGTTCACTAGGTGAATTTGAGGATTTAGATAGTAGTGTTTAAGATTGCTATACTCCACCATATTCAAGATAAAAAAAATGGTGAATATTGTTTTGCAATTCAATTTTAAACATTATCAGGTTTGCAAAGGCTTAGTAATAATTATAAAATGAAAGTCAAGATGGAAATGAAGGCAGTCTAATCGATTCAATTTTTGATAGCAAAAACAGCGGAACCAGACCAATTTTGCTAAACATTTCAAAAAAGGATTGTTAAGTATAAGAAAAATTATTCAGTCTGTTAAATATTCAAACCACTTGATTTCAATGAAATCTAGTAGAGAATTCACTGAAACTGTTTGAAAAAATTTGTGGACGTGGTGCGACTGGCTATTTAAAAAAGAAGTATCAAATAATGAACATAAATTATTTACGAGAGAAAAGCCAACAGAAAGAGTGTATATTGTGGTATTCGAAGTCTAAAAAAATAGTAGAACGTTTTTCTTATGAATAATGCACCGCAAAGAATAATGTGGGAATTTTTTAAACGCCAAACATTGTTTACCACCAGTTTGACCTATTTTTCGGGCTAAATCTTAATCAAAATGTATATAGTTAAATTGAGTAGACTACAAACGCTAGAAATGCGGCCTTATACCCTCCTTTACATTGCAAAGCAATCTGACTGACTTCTTACGTTTTACAGATGGATAACAATTTGATTGGTCTAATAAAGCTAATGGAGATGATCAGAAAAAAATATTCAAAAATATCTATTATAAAAATCGATCGAACAAGAACATTTTTAAAAATCATTTTTAGATGTGCGAGGATAAAGTTCAACATATGAGAGAATGTTGATAAGGAACCATTTCAGCTATCAAAATATCAGCTACAACAGGTTCAGTGGATCAAACCACGACTAATAATATAACTGCAGTAGTTAAAACTATTTTTTCTGTTATTTACTTTTTTTCACAATTGTTGATTGAATTACAATTCACAGGGATCAATTAATGCTTAAATGTATTTTACAGAGTTCAAAGTAATATTGAAACTGTTATCAAAAAATAGTAAGGCTTCTTGCATGCCTTTTAAGAGATTCAGCGGGCTTTTGAGGTGAATTGTTACACCGACTGTAAGGCCGCTATCATATGTCCATGAAGTTTAATTCACGATGCAAAGTTTATATTATAATATATTATAGATATTTAGAACTATGCCGCAACAATAATTGAAAATTTGAATTTTGTAAAAGTCCGGGTACGAAATATCCCATGAATATGCTGAATTTTGAGAAAAACCAAAAAAAAAACGTTAAAGAGGACTTTCAGCAGGTTATTATTTAATTTTCTTAGAAGATATGGTAAATGTTCATCAAACTTGAGCTTTGGTTCACATTGAATTCGTAAGGAGTTCAAGACATCACCTATATTTGAATACATGGTGGCTAAGAAACTACACATAAACTTAAAAAATGGATTTTAAACCCTTAGTATTGAGTGCAAACATGATAATAGCGCTCAAATATTTTTGGTTTCAGTTTTGAATTCCAAAAGATAATATCAATTCGATTATTTATGCTAATTAAATGTGAATTGGACTAGCCGCTAAAAATTTCTAGGAAGACGTTTCAAACCGAATGGATTTTAATATGAAAAATTGAACTTTCAACTGAATATCCAGACAATTTGTTCAGTCTATCTTCAAAATCAATCCAATTAGAATACGTTTTCTCCAAACAACCTTTTATCTTTCGAATCCAAAACCTTTAGTCACGATGACAGCCAATAGCTTTCATCGATACCAGTTCAATGCTGGACATCTTCAGTTCAATATGCGTTAAACTTTCGATTTCATCCACGCTCGTTCATATTTCAGATGGTAAGTAGCGGGTATTCCTTTCTAAGCTGTCTGCCGACACAAAGATGATGGTGCCTACGCTCCAGGCAAGCCTAGTGGCATCCTGCTATCAAGCGTCACTTAAATCACATTCCTCAATTAGTTGGCGATGTAGGAAAAGGAATCAGCAACGTCCAACAGATGAAACGCGGAAAGATCAATCGCTCGCCCGAGTCATGGATAATGAAGACGATTATGAAGAAGATGGGAAAGTTTAACTCGGATGTCTTGCAGCGACAGTTTGTGTGAAGATACGTTGCGATTCTGCAATTGTGCAATTTAGCATGGTTTCGTACATGAAATTTGAGTACAATTGTTTGAAACGTGTATAAGATCATTTAAAATGGTCAGTAGCGCAGAATAGCCCGATTCCTTGTTAACATAAGGTGAAAGGATTGAGTTATACAACAGCAGATTGAAGTTCAAAAACATTCTCGAAATTATGGTAAAGTCTAGTCATTGCGATCTCGTACCCGATCGACAAAGTGAATGAACCCGTCGATAACAATATCTGCAAATTACCGATCCATTGAAGATATTCGCTGTGCTCCAAAATATTTGAAAGGTCACATTTCAGTTGACTCTTTTATTCACTTTCTTTGTCAGCATCTTATATTTTTGCAGAGCGACTTTTGATTGAGACCCGCATCTTTTCATATTTTCAAGCGCCGTCTATTGAAGAACAGGCGCTAATTCCATCGTAGTGATGTCTAACAACCAATATTGTTCGGGAACATTGCTCCTTGGACCAACCATCACCATCATCATCATCCTCATCATCGTAACTAATGCTTCGCGCCGGGTTTCAATAGCACAGGTATTAATTACGCTTTTATTTAGCATTAGATAAATTGTAGACTTCGGAAGATACTCTGTTCGATTGCTACCACATCGGCCATGGCAAGGTTAACATTGATTATGATGATGCTTATGATGGGTTATGGGCTGGTTAAAATACCTAATAAATACTGGTAATATATATAAAGTGTCTACTTACTCTTGACCCAGCATCGCATTGGCTTGATTGCAAAATTAGGGTTATGCCTGAAAATAGCGAGAAGAATATGATTAGCTACTTTTGTTTTTTGTGCTGGAGTTTTAAAAGTTTTTAGATGAACTGTTCAAAGATATTGATGGAGAAGAGGGTGTTGATTGGATATAGTTTCAAAAATATGAAGTCCTGCAGAACCCATTCAATTGGTTAATTTGGTTAGGTAACGGAAAAGTGTTTGCGAACATAGTTTGAATACAAGTTAAAAATTTTCAGCTGTTATGAAATTATTCTCAATTGTGTTTCATTTTGTTGGTTGAGAGAAATTTCACACTAACTATATTCAAAAATTATGTGAATTGTAGCGATTGAAAGCTTTTCATAATCAAAATAAATTATGCCTTTTCATGTGATTAGTGTATTGATTTCGAGTGCAAATTATTGATGGAAATAATCCAGTCAGTTGAAAATGATTCAGTTCTGAAGTAGTTGTAGGTGGATGAATAGCAGATTTTGTCATTTGAACGGGATGCGGCAGTTATGCAATTTTGAGATGTAGATATAAAAACAATTTAAAATTTTAATACTGTTTAAAAAATTCACGATAAGATTGGTTGAGATTGATTGATAGAGAGATTAAAATCGCATGAAAAGAAAAATTATGAATGCAGATTCATTAAATGAGATTTTTTTATTTTGAAGTTTAAGAAAATAATTTTGATTTAATTTCTAATTTTTATATATCAAGAAAAAGCAAAACAAATGAAAAACTCCTAAAAATATCTAAGCAAAATATTGGTGTATGTGATGTTTTCTAAAAGGCAAAAATAGTTCTAACTGTAGGAGTTATAGTCTAATCGTTTATTTCTACAAAAATTGAGCACAAAAATTTAGACAATGATAAGTGACGAGGCTAGGTTATTTTAATTTCAAATAAAAGTAATGTGTTGGATAAACAGCTCAACTAAATTTATAATAATGATACAAGAAAAAGATTTCCAAAAAAGTAAGAAGACAATTTCAATCTGGAACCAATTCACAATCAAATTTGTCCAACAGATTTGTTTTGTGGAAACGAAAATTCAATGTCACAAATACGACAAAAAATGTATGCTGAAAAATTCTTTGTGAAAACTTGATTTTCAGAAAATATTCAAATTAAATTCCCATTAAAAAATTTTCAAAAAAAAATTGTTCAAAGCATTGATTCTAACAAAATTGAGACTTTTTTTGAAAGTCTAGTTTTTATATAGACTTCTAAAATGATTTCAAATAAGTGCATACAAATCACTTTATTTAGAAAAACATGCTGAAATATTTACAAAAAAAATTGTTTCGGATTATTGCATATAAAAATTAGTCGAAAAATTATCTACGAAATATTTTTAGTTCTAAACCAGAATAATTTTGTGGTGTATCTTTTTAAAAGAAAACCTAAACTCTTTTCGTAGTTTAGTTTCAAGGATATGTTTCTTTAGAAATAATAAATCAAGCAAAAAAATGAAACCTTTAGATCATTTGAACACTTCTGAAAAGATTATGTAAAATGTTTCTCAAAGGATTGTAAAATATTTGTAAAAAATATTTCTTAGGAACATTTTACGAAAATAATACTTTCGATAGCTCTTTACTACTTTTTTCTTGATGTATGTACGAAAAGTATAAGAGATGAACTATGTTAAATAATTTTGGGAAATATTTGCATAAGAGCAATGTCTGAAAACATTGTTATACATCATGGAACATCAAAACTCGAGTCGGAGTACCAAAGGCCCGCAGCAGACCTGCACTACGTTTGTACTGTAGGTCCGCACTACGCCTGCATTGTGAACAAACCTGCCTGCATTGTGAACAAACGTACCCATGGTGGTCGCAGGTCTGCATGGTTTCAGTTATTTCAAAAACGATATATGTGTGATTTTCAAGGTTCAAGAAAAGTGAGAAAAACTGGGAAACTAAAAAACTGGCCGGCTTTAAGATTTGGTTATAGTGGTAGACCCTTTTATCCAAAGGTAGCTCACTTACACCACGATAGGTCCATTGTGGTAACGTTAAGATATAAAAATCGAAGAAAAAAACACTTATTGTATCAAACATTTCGTAACAAATTTCTATACCGAAAATAGCCTGTGTTGATCCTGCAGTAAACTTGTTTTTTGGGTTTTTTTTTGGGAAGGGAAGGAAAAAGTTCAGAAGTATATACACGAAACATGAAAACATAATAATCAAAGTAAAAATAGCTTTTGAAACAGATTTTAATTTTAATAAATGGGGATTTAACCGTTTTCTTCAAAGTGCACACTAGGACAGGTAAAATTTTTATCATAGCCAAACATTTAGTCCTTGAGTTTCTACAGTTCGTGAAATTTTCTTCATATTAATGATCATTCGACCTTCAGAGTTGGTTTTTGGAAAACATAGAGCTAGTGTTTTTCTTTTCCCCCATCGTAAACTTGATAATCTTTTTCCAAATTACTATGTTTAAGGTTGATTATTTTATTCTTTACTCTTTATCGATCTTTAGGAACTCGACGTCGTTTTACCTTTTGTTAAAGAAACCATACTTTTGTAGTCCTGCCACCAGGTTTTGGAGGCAATAGTTTCCATTTTTGCGAAGCTAGATAATAAAAATGATGGCTATATTATTTGGGGGTCTTAATTTCATTAGTTTTCCTTTTAACATCTCTCGGCAAGAAGTAGAAATTTTGAGTTTGAGATCAAAGCAAAGAAGAAGAAAAATTGCTATGAGTAAACAAATAAGCTATAAGCTTTGAATTTTATATTTCATTTTTGAATATCGTTTCTTGGATCGATTCAAGTACGCAGACTATAATTTTTGGATAATACCTTTTTTTGACGGGTAGACAATTTTATTCTGAAATTAAAATTTTGTGAGTGGAATAAGTATCAAGTTTGAAAATATTTTGTATCTTTTATGTTCAATTAAATAAGATGAGATGTTTTCTGAAAATCTTTAAGTATTGCTCAAAATTTCATCCCATACATAAAACTTATTTTATTATTTTTCACGCTTCATATGATTTTCTCACAGTCGACTGCATAGAGTTACAAATTGCAGCTTTCATTTTATCCTGATTTTTATCATATAAAAAATCATTCCACCGAAGAACAAATGAAAATGTTTGGGATATTAAAATTCAAAACTATGTTTAATTTAACTTTGCTTTGTACGTTAAATTTCTTAGAATTTATCTACTGACCAGACGCATGAATATATGATACGTGCTAGATCCAAATTTTATGCCTCATAATTGAGATACCCTGGTTAATTTTAATTTGCAGTTTAAAACTAGCTTTAAAAAATTAATTTAGTCGAAATAGCTTGTATCTTCAATTGTCGTCTTCAACAAAACGTTGGGAACAGTATCAAATTAAAAATTCTTCTAGGACATGCTTAACATATTTTATTCAGGTAGGTCCATAAAGGTGAATAACAACTTTTTATTTTCCATGTAAACTTAATTACAGCCGAAAGTTTCTTCAAATATAATATATATATGTTTTATTCGTGAATGATCCCATGAAAGTAACTGAATTCAAATTTCAGAATACGCACTTTGTTTCCTATTTATTTTTAAGAGGTGTGAGTATAATTTTAATTTTGAAAAGCATGCGGCAAAAGAATTTGAATTTAATTTAACCTATCGGAATTTCCAATAACACAAAAATACACAAGCCAACTCTAACCGTGGTTAAAAAATTTCGTTTCACAATATTTTACCTGATAAAAATATCTTAAAAATAACCCATTATGCTCAAATTCATTAAAATAAATATCTGACAAATACTTTCACATAAAAGCACAAGTAAATTGGGTAACCTATTCCAATTGTGGATAGATTGCAATGGAATTTAAGATACAATATAGTCAACGAAATTTCTATATTCAATTTTCCACCACGAATAATCGCAATTTTTCATATCAGCCTCGCGATTGATCTTCTCAAACACCAGTAAATTCATTCTATTTTTAACCATTTCCATAGCTAACCATGAAATCGAATGATGCCTACTTAAAGTGAAATGCTTACTTAATAATCGTTTACAATAATCATCGAAACGCATCTTTCACCGAAACCACTTTTCTACAATTGGTCAAAAGAGAAAGGAGTCAATCGGGAAAGATAGAAACGAAAAGAGTATCTAATAGATTCATTTACCTGTTTGACGTCAGTACAAGAAATAATAGAAAATACCACACGTTAGATGAAATGTTGTGGGTGGGTGGTAGTGGATTTCATTGCTTTGTGGTGAATAAAAAGACTGTAAACAGTGTTTTCTGAGAATGTACGGATTACGATCGGAATCAATTGAAGCCTGCTTAGTTTCAATTACTTTTTCAGAAACATGTCCGATAGCACAATCACCGGGTGTCTTGGAAAACGGTCAAGTGATCACTTATCGGCTTCCAAAAAAATAGCCATCTTTCTACTATTCATGCTTCAACAAGTAATAATTATGTGTAAAAATTAATTTCCTAGCCAAACTGAAAGATTTACTAGAAAGCACAAAAATAGCACCACCAAAAAAGTATTGTCTGATAATAATTGAGGCGCGGTTTTGCAAAAGGGTATAAGCGCCAAAATCGAAAAAATCGAATTTGATATCGATTTTCATGTAAAATTTCACGAGGAATCGAATGGTCACGTTCCGGTTTGTCGAAACGGGACGAATCCGGCCTTAAAAGCATTAAGTTTTTTCAAAACGGTACTATTTCTATAGTTTTTTCAAAATGTTACATATTTTATATCCTTTTCCTATAAATAAAATTGATACCAATGTGTCAACAACATCACATAACAGTGAAATTTAAGCTAAACTAAATCAAATAGCATCAATAGAAAACCCATAGCTTGGGCTAGGGTGGAAATGGTTTTGCAAAACGGTATAGAAATCGGATGTGTACCGTTTTGCGAAACCTCCCCAATTTCATAGTTAACTTCCCATCTGATGGAACAGGTAATTGAATCATGTTGATGGATAAATACAAACTCGCTACATTCTAGATAATTTATCAACAATTCAATTTTTCAAAAATGAAAATGCCAAGAGTATAATTGTTTTTTTTTTGATTCCCGAAAATTCAGTTTTTTGGAATTGTACCCTTTTGTAAAACCGTGCCTCAATTCATCTGATAGCCGATGGACTTGATGGAAACCTTCGACACAGCAGTTTAGCTTGAAATTGTAGTTTAAAAAAAAATTTTACGCTCATTTATGATGCTGGAAAAAGAGAAGATGATGACCATTAAGCTAAATTGGATCTAAAAACCGTGAAAACACTCCTTAATCAAAACGATGCATATTTATCGGATGCCGTTTTTACTATTATGTTTTTGATTGATTAAAGCGCTGAAGCTTTGAAGGTTTCAATTTTCAATTTTTAGGTTGAATTTATTAACAAATTATATATGCTAGATTTTTGCGAAGATTGGAGTTTTTTAATGAATTGCAAAGAACTTTGGTAAAAATAATTTGCTAAATTGTAGTTTTATGAGATTGGATATAAGATTTTATTAGTTCACTGGGAACGCCCAAATGATTTAATTGTTAGTGTTGTTGCAGACAAATAATGGTCAATTGATTGAAAAAGCATGAAGTCTAATTGACTGATGTAATTTTAAGATGAAAAGTGAATAATAAAGGCACTTCCACGGAAAGTAGTTATTAAAATTGAGCAGTGGAGAGAATTAAACACAATAATTCATCGGCTAGGTTTCTACAAAAAGATATTTTTTTCATTATTTTCCAAGCATGTCAGTTTGAGTTGGCTTTGATCAAAAGCTAGATAGAATGAATACTGGCTGAATTTTGTATAGCAGTCTATTTTTATCATGAACTTGATATCCAAAATATTTGTTTAAATATAATTTATTTAAAATATACAATCAGTTTATCAAATACAGACAGTCAATCTGAGCTTTGTTAAAACAAACACTGCATATAAAATTTGCCACGTTTCTATACAAATGTTCATCAACAAACTGTTTGGCTACGGTTACATATATAAAGACTCATCAATAAAAAAAATTAACAAGAGTGATGCAATACATAAATCATTTTCTCTTTTGAAGATGAAAACTATACTCAACTACCTAAATATTCACCAATTCTATCTTTTTGGCGTTTTATCATGAAAAACTATTTAAGGATCGTCGAAATAAATAGCACATTTGCACAATATATTACCATTGAGTGTACCAAGAGCGTTTGGTTATCGTTCATGAAAGCCGAGGTACGGTTCCCATCGTCATGCACTAAACAATAGTTACTCATGAGTAAAAGATGAATAAAGAATATGGTTGAGATTTTGCACCCCAGATTTCAGGACCAATTGTTCAATTTTCCATTTTAATTAGGTGAATTGATAAATAAAGAAAGTTTTCACAAGCATCTTCACTGATGTAGGTCACGCACAGATTTTGGGAGACTAGTATTTTTTTAAATTTTTTTTTGAGGAAGGAAGGAAAGAAAATGATATACTGTTAAAAGTATATTGTTGGGTCTTCATTAAAATAAATTGCTTTAATCTGTCTGTAAAATTTTGCAATAAATATATTGCGAAGTCTCAAAAAAACTTCTATTTGATAAAATAGTCAAAATATCTTGAACATTGAAGTTTGTCAAATATCGAGAGGTCGCATATTAGTTAAAAGTTCAAAACAATGATTGAGTTTTTAGCATGCGAAAAATTATAGAATGTCTTCTTAATCGAAGTCATTAAAACATTTTCAACATGTTTTGTTCTATTAAAAACAGGTGCAAGTTTTTTACAGGTATTTTTACTTGATACTACAATAAACCTGGTGGAAAAATTCAAAGGTAAATCAATTCGATTCGGATTTTGCTTGAATTGAAATTTTGTTCGTAAAAGCATAAAAACTTTGGTGGAAAATTGTGATATCATATTTTTTTTGAACAAATTGGAATAAAAATATGTAGGCCAAATATTTCAATAAGAATGGCCACCAGAATGTTAGAGAAAAAAATACTTGTATGAATTTGCCATGATTCACAAATGAGTTTCTGTTTGTTTTATGGTGGTGATTTTTTTACTTGATTAATTTTTTGAAATCCTACGAAAAACATATATTGATGACATGAAAACACCAAAAATGAATTTTGCGAAATGTTTTGTAGAATTTCAATGAAAACAAATTAGCGAATGTAAAGTGGTAAGCGGAGTTTCAGCAAATGTTTTCCGAAAAGGTCATGAAAATTATGGAGATAATGTTTTATTTTTTTAGAGGAAAGTGTTGAGAATGTACAATTTTGTTTACGAAAATAAATTTCACAAATAAATTTTAAATTAAGGTAAAAATTAACAGTGGTATTTTAAAAACCCGAGTAAAACTATACTATGAAAAAGCTTTTTATAAAAGACAAGGTAATATGGCTGAACACAATTATGTAACAATGACTATGAAACTAAGAAATCCGAAAAATAATAAGAAAATATGCACAGTAAAAACTATGTAAAAGATGTCTAAAACTTTGTAATCCGAAATAAAAATATATCTCGAAGATTGCTGGAAGTAAGTTTTCGGAAATTTTTATAATTATTTTTACATAACATTCGCTCAATCAAAGGTATTTTGAAGTATTCCATGAATCTCAGCACTTCACGTAATATATTAAGACTCACACAAGCATCGAGTCTGTTTGTATCATAACAATCAAACCAAAATTTAAAAAAAAATCGTCATATTTGAAATTTTACAAATTTAGTAAATATTAAATTTAATAAAATGTTTCAAGATTTAAAAACATCGAGGAAAAATTGATTTTCAAATGCAAATTTTTCAAAATAAGTGAATTTTGATTGCCAAGACTCTCAGTGTGTTACAATTTAAAACTAAAAGATATTTCGTTTTAATGGAGACAATAATAAACAAATGTAAAAATATACGTTGAAATGGGGTTCAATGTGACAATTAATTTTTTTTGCTTAGTGAATAAACTCTATTCTTGAAACGGTTTCTTTCAAGTATCGCTTTATGAAAAAACAGGTACGTTTTCTTTACCATAATTTTTAAAGTCCTTGAATTGTTGGCTTTGTTTTAGATCATAGTCGTTAATTCTTATTTACAATGGATGCAAAGATGCTAGAATGTAATGAACTTGAATGAATTAATTATTGTCATGACCATTTCTTTAAAAAAATTCAGACTAAACTAAAGTATTCAACTTTCCAAGGAATTCGCCGTAGACAATGAAAATGGCCTGCTTGGACAATTTTTTAAGTCGGTTCTCTTGGCCGAGGTATGTTGAAAGATTGCAGCGAAAAGATACAGATATTTATTCAATCATCTTTTACGTAGTTGCAGCGACGAATTAGCCATCATATTGTAAGATTTCAAAATCATAACCGCACTTCAGCCAATCTCAATTTACCTCCATTGGGAAAAATCACTTTTCCAAAACAATCTTGAATCAGTTAATTGCTCGTAGGCATGAAACGTATTGGAATGATTCGTCGGTCAACGTTACTAGAACAGGGTTAACAGCTATAAATCAATTTTGCACCGTGCATTATGAACGACCTCAAAAACAATCATCCGTGCACACTATTGTTAACAGTTTTATTGGTCTAGCATCCATCTATCTGCACAAGCTATTTCTTGGACTCGGATGGACCTTCGTGGTTGCAACGCCATCGCGTTAAGCCCAAGGCAAAAATCTCACGCTCTCAGATACTTTTCATCACTGGCTGATCTTTGGAATCATTCGGATTGTTGTTGGCGTAATTAAAGTAAAATTAAAACAGAGACATCAAACTCCTAATGAAGAGACAAAATCGGATTTTTGTTTGTTTGCTTACTGGACATGATTTGAGTTTTTGGTGATTTTGCCAGAGCATGAAATTAGGGTCAATGTGCAATCTGAAGATTGAGATGTTATGCCGCCCAAGCATGATGGCTACTTGGAACGGTGGTAAGCTTCATGACTAGCCATTTGAGCAGACCGTGTTTAGCAATGATACTTCTCAGCTATTTATTATTCGATTAGCAAATACATTAATGGTAAATTAACTGTAAGAAATCGCTGAAAAATCAATTATTTCAAGGGCAAAGTAATTGGTAATTACTGACTTAAAGTATGGAAGAGATGAATGATTTTTTCCGTGTTAAGTATTGATTATTTTTCTTTTCGATTGTACATAAACTTTTCCATTCATATTATTGGAAAAATTAAACAAAGCATTGAATGAAACAAGACAATGGTGTGATAAGATTAAATACTATACTTTTGAAAAAAACAACAACTGCAAATCATCAAAATATAGTGAGAAATAAAATAGGTTTCATACAATTCTGCACGATCATTCATTAATCTTTTCTCGTTAGAATAAGTTTGGACTAGATAACATTTACTTGGGAATGGTATCAGTAGAGAAATTTTAAATAGAAGATAACCTGCGTTAAACGAATACTCAGTAAACTCTTTTCATAAGCGTATTTTCTTGATAAGTTAAACCAGAAAATCGAAATAAAAACTTGACTGAAAATGATCCATTGTTTTGTTGTTTGTGTCCTCAAAATTTTGTGTACCTAAATGAAAAGAATCTTATGAAAATATGCTGATGATTTTTCTGTTTGAATAGTATTTAAAGTTTCTGCTACCCCATGGTTGGTAGCAGAAACTTTAAAAACTAAAAACTATACTCAAAAGGTGTCCTAGTAACATTTTTAAGTAAGAGCAATATAAGAAGTCGATCAAATTTTTTTTTGGATTGTTGATAACACATTTTGAAACAGAGCATCAACTGTTGAAGTGAAATTGTTTTTTTGTGATCAGCAATTTTCAAGATGAATGGGAAACAAGAGCAACGCGTTTGTGTCATGTTTTGTGTGAGGTTTCTAAAAACATTTACAGGTTTTTTTTGTATATTTTAAAAGACTTTCGGGGTTGAATGTTAGAGTCGTTTCAAGTGCCACGAGTGATTCAAAAGGTATAAGGGGTTACATAGGTCTTGTATTTTCAAAAAAATCGACCGTTATTTTTTTATTCCATATGAAAGTATAGTAGTATAGTATTTCGTATGAATAGTACTTCAAGAATATTCACACCAAGTTTGAAGTAAATTCGAGCAATATTACCGGAGTTATAGAGATTTGAATATCGCGTGGTCGTTACGTGAGCTCTGCCTTACCTAGCGTATTACGCATGCAACGCGGTTCTACCGAGTAAAATCAGCTCAGGATCAGGATGCTCTGAACATCGCAAATGAGGCGAACGAATTACTGTATGGACCTGGAATCGAGAACTCCATGTAAGTCACTAAAAAATAACTTTAATTCATTAAATTGCGATAAAAAAACATTAAACGCGTTTTTCCTTGAAACTTTGTTTTTCCGTGCGGTAGGCACGATTTCTCGAGGACGAATCTACCGATTTTGCTGAAACTTTGCACAGTTCCTCTTTATAGTATTGACTCGTGCTTAAACGAAGGGATTTTCAATCGGTTGCCTCGTTTTTATTTTATACGAAAAAAATATTTTAAAAACGATGAGAATCGGACTGCTAAAAAATATGGGACGAAAGTTCATTCAAACTCATCTCAAAACTTTAAATTTCATTTTTTTCAATTGCTTCGTTCAATCACAAGCCAAGGGCATAAACTGTAAGACAATTTTTGATTTGAGATGAACCTGCACCGAAATATTCTGCCTACTGCAAAAAAAAGGTTGGACGAGGAAAACTGCAGGAAAATTGACAATTTTCAAGGTTTTTAACTGACAATTTTTTTACAACTTTTTGAAATGGTAAACTTTTTTGTGTGTAAATTTTAAATAAAATAAATTTTTGATTTTTAAAATACAATTTTTCGAAAAAGTTTTTTCCTTCCTTCAAGACTTATGTAGCCCCTTAAGCAAAGTTGGACATCTGGACATCTGGACGACTATCAGTTTCGAATGACGACGCTCATATCACATAGTGCAGGATCTTATTTGTTCTGATTGTCAGCTTACCTTTCTGAAAATGGCAGAGTAATGGAACATTGCATTTAATTCATGTCAAACAATTTTAATCCGAAAACTGCATATGCATTGAGTGGCAGCAAAGATTGTTCTGAGGTTGATGACCGAAAACCAAGAACAACGCAGAGTGCAGAACTTCTTCAAATGGCAAATGAAGATAAAAAAATTTCGGAAACCACAATTACCTACTAGAGAATTTACATGGATGTACGGCCATGTTATAGAAACAAAAGCGCAATCTTGGCAATGGAAGTCTCAAACATCCTCAAAACCCAAAAAAAAAAGTTCGGCAGGTCAAATCCAAAGTCATGCTAACCGTTTTCTTTGACTGGAAAGGCGTTGTCTACCACAAATTTCTTCCAAAAGGTAAGATGATTAATCATTTTTGGTATCTTTAAACCCTGAGAACCTTACGTGAAGCAGTGACGAAAAAGAGTGGAAGTGGAAAGTGGATGCTGCATCATGGCAATTTTGCGCAAAAAATGCAATGACTATCTTCTCCGAAGCACCCTTCTTACCAGGTCTGGCCCCAGTGGACTGCGTTTTATTTCCAAAAATAAAAAGATTAATGAAGAGACTAAGTTTTAACGATGTAGACAACATACAACGAAAATCGCTGGAGGGGTTGAGCATTTTTCCTAATTTTTTGTAGCTCATAGCTAATACCAAAAAAGCTTTATAAAATTAGTTCCAGAACTTTTTGATCGGAGCTCGTATGTACGTGTGAAATGAAATAATACGTAAAAACTGAGCATTATTTAATACCCGTTGCTTACTTTTGAGGTAAGAACGATGGTATTAGGATACATAAAATTTAATGTAATCCATTTGTTTTCATATTCGACATCATTACCAGAAAGTGCGCAATGATAACAGTTACATTTACAACTTCTGCACATTGAAAAATAAAGAACTAATGATGAAGTCCATAAAACAAGCAAAGATGTGACTTTTTGTAGATATAAGTTATATTTCCATACAATCAACGGTAGTAGCATTTTCGATTGGATTTATTCATATTTGTTATGCGAAAATAAATGGTAAATGGTAAATAAAACAAATCTATATTCATCGTTTTTTTCAATCACCAAGAAAAAGTGATTTGCCTTTGCAAAATGAGGTTTTTTACACCTAAACATATTTCATAAGGAAAAAAGGATTCGAATTGCAAAACTTTTATTAGTCTTTTGCAAATCAAACTTTAATAGCCAACTTGATAACTTATATCAAATAGTTAGTACATCACCTTATCAACCTTTCACCTATTTCATGCAGTGCTAAAGACATAATTCCTCCACCTGACGGGGCGTACATAAACAAAGGTGTTAACAAACTCAATATTACACATTGCAAATAAAAACACATTTGTCTTATGATTGACAACTGTAATTACATATAATGTATCGGCCACGACTAGAGAACAACTTAATCGCCTTATTGGTACATACTTGCATACAACATTTCTTCGCTGGATGCAATTTTACCATTTTGAAGCAACATCAAGAGCTAAGTTCACTTGCAGCATTAAAAGGACGAGTTTGTTGATTACATCAGTTACTAGTCATCATTCGATAATGCATGTTAGGCGCGACGGTAAGAAACTTGTTTAGAGCAAAAGGGTCACACGTGAATGTGTTTCAGATAGATGCATCTTTTGAGTGCAACATAAGTGATAATATGACATGGCATACGAGCCTTATGGGAAAGCGTCGTCAAATGTAATTTTTATCCGATGAGCTACACTACGTATATATAGGTATGAGTGCGTTGTGGGAATTATTATGAAGTGTTAATTAGAAATTAGTAATTTTTAGGTCAATGTATATATTGCTAAACTTTATCTTAGTGATAGTTTGCAGAATAATGTTGTAAGCAGTACTTAGGTAGAATTATGTGAATGTGCTTAATTGCAATTCATATTTATGGAAGATTAAAATATTTATCTTTTTCCAAAGCAATATCAGTTTTTCTATTGAAATTCATAACTGACCAAAGGATAACTAATAAATTATCAAAAACTCTTAAATCACGCGTTTGTGCTTTGCTAGCTTTAAATTTTTTGAAACGCAAATTTTTTTTGACATGATTCCTAAATAATATTTTCTTGATTTATATTTAGATTAACATAAAAAGATTAACTACTCAGCTTTTGCGCCATAAATAAGAAGGGGTATTATGTTTAATTGTTGGAAAATTTACACATCACTACGAGGTATATCTTTCTCACGGCGAGTGAATTCAAAAGCCGTTGGAAGGCAGCATTACATATTTTAAGACACAGGCTGAGGACATATTTCCTGGGTTTCAAGTGAATTGGCTTAAGTACGGTTTTCACGATGAACTCTTGAAACAATATTCTTGGATTCATTTATTCATGATGAAAAATGATTTTTTCAAGGCATAAAGATTTTTTTCTGGACCACATGAATGTACCAAAGGAAAAATTCATATGAGCAATTTATTTAGTGGGAGAAATTCCATGGAGAAAAATTCGTTCACATGTGGTATATGCACTATTTCGTGATTCAATGATAAATATATAAAAATATATTCATAATAAATAGATAAAACATCAAAAATGTGAATAACAAGAGCATTATTTATCTAAGACCTCTTCATCTATTATTCACAATACATTTTGATCCTTATCATTCTATTATTTTGTTGTTTTAGGGTAGACAGAGGATCAAGCAAATACCGTTCATATCAAACGAAAAAGATGGTTTTTTAAGAAAATAAATTTTTAAAAGAAGGAAAAAGTCAATTAGAGACAGCATTGAGAAGTCTGTCTCAGAAAGTGCTTTAAATATTTCTCTACTAATAAATGAGTTATGAAATACGTATAAAGGTCTGACCATATGAATTGAAGATATGACACAAGGCAGGATGCTGCTAAGCCTGCCTGTTATCAAGGGGTCCACACTCCACAGCAAAAAAAAAATACTCAAGACTACCAACGAAGACACCAAATAACTCAACTTGTAAGTGATTCGAAAAATTCAAAAAGCGACGATACATGGAAAATTTAAAGTCATTCATCGCTATGGCTGCTGCAGATTCTTAGCTCATCAAAAGATGACCAGGGAAGTTTTAATTAATAATATTATCGGATAAGAAGGATACTTACTTTAATGCCAACAAAATGGAAATGACGAGTAGAGATCAAAGATAGAGTCTTTGTATTTTCAGATTTTTTTGGAGAATTCTAAAGTAAAGTTATTTGTGCACTTTTGATCGCTTGAACCGTGGTAGGTGAGGATAAACACAGAAACCATTTGCTTCTATATTGCGGATTGAATAGCAAACCATAAGTTGCTAGTGTCTCCTTTCAAGTGTGACTTTGCATTTATTTTATTGATGAAGAAAAAAAGTCTCTGCTTCCTAAAAAAATTGAAGCTTGAAGTGCTTCTTAGTATTGCTATACCGGTGCATCCCTATACTTTAAAGGAAACTTACTAAAATGTTACGTTGGTATTTTTACCACCAAACGCATATTTGTTGCTGATTTTAAAACCCATTACGCAAGAATATTTTATAAAATTATTAAATTTAGCCGAATACAGTTCTTAAAAAGCTGCAATTGTTCTTAGATAAAATTCAGCATAGCAGATTGTGTTGCTAATATTGCCGAATCTTTAAAGGGACGATATCTAAATTACATCAATCCTTGCAGGCAAAATCGTTGGTCGCAAGTGGTGAAGCCAAAAAACCTATTTTCAACAATTTAAAATCAAAAAACCAGTCGCGAGATGTGACCCGCGTTATTAATTTAGATAACACAATCATCTTTGATTTGAATTTCAAATTCAGAGAATAATAATGAAAAAACCAATTTTTCATGAAAATATATCGTAAAAAATTCATAGGAACCCCAGATTCTTTCATATATATACCATTTTACGAAGTCTTACCTAATTTTAGAGTTTCATATAATTACCCTTGCTCCAAAAAACATACAAAAATGATAAAAACTTGCTTAGCATGCAAATCTGTTGTGCTTGTAAATTAAAATGGGGGGGAAAACGAAAATGAAATCTCTATCAATGCTAGCACTCCTTCTTAATGTGTCAATAATGTGAAAAATCAAGATTACGTAGGTGTAGAATTTATTTTTCAACACAACAAGTGAGCAACACAAATCAGTGAGCAAAAAATTGTCCAACAAACTCATATCACTTTGTTTTTTGAGGTTCTTCAGGGGTTACATTTGATTGTGCGGTAAAAAAGCTTGGTAGCTTGTAAGCGATTTTTATTTTATTTTAATAGAATGCATACTTTGTTTATGTTTAAAACAATATATACTATTATTTTCTACTCAATTTTTTAAAAATTCATTTCAATTTGTTTGAAGGTATTACCACTTTGCTAAAAAAGCTGAATTTTTTGGTGCTTTGTGATGACTACTTTAACTCAAATTGGGCTGATGTGAAGTTTAAAAATTAGCAGTTATTTATTCAAAAAGATACATTCTACAGGTCCAACGATAGAGCTGACGAAAACCTGAATATTTATCAAAATGGTTGTTATTTGAAGCTTTGCCTTTCGAAACGCTTATTTTTATGGAAAGAAGAAAATTAGCAGCGAAAAATGAAATCCTTCGTTCAGCCTCTGTTCAATTATGTTAGGGACTCGATTTCAAGTGAGTCAATTGAATAAGTGTGATGATAACCGATTTGAATAATTTATTTTTGATAAAAATGAGTTTAATGTTGCTACTGATCGGAGTATGGTATACCGATTCGAGTATGAAAAAGCTTTTGTCTAAAGTTCAGATTTACATTAAATTTTGAAAACACAATTTTAGCTTGTCAATATTTATGACTAGGTGTTACTCCTTAAGTACTATGAAAACATATTATACACTAATTTCAATGAATTTATCAAATCTTTATGAAGGAGATGATTTTATCATCTTACAGATATTACTATTTTGAATTTCTTGTGATTGGCAATGCTTTTTCTATTGCCAATAGACAACCACATTCGATCTCCAAACTTTCTTCGGAGAATTTAACGATAAGACAATGAATAAATGATGAAACTACAATGTCGAGAATTATTATCTAGCAGTTTTATACATTCATAAATAGTTTGAGTACTAAGTAGTAAAGTAGTAGTAGTAGTAGTAAATTTAATAATAATAATTTTAATAATTAAAATTCATGTACATCCAAAAAACTAAAAAAATAACTTTATGTTTATATGAAACTTTTAGAATTTGCAGCTGGTTAGCTTGAATTTTATAATATTTCATGATTTTAAAGTATCAAAGTCGGAGTAGAGCTTGCGCAAAAGGTTATGATTGAGTAAGTGACTCCCGAAACTTGATTTTGCCATTTAACAAAAAAGGTTTCTCAAAGTTCAGCGTATAAAAGCGAAATTTCTCCATCATTTTGTGGTATATTTTCAAAAATAATGTTCGTTAATTTTTTCATGATGACGGTCCAATTTTTTTTCGCGAAATCGGAGCTAGAGTAACTAGTTTTTTTAAATATTTCCCGTATCTATCAGTAAAAAATAATGGAATATTTACTCAAAAAAATGGTTTTCCGCTTCTTCTTCTATCTTACTTAAGATTTTATATGTTTTATATATAATCAGACATCGAATTTTTACTGCATAAGACATGTTGTTCAAAGATGAACAGTGAAATTAGCAATATTAATCTTTCGAACGTGAAATGATGGAATAGTACAAATATGTGTAGTATGTAGTAGTAGTATGTGTAGTTTAAACAAAAATTTTGGATGCCACTACCACAAATGATTATCACGCGACCACCTCTACAACCTCTTTCAACCTCTATTCCACAAAAATGTTCGTTTACACTTGCTTAAAAACGGCTTCATAGTCCCCCAACTTTGGAATTTGAGACGACATTGGGCATACTTATTTTGAAAATTGGGTGATTTCAATTCTTGTCGATTATTTTCAATGTAAAACCCAATAACAGACACTGCTTTCAGCAAGAACATAAACAGGGTATATGTCGTACAGCCGTTCGAATATTTTTCAATAGATATTAGTAAGAAACAGCTTCGATTAGCTTCTGCATCAACCTGCATCCTTACAATAGCTGGTGACAACCCCATCTTACATTACTCAAGAATCTCACAAAGTGAAAAGGGTGGACACAGCTCTTTTGCGGTTGCCATTCGCCACTATCGCTAGATGTCATGCGGCGGCACAAGGAAATGACAAGTCGTTCTTATTTACTACTGCTGAATAGTCCTGAGTCACTGGGGTTGGTTTGTCACGCAACATCGAGCGTCAGGACATGCTCATGTATATTTCACAGTACTTTGAAAAAGAAGCTGTCGAACCTAATTGTAAGCGACACAGCGCAGACAGTGAGCGGATCCCAAGGGATGGGAAGATGACCTTATAGACTTTCACTTTCAACAAGGACACGCCATTACCTCTTCAGGCGGCGTGATAAAAATAGTCCAATAAGGAAATGGTGGAGTAATCAAAACGGCTGTTGTCACATTTGGCTTTTATGTTCCAATTAATTTATTGATTTCAACAAAAGTTGAAGATGGAAAGCCAAAAGGCGTGGACAATACTATAGTGTATCGTTCATTGTTTTGAATCGAAATAATGTGGGCTACGAGAAAAAGAACATATGGCGATTGAATTAAAGTTTTTGATTGTGATATGGGATCCTGGAAAATGTTGAAACAACTTTGGGTTGTCATCAAATTTTTCGGAGGCTTTGAATGCTAGATCCTGCAGGAAAACATGTTTTGCAAGCTATCGAATTTATTCATTTTCTTGGCTACTGAAATTCTTAAAGTGAGCTTTTCAAAATAAAAAAAAGTTGTTTGCTATTATCAACAATAAAATATTTGGGCCGCCCACGTCTCAGTTTGCATGCTGGATATTATTCAATTTCCTTTTTTAGAACTGTTCATAATTTAAATCATATCAAATACATAGCTTGCTATCTCAAGACATAATTTGTATAATTGTGCCTTAAAATATATCTGTAAGCATGATTTGAGTATATAGTATAGTATAGTATATTTATGCACTCAAACGAAATTGCACCTTAAAATATATTTTATAGCATCTTCAATCAGCTGGTAAACAATATTTCTTCTGCAATTACAACCGAGCCCACTTCATAATACAAAATCTACTTGCAAGCATAATATTTATAAAGCCACTCAGATAGCATGGAAAAACATCTTAAGAATTCCATGAATTTACAATTCAACTATGTGAATGAAGTAATTTCCGGCGAAAACATAGTTGAAGGATACCAAAATCACACATTTAACTACGTCTGCAACATAAAATGCACCAAAGCCAACGGAATTGAAAGAAGCGTCATCGCATATCCTGCGCGCGTGAATTAGATTTGGACCAGTCACGATCGCGGATTGAAAGAAAATTTCGAAAAAACTTATAAATGCGCAATGAAAAATAATTAAGTATGGGTACATGGTTTCCAAATTAACCTTAACGCTGGTGGTTTGCCGATGACATGCAGTGGTTGTTCTGCAGACCTTCATCTTAGAGCGCGCATTCCACGAATTTCGTGTTAATTAATTGGCCAAGCCAGAGTTGATGAGGTAGTTGCGAACGAACGAAAGTTGCGTTGATGAACAATAAAATTTTGGTTAGTTCTCTTTTGAAAAAGCAGCATTTTTGGGTGACTCTGAGCGCTGGATGGTTAGGTAATATGCAATGGAAACATCAGTAAGGGTGCAGCAAGTGCTGTATTGCACAAAAAATCACTTGAGCGCTAATCCCTCAGCCTTGGGCGAAATTCAATCAATGTTCGTGCAACACAATTGTAACAAAACAATTTGCCGGCTGTCAAGTGGCTGAGTGGTGTTTTCTCTAGACACGTATGTGTAACAAACAATGCGATATTGTTGCACTAAGAAGCACACTTGAATCGATCCGTTACAGTTCGTGCAGACGTGAGCTAGTCAAGGGTTAAACCAGAGCAACGGCCGTTGTTAATGATATGTTAAGTGTAAAGGAATTGACATTATCGTCTTATTGCAAAAAACCAATCTTCAGGTGCTCTCGATTCGAATCGAAGCGAACGTATAGACAATAAGTCTTGCAATAGATGTATCTGGATCAGTACGGCTCTTCAGATGTTGGGCTTTGTCGAAAGGAATCTATTTTGCATTTGAACCGTTTCAAGTATCTTACAAATAATAGTTTGCATGCCGTGTGTACTTACCCATGCAAAAAAGAGCTGCTCGCCAGGTGAGATTCATTTTGAAATGTGGATCTGAAAGAGGAAAGAAAAATAGTTAATGTAGCATTATTGATGGTTTTAAATGCACTTTGTTCGGTATTTGATGAAATGAAGTGTAAACATAGTTTGGCACGAATTAAGAAGCTTCGCCATATTCAAAATGATTTTACGAATAAAGAAGTGGCAATATTTTTATCAGCTTTCTGTATGCTAACTTAAATTCAATTATATCTTCAAACGATAAGGAAACATTTGATTAGATATTAATTCATTCCTTCGAATATTCCTGAAATTCACTTATGATGGGCTGGTAAACAGATTTTGATTCCATTTTGAATTCCAACGTTGAAGCTACAATGTCTAGTGTTTTGCCATAAAATCGTGTATCAATATTCAACGGCAGTAGTAGCACATATCAATTCACTATGATTGAAGTTCGATTCACGTTATTTACAATTTTCACTACAGTGTTTTGATACCAATTGTTTCAATACGGTATCGGAAGGCAATTCGAATAAGAAATCTCTCAACTTTATTGCCAATGCAAACTATCAATCAATTCTGGATTTATTCTGTTTCGTATCGAAGAAAGTCAAAAACAACAACGAAAAATCTATTGTCAAATCATTCACCATATCATAATACAAAAAAGAAAGTTTCAGATGATTTTCAAAAATTATTTTTGCGTAGAAAATTTAATGCATAACACAACTTCAAAAAGAATAACTTTTTTTGATTTCACGATCATTGCTGCTGGGTTTGCACGAAGAAAGAAATAAGTGAAGTGATCAACATTTTTAAACCCATACAAAAACCAAAAATGTTGGTTTAACGTGAAACGATCAATTCGAAAATATGGAAAACAATGGTTGGATAACAGGAAGACTTTGAACAATTCTCACGAAGGTAACTTGGCTAAAAATAAGAAGTCACTTATTGCGATGCTGCAAACAAACGGTTTTGGAAATATTATTTTCATAGTTGAACATTTTTTTCCAAGAACATATCGGCAATGCATAGGGCAAGAACATTTAAGGAAGTCATAAATGTTACATGAAGAGTTCATTCTACTTGTACGATAGTTTGGCAACATTTCTGCATAAATAAATAGGTCGCTATAGAGGATATTTTAATCGGCGTGAGAAGTTAGTGAAACACCCTTTTCAAGGCCCAAAATTGAACTATTAGCCTATTAGTACTAATACCCAATTATCACAAAAATAAAATCGAATGTTCTTATGACTTATGAAATATGTCTAAATATGTTATAATTATTTCTGCATTTTTAAGATGCCTTGATGATTGGAGCACTTATTATCAAGCAGGACAAAATTCTTGGATTTATTATCAGTGTTTGGACCAGAATTTTTACAATATTCAAATACACCAGACAATCTTAGTTTTAGAAAAAATATTGGTAGTTCATATGTTTGCGGATTTTTCATTCAAAAATACTACAAAGTGTAGTACTTTTTAAACTAATTCAAATTGATTTTTTCAATTTTAGCTTTTTAAACTTTTTTGCAAAGTATTTCTGTTCAATTTTTTTTACTAAGGTTGGGGTTTTTTTTGATTTTCTAGTAAAAAATAAATTGTTTAACTGAAATAAAAAGCTGAAATAAGAAAAATAAAAAAACCTGAACCTGATTATATACCATGGTGATAAAGAGCCGTTAAAGAAAACTTCAGATGAGAGAAAATAAACGATGAAAAGAAGTTCATTTTTAATAGATTGTTCGATTTTTTGCTGGGTGTTTTCGTCTTAAATTATGCTGAGGGTTATTTTGTAAATATTTTTAGTCAAATTAAGTGTAATTTAAATATTATGTAGCAAATATAAATGATTTATTCAACTTTTTGTGACTGCCTTAGCATCTTCAAAATAAATACTAAATAATAACAAGAATATGAAACTGACTATATTTTTTAAAAGCATTTATTGCACCTTAATTTAAACATGGATTTCTTGACAAATTTCTTTAAAAAATAGGTTAAAAATTAAATGAGCAAAACATATTTTGTAAACTTCAAAGCTAAATAAAAAAGTAACTTCTTTCTGTAACTTCAGACTTTAATGATAGATAAGGTCAATATTTTTATGGAATCATATGTTTTATTCATGCTTCAAATTATTCGTGAAATTAATGTAATCGAAAATGATGAAATTATGGATCAGTCTTTCATGCTTAAAGCCATGTTTTTTCGAAAATTAAATTCAAAGTGTTAGTGCATACGGTATGCACCTCTAATATTCATATAATAGTTATAAACAGAGACTTTTAAATGATATTTAAAGTGGTATGCATTCAGAATATATTAGGAAAATTGTTTTTTAAGAATGATTCTGCAATTTCAAAACTCTTGTTGAACAATTTATTCATTCAAATAAAATTCAGAATCAGTAAGAATTTATCTTAATCATTTTCTACCAATCTGCAATTTTCAGGAAAGTCTTTCTGATTGTAGAAATATCTATGGCATTTATCGAATTCATATTAAATTTTGAAGAATATTCAGTTAAAGGAAAAAAAGAATTTCTTATTAAATTTTTTTATACCGACTTTATTGTAATAAGCAAAGCAAAATGAAAAAAAATGTGAAAAGAAAAGAGCACTTCCTGATCATTTAAAAAAACCTTCAATATAAATGCATGCAATTCAGTATCATCACAACTTACTTAGCATAATACATATCTCTCATCGCCAATTGGTATTGACCTTTTGGCCTCTTGTTACCACGAAAAAAATGAATGCAAGTAAAGTGGTGGTTCCCACGCTAACCTCTTATCCAAAGAATACTGCCTGTTAGCCTTACTACATTAATTACTGCACACAGACAATTACATTTAGAAAAACTATTGTCACAATGGCTACTTGATTCCAAGCATGATTTTTTAAACATACATTCACGGCGACTTAATGAAACCTTTTGTGTTCACTCATCATTGCAAGAAGATCCACACCACACGGATTTTGTGATAACCTTGGAAAAATCGTTACTTGTTGATGGTGAATTAAATGAAGAAGATATTTATCTAAAATTTTTCAAAAGTGTAGACATTAATTGCTTGAAGTGCTAGTCAAAAGCAGTTTTAACAGTTTCATATTTTTCAAACTGTCGCTGAATATGGTTTGGAGTGTATTAAATATTTCTTGGTATATGGTCTTTTAATGAGCGCTTGGGGTTAATATAAAATTAAATTTGGATAATAAATGAGCAGAACTTTTAGCATAATGATGTTAATTATAGAGTTAATGGCTCTTCCTTAGAGGAAATATGTTGAAACTTATTAACTTATCAACAGTAATAAACTTGTATTTGATGCTGTTACAGCTAAAACCACTCATTATCCGGCAAAAATGGCAAATGGCAAGGAACTTTTGGAAATAAATTACTTTTTGCAGCCATGTTCCCTTGTTGCTGTTGACACTGAAATTTGCAGAAGATATAAAATTTTACTAAGATAAGAACGAGTTGCTACAAGAATAGAAATTTTACCATCTCATATAAATTGAAACGGAACGGCTAAAGTAGCTTTAAATTTCATTACATTATTAATTGTTTTAAAGCATATTTTATGGAAAGAAGCATCCTACTCTACGATCCAGAATGACTTCTTCCTGGGCTCTTAGATTCGCATAAAGTTTTAATTAGCGTCTCTGGTTATCTAAGGAGACGTTATTTTGGGAAACGATTGTCAAAAAGAAATTATTATTATTATTATTTGGTTACAATGTAATAAATTACAAATTGTAGCTTAGGAATTAGCGCTAGCTCTAAGGCCTTAGGCTAAGGTATATGCATATCTGAAGTTTGTGTGTGTTTAATTGAGTGATGTGTTAGTTAAGGGTTAGTAGAAAGGAATAAAAAGAAATATTTCAGTGGATTGTAATGGTTTTGACCCAAAAATGAGCGAATCAATGAATAAATTTTGAAATTTAGTAAATTTTTTTGCTCAATAATTGAGAAAAACTGAAAGGATGTGGTATTTTGGGATACAAGGTTAAAGTACAAAGTACGGAAATACGAAACATGGCTTCGATTGGTAAGAAAACAATATTTCAACCACACTTGCTGGATCTTACAAAAATTATGTAGCAAATATTTGAGTCCAAAAACTAAAGGATTCAATGAGAAAAAGTTATGTTATGTTATATGCTACATAAAATAGAAATAGGAAATTTGAAAATTGTGAAGTAGTTGAAAAATAATATTTCAATGCTTTGGAAAACTTAGGAGAGCCCGAAGAAATAAAAATAGAAGAGTGAACGCTTAATAACGAACAAATCTTGAGGGATCATTCTCATGTGAACGCGTAAAAAAGGCTATTTTTATGAAATTTTTTAAGATTCTCATGATAAATATGTGCAAAAATTTTTGGGTTAAGTAAATACACATTTGAATTGTACCAAAAAAATTGTTTATTGGTTTTATACTTTATTAAAAATGGCGCTATCTGTCGCTACTTTGCAACTACAATGATGCGCACGTTTTAGAGTTAAAGAATCATTTGAAGCACAAAATTCAAAGAGATTTAGATTTTTTATGTCATTGCCGATTGCATAAAATTTTAAATCACTATTTTTGCATACGAAAAAAATGCGAGTTTTAAGCATTCCGAAATCATTTTTCGTAATATTTTCTTTGTAGAAAACATAAAAAGAAAAAGTATCAATGTATTCGAAATTTCAACGATAACTTTACATATAATGAGCACGTAGTTAATATTTCAAGAAGATTGGCTAAATAAATTTTGAGAAAAGTTGCGCACCGTGTCTAAAAAAATGAATTGGTGAAAAACACTTTGACAATTTTTTCATCGTAAAATCATTAAAGCAAGACTAACGTTAGAACAATTGTCAAGAAACATTTCAGGGTCTAAATTCTCCTTTGAAATACGAAATATATATCCATATAGATATTCTATTAAGTGTGTATCGTATAGATATCAATGAATCATCAAAAAGAGGGAGCCAGTTTAGTTAAGTAAATATAGGAGCGTGTCGAGTACATCGTAGACGCGCTCCATTAATTTTGAAATAAATAAAGTTAAAATAATCCGATTGTTTTGAAATTTTAACACGTAATTTTTGAAAGTATTTTCTTTCAAAATCTGTCAATTTTTTGAATGTTGCACACTAGAATGATTTCTTGATCCGTTTTTTTAGTTCCAAGCAAAACATGATGATACGTTCTTTTGAAATTCAAAGGATTTTGGAGTATCATTCCCATTTGTTAGTTCATCCAATTAAGCTCACATAAGATATTATTGAAAGTGATTTAATTTCGAAGATATTAGTTGACAAAAATCAATAAGAATTATTTCAGAAGAAGTGTTGGGTGATTAACAAGAAAATATTTGAAGGAAATATGAAAAAAGTGTAAAGTACAGAAAAATGGTTGAGTACCTAAGAGTGGTATCGATTTCTATCTTTGGATCTCAAAATACTATCACTAATTTCTTTTATAAGCCATCGAGACAATTCACTGAAAACTCACAAATTAAGCAATGATCTGGACATAACTACTATCAACCACTCTAATGCAAATAAAAAGATATTTCTTTGATCAACATTGGCGTAAATACAGTAGCTCATAGTTGCAGAAAGTGACCAAAAATCGTTCCACACCAAGTTTTTTATACAAAAGTATAGAAAATTAATTCAAACTGTTCTTTCTTAACTATTTACAATATGTTAAACGCTGATTTGGCAATGGAAAAGTGTGGGGTTTTGAAATTTTTAAACACTGTTCCTGTTAATCCTTGAAATCAATAATTCAAACATTCCGAAATGTTTACTTCCGATTATTTACTGTATATAATTGGACATAATTCAAATTATCGTCAGCAATGACAACTTATGCCTATGAGCTTGGTATCGAATCAGTTCTTGCCTTATACCATGGCAAAAATAATTGTAAAAATAGCATCCTCGGTGCATTGAAAGTGCACCTTCGCAAAACCTTGTCTTCTATACCACATTCAAGCCGAGCAATGCCTTATCAACAAGGCTCATTTAATCTCCAATACACTGAATACCTTTCAATGCACAATTTCAAATTCAATTGAAACAATCCTCCATACATAAACGATGATATCCCAATCACAATAAATCCACACGCAAATTGATATCATGAAATGTCGCATAAAGAATGCAACACAATGGCCTTCAATGGAACACGAAAAAAGATATTGAAATCTTTTTCTGGTCTACTTGAATCGACGTTCAATAGATTCACTACATATTTTTGCAACACGAAAAAAATAATTGAATGCCGATTGAGATGCCTTTTCTTTCATAACGACTAAACTAATTCAAATTCGAATTCAAATTGAATTCCAAGATTGAGGCGACAACAATGGCAAAATCGCGACGATACGGACAATTATGCAACTGTTGATCCTCTGCAATTGTTGGTATGCAGATTAATTGAGCGAATTGGTAACAATCGTTACGGACGCTTTGGCGAGTGTTACTAGTTCAAGGTTTTCGCCGAAGATATATTTTTGGTGATTTGGATGATGTCTTTTTTGCTATTTCGCTGTCTTGCTGCAACAAACGATGATGGATGATGATGGATGCCATGCAAATTTATATGAATTTCGATTTTGGCGTAGGTTTTTCTGCTGAGCAAAAAAATGGCATGCATAGGAAGCAATGTAATTTTTAAGATTTGTATCTTCATTTGGTTCAGAAGTGAATGATTTATGGTCTGTTTCAAGGTTAAATTGATTACAAATATTGACCTTCTATTTTAGTTTTTGAAATATTTATTTTATTGTGAATGGTAAATGTCTAATCAATTTAAATGCTACTTGTTTTGAAATCAAAAGCGAACCCACTATAGTATATAGTTTTCCATAGCCTGACAATGGAAAATGGTTCAAGAGAACAAACTCATTAAGGGTTATCTACCAATCAAAGCGTTGACATTGACTTCCAAACAACAACATGAAATATTAATAAACTATAAGCGCAAATTATGAAAAAGTATGGAAAAATTAACCTGACTTGACTATTGTCTTTTGTAAATGCACGAGCCTCGCCAAACAAAATTATAATATAAAATATGCATTGCCTTTGGAAAAAATATATTGATTAGTCAATTTTACTGCAGTTCAAAAAGCATAAAAAACATTTCTCAAAAAAATCAAATAAAGAAAATATTTTGGGAAAGAATTTTAGCACAATTTTGCTTCATCAAACGAAAAGAAAAAAATTATATAGTCTTTGAAGATGAATAGTCTATTTTGGAACAATTTGAAAAATATCTATAAGCAGGGTCATGAAAAATGTTAACAATTTTAATCCCTTTGAATAATTATTCCGAAAAGTTTCCTTGAAATATCTCCAAGATTGATATAAAATTATGTCAAAAAAAACATGATGAAATCTTCAACAACAGTTTTGTGTAAATTGTCAATGAAAGGTTCACAACTGTGTTTAAAATAAAATCATAAAGATTAAAATGGTTCAGAAGGTATAAGTACAAATTTAGCATTGCTTTCATTTAATCTTTCAAAAAACGTGAAAGGATATGGTTAGTTTTCATAATATAATAACTAAGAAAATGAAAAAGCAGGAGAAAATTGTTGGTGGTTTTGTAATGAAAGACCATTTTTAAATAAAATTGTAAAATGAGATCAAATTACAATATCCTGGGAGGGTATTGTATTTGGAAATTACTGAAAACAAAACAAAGTATTTGAAACTGTTGACGAATGCGTATTGATGAAAATAGTAACCAAAAAATAGCTTTAACCACCGAAATAACTCCTTCAAATAGTTTGCAGGAGATAATCTTCTAAGAAAAATTGTAAATTTTTGAACTGATCTTATTTTAAGTATTAATCACGTAATTTCTTCGTGAAAAAAGTGACAATAGAATAACAATCGAAAAATTTACCAGTCATCTTCTTTTGGAATAATGTGTGTGTAAATTTCATCATAAAAAAAATTTAACAACAAAAAAACAAAAAAAATGAGAAAAAGGCTGGTACAATTTTCTAAAGTGTTCGGACAAAATTTTTTTACGAAAAAAGACAATTTTCTGATTTCTACCATTGAGAAAAATATTTTCAATGCATTAAATGAGTTTTTATTTTAAAATACAGTTAATGGTTTAGAGGTCTGCATTTTTTTGCCATTGCATAATTGTAAATTAAATCATTAAAATATAGAAAAAAGTGTGTATTCTTTCATATTGCTTGATGAAACTCTTATTTGAATATTTTCCACGTTTTCATTAAATTATTTCGATAGCTTATCGTTTTCTTTTTTCCCCATTTTTTAGATGAATTTTTTTATCAGGTATTTCATCGTTTAGTAGTAAATTTTACATTCTATTTTTGAAATAAGATATTGGTCAAATTTCAAAAAGAAGTATTTTCTTTTTACGGGAATATTTTTTTGGAAATCATTTTTCAAAGTTTGGATTGAACGAATTTTTCGTATTGAAATTTTTCAAAAAAATTCGAGGCACTGGAAAACCTGAACAAAAAAGAGGACTCACGCTGTTAGAAGTTATAATTTGAATTTTTAGGGTATTTAATATTCTTTCAAGAATAAATCGGCAACTGAAAAAATCGTTCCAACACTATTATGAGCGTTTTTCAATGTTTATAATCAGATTATAAGCATTTGTAGAATGTAGAATTTTGCAGGTATTTCAATCAAAACATTTTCGCATTTTCATAAAAAAAAATCTCGTCAATTTTTTGTTATGCTAATAAACCGCGGAAAATATGACACAAAAATTCAAAACCTTCAACGCATCTTTCGTGGTAGGATATGTTTGAAAATTATTGAGTTTGTGCTATTGAAACAAATTGCAAGAATCTAAAGCCTACTGCAAACTATACTCTTTTATCATTTATATTTATGTCGTCTTATGTCATAAATTTTTGGAGAAAATTTGATAATGATCAAGACTTAACCGTTTGAGGACGGGCTCAACAAATTATGATTTTTGCATGTTGTCTTATGTTCGCTTAATTGTGGGTAAAATTTTGAAAACCGAATTATTAAACTTAATACGAATTTTATTTTTTGTTTAAAATGACTCATATAGAGTTCGAAAAATAGTTTTTTGTAAAATTAACATCAAAATTTCTTTCAAATGAATAATATTTTATATTATTCAGCCTCAATTTATACGCCAAAAGAAAAACTTAAACATTTAACAGATACCTATTCTTCTGTGAAAGTTGGAACTGAATATCTGTGAATGAAGACTGAATGAAAAACAATATTAAATTGTGTTAAATTTTGAAAATAACGATGATTAAATGAGATCTTCTAATTTCAATTAACAAAGTTTAGCTAAAAATCAATAGTAATTCGGAACATTATTTTGATAAAAGAATTTCCTTCGACGATTTTGGACTGTTTTGTTATTTTGAGATTGTGTCGACTTGCAATTTTAAAAAGAAGTATAAAAGAGTTCAAACGTTTGGAGTTCACAATTAAAATTTGATACACATAAGAAAGGATTGTTTGGGACTGGGAAATCAACCTGACGATGAAATAGTTAATGTTGATTTTATTTTTTTATTATGAAGATTCCATAATTAAGAGCTCTTTATAATTTCAACAGTTACTTTTCTGTGTAATTATACTGTGCTGTATACAGCATAGTATGATGCATGATAATATCTACATACCAATTCCTTGCACATTGTTTAGTACAACATCCAATCGTTTATGTGATTCATATGCATGGGTATCAAATGCCTGCTCAAACTTCGAAACATGAAGGTGCCAGTAGGCATTTAAAGAGAACCAAGCGTGGTTGACCAGGATGCCGAAGCATGATACAATGACATTATGTCGGAAAAAGTTGGAAAGAAATCGATCTATGGTTCAGATTTATTGGACAAATTTACATGTTGTTTTGAATTACAGAAAGGATTAGCGCTACAACGTAAGTGTAACAAGACTGAGACTAAATAAAGCGAAAGATATTTTCCTGCCCAAAACTACCAAAAGAATAACGAAGATCTGAGTTTAAGGTCAACATAGGCAGAAGTGGCGCTGAGTAATTGCATAACATCCTCTCGCCAATAAAAAGTAACCCTATTTTACTGCAGAGCGATCCTAACAATTCAAGAGACTCGTGAAAATACACTTCTGGATTTTCCAAACTCAAGTAACGTTCGAGCCGGAAAATATGCACTTGCATATGTTTAGCATAAATTATTTCTCGAAGGCTAATTCATATCAAAATGATCAAAACACTAAAGTCACTAATAAATATGTGAACTATTCATCTCATGAAAATTCAAACTTAAATTAATATAAACTGCCATATTTTCCGGCTAAATTGCATTTCATGCTTGGCGCCATGCACAGTTCAAATACATACGCCAAGAACTTGATCTACTTTTCAGTTTTGAACTCATCAATCACGTGACCGCCAAACGAAATTCGAGAAACGAGAAGAAAACAAGAGATTTTAGTTATGTTCCAGCAATTTAAAATGCATTAAACTAAAGTGGTAAAAATCTCTCAATGTCTTTTTGCTGTAAATAATTTTTTCTTCTCGCTTCTTGAAGCATAATATTTACACATGTGTTTCCATTTATTTTAAATTCAAATGTAAAAAATATATAACAGGGAAAGCCGCGAACAAGTCTTTATGAATCGATGAATGTCAATTCATGGTAATTTGAATGTGGTTTGAAGAAAAAATAGTTACTAGGTTCAAATTTTGAAAAAGGTGTGGGCTGTGATGTTTTTTTGTCCGATTTTAAATGGTTACAGTTTGTTTGCATTGAAGATGGAATGGTTTTACATATACGTTTGATTTTTTTCGAGAATCATAAGGAAACATGTTAATATACCAAACTTGGATGAATTTATGTATTCCTAAATTGAAGCAAGGACACAGATTGACGATTGAAATGAAGCTTTTTGAGAGATAATGTCAATATTTGATAGCGAAAAAAGGCAGATCAAATTACATCATTTTTGATGAATTGCCGAATTTATTTGAACGATCAAAAATAATTATTATGAACGATGGCAAAATTATTAATCCTTTCATTTCCAGGTGTAAACATAGTAGCTATGTAAATCGTCCGTGCTTTTATGTTTAATTTTAAAATAAAAATATTGATGCTATTTTCAGTATACACTCTATTATGTTCATAGTTATAAAAAGTACAAGGCTACAAAAAAAATGTTCTCGTTAATTCTTTTGAATAATATAAATAAGCGTTTACTAACGAATTTCCTTAGACGAGGAAGAAACAATCCAACACTTTCTATGTGAATACCCACCACTATCCAGGAAACGCATGCAAACCTAAGGCTCACTTTCCTGGACGACCTCACGGAAGTAGCTGATTTAAATATTAGCTGCATAGCCAACTTCATACGAGAATCTAAATGGTTCTCGTCATCCTTTAGGTTCTAGTGCCGTTTCAATCTTTTGTGGTATCACAGAGGGTCTATAGTGGCCTAAGTGAGCCATCTTTGGATAAAGGAGGCTGCCACTACAACCAACCAACCAACCAATTTCCTTATAAGTTTCATCAAAACCTCAATTGAATTGGAAAGTGCATATTGTTAAGTCATATCTTATTCATTACATTTAAACTTTCATTGAATACTTTCGCTTGGGCTTTTTTCAATCTTTGATAAATAATTAGTCTCAAATCAAAGATAGAAGATATGCGACGTGAGTGATTTATTTCGCTAAGCAAACTATTCAAATTATTTTTACCACCGCATCTGATCAAATTCTTCAGTCTTCAGTAAGATTACACTTCAACAGACAACATGTCTGGTAAAGTAATCGAAGGTTTGATGATGGCCTTCCCACAAAACACCTCAATTCACCTGAGAAAATATAAATGAAACGAGAGAAGGTGTAAAATCAAACGAAAGCTAGTTAATGAGAATCAATCACGGTAGGTTAATGGATTTATAAGATTCGGACGAGGAAAATTGAAAACTGATGTGATAATTAGGCTGATCGATTTATGGATTGAAATTGGTAACGGAGGGTTAATAAATAAGTATGGTTTAATATGTTTGGTTTTCTTGGAATGGATGTGAAGGCTTAGGAAGAGAAGGTTAACATTGGAGGTCTGTGAGGCATCTGGAAGCAGGGATTAAATTTAATTTTTTTCTTCACTGAAAAATAGATTGCATCTTTGGTGTGTGTAAAGAAATGGAAAATGTGAATTCCATAATATTGACTACTGGCGAAAACATGGAGATGAATTAATTAATCCATACGTTAGCCATTTATTGGGATGGATGATCCTTGCGAAGATTGCTAGCAAAAGGCACTACTTAACGTCGTGCCCACCTCACGTACTAATATTTTTGGGAGCCTCCTTCGGTGTAAGTTTAAAAATGTTTCTCAGTTTTTCAAGATCTAATAAGTAATGTGTAATCGATACATATATACATTTTTAAATATACTTTTGGAAAAATTTCTCTACTGAGTCTCATTTGTCGTATTACGTTTTAAATGTGAGATGAAAGTGCGCACAAAAAGTTTTCACTAATATAAAAGGACGAGATTTCCAAAATTATAAAGATATTCAGAAAAGCTGCTTTGATATAGTGAGTTCCAAGGTTCGTCTTTTCTAATCAGACATTCAGTGAATTTAGTATCCAATATTTAAGCATAGACAGATAGGCATATCTTCCGAATACTTCTTATAACTCTTTTTCCATAGTCCTGAAGTTTTATATGATCGCTTTTGCTTTCAAATTGACTTGATTGTGCCCTTTTTATGAAAATTTTGTACTCCACTTTGACTTGAACCGTTCTTGATAGCATTTAAACCATTAGTTTCTGATCCATTGTGCTACGTTTTTTTTTGTTTACTCGCATTAAGTTTTATGGAGGTTTTTATCTGAGAAGATTCGTTGCTCCTCACAAAAAATTTCGAAAATGTTCTTAGGAAACAAAATAAAGAAGAAAAATTCAGGATTTTATAAGATAAAAACATTGAAACTCACAAATCATATAGAAGATATATTAGTAAGGATTTGGACCTCCTAGTCTAGCCGACAACTTTCGCCTACTAGTGTGCTTTTTTGGTTAGCAACTTACTAACACTATGCTTGCACGTTGATGGAGGTTCATTTACTTCCAGATTAAAGGCTGGTTCCATAATTTAATGAAGTGGGGAAGTGTGGTTTCGGGGTGACGGACGGCATCCTCTTCAGGTGCTGTCATTTACCATCCGCCACCAGTCAGCAAGACCACGATTAGGTTTATTGATGGATTAAGCTCATCATACTTCAACTAATTTTTATAATTATTTGTATCCGCGAAGTATAATCATTGTCAATTTTTAGTTCGTATGTGCCTACGTCGCTATTGTATATATTAGTGAGAATTTGAACCTCCTAGTCTAGCCGACAACTTTCGCCTGATGAGCTTAATCCATCAATAAGCCTAATCGTGGTCGTGCTGTCTGGTGGCGGATGGTAAATTACAGCACCTGAAGAGGATGCCGTCCGTCACCCCGAAACCACACTTCCCCACTTCATATAGGAGATAGTTAGAAGATACTCCGATACATTGAATTTCGTTACATTACTTTTGGAAAGATACCCTCGTTGAAATCCGAACAAATGTTATTCGTCTAAATTTGTGATTGGGTACCTGAGCACATCGGTTCAAAACATTTGACTTGGACGGTTTAAAAACAAAAGAACTAATTTCTTTTTTGAATAAACCAAAATAAAAAGATGAAAGTTTGGCTTAAAAGAGAGATTAATGCTTTTCAACATTTTATCTTTCTTTTAAATTGAATGCAACCATATAAAACGTTACTTACTTATTATTGATTTTGTTTATTTTCGTATTCATTATTTTTGTTTGCAAAACAATGTTTTGTTTCGGTAAAAGCCAATCAAAATAAGATTAAACGTATTTTTGAGTAACGAAACATTGAACGGGTCTAAACATTTCGAAACTCATTCAAAATAAATAAATAAAATCAGAAATAGATTAAATAAACATGAATGATAAACCTTAAACGTTACTTGATGCACTCATTCTTTGAGTTAATCTTTAGAAGTGTTTCAAATCTGACTTTTATGTATTCTCTATTTCCTTAATAATAATTTGTAGAAATAAATACGACATATTTAGATGTGGTGGAAGAATTATCAGGTTTTTGGAAAACAAGAACTCCACAGCATCTTCACATGAAATCTTACAAAAAGTTTTCCCACTTCAACAAGATATTCAATTAATTAATAAACATATAAACTGATCTCACGATCATAATGCTAAAAATACTAAATGTTTTAGCTTAATCGTAGAATTTAAAAGTTTTACAAATATTGAACAAAAATCAAGATTTTCAAAAAGACTCATGTGGTGTTTCTACTTAGCATGATATAAATAATAAATAGTATAGAATAATATAAACATCTATTCACATGATTGATTATTTGTATCACGACTGCAACATAAGTGACACAAATGTCGCATGCCTGCATAATTGACGAGACATAGAGTTGCCATTACGTCTTATGTTGGAAACTTGCATAGAGTATGTCTATTGACAAGCATCATTGTTTTCAATAATTGACTAAATCGGTATTGAACCCATTAATTCAAATATGAGTTCAAAAATTTTGCTAACATGCAAAAAAATTGATGAAAATCAATTGTACTATGTACAATTGTATATAGAGTTGACAAGGATTGATTTGGATTATGTTTATGATCATTTTGATTATTGCGAAAAAATGGGTTTAAAATTAAGCGATCAGATTGGATATCCATATATTTTAAAGTCATACAAAATTGCTCGGATATAACTAGATTTTCTCGGAATAAGTAATATCAGCAGAAATGCTGTCCTGGCTGTTTTATCTCCAAAAGCTAATGCGATTGCATTATTTTTGTGACCAAGGGGAAAAATTTTATTATTGCTTTATTTTACGAATATTTTTGAACTTTATTAGCACTGATAAACTGTTCGATGGTTCAGAATTTAACACTTTTTCTGCAACTTGTTTAATAGAAATTCTAAGCTGACTTTTTATCATAAAAGTTCTCAGCAGAGCTACCAAGCAATTTAATTAAATCGAATCAATTTGAAAATCAAGAAGTCAATTTAAATTTTAATTCACTTCCCATTCAACGTATCTTATGAATATTAACTCTGACTGAGTGGATTAAATTCAAATTGAATATCACATTGCAATGAAAAAATTAGCTTATTGTTCAATTTCAATAGCCTTCAACCTTTTATTCATTGATTCTTCGCTAGTACCAACATTCAATTTCCACTTGTTGTTGTTATGAACACAGCCAAACAAGATGAAGTTCAATGTCAACCCTTCGTTGGGTACTAACAAAAATTCACTTTCCGCAGGCGTAATAACCATTTATCTTGCTCACCTTCATAAAGCAGTTAATAACTAATAAGCTGTACAAAATTGCAGGGTCTTTGACTTGTTACAGCAGCAGCAGCAGGAGTGAGACACAAAAGTATTTGTTTACCTGTTGGTTTTTATATTGACGATATTAACCCTTTTGTGGATGTTAAGGGTCTTTTTGTTGCCCATTAAAGGGCATCTTAGCAGACACACCATGATATTCTTGGGGGTTAAGAAAATATAAATGAAACGTTCTCTTGCTATCAAATCTCAACTGGTTGTTGTCAGGCAAGAAGGTTTCTGTAAAATATATCGTTAGGTGCGACTTTTGAAAGGTAATGATTACCCACATTAAGAAACTTTCAAAAAACCGCCTGTAACAACTTTTCAAACAAAGGGTTAAAATACAAGGCATTGATATCTGTGCTACCTTGAGAAGGTTGGAAATTAGCTTGAAATTTGGTTTTATTCGCTTAAGAAGCACTTCTTAGGCTCTTTGATATTTTGAGTACGAAAAAGTAAAAGTTGCACTTGAAATTGGGTCACAATTGCCTCGTACACCTTCCTTTACGCAGTTCTGGGCTGGCCGAAGCGTCCGAAGAAGGAGTGCACGGTGTTTCAATGTTACAGCATCTTTGTAGCTATTATGTAAGCTAAGCCAAGTAACTGAATGAAACTGAAATGCTCTTCCGCAACATTGTGGCTGCCTGTTGTATGCAAGTAGTACCAAGTTTTCGTCTTGTAGTACCACTCAAGATTGATACCCAAGCGTACAGATAAATATTGTTTTGGCTTTGGCATTCGGACCGATTTTGCCATGATCGGCGAAGATATGGTTGAAGCGCCAATCAACTGGTCCGAGGCCTCAAGAAATATCATGTGAAGGTCAGAAAAGGTAAAACCAGTTCCTCCGCAGTCTTAGATCGCCCAGCAGACGATGATGGTGGATCAGCAGCTGCCGGTGGGCTGTTCGTGACTGTTGATCATATGTAAATATGAATAATCAGCTGGAGTTTTGCATCCTAGTTTGTGATCGCCAAAAAAGATACACTTGTAGCTTTGCTATTCGACATGGTCTACTTAGTTGTAACGCCTACCTGGACGCGTTAAATGCAGGATTGCGTCCATGACATGCAGTGTTGGAGTCCCTACTTGCTTGCTGCTGCTTTCTCCATTGGGAAGGCACCTGCCAACTTGAATGCTATCGTCTATACTATTTGTGTCTATTATCAATTTGGCTGAGCGTTGTTTTCGGCAATCCAAAGATGTAATTCCTGATATGAATTATTTAAACATGAAAATACGAAGAGCTGATTATCTAAGAGGTCATTTGTCAAATGGCAGCGTAGTGAATATTTTGACCTCACAGTGGGAATCTTGTGAATCAATTTTGTTAATTTTTATAATGAATATTGCATGTGATTGCCTCGATCACACTTGAATAGCAGTTGTAGCTAATGCCGAAATAACATTTGAACATGTAATGAACTCGAATGTATGAATGCTTGTACCTTCCAATCGGTACGTTCATATGTTTTTAGATTCACTATAATTACTTTTCAGTGCATCAAATAACTGAATACTAATATCGAATGTAGATTTTTATTACGCTATAACGTGGAAAACCTATAAACAACCACTTCTTTGTGGATGCTTTATAATTATTCCGCGTATGATTGATGAATATCGTTTTTCTTCCTCATAGTCGGAAAGTTTTAGGCGAATGTTGATCCGACAATAAGTCTGCTCAGTATCAAAAAAAAGTACGTTCGGTCAGAAAAATGAAATTTGCGCAACTGATTTTTTGACCCTCTTCAATTTTAAATAATCTGCTTTTCTGTACGTGTTGCTTTCTCTATTCTTGGCCTTGAAATATACATTTAACATATCACGTTTCAATGATTTAAGTCAATTTTTAATACTGTCAGCCTAATATTCTTCTTTAGGCGTTTTTTGCCACCAAGTGTGTTCGTTTATTTTATTTGCCACTTAAACTGGCCACATCTTCAATTAACTCAGGCTTCAAATTTGATTTCAGTAAAACACTTAGGGCATCAGTTGAACACCTTTGAGTATGCCATCTTCCATTTACCATCGCAGCTTAAAGAGTTTTGCTTGTGCTCAAATCACCCCTGAAGGCAATCAGTCCAATTTTCCAATTAATTTTGACTTATTTGATTCGTCATAGCTGGAATAAAAGCGGCCATGAAATGTTGGTTTGGTTCGTGGAAAACTGTTGAATCGGTCAAAAAGCGTGAAAAGTGTAATGAATTATATAGGAACTCTTTTTTTTCTATTATATTCTTTCTGTTGGATGGAAATGAAAGTGCTATTCTTCATAATGCGATAAATGTGTAAGGGTGTGACCGTGACATCTGTATATCCTTCGGCTGAAAAACTTTTAAAATGAGAAATTTTTAAAAGGCTCTGCAATTGATTTATACTTGGCCTTAATTTAGTTTGATGTCTTTGAACTGTTGTTGATTTGATTTGTTTTGGATGTTTGGAAAGTGTTTGTTATTTTGAATTGATAGAGAAAGTATTGGAATGAAATATGTGAAAAACTAGTTTTGTGTGTAATTGAATAGAAAATTATTTCAAATAAAGCGAGTATATTTCCGATTTAATAAATGCTGATCAAGGTTGAAGATATTTGATATTTCAATAAAAATTTCAGAAATGGTTAGAAAATAGTCCAATTTATCTAATTCAAATCTACAAAAGGATTTTAACTTCAATTTTGGGTTTTTGAAGCGTGTCTTATTGTTACGTAGGTGTTTTTTTATTTCTTCATCTTATGAAATTTTATGCTGAAAATTATATAATTCAGGAAATTTTCAGCAAACTGGGGATCAGTGATACGATATAAAAAGACATGCGAAAAAAATAATGTCACGAATCTGTGTACCTACGTCCGAAGTTTGAAATTAAAAATGGGTTTTATCTACCTCCCTTGAGTAGGCTTATTTGCTCATACTTAATTTGCTTATATTTATATAAATAATAGAAAATTGTCCCAAGGTATGGCATTTTTTTGTTCCTAAATGATTGACAACCGTATTTAATTGTTTACTTTTAGTCAAGGAAAAATCAGACAAAAAGGACAAACTGACCATATTTTTAAAAAACTGAATGTTATTAAAGATGGTATGGAAATTTAATTTCCTTATATTGCAATCAAATAAATGATCTATAAATGGAAAAAAATCGTTTGCCATATAGTTCTATGTTTTTTAATTGTAATAATATTTTAAATGGTTATCAGGATATAACGAACGCTTCTTAATAAAATGTTTTGTTCTATGAATTCCGAAAAATATCAGAAAAATCACTATCCCTGCATTTCTAGCTGATCTTGATTCTTTTCTCTGCATATAATGTTAACTTACCAGACAAATTTACACTTGAAGAAAGGTTTCGAAAGGTTCTCTTTTTGTTAGGATAGTGCGACAAAAATAAAGACTATGAACGTCTACACTAAAAATTTGAACTTATTATAACATTGTGTTAAAAATCTGTGCAGTCGAGAAGTGAGGAACAAAATCACAAGCGTAGAACTTCTTGTAAGTGACGGTGATGTACTGTTTCCCATTTCAAGCACGCATAAAATTTTCCCATTATTTTTTATGGTAAGTCTAACGGACCATATCGCTTTTCACTTCAGAATTTTCACTAGAAGTAATAGAAGAGCTTGTTGTACAACTCAAATAAACTGATAAGGACTTGCGTGAAAAAAAATTAATTTTATTCAAGCTCCGCTACAAATCTATCATACTAACTAACAAACAACTAAACTATATCGATCTTTTGAAATTTTCGATCGATAAGCAACAATGGGAAATTTACTCACTCACAGATACTTGTACATTATATATCGATGAAATGGATAAATGATAATTTAATTTGTAAACACAGTTCGTCAGGTGTTTCAGAATGTTTACAAATCATCTCTACGAGGCTGCTAGAAGTTTCAATGGTAATCAAAGCAATTGGATCTAAAAAAGGAAGTATGCATCTTTTAATAATTCAAAGTTCAAAGACTCATTTCAAGAAATTTTTATTCTGTCCAAAAATCTATGGGTAGATAAAATATTGAACAGAATATTGAAGGATGTAACACTCACCATCCCCAAGCATTTTTGGCCAAGAATTTAAAAAAACTCGGAGTATGAGCCCTGTTATTTTGATATTATCTTATGAAGGGTAGATTGGCTCCCAGTGATGCATCCTGAATAATAACACCACCCTTGTTATTTTCTGGGTTACTCTTTCGTTTTAACGACTTTTGTTTAGGGCATTGGACTGAATGGGGTGGTATTTTGTAACCTTGGTACGTAAGAGTAGCATCTTACATACAGAAATGGCTATCAGGCCAGACTTGCCTACGTTTGGCTAAAACTCTAGACAGCAACGTAGTTGCATTAGATTCGCTGTCATTCAATTTGCTGTGTGAGTTAAGTTGTTACTTCTAATTTCTGGCCTGTCGCTCAACACATATCTTTGTCAGAAAATGTTGCAGCAGCCCCTGGATGGGCTACTCCATTTTCAAACACAAGCGAAAATAATAGCTTTGAAATGATTTCGTTTAACGATGTGCTAAACTTCAACCCTATCCACAACCGAAGTCAATTCAATCAACCCAAAAAGGAAGTGGATCAAGGTGTTCTAATATCCTTACAAAAAAATACTGTCACACCCGATCGGACGCAAAACAGCCATATTATCTCTACTTTATGTACTTGGCAGCTGCACCAAAGGAATTCCGTCAGAATTAGAAATCACCCTAGAAATACGAAAAATGTTACTGAGGACTTCACAAATAAAACCAAATACGCTGAACTGTATAGCAGCTGGTGTGTGCTATAGCACAAATATCCTTTTAAACTGTCAATCAAGGTCTCAAATATTCCGCTTGAGCTAACAAGACACGGGATTAAAGATCCTGAAAAGGCTAGGAGTTGTTACTTTCGATAGTTTCTCTGTAAAGTCTAAACCATGTTTTGAATGGGTAAAAAACTATCACACAGGCGCACTAGTCCTCTATCAACGCGTTTGTGCAATGTTGGTTGAATCATTCTTAAATTCACAGCAGATTTCTACTCCAATGGAAGAACATATCACCTTCATTTTGAAGTTGAAAAGCAATTTCGTCAAATCTCTCAACCTAGTCACCGGGGATGTTGCGTAGTTATCTGAGCACTTGCAACTTGTTTAAAAAATAGAGGAGAAAAAAAAAAGAGATTTTCATGCTTGATTTAAAATTAATTACTCTTATGAAATAAAAGCATACTTTGAGTACACGCAATGCAGCATATCACGCATTATTTGAAAATTGTCCAAACCCGAATAAATTCGACTAAATAAACAACTAGAAACGTATCAATATATTCAATAGCTACTATACTAATTCTTAAAAACAGAGTACAATCCAAATGATTTATAACAGTGATAAATTAATTAAAATAGACGCACTTTGCTTGGTGTCGGAATTATTTCAATTTTACTTTTTCCCGCCACATTATACCAATCCACAGCTCGGTGGTAGACAAGACTCCTAATAATCCTCAAACATCTCTCCAAAGACGTGAATTTATCATGTGTTATCTCCATGACCTATTAAGCCATCGAAAATAACCTAAAACTAGAGTTGCAGAGCTAATAAATCAACCATTGAATCAAACAAAAAACTTAAGCCAGTAACCCGATTTTCGTAAAGTGGATCGTTCGTGTCCTAGTTAAGCGTACTTTTGATGTTTTTCAGCTATTTTACCTGAAAATTGATTCAATAGACTTCCTGAATGCATTAAATAACCACGATTACATACATCAATTTTCTCAGCGCTCGTTTTCCGCCCGATTATCACATAAAACCATTACCTGGTTACCACACGTTCATTTCGTTCAGCCGACGAAGAAAAACCTCTTTTGTTAATTAATTTAATTTTCGTGCGAGTGTCTACGTGTGTGATTGCAATTTCCATAAGCCAACAGTCTGCATTGTCACTCGTGTCATTGTTGTGTCGTTGAATTGATGATGCTGATGATAATTATCACCTGAAGTTTTATTTGTTTTCAATTTACACCTGACGCCGATTGGCGGCACTTGGTCCACGCTTTTATTCATTCATGAAACTGAAATTTTCACTGATTCCGTTTGGTTGCCACGCATTGTTGATGCTGATGATGGTGCTGTCAATAGTGATTGTTGGTGCTTGGACTGTTACAGGCAGATATTGTTGGTATTGAGTCGAATATGCTGCTGGATCTGCTTTTATAGTCGGTTTTTTTCTTGCACAGCAATGCGATTTTCATGTGAGTTTTTTAATTCGTTTTTCTTCCGAGCGGTTCTTCTTTACAACTTGGATTCATTCATGGCGAAGATGATTTATTGTGCAGATAGTTTTCAAGGGAGGAGTAGGAAAGATTTTGTTGCGCAACATGTTCTCAGAGAGATTTTTATCTTGTATTCAATGTAGAGAAAAAAATTTAATGGTCTATTGTAATTGCTAAGAAGGTGAGAAGCTGAATTTAAATTATTTTTGCATGATTACATCGGAAAGATTTGTAAGTGTTGACAAACTTCATTTGAAGTAGGCAGTTGAAATCAAGGTTAATATAGTATTGGGTTTTTATAGGTACAAAAAACTGCAGCAGTTTTTCCTATAAAAGATTGTAAATTCCTTTTAAAAAGTATTGTAGAAGAAAATATCTACTTAACATTAGGAGGGTCGCGTCTGATCTGAGGGATCCACTATATGTGTTTTTATCTGTGAGTTGCAAGCGCTTTGATCCTGTGACTCGTCGTTCTCAGTATCTTCCTAAATCGCGTATCTACATTTTTCGGTTGGGTCGCCGCTGTAAAGTTTTGTGCATATTTCCAGGAATTCGGCATTAGATCTCGCTGATCCGACGCGACCTAGTATGTAAGCATTGTTGATTTGTCTCAAGTTTTTTCTTCTTCATGTAATATTGTGTACCTACCTACATAGTGCAATTCTTTTGTACCATGTTTTTGAAGTTGTATTATTTACTTATAAAATTTGGCCATAGATCCGATGCGACCTTTTATGATACATACATGTTGGTTTTCCCATATTAGTATTAGTCCAGTCAAATGGGAGTTTGACCGTGCATTTTGGGTAGGCAGATGTTTTTTAATGCAATGCGTGGGTAATGATATAAATAGCTTAAGATCAAGTTTCTGGGGTCGCAGCTCCTGTCCTTTGGGCTCCATCTTCAAAACAAAAGAAAATTGGGGCACCCTCATATCTCTGAAACCATGGCTTCCACAAGAAAGTTGTAAATGCTAGTCTAGTCGTAGGAAAAAAGCATTTTAACACCTGTTTATCTGGTCCTAAAATGCTTCTCTCCTATGACTTGTTCCCCTTCGAGACACAAAAACTCCCGACATGGTACCGTGATCGAAACAAGCAATACCGCAAACGTTTGGTGATAAAACTGTCTAAAAGTTATTTTCGAATGAATTTCGCGGTAATAGGGAAAACAAAGACATTGTGGCGCGCGAAGAACGATCCCCCTCTTCAATATCGTTTTTGGCGTGGAACTCTTTTAATATTGACACCGCGTGAAAATGATGTGTCCATAACTTACTGCAAATTGAATTTTACACAAGTTTATTTTAATAAACTCGGTCATCCCACTTTTTTTTGTGCTCAAGATGGTGCCAAGGGGATTGGTCTGTGATCGTCTCGCAGATCTTATGCGACGTTCTATGTAACTATCAGGGGTGCGACCTTCCTTAAGTTAAAAGACTGTATGTTAAAAAATTTCAATGATCAGTAAATATTCGACTATCGAAATTTTTTGAAACACGGATAAACTTTAAGGTACCAATTTGAAAAACTTTTACAATAACACTATTATAAAGAGTGGAAAATTCTAAAGTTTAAAGCTTTAAACAATTTTTATATGTAAAGGAAAAATCAACACAATAACACGTTCATAAAACTTCATCATGTTAGTATCAAAATGACTGTAGTTTATGTTGGTTAGAATACTTAATAGTACAAGATACTATATAAAAATCCATGCCACTCTTAGTCATATCTTATCGTGCAATTTAATTTTCATATTGCTTACATAAATATGAACTTGTTGAAAGTTGATTATTTCGTAAGGAATTTGATAACACCGAAAAGATTGGTAATCATTCGCGAACTCAGTTATATGACATAAATTTAAATGCTACTGTATAATTCAAATAAATGATAAATGCCCAAGCTGATTAAGTCATTACAATTTCAAACCGCAGTGGCATCCATAAACATGACAACATCAATAACAAGCTTCACATACATATTTCCACATCTTCATTAATCATCATAATGAGATGTACCGACAAGTGTATATTTATGTATCTCCGGATATTATATCTCATATCTGAATCAAATTGCGGTTGAAAAAAATCTCTTGTAAATTACCATTTCTTCTGCAAAGCAGCTTAATCGAGCCAGAGGCACACGTGTAACTTTCTTAAGTCCAAATCGTTTGCGAAAAAACCCTTCTGAACTTTTAATGAAACCACAACAACTGTTGCAGATCATCAACACACACTGGACAATTACATTTCGAATACAGCGTCCATTAAAATTGTCTTTCGTCATCTATGATAATTGCCGGCAATCGTCGGACGATAGACCGTGGACCATAGATCGTGGACCTCATCATTAAAGACACTCCACCAGATTCCTTTTAAAATGTTGCAGCTCTTACTTAAAAAGTCGTGATAAAGCGATTTTGTTTGTGAATCCGTCCAAACTGTGGTGCGAGATGTATGTATACAATATAATGTTATATATAAAGTTTGTGGTGATGAAGACGTTGCGGTTGGTCGTAGTTTCTCTAGGAAAACTTCAGCAGATCATTAGGTTCCAAAACTCAGATGTACGAGCTTCAGAGTAGAAAAAGATCATGACCCTGTTATGTTGTGCACTTTTTTGAGGACGGACGCAATGAAGAGCACCCATAATAGAATATGACAAATAAGAAAAATATAGTGACGGTTAATGTAGGACAGAGTCATTTGCGAAATTTTGATGATGATTCAAAATTATCAATTAGAGGAAATTGATGGAAAGTGTAATTTCATTTATCTATTTTTTCGTGGTTAAGGTCGCGAAAAGTTCAAGAAGAAATTTCAATAAAACCATGATTTTAACTGCTTGTTAAAGTTAATGCGTTTTTCTTTTTGACTTTTGTATTTTCAGAAAAGAAAGCCTGTCTAAGATAGTTTCACATTCAATTATACATACATTTACGTCCGGGACATGAAGATACTGATTTAATAAATATTTACTTGATTTTCCATGAAACAAATTTTTTCCATAAACCAATCTATCTATGAATTACTTTATTCGTTATAACCGCTCATTGAACATTGAGTCCTTGTTACGAAATTTTCACCTATTCCATTTTATCAGACATACGGATACGATAAATATGATTCTTTTGAAAGTAAAATCAGATTATAAATAAAAAGAAAGCTTTTGATTGTTCTTCAGCCTCGTCATTGTTTTGTTCAGTGTTGATGCAGTGACTGATCCAGCGCGACTCTAAAGTGAAGGAAAGATTGTTCCGATTCAATTTTCAATGAATCCTTATTATAGATTTGAGTTGAAAGGGATATGATGAACTCCAGAATGAATTTTGCATGTCACTTCTATTAAATATGTCCTTTTGTGGGCCTTGTTCATAGATGATTTCGGTAAGATCTTTCATATATACTGGGCATAACCATATAAATGACCAAAGATAAGATATGAGCGGGAGATACACCAGGAAGGCCTTGCTACCGTTGTTCAATGTCTCCGTGAGTTATCGCCTTCACGTATCCGAGTCCAGCATTATATCCTACAAATTCTTAGTTTCATCAGGAAGCAAAACCTATTGAAACATTTATGTCGCGTCCTGACTCAAAGGTCTATTATATCAGAATCACAGAAAACGAGTACTCATGTGGCTTACCTTCAGTTATAACAACGTGAAGAGTTTGTGAAAACGTAATGGTTGTTGTAAAGTACGTAGAATAAATTTAACCAGTTTTCTTTCAATGATCTTGGAAGATGAAAACATTTTAATATTTCTTTTTAAAAACCCACCAATAAATATTTGAGAGATTACAACGAATAAGAGGGAAGTAGTTTTTTGACTACTATAAAATTTTGTCATAGCAAAATTTCCGTAGTAACTAAGCTTAACTGTTAGGGCCTGGCTGCTCGAAGAAGCAAACTTGGCACGTACTGTGTTCCAAAGGCACGAAGTAGATCCTCAACACAAGCCATGAAACCTTGAGTTTCATCGTTTCCGTACTGACGAGACACTGTCTGATCGGTAGACATGCAGAAAGATTGGGTGTCCCTTTCAACGATTTCTGCTGAAGTTGCAGATCAAAAGACGAGAAAGAAACAATCCAACACTTTCTGTGCAAATGCCCAGCATTGTCCAGGAAGCGCATGCAAATATTGGGCTCGCATTTCCTGGACAACCTCACGAAGGTACCTGATTTGGATATTAGCTGCATAGCCAGCTTCATACGAGAATCTGGATGGTTCTCGTCATCCCGCAAGTTCTAGTGCCACCCTAAGTTTCTGTGGTACCACAATGGTCCCATCGTAGCCTAAGTGAACCACCTTTGGATAGAGGGGGTTACCCCTACAACCAACCAAACATAACTGTGGGTAGGCGACTATCATTACTTATTTAAAATCTTATTCAGATTATATGATTTTTCATGAAATTATTTCTAAGCTTACTAGTCCAGAAATCGTTTTTAAACATTGTGTTAGGAATCATTTGCTTACCTGTAAAGAAAAGAAGAAAAATTTTGGGTTAAATTCATGAAATATCGATTTATAATATCACATGTAATATAGTGAAGCAACTAACTATAAATAAAGACATTTTTTAATCTTGAAAAATATGTAAAAAGTGAACATTTTTTACTGAAAAGGATTAAAGTTAATGGAGTCTAGTTTATCAACTTCAAAAACTTTTGCAGTCAGTTTTTAATATTTTTATAGAATAACGCTTGACCATCTAAAGTCCGATAAACCGATTTTTCGGTATTACATTTATTTAAAGTAAAGGAGATAGTACCTCCTATTTGATGAAATAAGTTTCTGCTAAAATGGCACGAAAGTCAACAGGAAAAAATTGGTTAATAAAACAAAACTCGTCCATAAAACTTCAAGGAAATGCACAGATTATTCAAACCAAATTCTGTAAAATTTAGAAAGACTATAAAGGAAACCGCAGTATTTACCAAATTCTATTGCTGTGAATTTGTTTCAACCAATTCAAAACAGAAAAAGTCATTACAATAAATATGACTGATAGAAATTGCAGTAACCAATTGCTGACATTTTTATGAAAAATTCACATTGCTATTATCCTTAATTTAGTAAACTTATTTTGCCGAATGTTTTTATTGTTTGCGGAGACATTTTTCAAGTCTGCCGTAGATGAGCGTTTGTAAAGTGAGCGTTGACCTATCTCATGTCTGCGCAGATGTTTGAAGGGTCACAACAGACATTTAACCACATTTATATAATTTTATAAACCAACGCAGCCATATGGTAAGTCTGCGTAGTCATTCAATAAAGTCCAGCCAATCCTAGGTTAAATTTCTTGTTTATTGCCTCACTCAGTTTTTTTTCTTTTGAAAGCTAGATGCAATTTCATTCGACCATTTGCTTTATTATTCAACATAACTAACAAGAATAATTTATAACAAGAAACTAAATATTTAAGACTGAAATCTACAGCCAATCAATCAAAGGGTAACACTTAAAGTTAATCAATATTGTCTAACGATTGAAAAAAGATTCAACCAAAAAGCAAATTTGTTGAGCCCAAATTGCCGGTATGCAACCAATTAGAAAAATTAAGTAGACTTAAGTTTATTAAAAAGTCGTGTTGTTGCTTTTTACCAAAATATTTTGTATTTCCTCAAATACGTATTTCGGTTGCTACTTGCCACCTTCTTCAGTGTTTTGTACATGAGAGTCTTGTACACGACTTTTTAATAATCTTAAAACACCACCAAAAGACGCTCAAAACACCCAAATAAGTAGACTTGTTAAAATCTAAACATTTCTTCTAAAGTATTTGTTGTATGCCATCAAAATGTCTTCGTTACAAATGAAAATAATTTTTGAGTAGCGCATCTAATTATAACTTCCATGAAAGCTGTTTATTTTAACATAATATGTGCCACAAACTGAATGCCCAATTTAAATTTTGTAGCGTGATTTGTTTTTGGTTTTGTGGTTAATAACTGTAGCTTATTTATGGGCATCACATAAATAATAGTTGCAGTTTGTCAATGAAGAACACTACAGAAAAGCGCAATGCATTATTATGATTAAAAATTTTGAAAATAAATCATATTTTCAATTTAAAGAAACCAGTTCGGTGATTCATGCGAATTTTCGTATGATAATAAAATCGCCAGGATAGAAGCGATTGTCACCAAAAACAAGAGAATATCAGTTCGGGTTTCGGGATTGTCCTGAGCAATCAGACATTTCAAAAAGTTTTCCGCAATGAATAATGGTCCAGTATTTACATACATTTTTCCTGTTCAAAATTCAACTAGTCCAAAATTTAAAATCAACTGATCAATAACATAGTTAACAATCATCTAATTGCACTTAGAGAAGTATGAAGTGGAATGCCATTATTGTGAGAAAAACTATATTAAGTGACGAAACTACTTTACTTCTACTTTGGCGGCTACGTTAATTTCGTATCGAAAAGTGACTGTTTTCCACGGCAGAATTTCAGGGCCATTTTTTCGGCAAATCAAGCCAATAATGCAATTAATGTCAATAGTGAAAAATTCCGAAGTATACGACAACTGGTTTTTGTTGCACCAACAGGATGAAAATGTCCTGCACTCTAACCATGTTACTTTGTTTGTGAGAGTGTCTTAAATAACTGTAAAAAAAAATCTTTTTATTGTATCATCAGCAAAATTGATTAAACGATCTGCAAACACATCATTTTCGCCAAAAGAACCAAATCTTGCAGTTCAGCATGGAGTTCTTTTCACTAATATCGTTTATCACGTTACATTGCATGATGTCTACTTTAAAATTAAAGAAAAAGTATTGTATCTTAATGTGTAAAGTGTACTTAATTGAACGCGGCATTCATTCTGCGACACTACATACACCATGAAAATATAGTAGTTCCAATTTTAATTTAATTGAAAAATTCAAACCTTACTGGTTTTTTATGCCCAAGATTATATTGAGTTTATTTTTGATGTTATTTTTGAATCAACGTTCGTAACAACTAGTGAGAAGGTTTCAATTTTTTGTAGAATTATATACAGATTGTTTTATTTGATAAAAAAACATAGGAAACATATCAAAGAACATAAAATTAATCAGTTTTTGCTGAATGAATTACGATGAATTTGTTCCATTGTTAGATTACCCCGCTTGAGCTTTAAAAAATTGTAACGCTGAATTTAGCATTTCAATGAACATCCGTCGAGTGAACATACCGAAAAATCTTCAAAATCTGCGGATAGTCAATCCATAATTGCTACAAAATCAATCTTCATTAAATGCATCCAAAAATTAGCGCCAAGTCAACGGTGAAGGTCGTTTAAAAATACAGCAGCATCGAGGCCAGAGCTTCTGCTTCTACTTCTGCTTCTTGCAAGTAGCAAATCACTCCAAAGAGCGTCCTAAAAGCATCACCATGTCTTGAGGCAACATTAATATCCATTAGGCGGGAAACGTATCCAAGCAAAAATATAGGTAGGTAGTAGACACAAGCATGACCATAAAAACGTGTGTTAATGACATGCCAGGCTTCGGTTCTTCTTTGATATCTAAAATTGTTTGATTGCTATTGCAGCTGTCCAAAAATTCCGGATACTCTCTTCACCTTTGGCATCAAGGTTGATTCTTTTTGCGGATGGGAAGTCACGGCACAAGTTGCGCGAAAAACAAATCAAAGATATTCGGGATGGCACTTCACGCAAAAAATAGATAAGTTGTTTGAGGTGCCGATGAAGAAAGCTATTGTTCTGAAGATGTGTTTGAGTGTGATTTTATTGCGGATGATGGTTTATAGAAACAGAAATGTAGGAAACACTGAATTTGGGTCCACAATTTATCAACCGGACAATAGACTCTCATTTACTGCCAAAAATTAAACAGAGTAGCTGTGTTTCTGGTGCTATAAATTTTCCTCTTCTGGAACAATCGTTTTGGAATTGACTTGCTCGGTGCAGATGGACTGATTTAAATTAAATTGCTCTTGTTGCAACAACTTACTCAATGTTGTGCAACCAAAATATATCCGGAAAACATGCAGAACACTATGTTGAATCACATCTTCAAAAAAATATATCAACCATCTTATAATTGAAAAATATCCAACACCCAAAAAGTGATTCGATTGATACTTGATTGATTTGTAATTCATTTGATTCGGCCCTTGAACCACGCAGAACAATGTTGCATTGTGGATAAGTGAAGGTTTTATGCCGGAGATTCGACACTTCAGATACGAATTGGGATTGGATTGATGGTCGCGTGAGCTGAATGTTCGCTACTGGTATTTTTTAGGATGTTTGGAATCATTGAAAGTATCTGAATGATGAAACTGTGCTTCGTGAAAAAATACAAGCTTATTTGAAATTACAGGAGATTTGATGCGGTGCGCAATCGCGGAGCCTAAAATGGACAAAACAACATTCGAAAAGTCGTACATATGATCTGCAAATCTCTTTGCAGATCTTATGTTCTGTTACTAGTGCATTACTGGTTGTGACTCTTGATTAAATGCTTGAGATGATCACCATCATATGGCCTTAAATATACTCTCGTTCATGAGCACAATTTTTGACCTATTAATTTACTAGATTTTAGTCGTCAAAACTATTTTAGACGAAAAGATTTTGTTTTGCGACGAACTAAATTATCAATCTAGATTTTCGAAATATGGATCTATTTCATTGAAGCGATGGGTGATAAATTATAAAAAATAACTAAGGAAAATTAGCAAAGAATGATAGAAATTTTAAATTAAAAATCGATTCAAAAAATGATCCATTGGTATTGGTCGATTTTCGGCTTTATTGATAATTGAATCTAAGTTACGTACTACTCATTTTAATATAAATTTGGTGTTTATAAACAGTTTAGATAATTCTACACAAAAGCATTTTGTGCATTGGTTAAAGAAAGTTTTTGAAAACATTTTCAAAAATATTGATATGTTAAAAATATGCAATTTAGTTTCCAAATTTAGGAACTATAAAAAATAATGGGTTTCGGACAAACCCAATAATTTTTCTTTTTAAAACTAACAGAGAGAATTCGTGGGTTAATTGGAAGCATAATCTGCCTCCTTGAGGTCTTGTATTTTGAAAAAATCAATCGAATTTTATTTCATATGATAGTATAGTATTTCAAGAGTATCTACGCCAACTTTCAAGTAAATTTGAACTATATTAACGAAGCTATAGAGATATGAATACCGTGTGGTCAGTACGTGCACTTCGCCTTACCTAGCATATTATACCCATCTACCGCGTAAACTCAGCTCCTTTCTTTTTCATCAAACATCACAACATCAAAAGGATGCTCTGCACATCGCAAATGAGGCGAACACGAATTACTGTATGGACCTGGAATCGACGACTCGATGTAAATCCCTTTAAAATAACTTTAATTCATTAAATCGCGGTAAAAAAAACTTTAAACGCGTTTTTTTCGAAACTTTGTTTTTCCGTGCGGTAGGCACGATTTCTCGAGAACTAATCAAGCGATTTTGCTGAGTTCCTCTTTATAGTATTGACTCATGCTTGAACGAAGGGATTTTCATTCGGTTGACTCGTTTTTGTTTTATACGAAAAAAATATTTTAAAAACGATGAGAATCGAAAAAAAATTCAATTCCTTCGTTCAGGCGCGAGCCAAGGGCATAATCTATAAGAAAAATTTTGAATTTTTGATTTCAGATGAATCTGCACTGAAATATTCTGCCTACTACAAAAAAAGGTTGGACGAAGAAAACTCCAGGAAAATTGACAATTTTTAATATTTTTAGCTGAAATTTTTTTACGACTTCTTGTAATGCTTAACTTTTATGTGTGTAAATTAGTGTTAAATAGGATATATGCTTGATTTTAAAGTACAATTTTTTGAAAAAGTTTTTTTTTTTTACTTCAAGACCTATATAACCCCTTGAGTTCCTTAAACTATAGGACCCTTTTATTTTAAACATGGAAACATGGCCCTAAAAAACGTTTTTCATATTCCATTTTTCTTTTGTTTATAAAAATCTCTGTAAATAAAATTGAACAAAATGGCTCGGCAGACTATGTATAAATTTTTTGATTGATTGATCAAAATGTGCAAAAAATTTTTTATCAAGGTTTGTCAATGCTTATGTATCACTCATAAAATCAATAGTAAATACATAGCGCTTATCATAAAATGAATCAGCAATCGGTAGCAATATACTTTTGTACACTTTTTCTACGAGGTGTGTCTAATAGTTCGCGGAATTCCCTCCCCACGGTTTGTTGTGGAATAGTGGGGGCAAGCCAGTGACCTCGCCCCACTCTTTGTACTCTAACTGAACCTCAGTCCAAGTTTCATCGGCTTCTGAGTCTGTTGTGCGGTTGTGTGAATTTTTTTCATAACCCTTTCTAAGTATCGCGTCGCCATCATAGAGATTTCTTCTAATGAGGAACAGCGAATCATCATTGAATATCTCACAAAACTTGGTCAAACTCCTACTCAAATTTTGACGGACTTGAATACAGTTTATGGAGATGATTCCTTAAAAAACTGCTATTCACAAGTAGGTAACTCGATTCAAGGAAGAACGGGACAGTGTGAGGGATGACGAACGAGAAGGACGTCCTTCCACTTCGAAAACTGAAGAAAACATTGATCGCATAAGACATGCAGTGTTGCAAGACAGACGAATATCTATCAGACTGTGTTCTGATCATCTTGGTTTAAATAAGGACACTGAGCACACAATTCTGAAAGAAAATTTGGGAACGAAAAAACTGTGGGTCAAAATTGTTCCAAAACTTCTGACAGAAGATCCAAAAAATCGAAGAATTCAATGCTGTGAAGATTGGCTTTCTGCTGAACAGGACACGGATTTTCAAAATGCTACTTCGGGGACGCCATTTTGGGGACGTTGAGAACATTAAAAAGGAGATGACGAGGCTACTGAACGACCTGACTGAAAACATGTTTTCAGCAGTGGAAACATCGTTGTAGCAAGTGCATTACATTAAGGGGGAATATTTTGAAGGGGACATTGTACCATTACAAAATTAATTGTAAAATAAAACGTTTATAAAAAAATTCCGCGAACTTTTTAGACACATCTCGTATTAATTCTCATAGCTTTTCTTTTAAAAAGGATGATACCGACTTGACTTTACAAATGTAATTTAAATTTATGGAACGTATTAAAACGATATTCGATATCCGAAGAATGTTCAACGGAAATGAAAGGCATCTATTCAAAATTAAGTTTATCAAATACGATTGCAATAATCTTTGGTTAGTTTTTTTCAAAATTCGTTTGCTAGCTCTATTCAAAAAGTATTATGAAGCATATATGTATATTGACGTATCTGCAAATTTTCAACTTTTTGGGTTAGTTAGCTGCTGCTTCAGGCTATTATCACGTTTATCAAATTCATACAAATGCTTACGGAAATTGAAAATATTTTTTTTGGAAATAAACTTTTGATGCAAAGTTGCTTATTTCTGAACCTCATTTTTGCTGATGACGTTTTAAACTTAGCTTGGATATAACTCTTTTAGGGAATATCCCCCAAAATGCTTCATATTGCGATCGACACTATCTTTTCTTGTAAGCTTTGTGGTGGATCCTGAGAATAACACTGTTTTTGTCTAATCTAAAACTGTCCATTTGTCGTGAAACATTCTAAAAGTGTCCTAACTAAACAAATGAGTGCAACGAAAATGTTCTAAAGAAGATAAATGCATGTTAATGTGAAAAATAAATCTTCTCTTTAATTTATTAACATGCTGAAAACTCGATCTGTTCAACATAAAAGAGAAAGTAATATAAATTTGAAAAGTTGAGTACTATTTCCATCAATATATGAAAAATCCAAGAAGTAATAGTCACTAATTTGTTACTTGTTTCTGTATGTTATTCACTAGACAACTTTTTCTTAAACGCAACTCATTACGTTAGATAACGAATCCATCAATTTCAGATTCATTTAACTCATCAAAAGTCCAAGTTCATCACTTCTTTAGCAATTCCATTTGCGCATTCAGCAAGTGAAAGTAATTAACCGTAAATGAATCGTTTTCTGATTATTGCCAGCAGCTTTCAGCTAAACTAAACTAAAACATTAAATTCCTTTTCAATATTTTCTTCCATTGTATCCCAAACAAAAATCTATTTTGTACTCGAATCAAATCGTTTACAATTGCCCTTAAGATATTATTGAAAATGTAACAGCAAGCACTCGTATCTGATGTACGAGATTTTGCTTTATCCTTTTCATCAAGCAGATAATGCTCCCTTTATCTGTTATATGACCCATATTCCATTTGAATTCAAACAAAAAAGTTTCAAACGGTGTTTAGTGAATGTATATCCAATCCAAAACTTCGGATATTACATAAACACTTGGATTTTAATTAAAACCATTATAGCGTGTAAATCCCAACACTTTTCTACCTTACAGCTGCTGAGTCACTTTGTACCACGAATAATAGATACGGCTCCAAGTTAATTGGGTGAACTTCGCGAAACTCAATTATAAAACAGCTAGGCGAGCGCCACAACCACCCAAAATACAATGTAACGTCTGTTTAGATACTCTGCACAAGCTCAACACCAAATGTTTACACCATTCACGAATTGCTTAGCGATCAGTTTGCTCTCAAAATTATGAAAATATCTTAAAAGTGGATTTTAATGGTCCAACACCTGATCAGATACATTTCACAGTTCGTTTGCTCAAGACTGAGGTGCCTTTTTCGAGTCGTCTTGTAATTTCACTGTTCAAATTGAAATTACAGGTATTTGTGCTGAACGTGGAGTTGAAAATTCATAATGAGCAACCATTGAAGCCATCAATTAAACAGCGATTGAGTTGATTTCGTGCTCCCGAAAAAAAACATGCAATTGATGAAGGAAAATAGCCGCAATTTGGCCAGGGTGGAACGTGGAGGTATTATTCACGACAAAAGCTACAAACTTGCTTGGGGATGTTTATTTCTCGTTGAAATCAAAACAAAAAAGGTTGAGGGGTTTATTTGTACTGTGGAAATTGCACAGCTGCTTGTGGAATGGAGGTAGTAGATATTTTGGTTAACTGGAGTACCACGCGTGAAGTATTGTAAGCTCTGAAGCGAAAGCTGTTGTGAATCAGTATTCAAAAGATTTTGATAAGATTGCTTTCACAATTTTGGTAATTTGCAAATAATTGCAATTGCACTTGGTTGCAATGGTATTTGTTACTTGCATTTGAAGTTAAAAAAATATTATACTTGTACTTATGAAAAGTTTGCCAGTGTGAAAACCCTACAAAATAACATCAAAATAGAAAATTTAATGTAATAATTAGCATGGCAATTTCTTATGTTGCAACTACATATTCAAATTATTTAAAAAAAACGATCGCACCGGGATCATTTGTTAACAAAGATTTCTTCGTTATATATGTCATATCTTTTGTTCTCTAAATTTTCGTTTACAAATTTTTTCATACTTTCTCCAAACCATTAGCGTACATCTGCGAAGGTTTTAAATAATAATGGGTCCGTGACATTAGAAAACCTCAATGCAAACTAAATAAATGTTATAGAATTTTTATCAAAGACATAAAATATTTTATTGTAGCTTATTTACAATAAAACAGCAATTAATTTGATGTATTTCGTAAATCTGTAAAAACTAAATAAAAAGTGAAAAATTTCACACATTGATCAAACTTGGAAATATTTTACTATCATAAAAATACTCATTTTGACTGTTTATCAAATTTATTGTGAAGTGACATTAATTGACTGAATTTTTAAAAAAAATCTTCATTGATTATTTTTAGATTGAGAAAACTAAAATCACGGTTTTTGCAACCTTTATATTATTCAATTTTTTTGAAGGCTTTGTGGATATTTCCGCTCGTTAGTTAGACGAATGCTTTTACCTTTCATAATAAAAAAATATCAATGTCTTTTAAGGTGGTACTACCGGTCATAATTTTGAAAAATCTATTTATCATTTTTCAGTTTATTATACCTTCAGAAATCACGTCTCAAAATTTCATTAAGATATTCCCAAAAATAAAGAAGTTACGACAGTTTGAGCGAAGACGCCTTTTTAGCTTGGTAAGTGATATTTTCGGTAATCAAAACTTTAAACGCGTTTTTCTCGAAATGACGTTTTCCAACTGCGGACACTTATTCTCCGGATTGGCCGAACCGATTTAAATCAAATTTATTGTGCTACTTTATTCAAGTATTTTGTGTGGTAATCTACCACAATATAGGCCAAAATTTAAACCCAAAAAAATTGGCAAGCGAAACAAAGTGAAAAAAGCAATTTTTCGATAAAAAAATTCAAACAACCGTTTTGGTCATTTTTTCAAAATATTGTTGTAAATTACTACGTAAGAAGCATTCCGCTTTAAAGTGCGCAAAAAGTACCTGGAATCGCTGACTAACTAGTAAGTTATAATAAAAGCTAATAATCAATGGTTTTTTATCTCCTGCAAACTTTAAACGCGTTTTTCTTAAAGTAGTACTTTTTCAACTTCCGTATTAAATATCTCAAAAAATATAGAACCGATCCGACTCAAATTTATACGACATCTACAAAAGAGTATTATCTACTCGGTGAGTGAGTGTAGTTTTCGAGAAATAATTTCGTTGATATTGTTTAAAACGCGACTTTTTGGAAAAATAATCGATTTTTTTATTTAGTCTAAAATTAATGTAAAAATTACATTTTTTTTTATAAATTTTATTGGTCAACCTATGAACTAAACATCTCATTTACATATTTTTTCTTCTGAATGTTACAGGATCTCCGGAAATGGCGTTAAGTTGTACGAGGCATTTTTTTCATTCGCATGCATCGCCGCCATTTTGTGTTGAAAAATTACAAAAAAAAAATATTTTCAATTATTTTGAGACATGTACTTTAAAGATTTCATGTTTAAAATCTTCTGAATAAACAACATATATTTTTTAAATCAATCTGAAATTGACCTTTTTTTTAAAATTTTACACCTTAAGTGGTGTATCCTTTGTAAAGTTTCTTAACAGAAAGACGAAAGAGGAACATTTTATGAGAAAGTTTTTGTTGAAATTAATGTTGTGCTTAAAATGCTTATAATACATTTAAAAAAATCAACTCTACTGTAGGTCACATCATCAGGAATCGCTGCGTTATTGTACTCATATGCAATAAAGCTCGCAGAATGTGTCAACTTCAATCTATTTTCCACACCGGTTTTAGGAACAAACAAAACATGAGATTATGAAGAAACGAGAGTTTTTGGATGATTTAAGACCTTATTTTTTAGGGTAACAACGAAGCATCAGTAACTGTTAGAGTTGAAGTGTTCAAAAACTTTGTACTTTAAACTGTGGAAAAAAACCCCAAAGTAAATGACTGTTCACGACATTTGCTAATATGAAATATGAAATTTATTTTCAATCCAAAATGGTTATATCTAAAGAAATTGACTATCTTTTCTTACCTGTTTTCTGGAAAAATAATGAAATTTTTCTTGTCAAGCAAGCGATATTAGTTCATGATGCTAAGTCTCATTTTAAGTGATTGAACAAAATGGGACCTAATTTTGAACCCTATGGGTCCCCTGAAGTATGATGATATGGACACAAGCAGATTTCGTTAAAGGCTTTTTCGGAACTTTTGAAAGAAAAGATATGAATTGGATAGACTCAGAGAAGTACTCCTGGAAGGCAATTTTTCAAAAAATGTAAGAGAAGGTACAAATAAATCAGCGAAACTGCTGAAAACGTTGTGGAAGAAAAATCACGAATGAACCCAAATTGAACAGGGTATTTTTGACGCTGCAAGAGAATGCTATGAACTATCAGAACAATCAGATTAAGCGAGAAAAGAGGGTTAGGCGGTTCAAAAAAACGATTTTTTTATTTCATAAATTGTTAGTAAAACTATTGAAAAATATGCTCCTAAAATTTTAAATGGAAATTTCGACTCGTTATATTCTTATAAGCCATTAAAGTGAGTAGCTCTTCTTCAGGCCCCGAGCGCTACTATTTTTTCAAACGCGTTTTTCCAAAACGACTTTTTTAGAACTTGTGTACACGCTAGTTTGGAAAGTTTTCAACCAATCATTTTGTAAATTAGCAGTTACTTTCTCCATAGTATTGCGCTCTATATGAACCTAAAATCAAAATATTATCATTACCTAAAATAATTTCTTTTGCAAAAAGTTGTAAAAAATGGCAAAAAATCATGCTTTTTTGTTTTGACCCCTGTAAAAAATTCAGTTTTCTATTTTTTTGATAACATTTAAGATCATACAGAAGAGAGACATATAATAAAAGTAAATTACAACCTTGTTTGATTTCAAATGAAAATTGCGGCTTCCAGAATGTACGCAAAATGCTGAGTCTGATTATGACCAGCAATATGGGGTCGCTAATATCTTCGGTGGTTTTCAAGGAAATTCTTCAAAAATTTTATAGTATATACTTAAATATATGTATAAAATATACTCAAAGTTTTAATAAATTATATTCATTTTTTATACTAGAAAAAAATTCATGAAAATCATTAAAAAACCGCTGTCCTAACCCTATTTCCTTCCTTAAGCAAACAGAGAGCGGTGAAAAAACAATGGATAATACAGAAATGATGAGTGTTTTTTTCTGCACGGATACTAAATTGGCAAATTTTGAAGGCTACGAAACAGATTAAATAGATTTCACGCTCAAGTTGAAAAGTAGAATAAATTTTAAACTACGAGTTGAAAATTACGATTCAATAAATATGTTTGCGACCTCATCAGAATCAGTCAATTTATGATGAGCTGATGAAGAGTTTTTCAATCCTAAGCTTAGGGTTGGAAGTTGATATAGCAAAAACTATAGTTTGAAGCATGTAGAGCAAATATCAATTTCGACAAATAAATGGGACAACATATGTTCAATTCATTCTAGTTGATACCCTCGGAAGTACAATCATCCGATATCAAAGTTTAGAGAATAAAATTGCGGAATATTTCATGTGAATGATAGTCGAAGAAGTAGATAAAACAATACTACTGTTTTTATTAGAGTTTCACGAATTTCAGCTGCAGAAAAACGCTTAAACTTAGCAATATTAGCAGCCGATCACTTACGTCCTTGACCCTGTCTACGACCTGCAAATTATGAGCAACAAATTGTCCAAGAAAAAGAGCTCACCACTATTTTTTCGGTCTACCTAAGAAGGGCAGTAGAACGAAAATTCTATCAAGAAAACATACAGTATCAACTCGATGCAACCGAACAATTTTCGGTTGCAACATTCCATTCACATCAATCATAATCATTGGTTTCTTAACTCCCCCAAAAGCGACAAAAGCTTACCAGCACTATTAAACAATTACTAATGACAATTACCGGCTAGTTAAGGCAACCTAAATTGTTCAGACACCAACAATAAATCAGTATTGCCGCAAGCCCCTAGGTATTTATTGTTTTAACCGAATCATAGTGGCAAAGAAACAGTATTGTTGTCGCCGGGGGAGTTTCAACAGCAACATTATAAATGGCCACGGCGGCTCGGCGCTAAGACTATGTTAGACTATGATAAACCGCTCGAGCAGCTGAAATAATCATCTGCGAAAATAAAAATAGTCAAACAAAAAGCCTTTATCAATATCAAGAGATCGTATTTGCATATTTCATGCAAAAGTGCAATGAAAATGTTTATTTCGAGAAAAGAAAACAAATACATGAAAAACCAACAAAAGTGTCAAGGTTTAGTCTGGAATATGCAGCCGTGTATCTAAGCAACAAGCAACAAATAAAAGATTGTTAACGTTAATAGTGCGGAAGAAGTCAAGTTTGAAACGAACCAAACTAACGTGAGATGTCTTCGTTCACAGCTTGTTGAAACAAAAAGTGTTTAGTTTTCCGACAGTGTAAGATGAGGTTGTTGGGCAAACTCAAGATTGGGAGTATCATTGGATAAAGATTTCGCATAAATTTTCTGAAAAAGATTTAAAAAACGTTGCAACCGTTTTAACAATTTATGAGAAATGCATTGAATCACATTTCGGGATGTGAATGAATATGTTAGTTTGATTGTTAGTTATGATTGCCAAATCTTTTGTTCAATTTAAAAAGAATGTAACTCAAGATGAATCCGAATCATTAACAAGCTTATCGTCATTTATGAATGCATCATACCTGAGATATAGAATACGAAAATTGTGGCCCTAAAACTGGTTGATTCACAAGCCTGCGACTGAAATTTTTTAAGTTGAAAAGTTTTCGTGTACGCTGAAACAATTTCATGAGAAGCATAGCGCACAAATGCCATTATTAGTCTATTGATTTTTAATTTTCATTTCAATTTCATTGAAAATATTCAATTACGTTTTCATTCCAGAACAATCAGAACTACTGTCGTGCTCGTGGTGTCCTTAAAATGATCAAATCGAGCTGAGACTTCTTCGCCGAATTCATTTCACGGTGATTACCATCCAGCCTAAGCAAATGCCATCATCTTAGCTATTACCATCATCAGACGAGTCCAATTATTTGTGTTGTCAATGCACTTGAAATGGGGAAACATGATGCGGTTCATAACTGACGCCAATAAATGTGAGCATCGTTGATCCACTCCGCAGTCGGACATGGAGGAATCATTCCGTAACCTCCTCAGGAAAGTGTCCGTTCTTGACATTTTGTCTTGCAACCTTAAACATACTATGCTGCCGTTCCATCTTCAATAGCGAGTGTGCACTCTAACCGTATCTATCTATTTATCTTTATACTTAGATACCAAGACATCTTACCAGCGGAATTAATCATCTTAAATGGTTAGTTTTCCAACTGTACTTTTCGCACAACTTATACTTAATATGTGAATATATGGAATAGCTAAACAAACATTTATCGAATGGCCAAACTGGTTTCAGTTGATAAAAATTCTTCTTGTTCATAAAACCGATGCTGTTTTGGTCGTCTTCAAAGTTATTGTGGTGGATTTCATGACGATGATGATAATGATGATGACTTCAGGTAGTAAAGTGAATCTGGTGTAATTGTAAGTGGTTTATGAGAACGTGACTTTTGATTGTTTATGAAAGTGAAGAAGAAATTAAGTTGTTCAGTGGTGCTTTATGATTCAAGTAAGAAGCAATTTCGTGTGTCTGCAAAGTGTTACAAGTGGTTGTTAATTCAATCATGGATAATGCCATGTGGTCGTGACAAATATTTCACGTTAGAGTGGTAAAATGGTGATATCATTACCAAGACAAGCTTTTACGATAGGTGCGAACTTGATTTTTTGAGAGTTTCCCAGAAATTGTGTCGATAAAATTAGTTGAACTTGGAATTGTCACGATACGAAAAAGTGTTAAAAATTATGTAGGAAAGAGATGGATGCATCAAGAGTGAATATGTTTTTCAGGCATCTTTAAAAAATTTGTTGACCAAAACAGCTATCGGTAGGGGTTGAAAGTCCTGAATTTGAACGAAATGCGTCAGTTAGGAATAAACCCACAGATTCACGCTAAAAAAAGTTATAAACATAAAAGAGGCAGAGAAGATAGATACGCAAGACATGAATCGAATGCAAAACGCCTAAATGCAACGAAAAAGCGACAATTCTTATTTTTGCATGAGCATTAAAAATTCTAAAAAATTCTTTTCAAAAACTTTAGACTGAAAATTAACTGAAAAAGGTCTTTTTTGTTCATTTTAAACGGTAATATTTCTAATATTTATATCTGTATAATTTACAGTCAAGAAGATCAACACCTATTCATATAGAAGTCAATGCATTCTTAAATAGTGTTTGATTTGGTTTTTGAAGTAGTGGCATCTTCGTTATCTACCCTTTTCAAAATGAATGTGCTAACTGATTAATGTGTTATTAGATTCAGGTTCAGGGAAACTCTAGAAAGATACCATTCTCTCGCCATCAATGAAATAACCTATCTTTTAAATACTGATTTCAAGTGGAAATCAACTAACTTTACATAAGAAATTTCTAAGTTAAAAATCAAACAAGATTCGTCGTTTTTTGTCATTTTTTTTTACTTTATTTCTAAAAAATTTGACCCATCTATCAAATTAAAACATTGAACTGTCTTCCTTTTACCATCAGATACAAAGTTAAATAAGATAACAATTAAATGCACTTTGATGCTCAATATTTCTTTTGATACATAAAGTATTTTAAAATAGTTTTCCGTGTTGGAAATATAATTTTGCCGTTATTTATTAATAAAATAAAACCAATATTATTTTGTTAGATAGAGGCGTTTTGGAAATAGTATCGAAAAATCTATCTATCTATCTATCTATCTATCTATCTATCTATCTATCTATCTATCTATCTATCTATCTATCTATCTATTTATCTATCTACCTATTATAGCTAGGAAAATTGGGTTTCCTGGCGACTGACTAACATAGTGACTAGGTTATATATAGATTATAGATTTGCGAAAAAAAAACACAAAATCAATTGATATCTTCTCTTTCCTCATAGTAGAAAAACTTGGCGAAGCTTCAATTTCTCCTATGAAATCTTCGTAGATCGTGGAGAACATTCAAGTGACTTATAGTAAATATATCAACAACTAACCTGTGTTTCTTAATATGATTACCATTATTAGCAAGCATTGTTAAATCACGTGTTTATGATTTGCTTATTTGAAAACATCTACAAAACATACATAACATTGAGATGACTTTGTTTACCAGATACACATGTTGATCAGTTGCGGTCTTAAATTATGGATGAGTATTAATTATTCAAACAGTTTCTTTAAAACGATTGATTTTTGCATAATAAAGTTTAATTAGAATAAGGTGCCGGTATACAAAAATTCCGCAAATAGATTGAAAGAAGGAAAGTATATACTGAAGAAACAAATTTAAAACAATTCTGAATAATGGTGACGATTGAAGAAGTCATTGTTCTCCATGAATATAAAAAGAAATATGTATCAAGGTATATTTAAGGCTAGTTTTTAATTTCAAGTGTATCAGAGTTCATTTTATTTTGCTAGGAGTGAACCAATTCTTAAAGAAATTCATAAAAAAAATATCTTATTGACATCTACAAGACAACATCAATCGCCACATGTTATCATGAGTTTTGAAATCGCTTGTCTGCACACGAACGTGGTTTTGTAATAGAGGATAGTCAAAACTATGAATAATTCCAAAAGCATGTGTTTTTATACTAATCTAAACAGCCTATTAAACTTAAAGAACTCAAGTTTGCAAAGGTCAATTCTGACAAAATGATGATTTTGAACTAAATCAAAAGCGGTCTATAAAAATAGAATGGTTTGGGTTTTTGCTAATGGAGATTAACAGTCTATAGAACTTATGCGATTCACTGAGTTTAAACATTGTGGATTTTCATTTTAATAGAGTTTACGAAAACAACTGTTCGAAAAAACTAACAATGAAAGAAACCTTCTTGAAACAACGTCGAATAAATTGGAATATTCCATAGGTTATGCTTTCAAAATGTTTCAAAGATATTTTCCAATGATACTAAGATACTGATAAATTAATTCTCAACAGTTGGAAAAATAATGGACAAATACATTTTTTTGTTTCAAGTTAGAGGTAACGATTTTTAAAAAATAATGCGTAGAATTAAATGGTAAGAAGAACTGAACATATCATAGAAGCGTTTTTATAACGAAATTAATATGAACTTGTTGGTATGAGTTTTTGATTGTTTTAAAGGCATAAGTTTAGTCAACTGTTTGCAGAAATTTTTTTTTCCAGTAAATAAATTCGTATGAAGATTGTTCTAATTAATTGGCAATGGGTCAAACAGATTGTATTAATTGTTTTAAATTGAGAATTATTGTTATAGAAGTTTGATTTTGGCTTCGAAAGAGGAAAACATATGAAAAATACACAATCCAAAGAATAAGTTAAACAAGGCTTCATAGGAAAAATTAAATATATTTATGAAAATCGTTTAATGATATATTTCGATCCATTTAAATGTTTCCCGTCTTATTACTGATTAGTCTCATTTAAGATAAACTGCGCCATGTATATTGGAAAATATATGATCTATTCAATGATATTAGTTTCACTGGAAATTCGGTAAATTGTTTGCATCATGGGAAGTATAAAATTTGTTCCTAAATATTTAAAAAAAAAGATCATTGCTACATAAAAGAAGCATGATAAAAATGGGTTTGCTAAAAACAGGTGTTGCAAAAAAGGATTCATAATCTCAGAAAATATGTTTTTGGTAGCTTTAAAAAATACGATAATTTATTTTCCATGCTAACTACAAAATTTTGAATTTCAATGTTAACATGATATTTTCCATGAACGGCATAATAAGGTTTTATTGGGCTGTATTATGGAAGTAGTTGAGGACTCCTAAATTAAGCATGAACAAAAATATAGTATCAAATGCAAGCTCCTCTGAATCTTCTTTAGACCTCGTAATTTTGAAAAAACGCGTCTATACACCCACTTACACAGATGCAAACTTACTAAATATTATTTTGTGTCGATTTCGGTGTATTTTTCGAACAACCAAAGGATATTTTATTAGTTCATAAAAATTTTTGCTGCATGTTATCGAATGAGCTTTCATGTGAAAAAATTTAAGAACAAATTTGCTACTTTCTCATTTACTGTAAGTAGTTGAAAAATTTTCGCTAAAAACTCTCAAATATGACTTTTTTCATCAAGAAAAAATGAAAACAGTTCAAACAGTTCTAATCTTTTATAAGAAATTTTCATATTTTGAAGGAAATATTTATTACAGACAATTCGTTATTACTTTTGTTACTTTTTTTAGAAAGGTTTTTGGTCAATTTTCTTTGATTGTCATGTTTCATTGAATTCTCTTTAAACACTTTAGTGCGATCTTTCCGGCGAAGGGTTTTTGTCAAAAAAATTTATTGAAATAGTTTTTGAAATTTATTTCGAAAATTAACTCGCAATACATCAATTTCAGATGCCAAGTTAGCCTTAGGACATTTTATCGTGTTTAAATATTGAATGTCATTTGTCGAACATCATTTTTTCATAAATTTATCTCAACTTAAAATCGATCCAAAAATTGGGCAACTTTTATGTACATGCGTTGTTGATTGTTAGAAAATTGAGCTACGATTTTCTATGCAACCTTAAAAACAAATGGATTTGGGCCAAAAAAATTTCACTATCAACTCAAAACCCATCTCCATGGTGTGCAAGACAAATTATAGTTTTCAGTTCAACTACGAATTCAGCTGTTCGTTTGATTTGATCGACAAACAGTTCAAGGCAACATTCTCTGAATATATCTAAATCAACATTTTCAATTTGACATTATCGAGTTATCGAGAAAACCACAAAAAACCGATTAGGCCGCGTGCCAATATGAGGAACAATGTCCCTGAAAACCCACTCAGAGCCGAAGCAAATCTTTTCCCTCCCAACTCGGTTAAGTTCATTTCACTGAATGCTGTTGTGCTTGAGCATAAAACGTGATTCGTAGGATTTTTTGAATTAGACTCGATATTGTGGAATCGTGAGAAATTTACCTTTACCATCGTCGAGTCGAGTTGAGTACATAACATGACTGGTAAACGTTTGGCAAACGTTTTTCCTAACGTGATATGATCATTTTCGAAGAGGATACTGCATCTACGATGGTCTTGACAATTTCTCCAGCGTTATGCACATCAAAGATGCAAATGGAGAAAATTTCGTATTAGTTTTTGAAAAGCATGTACCCTATATGTTCAGTTCATGCTGTTGGTCTCGTTTGTCATTGTTGCAACGCTTCAATAATTTTATTGAACATAATGCTAATGGGAAAATGAAAGGAGATATTTTTTTGGTTTGTTTAGGTTCAATATGGTAGAGAGGTTTGCATATCTTGAGATGTTGGATGACAAAAAAGGTCACAGACTTGCATTTGTACAAGAGATTAAATCTTTAGCGGAGAAAGCTGTGTTTGAAGAGGATGCAGTCACGTATTTGGTTCTTATTCTAGCTCATGCTGAACTGATATTGTATTTTATTTCTTTTGGTGGCGGTTTTTTAATCGAAAGTGTGTTTTCTGAGGTCAATTTTGGTTTCATTCACAGGTTCTTCGAAGATCTCTTGTGAACAACTTCCATAACATCTACGAATATTTCAAAGCCGGAGTATTTTTAATATTTAATGCTTTTTTCAGGCTGATGATGTTTCAAATAAACTTATACTATTATTAAATGATTATTGTTAAAGCTAAAGATGAAATTTACATCAGATTTTCTTTACTGAATGCGAGACAATAGTCTTGGCTTCAAAATTGATTTGGATATAATTGAAAATATTCATTTGACAGCTTATAGCAGCATTCACGCAAATATTATTATTGAAATAATTTGCTTATCGAGGCAATTAATTTTGAAAAAAACCTAAGCACTAAATCAACACTAATTCAAGTTTCTATCAGAATTTGACCCGTATATCAATGATTTATTTCACACCAACGAATCATCATAACTTGTTTTTTTTTTCAAATCGCAGGAACACTATTTTTGATAAAATTACCACTTTGAGGTTTTTTCTTATCTTATCTGTTTTTGAATCAACTAAACTGATAAACTCAAAATGAATGAAAAATTTATTCATATTATTTTCAAATGTGTCTGAAATTTTTTTCAATTATTTTATTCACATGGAAATTTCATTTTGATTCACAACAAAGTCTTTTCTTACGTTTGCAGAACGATTCCAACAGATATTGTTTAAAAAAAGTTATATTGTCTCATAATTGCACGCAATAAAAATATAACAATTTTGAAACCGAATTCGGGTTACTCGCGTAAGTCTTTTGGTTACAAATTTAATACAATTTCATGATTTCATGTGGAACTAAGATACAATGTAAATCAGTGAAAGATTTTGTTACTTTGATGATACTATCTAGCTGAAAATTGAGTCATAATAGATTGCATAAACAGTTTGCAGACTATATGTCCATAGAATCGATTACAGAAAATATTGATTGAAATGAGATGAAATCGTTGAATTAGTTTTATTGGCATTTCAACATCAGACATAAAATAATAGACTAAGCATCCTGTGGTATCTGAAAACTAGCTTGTATTAGAAAGCAAAGTTTTATCGTTAATATTTTTTTTTATTCTTGAAGAAATATCAATAAAATTTTATAAATTTATGCATATATTCCAAAAAAATCATTTAATTTCCTTACTTTACTTCAAATGTATAATTAGCAGCTCTCAAAAAAATGGTGATCAAATATATAAGTTAATTTTTGATTGCTGGTTGTAGTAAAAAAAAGAATTACTTCCATTAAAGTGAAGTATAATGTTTCACATAGTTAACTTGTTCATTAGAAGAAACGAACGGAATGCATTAAAATCGGGAAAGAAATATGTCTGGATTTGGGGGGGAGGTGAATTGTTAATTCTTGATTTTATAAGCATAGTATTATGATTTTTTTACCACTATGGTAAAGGTTAGTTCATTTACTAAAAAAAATCTACTAAATAACATATTTTAAACAGTATCCAGTAATTTTTTTATTGAAAAATATTGAAAAATGAGCCAGAAGTTCTTCAAATCAGACATAAAAAAAGGTAAATTACCGTGGCAAACATAATTAATAGCTGAATCATCTGAAACCACAAAACCATACAGATTGTGTTAGTTAATGAGTGTTTTTAGGTAACGCTGTCAAATTTTTCCATTTATTTTGTTTATTTTAATTTTGGTGTAATTTTGAAGCCAAAACAAAAAAAAACAAAAAAATATGGAATTGTGTGGTTTTTAATCGGGAAAATTCCTATTGTGAAAAAACTATAGTCTAAAAATAAAGTATTTTGACAGCGATACCTTGCAAAATGTTTACAGAATAAGTGTTCAAAATTTCTAAAGAGTCAGCCTGCTATTTTTTGAGTTCCCTGTCTCACCGACTATAAAAATAAAAAGTCTCCGAAAACGCGTTTGAAATTTGTTTTTGAAAAATAAGTGAATTTTTTTCTTTATGGACACAGAATCGTCAATACTGGGTCCGTAAAGTGTAAGTCTATTAGCAAAATTGTCTGGAGCATATTGTTGTTGTTGTCTTCGAAAGACTCGACCGTCTTTGCACTTTTTTGTACCTTTTTGATCAGCTCTGCTGCCCATTCATGAGAGATACCTTTATTGTACAGCGCATAACTTCATCAATTTGAGTAGGATCAACTTCAAATTTTGATGAAGAACTCTTGAAAAGCTAGACAATAGAATAATAAAATAAAATAAAGACGAAAATTTGACCACTCCCCCTTAATATCCACAAAAAATATGTCAATTGTTTGCTATCATTTTTTAGAGCTCAAAGGTCATGCGCTACAAAATATCATGGAAAAGAGATGAAATTAATAGAGTATATTTTTCTAATTTGCAAATAAAAGAATTTCATGTAAATGAAATGCGATGCAAAGTAAAAATAGCCCAATCCCAATAAAAATTAGCTTTCAATTTATTCGATTTAAAATCTTTTTAAGTAGCCGTGAAAGATTAGGAAATCTATTATTATTAAACATCACAACATCAAAAGGATGCTCTGAACATCGCGAATGAGTTAGTCGCTAAAAATATATTTAATTCATTAAATCGCGGTAAAAAAAACGCATTTTCCTCGAAACTTCGCTTTTACGTGCGGTAGGCAAGATTTCTCGGGAACGAAGCGATCGATTTTGCTGAAACTTTGCACAGTTCCTCTTTATAGTATTGACTCGAACGCTCTTTAAAGTATTGCGTGAAGGAAAAGATTTTCATTCGATCGACTTTTTTGGTTTTATACGAAAAAAATATTTTTAAAAACGATGAGAATCGGAAAAATGCTTAAAAAAATGAGACGAAAATTCGTTCAAATCCATTTCAAAACTTTAAATTTCAAATTTTTAAATTTCCTTCGCTCAAACACGAGCAAATGGCATAATGTATAAGAAATTTTTGTGAATTTTTGATTTGAGATGAACCTGCACCAAAATAGTCTGCCTTGCCGTCAAAAAAAGGTTGAGCGAGGAGAACTGCAGGAAAACTGCAAGAAAATTGACAATTTTCAATGTTTTTAGCTGAAATTTTTGTACAACTTCATGAAATGCTTAACGTTTATGTGTGTAAATTTCAAATAAAATAGATTTTTGGTTTTTAAAATTCAATTTTTTGAAAAAGGGGTTTTTTGTTTTCCTTCAAGACCTATGTAACCCCTTAATTAGAGTAATTTGCCAGCAATTTAAGAATTTGTCGAGTTAATATGACAAAACTGTATCGAAGACATCACCAAAATTGATATCAGTGAATCTCAATCAAGGAAGCAAAATTGAAGGTGTTTCGTTTTCGAAAATTGAGAAAGTGTATTATACAATCGTTGGAGCATCAAAAACAACTAGATTTGTGTGTTGCATATTCATAGGGATTTTTCAAAATCACTACCATCTGCGATTGACGCAAATTTCTAATGAATTTAACCTTTCAGCAATGGCCTTGTCTATTCAAGGGTATACAGTCTTTATATACTTGCTTTGTTGTTCAAAGCTTATGAATCTGCGTTTGCCAATGTTATGTAAAGAAACGAAATAAAGACAGGTTTTGCTGATAAAAAGATCATCAAAATAGAAGATATCACAGGTGCATAGACAAACAATAGTGGAAACACATCAAAAGAAGAGATCGTATTATACTAACTAATAATAGGACTTTCGAGTTACATTTTGGATGTTATTCGTTCAATATCCTTGCGATTCAAGTGCAAGTGCGTTCAATATTTGACGAGGATGTGATCGCAATTTCACAATTGAAGTTATTGTAAGTTGAGCAATTAATCACACTATGTGAACATCCACTGTTCGACTTGTTAGCATCAAAGGCTCCACTAATGATCTTAAGCATATTTTTTGGTCTCACCGTTGGCTCTGTTAAAATTAAATCCAAGAACAGCCTTGAACCTCCTTTCGATTTCCAACCGCCACTGAAAATTTCTCTTCACGTTCGTTTCAGGTGTAAAACGCGCATTTATTCGTCCCAGTCGTGTTAGACAACTCACATGACGGCTTGTTCCTTTGATGATTGATGTCTAATATCCCGCCGTCATCGTTTTCGTCATAGTCGTCGAAGACGTTCAACCACCAGCCTTTCAGCCGTCAGTCGCCTTTCAAGCAGCTACAGCTCGATCTTGGTGTCCATTAATTGTCTGCTATTATTGTAAAGATATTGAAATTCACTTCCGAGGTCACAAGATGCACTGTCGAATGTTTCCAACTGGAATCAGGCCGGCATTTCACGTCAGCCATTCTTCAGTTTGATATGCACAAACTCAGATGTTGGGCCTCATATTTCGATAATAAATCAAATTATGGCGCGAGCCGTCTTTTACTTTCTAATGAAGATCACAAGTTACGCAATTCCCGAGGGAAATGGAAATCACCAGCGAATTTTCGTTCATAATAAAAAGCAACTGTTGGCGATTCGCAAGATATTTTTGTGTGTGGATCAACACTCGATGAGATGAAATTCGGGGAAAATGGTTGAGTGTGGATGAGATTCAACCATCTGCAAGTTGGCCGATCTATTGCAACATGAGTTTTGATGGGTTCGAAGACTTTAGCAGCTAAAAATGCCTTCGAAACTCGAATTAAATCTCGTTTGAATTAGTTAAAATGCAAATTGAGCGGATAAGATGCATTTTATGGGAGTTTGCAGGAATTTGCATCTTTGGAATGAGGTACGCATATTATATAAAAACATATTCAAAGAAAGACGCAGCCTTCTTATTAATGATGAAGGTCGCGCTTACTTCTGAGTGCAGCGATATTTGTAGTGTTCAATCAATTTTTAAGAGTTAAAATAAAATTTGCTCAGTTTAAAGAAGAGCTGAGCTTGTCGACAAGAAGAAATTCAATCATATCTTAAATAGTACCACTCACCTTTATCATTTTTAAGGAAGTAAGTAACTTTATTTAAAGTCGACTCAAATCAATTTATTTACATAGGTAAGTGACGACTAACTTTTGAGCTGATTTTTTCTCGATTGCCACATTGATCGATAATTTTTCGTGTTCAACTCTTGTTTTCGATATTTAGAATAAGGTTTTTAAAAATTTTCAATCCGTGAAAAGACAAAATTTTGTACAAAACAAGGCAGGATGGCGCCAATGGGACCAATGCTGTGATTGTGTGCGTAGGTATACTTGTTTTCAATAGATCAGTTATTCAACTAGTCAAAGATGTGTGAGTTCAACAGTCATGTTACCGTGAGGAAATATCAATAGAAATCGAGGCATTTTCATGGCCAATGATATTCTTCAAAGAGATTGCATTTCATTTTTTTGCTAGGTTCAACATAGTTTTTTTGCAAATTGGCACTATGCCATCATCTATGTGACCCATTTCCTCTCTTAGGAAAGTTATCACTTTCTTTGTGATTTTGTAGCTCAAGCTATGACTGATTTTGCCAATGTGCACCACAAGTAGAATCCCTCGAGTCCAGTTCACTACAATATGACTCGTTTGAAATTTTTCCCCAATTATATGTATTAACCAGTCATATTATTTAAAATTTAGTCGAAGTCTGGTGGAAGCTAGTTACTAACAATTTTGATTGCTCATAACTATTGAAACGTTCAAAATGTTTGATATTCTTTAACGTTTACTACACTTGGATAGGCTACAGATCTTATTTCTAGCACAACCACATTAAAAAGTTCGAAATTTGAATAACATCCTCATAAATTCAAACATGACACTCAATGCTTGCAGGTATTAGACTACTCCTTTTTTGGGGGAAATCAACTAAAATTTGATGCTGAAAATTGTTGTGCCAAATTCGTTTTTTAATTGATAAAATGATTTCCTTCTGTTTAAGTTTTCCATATTATTTTAGTGATAATATTCACAGTTTCTTATTTATATGGACGGTAATTCTTGATTTTTGTAATGGAATTATTCACTAATGCTACTCACAAAATAAATTTCGTTGCAAAATTTTGAGCTTAGCTTACCTGAAACGAAAAAAGAAATAATTTTATCAATGTTCACACAATGCTTACATAAAATATGTATAATTTCAGTTATGAGATGTATTTCATTTTTTGATAAATTTTACGTCGCACAAAAAGAAATCGTTTGATTAGAATATGAAACTTATAAGTCTTGTTTTTTGAGCTCAAAAATCAGCAAGAAAAATAAAGCAATGTGCATTATTCGTAGCGCTAAAAAAATGGATGGAAGAGTTGGCTGTGGCGTGTTCTCAGAACAGCTAGGCCGGAAACTATCCTTCCGATTACCAGACCACTGCAGCGTCTTTCAGGCATGAGTCATTTCGATATACAAGGCAGTTCACTGGCTGAGAGATCAGAAAATTTCCATAAGAAATTTAAACATATTTTCTGGCAGTCAAGCTGCTATCCAATCACTATCCAGCGTGCATATCTCATCTAAAATTGCTTTGGAATGCCGGTCACAACTGAACGTGATGTCGCTTCATTGTGAAGTGATTCTTTGCTGGGTACCGGGGCATAGTGATATACCAGGAAATTGCGAAGCAGATGCCCTAGCACGAGCTGGCACTGAGTATACACTTACACCCCAAGCCGGTCAAACTCTAGCCGCCATAAAGCTAGGATTTAAGCAGTACCACGTGGAGGCTGCGAATGAGACCTACCTGTTCCAAGAAACCTGTAATACAACCAGGCAAACTTTCCAGGCACTGTGTTTCGAACGCACGAAGTAGATCCTCAATATAAGCCCTGAATTCTGACACTATCTGATCGGCAGACATGCAGAAAGATTGAGTGTCCCTTTCAATGATTTCTGCTGAATTTGCAGATCAGAGGAAGAGGAAGAAACAATGAAACACTTTCTGCGCGAATGGCCATTACTGTCCAGGAAGCGCATGCAAATCTTGGGCTCGCCCTTCCTGGACAACCTCACGGAGGTAGCTGATTTAGACATTGGCTGCATAGCCGGCTTCATACGAGAATCTAGTTGGTTCTCGTCATCTCGCAGGTTCTAGTGCCGCCTTTATCTTCTATGGTACCACAATGGGCCTATCGTGGCCTAAGTGTAACCAACCAGCCAACCAGCGCTAAAAAAAGTTACTTTAAAAAACACACGAATGTTCAAAAACCTATAAAGATGAAATAATTAGAGATCCATCAAATACATTTGACATCTATATTGTATATACGTATTTACGAAACAACCAGACAATTTAAAAAGTTCTGAATTGATTTGGAAAATCGCCAATTCGATTCAGAAAACAATCGGTTTAATTCGGAAAACACCTAAATTGACAGGCAGATGCTATATATGTCGAAAAGATATTGTTTTCGCTAATTCGGAGCGTAAGAACTCACTTACACTATATAATTTTTTTATCCATCGGGATGGTAAGATATTCTGAACGTTACTGATCTCTGTGCGGCTTGAGAACATGCAGGAACTACACGCATTTAATCAAAATCACATTTCATGAACCTCGGACATGGCAACCCAATAACTATTGGACTGCTAATTTTAAATTTAACATAATTTTAGATAACATAATTATTTTTGGTGTGAACTCAAGATGCTGGGAAAATTTTAAAAATTCCATGAAATTCACCCTTTTCTCAAACATGTTTCATTAATCAAAGTTTCATATTTCAAATTATTTTTAGGTGCACATTGAATGAACATAAAAACTTCTTTCTGATGTTTTACAACAAAACACAATAGGTTGTACGCCGTGTAACAACTGAGGCAAAAATCGTTTTAAAGAAATTATTGTACAGCTATCATTTGTAAACAATTTAAGGAATGAATTGATTCTAAAAGTTAAGACCTGTAGCAATAATTATAATATAATATATTACCACAAAAACAGTTTAAAAATTTTTAATTTTGACTCTCGCGATCAGCTTAAATGGACTTGTTTGCGCGAAAACAACTGTTAACATCAACAAAACTACGATCTAGTGGACTTGAAGAGAAAAGAAAAACATTAATAACAGTGGTATATGAACATGGAACTATATTTTGACTGCGAAGAGAGAAACAAAATTCAATTCATATTTTTCTTACAGGGCGAAGTCCCTCTTCAATGCCAAAATCTCTACTTCAATCAAAATTCTTGAAAGTAATAAAACTCCACGGTGATAGCTTGTTTTTGAAAAGATATGTCACGGTCAGTTTTTCAAATATGAAATGAAAAGTAACGTGATATGATATAAATTTACCCAATAAAATCAATCGAAATTTAACAAAGATATTAAAGACAATTCAAAATTGTAGGCAAAATTATAAATTTTGGAAACAAGTTATAATTTGTTAGATGATATTATATTTTATTCATAGAAGATGATATCATCCAAATAATTTGAAGGTAAAATTTCAGTTTCGCTTTCGTTAAATATCTTTTGTTCTAATATGCGCCAAACTTGTTTTCCGTATCTAAAATCATCGATAGATGCAAATCTAAACTATTGTTCAACACAAGATCAAACACAGAGCGTATAAAAGTGTCGTTATTGTGATATTTACATTTTCTATTCATAATGCACATATTATGACAACAGAACGGTTTTAACCAATGCAATCTTGATATTTCCTTGAATTCATCTTGTTGAGAGAGAAAACTTATTTTGTGTGAATTCAAACAATTTGCCACACACGACAAATAAGCTTTCAGTGAACAATACAATCCTTACACGTGTTTAAAACCTCATTTATCTGCATCTTTTATTATCGTACGTTGCCCGTAGCGAATCGAAGAAGATTCGCATTTCGCTAACATAACGAAGCAATACTCAATCGAAGCAGAGAAGAATGCGATTTTTCATAAGCTATCCCATTTCACTGGTGACCTTACGTCTGATGGCAATGCAAAAACCAATAAAACGGAAGCGTTATTTTGATTGCAACGAAAGACTTTGATTTCCATAAGATGATTCACAATCTGTTCGTAACGAGATTTTAAAACGAATGTACCTTAAGTTTAAATCAATTATGTGTTACGCTTGCATTAAATTCAAAGTCTGTACTAATAAAGTCTCATTGATTCGTTGAAATGAAAATTCCCAGATAAGCTCCCATCAGCATCGCTGGTACCATCGGCAGTGCCATCGCCATTACCATCATCACTTGCAACTTAAACCATAAACCATGCGTGGTTGCATCAAAGTGCCGAAGCATTTTTCCCATTGTAGTAATTTCACGAATTACTTCGCTATCATCGCGCACCGATCTTCGTTGGAATCGTTCCGTGAATAATGACCCACTATTTTCGTATCAATTATATAACACCGTTTGCAGACAGGTACCGGTGATGTGTACATACATTCATGGTGATAGTGGGCCCAACAACAAGATCTACCGCAAATAACAATTGTTATGGTTCCAGCGTCCCGCTTACCTCTCGCCCAAGCAAGGATTATGCCCGGAGAAATTGCTGAGGTCGGGGTTGGAACGTGCAACAAGTGGAGTATTGTATAGTTCACCACGGACGAACGTTAGATATCGAACGATATTGCTTCTGTCGAGCACACATCCAAACAAAGGTTAATTGCAGCCCGGGATGATTTATTTATCTTTCGATCGGAGCTTGAGATTGAACCCTCGAACTGGAAGAACCCTTGCTGGCTAGCAAACATGAAAATATTTTTATTTGGATCCAAAGATAGCGCTGAGTGACGTAAAACTCTTCCAGCAATTAACAGTCGTGTGGAGAAGTAATCCAGATGATATCAAACCACAATCAAATGCGATCGAACTATTCCACATACGACGGATTCGTGTAAGACATCCCCATTCGGAAACTTGCACTCTTCTTCGATGGAATTCCGATTCCCGGCCAACCCTTTGGTGTGGTCACTCCTATGTCGAGATCAGCCAAAGTAATTCGAGAAGACAATGAAATGTGATTCAGGTGGATGGGATTAGAATCGCAATTACTGACGAGTGGTTACGTAACCAGGTAAGTGTGAAGATTCAAGCGAAGCCAATGGTGTCAATTACAAATAATTAGTTGCATTTAATGACACATTAAAATTTAAATGGTCATTAGATAGGTGGCTGCATTTCTCTCACGTAACAGATTGATTTTATTACTTAATTTGTGTTAAATGGTTTCGTATTAAACATTTCTAATTAATATCCCAAGTACAATTTAAAGATAATTTATTTTAAACATTTCACATATCTTGGACAATCCCGAACAGTACTGAAATCACCAAGGTCGCGTAACACAAATTAGCAAACAAAACACCACCCATCCGTTAACAGCCCATTTCTTGCATTTATGAATTTTCGCCGCTTTGAAATAGTTCATTATTAGGTCCATCTAATTAGTGGGTCGAGGCGAGGAAAGTATTAGATTTTATCAAGTCATTCAACGTGGTGCTGCATATTCATTCCTTTCTTTAAAAAAAATGATAAACAGTGTGAATTTTCTTTAAACAAATCAACAAGGCGTTCTAGAATAAGGTCAAATTTCTGTAGTAAAACTACGAGCAATGTCATCATATTTGTTCAGTAGATTATTGTATGTTTTTGTGGAAGGTAAAAATTTGTTCAAGGCATTCGGTGTGATGTAGGTGAACATCAAGTTCTGAGATTTATGAGACGATGCTTAAGAATTGGTTTTTCTGTTTGTTTATCATATTTTATTTCAATGATATGTTAAAAGAATTGCAGAATATGTCATGATATTTTAATTTCAATGATAGCAAGGCTGAATTTCGATTTAAAAATTGTTATTATTGTGTGAATAAACATTTTTCACGGTTTTACACAATTTCAAATTCATGATCTAATTAAGTTTTTGAAATATTTAATATAAACTAAAAAAGTATGTTGAAAGCGTTTGTATAGAAAATTTGAATAATTAAATAACCTAACTAAGAAGACAGTTGAAGGGCATTGATTTGGAAATTTAGAAAAATTTCAAATAAAAGTCGTCCCGTTCAAGTCATTAGCGAATCTCATGAAAACTCTTTATTTATTATAGTTAGTTTACCACTATTGGCTGATTAAACTTACCAATTTATTTAACTGACAAACTTATTTTTGGCTTAAATTTCACGTGAGAAATATTTTAATTGATTGATTTAATTGTTCTTAGTGTAGCACATAGTTTTTCTTTTGCATAATTCAAGAAGCCAAAATAATAAAAGTTCCAAATATCAAATATGTAATGACTTCTCTCTAAATCAATTTTTGCATGTTCCTCAGAAACTTAAACAGAGTGGAAAGTGTGAATTCACAAAATGAAAATTTTTGAAACATTAAATTCATTAAATATCTCAATTTTTTTAAAGAAATTCTTGAAGCATTTTACTTTCTTTTCGATGAAAATGGTAATGTTACCTCACATGTTTATTTTCATCAATCGCAGATTAGAGAAACAAGACATTGACGTTGATTCATGAAACTGAAGTTGAAGGCTTTGGATTTGTGAAGAAAGTTGAAATTGAAAATTTTATTGAATTCTCAAAAAAACTAAGCAATTTCAGAAAGCTTTGTTAAAATTGATTGAAGAAGAGAATAACAGATGTCACAAGAAACTGAGAGTGTTGAACAGGATTCAAAAAATGAAGATTCATATTTTCTTCAATTTTCTGAATCATAAATTTTTAACAAATTAGTAATTGTTCTTCTAAGGAGTTAGGAGAAATTCTAGCCATTCGAGAACAATTGATTTAAAAACTATTGGGCTATGATCCTTTTCTCGCGCGAAATCTCAAACTAAAAGAGTCAATCGAGAGAGTGAGCCCTCCTAATGTCGAAAGAAAAAAAAATCCATATATTAAATACCGTAATTTTCGAATTTAAATTTTACTAAAGAAAGTACGAAGTATAACCAAATTCTAACGCTTTTGAATATTCTTGAATCAAATTCTGAAAAAAATTATTGATAGAAGCTAATGGTTTCCAAACCAAGGACAACATAAAAAAGTCTTTTCAATAGCAATTACAGAAAACATCTTAAAAACTTCAAACAATTTTATTCATATACCTTCAAAAAGATAAAATCATATTGAACAATATAGGAAATTCAGTTTTGAGTGAAATTTCTAAATGAATTTGTCGATTCGTCAAAAATTTGTTATATATTTTTGCAGAATCGAGTTTCTACGAAAAAATTCTTTCAAAAATATACTCTAAATGTATAGGCTGTATGAAAAACTCTCTATCCGAAAATATCACCAAAATTTATTTTAACTCAAGTTGATCGCCAAAATTCCATAAAAATTGTTTGAATTCAGTATCGCAAAAAACTAAAAAAACAAAGCACTCAAAAATTATAATAAGTTTTCATTTTTTGAGCATGGCATCGTTAACTAAATAGTTTTATAAAATCTTTGAAAACTACACTGTATGCTTTGTTTTTTAACAAGCAAAAGATAGTTCTTAAAGAAGAACAGCTTGACGAACATAATTTTGTTTTTAAAAAACAAACCAAGATGAAAAATCGAAGTAAATATGAATTTTGAATAATAATAAATTTTATAAAACTCAGCAGCTGCTTAATTAAACACTGTTTATCGCTGCTAACAGAAAAATCATAAAATAAAATTACATTTATTTAACTATGCATCAAAAATGATTTTGAAAAATTTAAGCTTCTTATATAGGATTCGAACAAATTGGCAAAAAAACTAACAGTCATGAAAACGTATTTAAAAAATCTCAATTGCACAGCTTTTTGAATCTCGAAAAAAATTTGATTGATTTTGGATGACCTCGAAGAGAAAGTTTCGAGATATATGTACAATTTGATTTCTATTTGCAGAAAATTTGACGAAATATTAAAATCTAAAACAAAATTCTGAAAGAATATTGAATTGCACGTATGCAAGTTTAAGCAATAAATCGGAAATGTGAGATGAAAAATTCATCTGGATAAGTCGAAACAAAACTCATGAATACATGTTTCATTTGGGCTAGAATTAAACACCATAATATAAAAGTAACGAAATTCAAACCTCATTCAAAAAATTACTTTTGGATTTGCCTATCAATATGTAACTATATATATATCCTTTTCAAACATTTTTAAAAACTATTCCTAAAAACCTAGGCAAAATTGACAAAAAGTTTGGGTCACTAAATTATCATTTTGCCAATAATTTTAAACACTTAACGATTCGTACCCATTGAATTAATAAAATAACTGCCATAAATTCTCATTTTTAACATGCTTTTCTATCCTTTCATCACCAAGTTTTCGGGTGCATATAGTTTATTTAGCACTGCATCGATGACCGTATTAAATTCATTAACATTCCGAAATTAATTAATTAAATAATAATCTCTGTTCTTAAATACTCCCCTATTTATTTTGTCTTCTTCTGATCAAATCACATATCATCAAAAAATTATGGTCAATTGAAACAAATCCTTGTTGTGGACAAGCAAAAGAGTGGCTACAGAATCAATAGAAGTGAATAAACTCTCAACAAAAGCAAACTTTTAATGAATTTGTTCACTAGGCAGATGAAAGTCATTCATTTATCGCAATGATCACTATAATTTCTTCTGCTTCTGTACTTTTACACGTATGAAAGGAAAATTATCGTGAAAATTGAATTTCACGCTGGTGAATATTTTTCCCGATCTTCTTCCATTTCCGATCTGGCTGATGAGAATTTTTTTAAAGATAATATGTTCGAGGAAACAAGATGCATAGCCTAAAACCTCAGAGAATTGACAATGAGGACAGTTTTTTAATTATGATAAATAAACGAAAAATTATATTGAAGTTACACACAAGATGATACAATCTATAGTGACAAGAACGAGCGGAAATTGCAGCCCACAATTATTTGATTGGGTACGGAAGACATATCCACTATGCAACACCCAAATAGGTGTCTTATCTTCCACTTGTAATCCATTAATCTCATAGCAAATTTCCAAACCCAAGCGTCTTTCCCAGCTCGTCAGGTCACGGGAACATGTTCAGAAAAAACTTAAGTGGTACCCAACAAACATCATTTATTGAATAATGAGAAGGAAATACTCTTACCAAAGATGTATCTTTTCCCAACATTTTACGCTTTATTACATTTTAATTGCTTTTTATTAGGGCTTGTCGTACATTAAGCAACACAAGACATTGGAACCTTCCACTTTGTTCTCCGCAATCAACGGTTTTGGAATGCTTCCTCTGGAAATTTGCCACACACACACCATTTAATGGGAGAAATGTGAAGAAATGTGACCCGCAAAGTCGAGAAATACCTGAAAATCTCCGAGAAAAATTTATTGAGGTGTCGGCTAAATAGTGTTAAAGTATAAAGTATCATCGTTGGAGGAAAGCAATTGAACATTTGAAAGTAGTCATTATTGTGTTACGAATATATCTAATTGTTGTAACAGACACTTTTGTTTGAGACTCGTTTTTTGCAATGAAATTTTATTAGATAATTGCGCAGATATCTACTCCCTAAAAATGTTTAAATTTTTTGTCAGATTTCTCCTGATCGATAAAAGATTGTCCTCGTATAGCAAGCACGATGATGTGGAACACTTTACCTCCCTCAGATAACGTAGCACAACTCAATTGAGTACACATAATTAATTCACCACTTTTATTATATATCTGCAATTACGCCAGCACAAGTGTATCTGAGAGATAGTGTACCCGGCAAAGTGCAACCACGTACTTTCGCAAGTGAAATACCATCAGTCCTATTGTGATTTGAAAAATTTCATGGGAGATAAACTCGGTTTGGTCTTACACAATATGATAATTAAATTAGTTGGAGTCGAATAAGAAAATTTGAAAAATTGGTGCTCACAGCATTGCAGCAAAAACTAAAATGAAAAAATAGTTATTTCTTCTTTTGCGCAATGGAGACTAGAGCAAGGTCAATTTAAGTGTAGAGAAATCTTTTTACTTTGGTGAACTGGCGTTTGAATGCGTAGGAAAAAAGTTAGTTTGGGAATTTTTCATAGTATTGTTAGACAATTAGAAGTACTATGGAAAAACGTATTATTCCCAGTTTAGTAGATTTCAAATGTGCACTAAAAATTTGATTATCTGCATCTCAAAATTTTCGAGTGAAGTTCTTTTAAATAAGTCCAAAATTATTTTCAATGATGCCTTTCACAAATCAGTAAATGGAATTTACAATACAATCAGAAGATAAGTTTTGCACAAACCTTGAAAAATAATGAGATACAATTTGAAAATACATGCGAGTATTATTTCAATTATAAAAAACAATTTCGCATGTGGATATTGCAAAATGCGACGTTTTCCTTCACTCAAAATTATTATGAAAAATCTCAAACCATTGGAAAAGTAAGCATACAAATTTCAATGAGGCGGTTTTAAAATCCATGCATTATATTAAGGTAACAATAACTTACTGAAAATCCATACACATCCAATCAGTTTTTTAATATGATTTGAACAGTTACTGCATAAACTTTTAAAATTAGTAATTTAATTTCAAGCAACAGCTTTTTAATTGGTTTTAAAGTGGGAAATAAAAATCAGTACTGAATTTCACTATTTAAGGAGCTTCTCAATTGAGTCTCGTCCAGATATTGAGTTTTCAAAAAAACGCAATTTATTGCAAAGTTTTAAAACAATCTGAACACGATCTCCAGTCTGGCTAATTTTGATGATTTTGAATTAATTCAGTCTTAAATTTTTTTTCGCCAATGATTATTTATTGGCGAAGCGAAGGTGTTTTGATGAATATTTACTGATTGAAAGTGGGTTCATGAATGAAATCAACTGAATGATAGTTTGAACAATGATTCTATTATTGAAAAAATATTCTGTTTTATTCTAATAAGTGTTCAAAGTGTTATGTGCTTAGAAATTAGCTAAATTTTTTTTGGGGAGGAGAATTCCGATGAAAATTTCGTCCTAATAAGATCAGTGTATTTTTGAATATATGAAGTATAATTTTACATTTTCAGCAAGTATTTTAGACTCAGAAAACGGTATCAATTTTTTCATCAAATACACCCATCGAAGAAATTTATTCTAGCTTTTTTTAAAGCTGCATGAATAATTAAAGAAAAATTTAACAGCCACTCAGAACCAAGGCATGAATTAAGAGTTGAATATGTAAAAAAATGGAAATACACACAATTTTCACCATTTAAAAATAAATAATCAACAATGGCAAGCTTAGCAGATCATTTATTTAAATTTTCCTTCCATTTTACTCAGTAATAATGAAAGACTTTAAAAAAATCGATCTATGATTGCTTCATATCAAAATTTATTTCAATTCAGGTCAAAAATCAAATGTTGATAAAAATTTGACAAACAAAAAGTCTGACGAACAACCATATATGAGGAGGTCCTATACAAACCCTTTGCACTTGGGTTATTTTTCATTTTTCTGAACGGAAATTGTTTGAGCTTTTTGGTCTTTATGAAAGAATTATGTATATTTTTGGGATATTAAAAAAATGTTCGGTATTAAACAAACGCATTGAAAAATTAATTTTAATTATTATAAAATAATTTCGAATAGAGTTTTTACGTTTTGTATCTTATACTGATAAGAGTTTTTCAGATTTTTAAGTGGTTCTAAAGACAAAGCTGTTGCAGGAAATTCATTAAAACAAAAAAATTAGGTTCAATTGCATGGTTTTTCCTCATACAAACATTATAAACCACTGTAGGATCCCAACAGGATTGAGAAGAGCATCGTCGAAATTCAGCAAAAACTGTTACTTTTAATTTTTCAATATTATATTACTGATATTCAGTAAAATATCTCATCCAGAAGATTTAGCGAAAAATTAGTTTATTTTTGTAGCAGTAAGCAACGATAGATAAATTGCAACACATAATTTAAAATTTTGGGAAGAGGAACCGGGGACTCTTGTTATAAAATATTGATAGTCTAATTTTGATTGGAATTAAAGTAAATGCATCAAAATGTTTAGTTGTAAAAATTTATGCTCATAAATTTCCAGCAGAAGAACCTCCAACGAAAATCATATTTTAAAAATAGGGACTGAGTCCGAAAATTGCTGTTAAAGCTCATTTGACTGGCTAAAAAATTCCTAAATTGTGATAGTTAAAATAAGTAGAAAATAGTTCCCGTCAATCTATCATCTTTCGATGAAATACTGAAAAAATAACTGATCAACCATAGTAGAAGCTTTTTATGTACCAATCATTTCATTTACCCTTGAAAGAGGGCATGAAACTAAAAAACCGTCGAACGAGTTAATTGCAACATCTTTTCTTCTAATCTAGATTGTTTTTCTATTCATAAACACATACGTCCATTTAACTAGCTTCCAATCTTTTATTTTCCATTTCGTAAGTTGTCCAAATCAGGTGCTACTTTGAATGTGAAAGAGAATGATCTCTACGCGTAATTTCATTGTTTAATGATTAAAAAATGCTACGTTCTTCTTAGCACATCTACCGAAATTATTGTAGATGTGCTAAGAAAAACGCCTGTGGGACATTATCTAAAGTTCTTAATCTTCGAACTCGTAAAAGAAATGTAAAGACAATGAATGATTTAAACATCATAAATTTAAACCAACCCAAATTTTATTAGACTTTATCTTTAACATTTAAGCGAAATTCTTCGCGTTTGCTTGATTACAAACTAAGTTTTAGATTGTTCGATAAATACTTGTTAATTAGAGTCGGTATATCACATGAATGTTAAGTTGTATAATAAACATAAAAGACAAAATTGTTCTGAAATAACATTTGTTTCACATATTGTTAATTATACAACACGGGTTAAGGTCAAACCTATCTGTTTTTTAATGGTACTGTGTTCAAATTAATTTATCTGCAAATTGTCTTATGTTTTCTCAGTATATTCTGTTTTTTTTTATTGATTTTTATTTGTGTAAACTCTACTACCACTTTAAGATAGTTGAATATTTCACGATCTGTATTAAAAAAAATTGAATAGAAAACGGTATGTCTGCGCATTATTTTTGAGAAAATTTCAAAAAATTATCTTACAAAATGGATGAGTCATTATTCTTTGTTTAGATAGTAGAAATTTCCATTGACATGATTTTGGTATTCGTTCATATCAACAATGCTGAATAAACGTTCTAAATCTTCTTCTAGGTCAAATTAAATTTCCTATTGTAATGACAGTAATAATAAAAGCTTTGTTTCAGTTCAGCGCAGTTAAAAACTATTTAAGTACCATTCACGGACATTTTTTGAAAAGCTCTTTTGAGAAAAATTCTTTTTAGTATATCAAATGCACATTCATATGTTTCCCAAGCAAATGCTTTTATTTAATGCCCATACGTTATATATGAAATGCAAAACAGACAACGAACATATTTTCAAAATCAGAAGAGGCATCATAACATTTCGATGAAATAACATCATGATATAATCATGGATGCATTTGGATCCAATTAATCAGAGCAAGCACTTTCTCACAAAGAAAGATCCATGAATCTTCTTATATTTTTTTGCTGAGATCTCAATCACATAAGACCAATATCATCCATCGAAACAAGAAGTAAAACATTTTAATCCAAGGTTATTGATGCTGAGCGATCTACGCAATCGCTACTGAGTTGTTCAGACTGTTTAGGATAATCATATTAACGAATGTGGTAAAGGTTTTCCTGCAGATGCCAAACATTAGTCAATTTTAGTCATAATTTATAATTATAAAAAAAAATACAGAGCTATGTTGAATGGAAAGCGTGGAGTGTGCTCGTATGTTTATTAAATCAGCATGTTGTTTGGTCAATTGTGAAATTGGAATGGATGCACGCCCATTGTTGCTCACTCCTTCGGAAGGGTCCACTGTTGAAGCGTGTAACCGCCGAGGGTCATTACAGTCTGCATGGATGTTAAGTACGTGCCGGTATCAATTGGATCACTCAATTTCGCCTCCAACTGGGCTAATTGTTTTGAAATGATCTCGCGGAATCCATGGATCGCACGTATGCATGAGCATTTTCAACTGATTGCCAATTTATTACAAGAAAGACACTCGTAGTGTTTGGATCTGTATCTCCTCCTCCTCATGAAGGTTCACGGTGGGCCTTTGAGGATGGACGCCGCATTTATTATACTCAACAAACATTTAAGGGGATCTTTTTTGATATTTTATTGTATTTAATGGTAACTGGGTCTTTTGTGTATGTGAACCTCGGGACTAGACAAAGTGATCATTGTCCAGAAATAGGTTATCGAATAACGACTTTTGTGGTGGACTATTATTATTTTTTAATGAAATTTTGGCGATGGATTGAAAGTTTTTGTTGCGAAACATTCGCATTGTACTTCGTCGTAAAATGATCGGTAAGTTAGTTCTGATGAGGGATAATTTGCGCCATTTTCACTTTAAAGTCTAAAATCTATTTTTTATTTTTATTTTCAAAAGCAATGAAAAAGAAATTAGCTAGTAATTGCGCAAAGTAGTTAAAAGTGTACGAGGGAAGACTTTACTTTATTTCTGGCATGAGTATTGGAAAAAGGGTTCTTTTTATCTGCCTTTTTGTTGAAGCTGAAGACTTTAAATTTGGGGGTGTAGATTTTAATCGATTTCGTTTCTTACCGACTCGACTAGAAAGTAGAACTTGAACATTTGTACAGCCATCTGCTCTGATCGTTAAATGAGTATGTGACGGTAAGGAACCACAATCTTTTAAATGCAGTCACAAATGCACCACAAATTTAGTAAGAGACTGATCAGATCAATAAGAGTGCGAAAGTTGACGAAGGTTTGATCAGAATTGCAGGAGAATACGACTTTATGTAAATTTTCATGGAGAAAGCGTTCCGATTGCGATTTGCTTGCTTAATCGGATCGGGTCAGAAAGCGATCAGGACGTTGAAATCCACGATAATAGATACTTACTGAATAGTTTTACATTAAATACACAATTCAGAAAAAACCGATAGCATTTTCTTTAAAATTTACAATCATTGAAAATTGAAAAAAGCTTGTTGTGTCATTCGTTCGTGACGTTTTTAACGACTCAATTTTTGGCATATTTACTTAAATGATTTTATATTTTTGAGCAGAATTCAACAGGTACAAAATGTTTATTTTTGGTAGTTATCATTCATGTAGTCAGTGAAACTAAAAAATGGTTTGACTTCATATTAGCAAATTTGGCAGAAGAGTAAGAAAATAAATAATTGTGTATGAAAAGAGTAAACTTGGAAAAAATTAAATGTCGATTTTAGAAGTAAATTTAAACGATAGGAACTTCATATACATTACCCAAAGCTTTGATTTCATCCTTCAGTTACACATTTTATTCTAAAAAAATATGCAAGCTCAGAAGATTATGAACTCGAATTTTTGTAATATCATGAATTTTCTCTTAAGATTTCAGTAAAAATAATTTACTCTGGGAAAAATCCAAGCAAACTTTTTACATGAGGAAGCTTATAAATTTATTATTGATTTTTTATTCATTTCATATTACAACTGCAATTCAATAAGCTCAAGAAAAGGATTCATTGTTAAAGGGAAAATTCGACTGGATATTTACAAACATATCAAAGTTTTGGGAAGTAAAAGTTATTTTTGTCACATTGAAGGAATCTCATTGAAAAACACAAATGAACTTTAATTTGGTTTGATTTAGTTCTTACAAATTGTTGTAAGTTTCCGATATTATTCTTCGGACCATAAAAACTTAATTTAAATTTTTCCTTCAGAACAAACATGACTATTTGAATAATTTTAGTTGATGCTTTATTAAGTATGATTTTGTAAAGTAAGTATGGCAACAAATTTGACTTTTATTTTTCACATTGGTTTCTGAAAACGAAAAAATATTTACATTCCAATAAAATTCTGATAAGTATCTGAGGTATGCGATGACATGCGATTTCTTAGATAAAAAGATGTATGGTCCATTTTTATCCACTCAAATTGGCTAGATATGATTCAATTAAGTTGAAGCTTGGGAAGTGAGCTGTTTAAGAGTAAGGATTTCAATATGTTTTAGTACAATAATTTGTTCATTAGAAAACAGACTGAAATGATTCAATAATTCAACAAGTAATTTAAAAATTATTTTTTCGATTACAATGTTTTTGAATCAGAGCATAAAAACATAATAAAACATTGATTAAACTTTTTTAGTAACAATTGGATTTCGTTTCTCTTGAAGGAGAAGTACCGAATTGAAGTCAAAAGCAGCCTAATTTTCAATATTTTTTGTGCAGCTCCTTTATTGTATATAAAATATAAAATTTACCTGGGTAAAACCCACATTTTGAAGATTACAAAATATAATTTATCATTTTTTTCATTTTTCTACTTAATTATAGAGGGCGCAAAAAGTGATGTCTCGAAAAATGCCTTGTCTCACTGCGGACAGATAATCTCAGGAATGAAAAAATTGAAACAAAAATCCAAACCGCATTTTAAAGAGACATATTTCTCACGCAGTAATCTAATGCAATATTTTGAAAAAATGACAAAAAAATAGCGGTTGTTTTTCTTCGATAAATCGCTTTTTTCAGATTGTTTCGCTTGCCAAATTTTTTGGGATTGATTTTTGACCTATATTGTGGTACATTACTACACAAGATACTTTAATAAAGTAGCACAATAAATTTGATTTAAATCGGTTCGGCCAATCCGAGAATAAGTGTCCTCAGTTGGAAAAACGTCATTTCGAGAAAAACGCGTTTAAAGTTTCGAGTACCGAAAATATCGCTTACAAAGCGAAAAAGGCGTGCGCGCTAAAACTGCCGTAACTTCTTAATTTTTGGAAATATTTTAATAAAATTTTAAGACGTGAATTCTGAGGGTATAAGAAATTGAAAAATGAAAAATAGATTTTTTAAAATTATAACCGGTATAACGCTTTGGGAAAAACATTTTTTAAAAGAAGTAATTGAAAGCTAAAAACAGTCTCATCCAGTCTTCAAAGTCATAAGTAGCAGCTCCTTGAATTCGAAAGATGCAATGCAAGATGATTCAAATGTTAGTTTTAAATTTTAAGAGATGAAAAACAAATTTACGGCTCAATTAATATCCATCAAGCAGTTGATATTCATTGAAACTATAATAGAATCAACTTGCTTAACAAATCACCATAGAAACATTATTCAGCCTGCAGTCTCCATGCACCTCGTCCAATTCGTCCTGTGACATCAAAATATTTATTTTAAAAAATTGAACTCATCAAGAAGGCGGAAGTTAATTTCGTTTATAAAATTTTTCGTAACTCAACGAATTTGGTGATTATTGCTAAAATATTAAACGCCTATGACGAAACTATCGGCTAGATTTCATTATGGCTTTTAAAATAAAACTGCAATACACAAAAGTACAGATAAGTCAAAAAATGTCAATGACATTGTGCCCAAATTTACTATTAATTATTAATCATCCATGGAAGGCATCCTGTTAGCATTTCATATAATTGGAATTATTTTGTTTTGGGGAAGAATTTTTATTTCTCCACAGATTTTAAGTGGTTCCCTTGATTTTAATAAAAGGTCATGGCGATACTGTAACATCCGTATTTTTCATTCTAAATTTTTTATGCGTAATGAACATTTATGCTTCCTTAATCATATGGCTATCTACGCAATTCTACAGAAAGGGTTTTTGCAGTGTTACTCCTCAAAACCTTTTGCTGAAATCGTGCTACAGTTTTTGAACCTCTTTTATTCTGTAACTACGTTAAAATTCAAAACCAGATATAACTTTTTTGTCAAATTTCGAGTCATTGAAATCAAAATTTTCTGAAGAACATTCTTTAAATTGTCTGACAACTAAGTGAATTCATTTATTGTAATCATGATGTGGTTTCAAAATGAAAATTTTGAAAAATCTACATGATATTCATACTGTACATTAAGTTTAAGTCCCTTAAAATCATGTTTGCCAAATTAACTAAGAATTAATTCAGAAGCACCGCAAATGCTAGAAACGGTTTTAAAGAGAAACTATTATTGCCAGGGATAAGCATAAAGTATTTGCTTGGCTCGTATTTTACTTAATGATACCTAGAAAGACCTATGAAGAATAGTCGTAATTTCCACTAATGAAAGAAAGTTCAAATTATGTTCGAATAAAACTATAAAAACAAAACCACTTTGAATATTTTTCATTTTCTCGAAGCACAAGATACGTCCAAAGTTGAAAAGAAACTTTGAAAAAATATCATCTTTCTTAAAAAAAATTCAGCTTCTAATGTACATTAATCTAATGTTAAACATGTCTTTACTTTCACGAAAGATGCTCTTAACACAAATTGTAACTTAGCTTTAGGATGTTCGGCCGTCATTTATAAGCATCAAGTTCCAATATCCAAATTTGTGATGATTGCTTGAAAATATAAGCACATAAGCATAAGTGTTGACGATCATCCAAAAATTAACACTTCCTCAGGAAGAATGTCCAGCTTTTGATTTTTGCATAGATCATCGGTTATGTATCGATTGCATAAGAAAATATGCTCATCCTAAGATTTGCAGACATTTCATCTATTATGCGAACAGCATTATAGCGTAACGTCCATAATCGATTGTAAAATGCGTATAGCGATCGCATATCCGGGCTAAGTCCGAATCACATTAACATTCAGATTTATTCGCATATTTCAATAGAAAGCTTTTGCAAAACTCCAATCCAAAAGATAAAGTGCTGATGCAGATGCTACACGTCTTCGTAACCCTAAAAACTTTTATGCAAGAGCACAAATTATAATATATCTAGTAAAACTAAGTGCAAAGATACTAATTCTCAGATGGTCCCTTAAAGTACTTTTCGCACACTCTTCAAAATTCCCACACAATTGTAATTCACTCGTTCATTGTCGATGATATGCAAATGGAGGAATCTTTAATCGTTTTTTTCGTGACTATAAAATAGTTTTATTGCCTGATTTCAACACATGCCGACCGGAAAAATGTTTTGAGCTGCAGAAAAACCACGTCAAGTTCGAAGTCTTAGCGCCATTATCGTACGTGGATGCGAAAATCAAACAGCGAAGATATGTGTAATTGGAGGATTCGCCATGGCAAGTGGAAGACGTGTTCGAAGAAAAACCACTCATTGAAACAAAACAAAACAACATTTAAACATTCAAACATTCATACGTCACGGCGATAAATTGTTGAGGTTGCAGCGTTCATTTGTGCAGATGGATATGTGTAACCTTACCATGATGTTGGCTTAGTATGTTACAGTCAATGATTGAATGGCTCGCTTTGGATCTGCAATGTTTATTTGTGTGCGTAAGTTATGTTTCAAGTGCAAAATGAAAATGGATTTTTCAGGGAAATATTTTAACCAAATCGTTTACCTTTCCAAAATAGATATTCAAGCACTATTTTGGTTGGATAAACGGAAACGGGCATTCGAAGAAGCCATTCAAACACAATGGCTTCGAAAGATAAATTCAAATTCATTCATCATCAATTCAAATCGGGTGCAGATATTCAAACAATAATAATTATGGTAAAGGTTAGGTTAAGTGCAGGAGTAAGGGATCGAAAGAAGGGGGTTCCCCTATTACTTTAGCATAAAAAGTTTGCGGCGGTCACGGCTCCATGAGAAGCTATGGGGGTTCCCCCACTAAAAAATGGTTATTTTGTCTATTTTTAAAAATCATATGAAACCGTAAAATTTATCGTGGAAGTAATGTTTAGACTTGTTCGGGAGTCGGAAAAAGTAAAAAAATAAATGATTTTTTTTTTGAAAAAAAAAACAAATAAAAATATGAAAACCATTAAAAAATTAAAAAAAAATTGATGAATATCTTTACATCTCGGCAAATACTCTATTAAATTCTGTATTAATATCGGCTGAATTATTTGTTTATAAAATTATTTTAAAAATCAAATATATTTTACTATAATATTTTTAACTTATAGAGTGTGTGTGTATATATACGGGTAACGCTTGGGAGATACGTTTTGCACCCCTCCGCTCTCCCCCGGTCCCCTCACCAACCCCCTTTCGTGGGTGGGGGTCATAATCTTAACCTTTATCATAATTATTTATTGAAGATCGATCGAACAATTAGCAACAACAACAAAATTGGTTTCCAAGTAAATCTATTAGAGTCACACACATTGCATAACTCGAGTCTAGAAAGTATCTAAATTCGTTGGAGACATTCAAATTTGGACACTGCGATTGAACCCAACATGGACCCGGCAAAGTGTTGCAAAAACAACTGAAATTTAGTCCATTGTTTGCCGGTTGCATTTCAATGTGCGATGGGCACATATTATTTGCTAATTAAGCATGTACTTTGTTTGATTTGCAATTGTTTCCAAACGTTGGGAATGATCTGGAAATACACTTGAATCTCTAATGCGAAACAGATTAAGTCGCTTATCAGCTAAGTGCAAAGCTCCTAACAATAACATACGTTATTGTTACCATGCCGTAATAAGCCAATAAACTTCTTGTTTTTTCCATAACCACAGCCTTTAAAATTATCTTCAGTTTGCGCATACATCATTTCATTAAGAATACGATTATCACATTCTAGTTTTCTATTAATGTCTTGTATTTGAATCAAACATTATGGAAAATGTACTAAGTAATAATGTTTTTCTGAATATTTGCTTTGATGATGCCGTGCACGCACTTTATCTTCACTTGGCTAGTTCCACCATTTGCAATCCGAAGCGAATCTGCAGTTGAAGATGGCCAAATGAATTTAAAGGTTGAAGTCGTTGTAATCAATAAAACTGAAGATGGTAAGCTGCTAAACAGGTTCAAGTGGGTTTCTAGTGTTTGTGTGCAAAATCATTTTCACTTTATTATTTTCATGGATGATTACGAGTACTAATAGGAAAACTGATCGCCTAAGGATATTCGAGTGTGCCTTTGAAAATTATGTAATCATTTATGGAATGTTTTAATGCGATCATAAATTAAAATAAATTATTTTGGGATTTGTATGATCGAAATTATATCAAAAATGTCCAAATCACAAATAAAGTTCGTTCAAATATAAAGGAGTAAAACATAGATAGAAGAAAAAGTTTCTATTGTGAAAAATTTGACTTCGAAAGGATGGAAACCATGTAACTCACGCACAAGCGGGTACCACTATCTACGAATGAATCGTTTATTGAACTGTGCTAAATACTAATTTCATTTCATTCACTACAAAAAATAAAAACCGTGAATCAATGTGTCTGAAGAATGCTTATGGACTTTGTTTTTAGAAGGTTGTGTTAGCCTTTATAGATACTTCTGCATTTCTCATTCGAAAATTCACTTCGCAAATTGTATTTTTGCAGACATACATAGAAAATTAGTAATTACACTACAAAACAAGTGTCTTGAATAATTTGAAATGCAAATTAAAAATTTGGTCAATAAGGCAACGTTGTCAGAATTTACCAAAAAAAACATATCAACAATTTTCGTAATTTTAAGACCTTTTGTATTGTTCGTAATATATTCATGCAACGAACCCTGTTTTAATATATGATGGATGATAAACATTGAATCTGCAATATATGCTAAATATTCGAAGATAGCGCAAACTTGTTTCTTATCTGAAAAAAAAACAACTATATTTCCAAAAAAAATTTTCGACAAGTTGGCGCTATTGGCATGAAAGCAGAATTACGGAATAGCCTCAAATCATGGGTCTTGTCATATGTTTAGATCGACTCATATTCAATGTAAATTGTGTGTTTAAAATCTAATTATTTAATCAAATTTATGATTGAAATACGCAAGCAATACACTTTGGAAGCTACAAACATAAAATAATGTAGAAAAAACAAAGGGAGAAATTAAGAGATAAACAGATTTTCTATCCTTGAAAATTTCGCAACAAAGTGGTAAAACTTTTAATCGATTTTAATGAATGAAAAATTTGTTAAAATTGTTATTCAAATTTTTTTTTCATTGAAACCTTCGTAAAAATTCTCCAATCTTTTGCCAAAAAAAAAATTAAAAACTGTTGCATTGCGGGCAAAACAGCAAAAACTTGCAGTATTTTTTTTCTGATAGTAACAAGCAAAACCTTTTTATATTCAATTTGACTCAATTTTTTAGTTTAAAATTAATGAGAACAGTTACGAGAATTTATATTTCAGGCCTTCTTGTAACAAGAATTTCAACTATTCATTTATGTTGCCAAACAACGAAAATCAGGACGAACATTTATTCTACCAAAGTCGTTTTTCTTATCTTATCTAAAAGTTATGTAAAAAAGAGTATTTTAATAACCAATTCGTGAGGTCAACTAAATGATTTTTATATATTTTTTAATGTGAAAAATATGTTCCCAACAAACTTGAATGGTGACTTCAGGAAGTTTAAAATACGTTTGGAATAGTTTCTCCTTTAATATGATCTCATAGCACGCAACAAACAAAATAGAAAATGTATAAATTTTTGGTAGCAACATCATTCAATATAAAAAAAAATATTCTTGATAATATCCTACGAAGTTTGTGGAAGGAAACATTTAATTCAACGATTTCGACACGAAAAAAAAAACGAAAAAAATTGATATCGTATATGTTAATCAATTATGATTAATTTCGAAAGAAGTTGCCATATTATTTGCTTACGACAACAATTAAAATTTTCATCAAGTTTAGTTCCCAGTTCTTAGAAAGAAAAGTCGTGTGAATCTCGCCTGAATAGTTGGTTCAAAGACTAAAATGCCAATCAAAGAAAAACAAATTGAAATTTTGCAAGAATCAGAATATAAAAAAATAATGCAATCCTTTTAGCTCATAAAAATGGAAATATTGATTTTTGCAGATATTAGATAATAAGTTCAGAAAAGTTTTTGTAAAATTCTTTCTCCAGTGTCTTTTGATTTTCAAAAATTGCCAGCGTTTGTTAATTATTTATATACTTTCTCACTTAATCAATTTAAACACTATTGCAAATCATCTTCTATCTTCAAAAAAGTGATCTGATAAGCACCGAAAGGAGTTCTATTACGATAACATAAATCGAACATTATTTTCAAAGCTTGCAGTTATAATTTTGTTGTTGTTGAAATCAAATTCGGAAAGTCACTTCCAACTATTTTCAAGTATCTTATTAAAATAGAGGATTTTTAGAATTGTTTCTAAGGTGATGGAATCAGTTGAAAACTACCAACAAATTCAATGATAGAACTGTATTTTCTTGAGAAATAGAAAGCGTAAAAAATAAATTGCACCAAATTACACATATGAATAGAGTGTCCTAAGCAAACTGCTTTAATTGTTTATCGCAGGCAAATGAGAAAATATTTAATTTTAAACGACAAAATTTAAAAACTGCCAGCCAAAATTAAGTGTTCTGCATTCTCCAAATTCAAGCTGCACATTCCTCATACTATCTTTGAAACAATCATATCTAATTTCCATTTAATCAATCCGCCAAGGATAAATGACATTGTCACACTTCTCAATATTTATATTGAAAAAAACCATAGAATCTCTTCAGTTCAAATCCACTTCAGCAGGTTTAGTTCACATGGAAATATGACATTTAGTTATTGTGGCCAAACTAGCTTCGTGCTCATGCCACCAACAAACCAGCTACTCTGCACAATCATTCCAATTGATTTCAGCAAAAGCCATCGATTTTCCTCAAGGTCCTCCGTTCTGCACGGAGCATAACCAAAAAGAAGGTCAAAATCTCATTATACATGTTCAATTGAATTTCCAAAGATGATTAAGTCATGTGTGATTTTATATTTCAAACTGGATGACGGTGTTGTTCTTCATAATAGTGTCGACCAAAAAATGAAAGTTGTCCAATCTTTATAGATTCTAGAATTTCTAGAAGTACATGTTCCAGACAAGAATTGTTTTAACATTGCTGATATTGCTGATTTTGAATAGAACGCAAGTCTTACATTGCATGCAAGTTTTTGCAACAATCCTAGACAAATCGACCTTGCAAATAAATCAAATACAAACAACAAACCCAGACTTCGGAACATTAAGCCGCAAATTTGCATGACCGCAACGAATCTGAATTATTCAAATCATCATCAGATCCGAAGAAAACGCTGGCCAACTTTAAATAAAAATGTTTAAAATCAGCCATTCTTCTTGTTGTAATGCGTCGAAAGCTACCAAGTGTAATGCCTGCATTTACTGCCGTTAACCAAACGCTATTTTGAGCCCGAACAGAAATTGTGCTTGTTTATGGCACATTTTAGTGGGCATTGTTTGAAAATTCGCAGACGAAAATGCGAGGAGAATTTCCCAATTCTCCTTCCTTTCAGCGAAAAATCTTGCGATGCGATCAAGAGTCATGCAAAACTTTTCGACTTCGCGCACAACCGTAGGAGTTGTAGCTGAAGATATAAAAAGACCACCAGCCAAATGCAATAGTCTTTGGACGAAAACAATATGGAAAACCTCCTGAAGAAACACTTAAAGCCCGAACAAAAGACTAAAAAAACATGTTTGGATAGATGAGCTGGTTTTTTTTGAAATTCTCGTTAAATAGTTGGAAAATTTTGATGACAGTGAAAACAACCAGTATAGTCGTGAAATTGCGCTTACCTTTATTTCCAAGCATTCCAAGAACACGAGCGACGAGTTGATCACCTTTGAAATGAATCCAATTCTTCGTGTGCACCAGTAGTTACTTGAATTTTTGTAAGTTGAAATTTATGATTAATTTGTTTTATGTTAGCACTGATTTTACCGGAAAGCAGGGTGTGAACTAATCTAGGCACTGTTTGCTAGTAAGAATTGTTTTCAAAAATAACCAAATTCCGACGAAACTACCTAAAAGAGATATAATTTGAAATTCGCATCACAATACACTGATCAATGTTTTCGAAAATTCGCTGCATGAAAAAACCTAAACAATTCAAAGTAGTGTCACTAAAAACGCGTTCGGCATTCACGATCCGCGATTGTTTAAAAGTCACTGGAAATTATTGGGAAAAATCGAAAGTTTATCGCAATCGGAAAGAAAATGCCGAAGAAAACATTCGCAGATCAAGTAAAACCATCAGCGATCATCTTGACTCCGTCCAAGCACGTAACAAATCACAAGATTAACTTCGAAACGAAATCAAAAGTCGCAATCGAAAATCGAACCACCACTGGAGTCAAAGATGCGCCAACGAAACCAAAAGCGTTCGAATTGTTCAGGCGAAACTGTATCTTGGGCAAAGTCGGATACTAACTCTGATCGAGGCGATCTTCGTTCCCAACTGAGCGATCACCACCAGAAAGAACGTCTTTACACGATCGTTACCAACATTTGAATGCAGATGATGCGGCGAAGCATCGACCCAAGTAAGTCTTAAAAACGGAGAAGCGCCTGCCGAAACTGCGGGCACACTCTCTCACCACCTTGAGAAGCGCCAGACCAGCTGCAGCTCCCCCGAGCCACCAGCAGCAGCAATTGTTTGCCTCCACGAAAGTCTTCCTTAGGTCCAAAACGACTGCAGACTCCGCGGTAACAATGGCAACTCTTCAAGAGATCCTCACTCGAACATGGGCCACCGCCAGTATCTGGCAGATACAGTACATCCATTGTACAAGCCATGTTCATGCATCTTTGGCGAGGCATTCGGAACGTCGGCAAGGTGGTAGCCGGCCGCGCGGTGGAGATACGCTCCAAAGCTGGTGGAGCGCCCGGAAAAGGTCGCAAAGTCAAACTATCACCGCCTCAATCGTCACGCGGCGGAGAAGTTGACGAGATTGCAGAAAGCCCATAAAGATTTATGTACAAGCATTGCCGTGTTGGCTTTGCGCAGGAAAAGATAGATAGTATCCCTTTCAAGTCGAGCCCATCATGAATGACGCGCGGACTCAACAATGAGGCGTCACCGACGGCCACCTAAAAGCCTGTCATGTAACGATAATTAAATCTTCACAGAGCAATTTGAATAACTAATCAACCATTCACTCGGAGATAGTCAAAGGTTACATATTGAATCTGAAGCCAGGTTGAGATGCATCAGGCGAGTAGCGCTCCTGTTGTGTATTAAGTGTACAAGCTAGCTGTTGGCCAAAGCCTCTGAAAATGAATCTGTCTAATATCTTTCATTTCAAACTTTTACGCCAACTAAGGAAAAGGTCGTTCAAATTCGGGCAGAACTTAAATTAAGGGCGGTCAATTGAAAGCTGAAAATAAAATGTGTTATCAGAATGAGCAACATTCAAGGATGAAAAGATTAACTATCATATCGTCACCCCTATGCCAGAGACGCGAAGGTGTAAATCAGCAGTTTTGAGTTATTGCTAGATAAATGTTCAAACCGTGTCTAAAAATCAAATTTTTTTTACGCGTCCAATCTTTTTTTGAATATAGCTGTATACCACTTCAGATAAATCACATTCGTACTTCTGGGATAGCATCTTTGTACCATTTTGTATTAAAAAAACCCTATTAGCGTGAAAGTGCAAATTTGCACTTTCGCGTCTCTGGCATAAGGGTGACGATATAGAAATTTACCATGAAAGTGACATTGTAAGAAGTGTACCAGCGCGGTAATTAGCCACGATCTTCCTCGTGCAAAATCTGGTGAAAGTCCACTTTAAAGGTCACGTAATGAGTAAAACTAAAAAATAATTTGTCGGCCATGGTAAAAAGGACACTGAATATGTGAATAAAGGCCAAAACGAAACCAGAATTAAAGCGAGCTGAAACAGGATCAGGGACATCATAGCGTTTCTGCTTAAACAAAAGGATCTGACGGCTTATGAAATCTTTGAAGCGATGTATTATGTTGAGTCTAATTACAGACAAAGACTGCGTGAACTTAGAAAGATAGAAAAACGGTAAAGGCTCTAAACACTACAGGCTACCGAAAAAAGCAAACGTCCAAAAGTTTCAAAAAATTGTTAAGGAAAACATGAAAAAATCAATCAATCAATCACTTCGAATTAAACGCGGGAGATGCTAGTTTTCATTTATCCGTAAAAAAATTTATACGTAACTCTTATTGAAAGCAAATATAAATCAAGAACACATTTGAAAAAAACTTAAAGATTAATTGAAAATATTTTGAAGAAAAATCAGACCAGAACCTCTCGAATTTATGATGGAGGCAACGAATAGGGGTTGATAAAATATTTGTGAATGTTTATTAAACAAATGCATACCAAAGGAACATGTATCTAGAAATCATTGCGACAAATTAACAAACAATTTTTTCTATTGATAAGTTTTATGATATTCTTTCAGAGAAAATAATAATAATAAACAAATCATAATATTTTAAACATGTTCATAATTTTAGTTACCATTTTTAGTTGAAATTCTTTTAATGATGTATGAAAATATCATGGAAAATAGATATATCTGAAATTTTTTAAAAGGTTCCAATACTGTGAAGTAGTTCAAGTCCAACGCTATTCATTATTCTTTGTCCAAAAGAAAAAAAACCAACCATTTAAAACAATATAAGTGTACGTTTTTTGAACGTTTTGCTCATTAATTGGCGAAATTTAATGAAAATTGATACAAAAAGCAATCATAACTATTTATAGGTGAAAACAAACATGTCAAAAGCTTTTAGGGTTACTCTAAGGACCCTGTCGATAAAATTTGCTGAATGAAAAACACATTTGATGTTATGATTCAAGAAGCAGAATCAACACAATATGCTCAAGTGGAATCACTATAATTTTCTCAACATGTTAAATTTTTGAAGCAAACTATTTCCAATTTTTTTAAAAATACATACATACCTAATGTAAAACAGCCAAAAAAAAAACAAAAAAAGAAACTTGTTTGAAAATTCTGCAAGTAGCGAAGAGCTACATTACAAAATAAAAACTAATAAATAAAAACACACTTTTTCCAATTATTGTTGTTTATTGTTCATTTACAGAAAACCTTAAATTTTATAAAAAAAATCTTCAATGTGTATTAACTTCAACTTTCAAAGAACAGATAATATATATCATTCCTTTGGAAATAGAGCTATTTAAAAATTCATAAAAAAATTTTCCTGAAAAAAAATTCCCGCACAAAAATTTTTCAGATAGAACTTATTCAAATAGAAAGCCATCTCAAATCAATTAAAAGTGTATCGCAAAAACGAATAATTAAATATTTTACAAAGTAGATAAATCTCTCTCTCCCATTGATTTTATTTAATTTTATTGCAAAAAACTCTGTGAATTTGGAATTTTTTTAAAGAATAATAAACAATGCCCCTATTTTATAAGGTTTATCTTAGGAACTAGCAAAAGATACATTTTTTTGTAATTCCGTGAAAGATTTTCAGTTAAATTGCTTTATATTTCTTGAAAAATGTCCCAAAAACAGGAAATTTGAGTAAATGCAACAAAAGTATTCGCCTCACAACATAGTACCCTACATCATAATATTCTGGACATTGATATCCTACAATAATTTATCTTACAACAAAAACATGATATACCACAGTATCTTTTTAAGCGGTTTATTTCTTAAATAACAAGGATTTCGCAGAAATACTCGTACAGAACGACCTCCTAGAAAATTGTTTCATAATAAAGCGATAATCAAAATGCGAAAAAAAACCTTAGCATCTGATCAAACATCTGAATAGACATCTGTTACTACCCACATGGACACTTCTTTCGAAAAAAACCTTCAAAATACTTCAAATACCTACAAATGTAAAGTTGAAAATTCGCTTTCAATTTTTTGCCCGATAACAATGACTTCCCTAAATGAAAATGGAAAGAAAACATTCTCATCGCCAAAAGTAACCTTGAATTTCCAAAAAAAACTGGGTTCGAGAAAGATTGTAACTTGCTAAATGATTTTGTGAATAAGGCAATTGAGGACGTTTAGGATTTGCAGCAAACATTAACGAATACGCTTCGTGAAAATGTATTCTAAAAACGAGAGCAAAATATGCAAACAAAATCAACAAATAATTGAATTACATTCATTGTAAAATCAAGATGATGATATCGCTCGATCGAAAAATAATCTGCTAAACAGTAAAGAAAAATAAATTTAATTAAATGATTTTAAATTTAATGAGAACATCGTTTTCTCATTTATTTACGTATTTTGCTACATTCACTTATATTTCGCAAACATTTTCTATTAAATAAAATATTGTTTGGTTAAAATGTTAAAAAAGTCTCCTAAACTGGGCTGTCTATAAGTGCTGCATACCATGACTTTACATAGATTGGTATTTTCTAAACCTTGTCAAAGTAGGGCCAGTTTCACGTGCCATTGAGGAAATAAGTACCCATGGAAATATTATTAACTATTATTATTTAATTGACGAAAAAAAATTGATCATGTTTTTAGGAAACATATATTCAAGATGGGGAAGTAATAAGATCCATTTTGGGTTTGGAGACACTTATATGCAAGAAAACTAGTGAAGCTCTTGAAAACACTAATCAATGAATTAATGTTATTTTTTGTCACAAACATCACTGCATTAAGTGAATTCTATTGCATTAGATGTGACGATTCCTTTTTGGAGAAGCAGATGACCATTTAAAATAGGAGAAAATTAGATATAAATTGGAAATTTGTGAATTTAACTACACTTTGCCTGGAAACCAAATTAAAAAACCTATTAACTTTTATATTTTACGAATAAAATGCTTCAAACTGAATCCTGTCCACAACTCATTAGACCATGAATTATTTTTACAACTGAAGAAATTCAGCAAGTAATTATCTTTCGAATGCCATTTTCACTTCGCTCAATAAGTTGAGCTTAGTTTAAGCTACTTGAAATAACCAAAAATTGCATTTCAAAGTCAATCACCTATTAGTAACAGTTCAATTTAATATAATTTTGAAACGAAAATTTCAATAAAATTTTCTCCTGACAACCGTCCAGGTGAAATGAATATTTTCAGAAATAGTTCAAGCTAAAAGTTTCAAACTCAACTCATTATGCTCCCAACTTTCTCGCAATTCACTTCATTTCATTTGAATCAAATCAAATTATATACTGAATTACAAAACGATCCATTAAAGCTTTCGAATTTCATAAATAAATCAATAGACACTTAACACAAAACTGTAGGAAGGTGGTCTCACTCAATTTGGAGCGGACACTCCCATCTATTTATTTGCACATACACCCAAAATTTCTTTTTGCAACTGCTTCAATTAGATTGTAGCGTGGAAAAATGTTCCAAAAAGTACACTCGGACAGCTCACTTTTCAAATTGTATCAAAGATTTTTGCACGGCAACCAAATAGTGGTGAAAGAAAGTTGCAACAATTATAATTAATATTTTATTACTTTCCGAAATTCTCTTGACATGACGACGGGACGATAATGATATGAATTCGATCGTCTTCGCAAGTGCTAGACATCTTGAACATCTGAACTCTATCTAACAGCATATTGTGCAGACACTGCCTTTCAGATGCCACCATCAACACGCTTGTGGACTTTCATAATAACGTCCAAGACGATTTTCGTCGGTGTTGTTTGAGAATTTATGAAAATCATTCGTTGCTAAGTCAGACCAACTCTTTGTGCTGTTCCAACAATAAAACGACTGTGAGGTCTATTTTGTCAATTCATACAACTTTTCAGCTCGATTTGTTGAACTTTGGTTCCGCATGTCTCAGCCTCATGGACACACTCAATGGACATATCAAAGGTCGAATAAGTTTTTTGGACCCTTCGATACAATTGTGATGGGCCATAGAGGCAATAAGGGCTCTCAAACCTATTGGTAATCGGTATTTGGTATCAAATTAAACAAGGCTGTCTTCTTTCCAGATCACCTCCGAGTAATTTTTTTGGTCCAATTTTTTCCATCAAACCTAAGACCAGCCACGCTCTAGTTGCTGCGATCTGAAGTGGCTACTTTATTGGCGTGAATAAACAGCGTGGTTAATGAACACCTTCGATTTTCACTTTTGGGATCCGCATATCGGTATTGTTACACATTCGTTACATTTAATTACAAATTCGAACCAAAGTGCAACGCAAATAGAGAGTTCAAATACCAGCATGCCAGTTAGCATGGGTTTTCCTTCACAGTATGATTGAAACACAGTCGCTACTTAAGGGTCCATTTGCTAAGATTTTAATTGAAAACTTTGATGCATACTCTACATATATTTACGAAAACTTGTTCTATGTTCGGTACACATATGAATTTCCTGTAACATTTTTGTAATGCTGTTAAAAACAAAATTCTAAATAACAAGTCTAAAAAATTTACAGAATTTGGCTCCATTAAATTCATTAATATGTTTGAGTTATCCTTGCGATCTTCACGATTCAATTAGCTCAAAATTTGGACAATGCAAAGCAATGGTTAAATGATTACCTTCTGCAATGTTGCTAAATGGTTACTATATAAAATATCAGCTTTGATTAGATGGTACTCATTCAATTTCATTTGTGTGTTACACTGATGGCATGCTGAGTGTTACATCATTGTTGTCATCATCAATATCATTAAGATTCCATCGCATGTGCACCTATAAAAAATGGAACATTTCTTTTATATGTAAGCATGATACGTCGTGTACAATGTACCTGAATGCATGATGAAAGATACATTTGAAATACTTATGGTGGAATAAAAATACATGCCTTTCAGTTGTTTAGCGCACATCAACATGAATTACATGATTAGGATTGATGCTAATGCATTGATTAAATAATAGTGTTTGAGTTCAAGTTCATTTGAAATTTAGATTTTGAGAGCGGAAACTATTGTGCAAAATTTGGCTATGGGTTTCAGGTAAGGTAAGATGGAAAGCTACGAGTGTTTCTCGTAAATTTTGTAGCTATCAGATCAAATTTCAAATGCATGGTGGCAATCTGCCTTGAGAGATTCTTGATTGGAAATGGTTTATGTTCTATATACTCTGAGAAACTTGATATCGCTGCTTGATTATTCTTTCTGGGAAAATAACCATCAGTCAATAACAGCAAAACCAGTAATGTCTGAAGAATTCGATCGATTGATTGGAAATTCAGATATCTATTTAAAGTGACTGTTCACATGGAGACTGAATGTGCACGTATAGAAAATCAGTGTTTAAATTAGGGGGTGGGGGAGGGCAAGAAACAAGAAAAGGTAATAGCTACTTTTTAAGAGTCCCAGGACTAATGACAAGAATCTCGAATTGTGAAAATGTTCAAAACTACGAAATCTGTTGATTTTGAACAACGTTTTCAAATGTTTCGTTACGCCGCAAATTTTGTTTGTTTGTGTGCATTGTGAAAAAATTTATGAAAATACTATATATCTTATCAACGACGCTAAAATGATTGGAAATGCAAACTTTGCTGATGCTTTCTTTGAAATTGCGAAAAATACTAAAACTGCAGACAAGCCGTGAGGTGCGACTATCGAGGTCCACACGGTCAACTTCCCAGTAATATCTACATAAATATCAAAAATATTTAACTCAAATATATTTATGAAAATAATACTATTTTAAATAATGATAATGAGAGGTACTCCTAACAGTAATTGAAATGAGTTAATATCAATCATATCATCTACAGAAGCGTGCATTAATTATGTAAGGATTTCGGTGGATGGGTTGTTGATTGAATGTTCACGCGAATAAATCGGAGAGAGGACAGGTTACAAAGCCTTTTCTACGTTATTTGTTATTAACATATAGATGCTTGAAGTACAAAAGAGCGCTAGCTAAAATTAATGCAATTTTTGTTATTACGCAAACTGAAGACATTTTGTCGCGTGATGGCCATTTTGAATAGTTGCATTCAAAATTACTATCACTTTGGCATAATCACTGAATTTATATACTTTCACGAACATCAATGATATCAATAATTAATTTTGAGTTTCTGTTGGTCTTGAAAAATATTGAATACGCAGTCAAAAATAGATTCAATTGCATGTAAAAAGTAAAATTTACTACACATGATGATGGATGCAGTAATTGAAATCTTACGATTACTAAAGAATAAATCTACTAAAAATTGCAATTTTTTATTTGATGAAAACTTTTTAAAGCATATGATCTTGCAAAGTATTGACTACAAAATATTTTATTATTCAAAGCGTTGATTACCACAAATGCAAATTTGATTGAAATTTTGTTGGTTTTCAAAATTTAACCAGTTTTTTTTATTAAAACTGGAACACTGTTAAAACTATCAAGCATCTGCTCAAATTATGCAAATATTATAAAACTTAGATTGAATTTACAACCATTTCCTTAAATATATAAAGTAATATCGTTCGTATGAACCCTATACATGATAACTTTGGTCTTGCTGGTCTGCAAATATTATATCTGGTTCTTCAGATATAGTAAATGATAAAAATGACCTTAAAAATCATGATGACTTTAAATCATTTTTTATTTTTAATTTAATTTTTTACGTAATCATTAGAAAAAGTTTTGATGGTGTTTTTAAAAACATTATTTGGAATAAATAAATAAATTTTATAAACATTTCTTACTACATTCCGCAAATTAGGTTAAAAATTCAATGTTTATGAAAAAAATATAATTTTATGCACTTTTTTCTCTTAAATTAAAAAATGGCTTCAAGAATTCCTTTAAAAGTTTAATAGATTCACGTAAATATTAATTCGCGGCGATTGACATCTTAACGATGCAAATCGTATGTTTAGTTCGCGAGTTATAACGTATGACAGAAATGACCTTCAAAGGGGCAAAACAACAAACCCCCCCGACCGAACTAACTAATCAGCTCTTAAGATTACAAAGACGCTTCGATTTTTCAAAAAATTTAAAAACCGCTCCAACCATTTTTTTAAAAATTTGATAGAATCACGAAAATGTTAATACGCGTCGATTGACACCGATATAGCGCATGACAGGGTTGACCTTCAAGGGGTGAAAACAGCAAACCCCCCCGACCGAAGTGTCCCGAAAACTAATCAGCTCTTAAAATTGCGAAGACGCTTCGATTGACACCTTAACAAAGTCGATATGACTTTGTTAACGTGAGTTATGCTCGTAGAAAATTTTTTCCACGAACGTACATACGTACGTACATACACACATACACAAACACATACATCTTCCTTCCTAAAAACACTTTATATATACTCTATAGACCTCAAAACGTGAAGAAAAGTAGAAAATTTTAATTTCGATTTTCGAGGCGATTACAAGAACTTCCCATATACTGGGAAGTTAATAATTATGCAAATACTACCATATGTTTTCAACGATGCTAAATAATTGTTGATTAGAAAGGCAAGCTTTCCTGGTGTTTTCTTTGAAAATACGGAAAATATTAAAACAACAGAAAACATTCACATGTCTTCTTTCATTTCGAAGCTCGTTTTTTTGGTTTCTTATACAGTTCATTTTGAATTGCTATTGGACATCTATATTCTTAAGGTTTCAAAAAGTATGAATCCAAACAATCGCAGAAGACTACACCACTCAGTTCACAAAACGAGTTTCATTGCTTACCAAATAAACCCATATGAGTTCCCGAAAAAATCTTCCCCAATTAAAAACTCATAAGCCATCCAAATTGATTTGACTGTTTCCAGTCGATGTCTCTTGTTCTTCTGGCGCGACCTTGAATTCATTAGAGTTACGTAAAAATTTCGTTATCTATTTATCTGATCATGAAACCTCTCTGAAGTAACATCCCAAGAATATCTCGAGGTGATATCATACCTATAACCTTTTATTCCGCCAAACGACATTGATCGTGCGACCTAAGAATAGAGATTGACAATAGCAACCAATACTGAGACTCAGCAGAACAGGACGCCGTATCTTCTTTTCCGATTTAACTTTTATCTTAATTGTCAAGTCAACACAACCGAAACAATATTATCACATCGCCAGATTTAGAAATTGTGAACTATTGTTGTGTTTCACAAGTATGTCGGCATTTTATTGGATTTTGTATAAAAGTTCAAATTTATCGAAGAATCTAATCGTTAAAAGTGAACTGCAGAACGAGTTTATTAAATCTATGCTACCAATTCTACTTGACAAAGGAAAAGAATACAAATCAATAGAAAATGTTACTAAAGATTCTTTAATCGTATGCAAATATCATTTTATAGCGGCGATGCAACCCAAGCATTTTTCATAGAACACGTAAAGCAAGTTTCTGGCTTAAGTCTTTTGTTTGCAAATCAGCACACCATCGCAAGGAGTCAGGTCACTGTAGCTAATAATTTTTTATGTAGATGATTTTTTAATGATAGGAATATATGTTAACCATTTTAAAGGGATTGCATTCAAACATGCATATATTTTGAATGATGGACAAACAGAAACGGCAAGATGAACGCCAGCGACTTAAAGCATTATTCAATTTGAAACTATTTTCGATGGCTGTTACGAAATTCGAGAGAGAAAATCAATTTAAATTTATGCAAACCATATAATTTCTGGTATTTTTCATAGAATTGGCAACATTAGTCAACGTGAGTGTTTTTTTTATTTGAGTATCGGTTATCTAACACAGCATCTTTATTTTACGTTTGTAAAGTCCAAGAACACTGATTTTTCAAGGTACAGAAAGATGGATGAAATTCATTAGTAACGCGTGTTTAAAGAATTTTAAATCTATCAAAGTGAAACAAAACTGAATTCCTGGTGTATGAAATTTTTCAAACTGGATGCAATAATCAATTTTGGGGTGGAGCGCAGGACTATTGATCCAATACAAAAATTTCAAATGCCAAAGTATCCACATAAAAACATCCCTTACAAAAATATACGACTTCAAAAATAATCTAATAATATCCAATATTAAAATTTGCTACCAATCAAATAATACTGACAGTGTATACTCAGGAAAAAATCACATGAAATCATTTAAATTTAACATTGTTTTAATAATTTTTAGAGTTTCGTAAAATATTTTGACGGAATCCTATTGTTGGAGCAGCTTTGTCCAGTTGTGTATTACAGACGTCTTACTCCTAAATAAAATAAGGTATCAATTTGAAATTAACACATAATATGTAAATCTTTGGCTTCAAAACGATAAAATTAAAAGCATTAAAAATATTTGCTGGGGGGTCGAAAACAGGCATAATTTTACTATGATTGTGATAGTTGGAAAAAGCTGCTTTTCTAGCTGAGCAAAAGTAAAGTTTATTAAATTGGTTTTAACTGAAACTTACACTTTGCGGACGGCGTGAACATTCCACCTTTTTGACATATTTTGTTTTTAATGTCCCCCCCCCCCCTGTTTTTTCCATAGTACTGAACCCTCAATACACACGTCCGGTTGACGATTATCCAATTATTTATTATTAGTTTAAGTCAATAGTTTCCGCATATTAGAGTAAATATATAGAAATTTAAGCTGTCAGGATGTATTTCCCGTTGTGACTTTACTTTTATACAAACTGAAATAAGTAGGACGCACAATCAATCGATTTAAGTAATCTATAAGTTTAATAATACGACTTTATAGGGTTGACTACTATTATAATAAAAAAAAAGTTTTAAGGGTCATTTGTCTCTGTCATAGCGCAACTTATTATGTTCCGGCGTTCTATGATAGAGTCATTACTAGTGAAGAAATTTCCATGTCGTGATAAAGATTCGAACCGGGCGATATCAGATACAGAGTCTATCGTTCTAGGTTAGCAGTCATTGAAGCGCCACGATAATACGATAGAACGTGCTTATGGTTGATCTTACTGATTCGAAGAGATGGTAAAACTGCTGTAAATTCAATTCAACATACTTGATTTAATACACCATTGATAATTAACTGGTATCGACAAATCATTTTAAAAAATTGGATAGTGAAATTTGAATAATACAGATCCATTGGATGAAAGAATCCCTCAAAAAATTCTCCAATTTTTCTTTTCTAGTAGTTATGAAAAAGTTTCGTTCACAACATTTTATCACTTAATATTGTTGCTGGTATCCTTTGAAAATTACTCTAAAAAACTTTGGCAAGGCATCAAATCGTAAAGCAATTATTATTTCAAAAACCTTTTCGCAATAATTTGGTAAAATTCGTAAGAAAAATATTAAATTTTTTTCAACGACATTATTACTTTTCTTTCACAATTGTTAAAAAAACGAATGTTACACAAAAAATAATTAACAAATTATTTTAAAATATTTTCTAGACATTCCTCGATTATATTTATATTCCCCAGGGAAACCTGGGGTGAGAGGTTTTTATTTCAACTAAATAAATGCTATTCTTGATGGATTTGAAATTTCGAGTTTTTTGAAGAGAAATAAAAAATTTGAATTAAAATTGTTTTTGCGCTGGAATAGTAATTATTGTTGCATCTATTTTTTTAATGAAACTGTTTTTGTTGTTTTATTGCAAACGGGTTTTTTAATTGCAATAAAGTATTTTCCAGATACATTTTCAGAATAATATGATATAGTTTTCAATTTATCTAGACGTTAAACTTCACTGCATGATAATCTTCCTGATCATTTTTCAAGCGTATCTTTTACCATCAAAGCAAAAATATTTGAGAATTCTTTTTTTAAAGACTAATTAAAAACACATTGTTGTCGTTTTTGAAAATAAATATGTCATGTCAAGGTACATTTCAAAGAAATTTGTGAGCATTTTTGAAATAGAAAATCTTTTCAACAGAAGAATATTCAGAAAAAGACTTGTATATTTAAAGCTTAAGAAGAGTTTCAAATATTTCTTTGAGAATTGTTAACTTGTTTTCTTGATATTTTGTGATCGGTTTATTTTTTGGAGAATTGTGCTGTAAACCAAATGGAAACGAAAATATTTCTTCGGAGTTTTCATAAAATTTATCACTATGATATGATATATTTTTTCCAGTTAATGAATTTTTGGTGCAATTAATATTCCGTCCAATTCAACGAAAAATAATCACCATTATCAATCAAATTTTCTTCATGAAGCAAATCACTTTTTCAGTGAATGTTTTCAACAGAATCGCTTCTTGCACGGCATCAAATTAAAAATAATTGAAATTATTATTACGATAATCTTAATCAGTTCTTTATCGAAAACCACAAGCATCTTGAGTCAAACATTTTTAATACTTTAAAATGTATTGTTTCTATTTATTTACTTTCAGAATAGTTAGTTTTCTGTAATCTTTTGAGCATATGGCAGGTAAAAAGGGAATAAAACTACCACCTCCAAAAACGAAAATATTATGATTAGGTAATCCAGGAATCACCTAGATAAGATAGACACAATATTTTCGTAGACTATAAAATATGTCGCTAGTAACTTGTTATATTCTTTTCTTCAGCCATACAGAAAGATATTAATGGGAATAATACATCAACCAGGCAGTCCTACTATTTTAAAACCCGGAAGAGGCTCTTAAAATTGAATGTCTATCATCAAAGTTTCTTGAAGAAGGAGGGAAATTATTGAAATACCTCCTACTAAAGAACAATTACAAGATATGAACTATGAAAATTTTTCCCGATGGTTCGAGCAACAACATAATATTTACCATATGTAAAATAAGGAGGCAAGCGTCAATACCAGACTATATTTAGATTCGATCGATCGACAATAACTCAAATACTCTTAGTAAAGTAGAAGCTATAAAAATTTTGGGAACACATTCTTTTATAAGGCAAACTATTCTTTGTGCCATACACTTTTGCCCATATACCTCAGTTAGATTTTGTCGAAGCCTCGGCCAAGAGCAGATTTACCATGAAAAAAACCTAAGTGCAAAATGAAATGCTTGTCTTCCTAATTAATTAGACATAGCGCAAAACGTTTGACCAAATCTCCGCGCGGTTCAAGAGCGCGCAACTGCTTCGCAGCTGGTCCAAACTTCTGCAATGGATTTTTTTTGTGGATTATGAATTTCGCGAGCCCCTTGAAGTATTTAACATGAACGTTAACTTTTCGTGGGTTTTCCTTCAGTTCGCAATGACCACCTTCAAAAACCCAAGATACGAATCGTCGGCCGTCCGAAAAATTGTCATTGCGATCATTTTTAATTTGTAATTGGCGTGTGCCCGAATCGAATCGATGCGCATAAGTTGCAGTGTTTGCGGAGCTCGTCGTCGAGCCACCGATGGCCATGATGCCGATAATTCCATATAGTAGCGAAATTAGAAAGGAATCCACAAATGATAACGATTTCGGTTGGTTTCACTTCGTCCCGCAAAGGTCTTCCTCGGTGGCCGGCGATCAATCAATTAAAAGACATCTTTACGCGGAGTTGCGGTTTGGATCTTTCCTTGGCAAATATGCCGTTCAAATTACAAATTACGAAAAGAATGGTCAGCTAAGTGCAGCATTATCCTTGATCGATGAATGGTATTTTCCAACATTGTTTCCAATGCTAGGAAGACGGCGATGAAGATGTTAAGCGTCGACGGACATTACTGTTGATATTGGCCTACAAAAACTGCAATTTGGATATAGACCTACTTAATCTGTAATTGGCGTTATCATCGCGAGCTTATTTTGTAGATGGGCTTAGTACCGTTGTGCTGCTGCAGCGCGATGGCAAACGCTTTTTGGCATCTTTAATAGTTTTTAATTTTTCACCAGTTCGATTGACGGAAAGTAATTTATTGGATGATTAAGACGAGGCGTGTTTCCTTTCGACTTTTGCACATAGATTTTCAATTTGACTGATAGCAATCTTAATTGGTAATTAGTTCATGGGTTAGCCAGTATCAAGTTCATTTGATTGTTTTGATTTGGTTGTTATCTTTCGGTAATGCTTGATAAGGGAGTGTATGGCATTCAAGAAGATTTTCGCCAGTGGATAAATGTGATCTTGACGAAAATTAAAATCTGAAATTAAATGTTACGGACAAATCGATGAATGAATATGCAAAAGAAAAAAATTTATATTATTATTGATTTTTATTTTGAAAATAAAATGCATGACACAACATTTTGAAAGTTAACAAGAAATGGGTTTTTTTCAAGGTATTTCTGTTGTCTTTTGCTAGAACTGGTCGGTCTGCACACCGAATATATACTTTAAAATAAGCACCTATATATTTAAGAACAAGACTCACGACTACAGTAATGGCTATTGATAGAGATAAATTATTTCCCACATCGAATCTTTCAAGGGATATGACAAATGGGATTATACGAGTCTGTCTCCGAAGTTGGAAAACAATGAACTTTTCACATGCTAGAAAATAAAATAATGAAGCTAATAAGATTTGAAAGCGATTTTTAAAATACTCTAAATTTTTATTTGTATTTTTGATGTTTTAAGATTGAACTTCGTTCTAATATTCACCAACAAAGGCAAGCTTTAAAATTTATATTTGCTTCTTACACCCAAATGATGCTCCACCATGTTAATATATAATATCAACGGATCATAAAATTTAAAATCGGCTTTCGTAGAATATTTCTTGTCTTTGTTGCTTACTAAAAATATATTATTCGCGTCAACAAACAAAATCCTGAAAACAGCGATTTTTAATATTTATATTTATTGTTTTCAATAAATTATGTCCGGAAACTATTATACTTGTTAAAATCTTTAAAAACAAATTTTTTTCATTACCAGCTTAACATAATTTTGTTGTTATGGAGTTAAATGTAAAAAAAAACCGATAAGCTGAGAAAACTTTGAATATTTTGATTATATTTCGGGATATTGATTTTTGAAGCAGTTTGGTTCACGCCAAAATTAGTTTTTGCCCAAAACAATGCTTCGTCCTTAATAGCCTCATAGCTCCTGAACGATGCTAAATCGAATCGCTTTAGGCTTATCAATGCTTTAGTTGTGTCACAAATCGCAAAATTCATTGTAAGTGATGTTTTTACATGAAAATATGTTTTGAAATTATTCGGAAATTTTTTTTCAATACCTATTTTTCGTTTAGGATAAAGTTTTGGAATTTAAAGCATTTTTATCGTGCATATATTTAATTTCTAGCTGACACACACATATGTAAAAAAACATAACTGATTTTGTGAAATTATTTATCGAAATTTTGAACATTGCTGAACCCTGAGATATCCCAATCTCTTCTCCAATCATGTGGTCAGGGACTTTTTTACTAAATGAGAACCTCTTGATAAACTGAATATGGGCCGTTACTGTTCGAAGACAAAATACCTACAGAAAAGCATTAATTTAAGACAAAATTTGAGCCTTATGAACTATCGTATTTGGTAATGTTCGTTTTATTTTCGGTTGAATCAACAGCAACTGATAAATAGTTAAAGAGAATTAAAATATGGTTTTTTAGTCTTTATGCAGATGTAAATGTTGGCAACGTTCAATCAAATAAGCAAAGTTCTGTTCTTGGAAAATATCAGTTTAATTAAATCTTTCTGGTAGCTTTGTTGTTTCTGATTTGTTAATTATTTTTTCATAAATGAATGCTGTCCACTGCATTTGATGACCACTAGTCGTAGAAACATCCTGGTATCCAGATTTAAAAAAATGTCTTTTTATTTGGCTGTCTTTACTAGATCACATCCACTTACTCAAATCAAAGATAAGTTTAAAATTGGAAGAACTGCATAAACAGTTTGATTTAAGCTCCTAAGTATTATTGTCTTGAAGATAGACTGCTGAAAATTCCTGAAATTTATTTTTCAACAGACTTGGCTTGATAAATTTTCAACTCAGAAAAGGTAAAAAAAGATGAAATAACTGCCTGGTATGATTCCAATAAATCAGTTCTGCTGTTAATTTTTTTTTTGTAAAAAATCTCCTAAATGTGATGATTATCTATTTTTAAACTTTTTATGGTACGAATTTGCAATTCAATTCAATTTTTTCTTTCAACTTCTGTTCGACCACCCTGTATTTTTCTCATCATTTTGTGTACCTAATATAGTTTCACACTTCATATCATACTCATGAATTATATTCTGCCTTGAGAATATTTTCCAATTCAATAGAAAGAATATTTAAGAAGTCCAAACTCATGTTGAATTGGATGTCTGCTGATAGCTCTTTTTCAGCAATAATAATAGTCAAACTAATTCAGTAAGGTACTAAGACAAAAAAATTAGTGGTAGCTTTCGTCATATATAATATTGACTAAATGTTTGGATTTAATAAAAATGGTTGGAGGCGAAATCTCAATTTATTATTTATATCTTTTTTGAATTTAGTTATTAACAAACCTTTTGAATTTTATTTTAAATTTGGTCGATTTTTTGTAAATCATGAATAATTTATATGGTGAGAGGGTGATATTTTCGCATAGAAATTTGTCGTTTGACCACCTTGTGCCTTTCTAAATATTGAAAATTGCATCATTCGGTTGATTTGATTTTTCCAATTATTTGTACAAATGTGTGGATTATGGTCATACTAATGCAAAAAGTATCCATCAATCCATCATTCTCATTACCCTCATTTGTGTAGTAATTAAATGTGGCCTCCTTCTGCGGGTCCATAAGTGTGACGATTTCCACCTACCGCATTTTGCCTTAAATTTTGGTTCAGCTTAATTTAATTAAAAGCTAAGGATATAAAAAATTGTGGAAGGTAGAACCTTTCTATAAATTTCCACTTTTTCAAGATTTTTGGCAAACATTTGAGTTATAGAAAATAATTTTTTAAGCATCAAAAAAGTGTACTATGGAAAAATCTCAGCTTCTAGAGGAGATGTCTCGAGTATGAATTATTTTCGAAAATATCCAAATTTCTTGGACGCTCTCTTCATTTGTGTCTTCCACGACAGTAACACCGAACTGGAAGTTACACAGATCGCCTTACAAACATGACCCGTGCCAATAGCATTGACCATTTGACATCGAAACTTCCTATTTGTGTTTAAAATCGTTTTAATTATTTTCAGTAGCACCACGACCTTGACTTTTCCTCAGTAAAATTTCAGCCGGCATGTTTTCACACAATTAACTTTTCAATTTTTTGTTTTAATTACTTACTGCTAATGTACATCTTTTATGCACCACTAAAATGAAAAATGAGATATTGCGTTAGTTTTACTAATTCAAAAAAATATTCGTTCACACAATGGTTAGAAATGAAATTATTATGTTTAATGGAAATCCTCAACGAGGGGAAGGAGCAACACAGGCAGAATGAAGGGAAACGAATCCGATAAAGTTATTCGCTTGGTGATGACGAGAATAACCTATTCGCAGATTTCACGATTATTTGGCTTTCAAAGTGTTATGACACGGTTTGTTGATTTAAAGATTTAATAACATGGAAAAAAGCATTGTTGAATGGAACGATGGGCGGTTAAGTTTGCATTCAATGTTGTGGTTTTTTGGGTCTCGACGCTTTCAACGCATTTATATGTTTTTAATTTATTGTTAAAATTGATTTATATAATAGCATGACAATTTCGACAAAAGATAATTGATTTTTTTCTCGATTGAACCGAGTTGATGGTTTCGCAACTCGATGTCCTGAAAACAACTGGAGATTGTCGGTCACCAAAAGTGGCAGCGCCAATGAACTATAATTTGCAACAAATAAGTTTTAGTTTTGGATAAATGGAAATTATAGTTTCCCCGATTACAGTGGATTTCTTTCCAATTATATAAATTTGAAGTTAACGTTTTTTCCGACTTAATTAATATCTTAACGTTTTCAAGACAACTTTTTTGAATTTGTGTATTGCAAGTAATTTCACTTTTTAGAGAAAATGTTAAACATCGATCAATCTTTTTTCACTAAATTCTTTTCCCTATTTGCTTCTTTATCCATTCATCGTTTTTTTTTTTTAAAAACTCAAAGATAGCTTTAAAAACTTAAGTCACTGTTAGAGAAAATTAAAATTGTTTTTAATTTAAAGTTAGCCGAAAAGTTACTACAACGTTTGAAATTGTTATGTTCTTCCTATATTATAATTTTTTTTAAAGAAAAGTAAATTTTGCCTACTTTTGCTGGTTTCATCAGTGTTTCACATGAGTGTCCTACAACCATTAGAGCTTAAACAGTGATGAAGTCCGCATGCCATTGGTTAATTGCAAACTTATTTAAAAACGAAAAAAAAACTTTAGGAAGAAAAGGAGCAGCTCAACCAGGTTTTGTTGCATTATTTTTTCCAAAGAACAGCTGAAGATAAAATATAAGTTCAACTTCATAATGGAGCGATCCGAATTGTTCACTTACTAATTCAACTCATATTTAAACTCCTTCACCTTGCTCACTGTTTTCTCATTTTTTCAGTATCTAGTATAAACTTTTTTTTGCGTTAATAATTTCCATACAGCCTTCTTGTCTCATTAACGGCGAATTTATGAACTGCCCGATAAAAACAATGAATTTTACATCATTAAAACTAAGAATGCATGCTGTGATGCTTGAATTGATAACATTAACACTGGCATAGGACAATCTTTTGCGTGAGCTTGCGTGGTGTGGCCCAGTGAGCAGAAATTATGGCCAAGGTGAGTCTGCATTAACTCATAAGCCAACAGTTCTGACTTTTAATGTTAGATGCACATAATTAGATGGCAAACGATTTAAAACTACCAGCCTTGCTATCTAAAGGTCATTGGACATTTGTTGAGTGACTAATGAAAATGATACTTGTGCGAAAAATCGTAGTTAGGGCTATTTCGGTTTTGCAAAAGAAAAAAATATACGTGGTGTGAAAATGTTTAATGCTGAAACAAGATTTCCCAGGGAAAACAAATGGGCACCATACGTCTGGTGTTTATTTATCAGTGTATAATGTAAAATTTCAAATGGTATAGTTTCCAAAGTTTGAATGGCATTTTGATTTGCCCCAAATTACATTGTACAGGCTTTGCAGTTTTATGAATGAATATTGATAGTTGAATTTAGCCTATAATGAAGTTTTCAATTAAAATTAAAAAAAAAACTATCAAATTTTCTTACTTGGAAATAATATAAAGTCAGATTAAACATGGCATAAAATTATATCCTGCTTCTGATGGAAAGTAGACGATCAATAGTCTTTCAGGGTTCTACTAATCGATTGCAGCCCGATTTGACTCCGGGTTCAAAATTACTTAGAATATGTTATCATTAAAGAAGGCGAATTTACCTATATTTTAATAGGTAAATTAGCCAAATATTGCCTTCTTTTTGTAAAAACAATAGAGAAGGAATAATATTACAAGTAAAATTATGAGTAAAATTTTTCAAATACTCGTTAACTTTGCGATAAATCCTGTAGAAAAAAATAGTAAAAATTCTAAAAATATATTTTCGGGCACCTAATTCCATGTCGGGGATGATATTGAGATCCAAGTATCAGTATGTGAACTAAAATCAATTTATATGTAAAGTAATTTTAATTCTCGAGACAAATTGCACAGATAAATGTAGGTCCAGGATTTTCAAGTTAATCCTCATGCATTCATTTGAAGCATTTGGTATATCCTATCCATTTGACTCGGTTTTTGTCTTGGAAAAGAATTTTGTAACAAACCGAGAATTCATCGTGAATATTGTCACTGTCTTCTTCGTCAGCAGAGACCGAAATTGGGTCATCATCAAACATGTCCTCGTTAGAAACTTTATTTCTTTAGTCGCTTGTTGGTTTTCTTTTTGTTGTTGCTTACTTTTCATACATTTCCATCCCTATTTTGTTCCGTTAATTTTTCATCTTTCCCGTTCCACTTCTTTTATAAATCTGTTATTTCTTGTTTATGCGGAGAAGCCGTGACTATCATGGCTTTGCTCCGTCTGGTTGAGGCTGAATGTGGTTGAGTTATTAGAATAGGCTGCACATCAGCCGGATCTAGAAATGGGGATGAAAATTAAACTAACACTGTACATCATGCCACAGATACATACTAAAGCAGACCACTAATGGTAGGCTAGGAACACAGCTCCGAAGATAGCTTTATTATTTTTCTTTTCCGACACAAAGCCCACCAGAATAAACGAATTGAATTTCAGAGAAAAACTGGTTTAAAATTTGTACTCAGTTTCAAAAATACGAACCAACATTTTCGACATTAAAAACAAAATGCATAAAATATACACTCAAAATGTTCTCGTTAAACTTTTTGCTCAAGTAAAAATACTACAAAAGCCTTTGAAAGTCGTTTGATATACATTTCATGTAAGAAAATAAAAAAACAAGCTGCGGGGTGCGACCCTTGAGGTCCACACGGTCAACTTCCCAAAAATATTTACATAAATATTAAAAATACTGAACAAAATAATAATTATGAAAATAATGCTACTTTAAATAATAATAATGTACCTCTCATAACAGCAATTGGAATGACTTAATATTAACCATATCATATACGGGAGCGTCAATTGATTACGTAGGTAAGCGGGATGATTGAATATTTACGCGGATTAATCGGGAGGGGGAGGGGACAGGTTACAAAGCCTTTTCTAAGTTATTTGTTATTTTCATATCGATGCTTGAAGGATAAAACAGCGCTAGCAAAAATGAATGCAGTTTTTGTTATGACGACAACTGAAGAGATTTTGTCGCGTGATGGCCATTTTGAATAGTTGCGGTCAAAACTGCTAGCACTTCGGCATAATCACTGAATTTGTATTTTTTCACGATTTTACATCAATGAAACTAATAATTATTTCTTATTTTCTGCTAATTTTGAGAAACATTAATTATGCAGTCAAAAATAGGTTCAATTGCATGTATAAAGTAAAATATATGTATTACAAATGATGAAGGAAGTAACTGAAATTTTACGAATACTAAAGAAAAAAACTCCTAAAAACTACAACTTTTTATTTGATGAAAGCTTTTCAAAGCATATGATCTTAAAAAGTGTTGACTTCAAAACATTTTACCATTCAAAACGTTGATTACCACAATTGCAAATTTGGTTTGATTTGTATTGGTTTTCAAAATTTAAGCAGTTTTTTTATTAAAGTTAAAACACGGTTCTTTGAAGACTATTAACAATCTCCGCAAATTATGCAAATAATAATAAACTTTGATTGACTTTACAACAATGTCTTTAGAATAAGAGATTTAAGGTATAATAATTCGTATGAATCCTTTTTGCATGCTGATTTTCAATGTTTTTTTTATTTTTAATTCAATTTGTTTTGAAATCATGAGAAAATATTTTGCTGGTCTCTTTTCAGAAATTTGATAAAAGTTTATAAATTTTATAAATATTTATTATTACGATGTTAATTTTATTAATCTTTTTATGAAAAAAAAACACTAATTTTCAATATTTTTTTATTAAATTAAAAAAATGGCTTCAAAGATTTTTTTTAAATTTAAAATCATCATTAAAATGTTAATACGCGTCGATTGACTTCTTAATGTGCAAAGATCATGTTAGGTTCTCGAGATATAATGAATGACATAAATGACCATGAAGGTCATGATGACTTTTAATGATTTTTTATTTTTAATTTAATTTTTTTTTGTAATCATGAAGAAAAGTTTTGGTGATTTTTTTACAAAAACTGTCTGGAGTGTGTAAATTATATAAACATTGAATACTGCATCTTGAACATCAGGCTAAAAATTTAATGTTTTTGAAAAAAACTGCACTTTTTTTCAAAAAATTAAAAAACCGCTCCAAAGATTTTTTTAAAAACTTGATAGAATCACGCAAATGTTAATACGCGTCGATTGACACCTTGACAAAACAAATCGTACGTGTGGTTCGCGAGATATAGCACATGACAGGGTTGACCTTCAAGGGATGAAAACAGCAAGCCCCCCGACCGAAGTGTCCCAAAAACTAATCAGCTCTTAAGATTGCAAAGACGCTTTGATTGACACCTTAACGAAGTCAATAGGACTTTGTTTACGTGAGTTATGCTCGTAGAAAAACTGTCCGCGAACGCACGTACGTACGTACATACATACACACACACACATACTTCTTTCTGAAAACACTTAAAATATACTCGTAAGACCTCAAAACGTAACGTTCGATTTTCGAGGCGATTACAAGAACTTCCCATATACTGGGAAGTTAAAAATAACGATTGTCCATAACGCACGAAACTGTCGGTCTTTCCAATTTAAATTTGACGATTTGAAAATTTCTTATGTGCCTTCAAGTTCACGTTTAACCTTCTCTTTTATATGATGCGGAATCAATTCAATTTATTTTTTATATGTTTATTCAATTTTTTGGCTGAACACCATTATGAATATTATTTATTACTGGCCTCTTTTAAAAGAGCCTGATTAGAGGCAATAATTTTTTTAATGAACTTTGGTTATAATGAAGATTTATTCCAAATGCATTTTAAGTATGCTATTGTACAATACGTTCTGCTTAATTGATTTCTACAGACAATAAACTCAACAGTCAAGTGTGATAGTTACAAAGAAGTATGTACGATCACCTTGTCCTTTAGGAACAACTAAATTTGTATTGCGGTTTTTATTGCAAATGGTTTAGGGTCTTTTTATTTGATCGGACCTCAGTTTCATGGGCATGGTCTCTTTGAGATTTGATTCGATGGATGATAGCAAAAAATTATTAAATAATCGCAATTTATTTAATCGCGATCAATTTCAATGAAATCCATTTCATTTTCTTCGAAATTATTGACTTTGGCAAATCGGTACATTGTGCATTTAAAGAATTTTGGATAAAGTTCTTTTATTTGAGCATTCAACTTATCTACCTTTACGCCTAAGACGCCTGATAAACATTTAATTTTTTGAATCGCCCACAGCGTCTTAAACTGTTCAAACGTTGCGTGCGCAAATTCTTTTCAATTCAGACGCCATGTAACGCTATATAAAACAAATAATACTATTAATCGGCGAATTACAATGTGGATGACTCCGACCAGCTAAGCTGAATGGGCTTGGCATTGCATGATTTCCTCGAACTAATGGCTCTACAGCCCGTTGCGGGTATTATTCGCCACGATAGCCGCGTCAACGATAATTTTTAGCGCCCATCGCGAAGCACGTAGGCAAGCATCTGCAAAACAATTGATTTAACTTGCGGTTGCATTACATCAGGTTCACAGAGCCATCGAGATCATCATCTAGATGCGCACTCTAAGCAACTGCTTTCCTCTTCTTTTTTCGTGCGGAAGTCAACCATGATGATGTGATACCACCGGGTTACGACGAGCGCTTGAATAGTTACCGTGTTAGATAACACGCCAACAAATGCACAATACCACACAATACAAACACACAGGCGACACCTTTTGGATGAAACCGCAGTTCATTTGCAAATTACTGATTTCCATAGTTTTATTAGGTGGATAGAATTATGTGACGACTGAACTTCTTCCTGAGCCAATTTCCTCACGATGTTATTAGTATTGACGGACTGGAAGCGCATGTCCTATGAAACATTCAATGATATCGAACGGTTGAAGGAAGAGAAGGATTCTAGGCTCCTCTGTCAAGATACAATCGTTTAACCTGTCTTCATTACTGTTCATGTAGAGAATGGAATCAGAATGAGCAGGCTTCACTGAGTCGGACTGTTACGCGTTGCAAGTCACCATCCTTTGATATTTTAAGGTTGGCCAAGAAGCATCTTCACTTATCGAGCAATATCTTAGTGGCTGTTTTGATTGATTCAATTGGTTTGTACAAAATAAGTCCTTCTGTAAATTGCCTAAAAATTATCCCACGTTAAATCGGAATGCTGCTAGCATTTTTCCAACCGAGAGATTTTCACTTGAATATCATCTCCATGGCGGATAAGGAGCTCCGTACGATCGTACTCTTGATAAGACATATTTTGCCCATAAATCATCATATGTAATCCAATGCAGAAAATTTAATTGGTATTCGGAACCACGCGGAATTCCAGATGTGTCTCAACACTCGACGTTACGAAATGCCACCGCTCAACAATACCAAATGGCGACCTCCTAATTTGATGACCCGTCGGACACGATCCATATGAGCTTTTGTTGTCCACTTCAACCACCAAATTTTCGCGAAAACCAAACGCTCGATAAAATCATCGAAAACCAGAAATTGATTGATTTAATGAATGTCGTTAGAGGCGTTAAGCGATCGTTTAACATGATCACTATCCATCCGACACCAATTTGAAGAAGTCCACCACCGAAGATGTTTTGTCGGATTTCTTTTCGCAATGCTGGAGAGGTATGTGTTTTTCTGCACATGTTGCCCACACGCTGTACAGTTTGATGTCTCAGAGGGTTATCGACAGCAAGAAGGATTTCGTGGTGTGTTGCGTAAATGCAATGCTGCTCGCTTCTGATTGGTATTTTCCTATGAAAATTACGAAATGTTCACAATTAAAGGCTACCGTTCACTTTCTCATCTCTTTCAAGTGGCCTGGATGTTCATTTAAAAGGTGTTGATAAAAAAAATATTTCGAAAATGTTTCAGTTGACTGATGAGTACATTGATTCAAAAAAAGTGTATTAATTTTTAATTTTTCTACTCTTACGCCTTATTCAGCTTATGACCATTTTTTGATGGTGTAAAGTTCAAACGAGCATCAATTTTTTGAGGGTAACCGAGATTCGAAGCACACTTTCATTGAATTTCGCTGAAAGTTATGCCAAATCTGGCAGATGTGTTAAGCCCTTCAATAATAAAAAGAGTTCAGTTTACGAACAGTGTAGTTGACGCCATACCTTTTTTTTATTTAGTGAAAATACCAAAATCCGTAGATATATTAACTGTCATTATCTTAAATTTTCAACTGCAAAAGACATTATATTTGGAATTTCGATCCTGAAATCAAAGGATCAAGCCCGGTTGTCGTACGCCACTTGTACAGTCTATATCAATTTTTCAAGTGGGATCTTAAGGTGTAAAATATTCCTTTGAAATTTTTGGAAAATATATCACAATAGCAAAATGACGGTGGATTTTCACACTTTACTTATCGTGAATATTTCCAAACAGGAATCATGAATATGAATTTGCTCATGCATTTAAAATCAGAATAATGTAGAAAATAAAACTAACATCAAGATATCAAACAGTTAAATGATAATATTAATAGGATATCAAGATTATAACCCAGAAAGAATGCTAATTGGAAAGATCTCTAAGCTCTTAAGAATATGTAGTAGAAAAACATAGGATACTTATGAGTTTCTTAGTCAGAGTAGAGATACTTCAAACTGTTATTATTGTGTAGAGACAGACAGACCCTGAACTGTATTACATTTAAACTTTTCTCCCGTCTTTCAGTGCTTCTAACTTATTAGGCTGCCTAGCGTCATTGCTTTTGTTTCTGGGATGTTTGGAGGTTTACTCTTCTAGACTCTATCGTTTAAGGGGTTATATAGGTCTTAAAGGAAGAAAGAAAACAACTTTTTCAAAAAATAGTATTTTAAAAACCAAAAATCCATTTAATTTAAAATTTACACACATAAAATTTTAGCATTTCAAGAAGTTGTAAAAAAAATTTCAGCTAAAAACATTGAAAATCGTCAATTTTCCTGCAGTTTTCCTCATCCAACCTTTTTTTGAGGTAGGCAGAATATTTCGGTGCAGGTTAATCTCAAATCAAATATTCAAAAAAATTCTTATAGTTTGCGCTTTTGGGTCATATTGCACGAAAGAATTGAAAAACAAAATGAAATTTAAAGTTTTGAGATGAGGTTGAATGAATTTTCGTCTCATATTATTTAGCATTTTTCCGATTCTCGTCGGTTTTAAAATATTTTTTTGTATAAAACATAAACGAGTCGACCAAATGAAAATTCCTTCGTTCAAACGCGAGTCAATTCTATAAAAAGGAACTGTGCAAAGTTTCAGCAAAATCGGTCGATTCGTTCTCGAGAAATCGTGCCTACTGCACGGAAAAACAAAATTTCGAGAAAAACGCGTTTAAAGTTTTTTTTACAGCGATTTAATGAATTAAAGTTATTTTTAAGTGACTTACATCAAGTCGTCGATTCTAGGTCCATACAGTAATTCGTTCGCCTAATTCGTGATGTTCAGAGCACCCCTTTGATTAAATAGGAAGTGTGGTTTCGGGGTGACGGACGGCATCCTCTTCAGATGCTGTCATTTACCATCCGTCACCAGACAGCACGACCACGATTAAGCTTATTGATGGATTAATCTCATTATACTTCAACTATTTTATAAATTATTTGTATTCGCGTAGTATAACGACTGTCAATTTTTCGTATATTATGCATACGTAGCAATTCTATATAATCGTTCGCCTCATTCGCGGTGTTCGCAGCATCCTTTTGATGTTGTGATGTTGGATGAAAAAGAAAGGAGAGGCAGAGCGCACGTACCGGCCACGCGGTATTCAAATCTCTATAACTCCGGTAATAAAGCTCGAATTCACTTGAAATTTGGTGTGAATACTCTTGAAGCGCTATACTTTTATATGAAATAAAAAAAATTATTAATTTTTTTGAAAATACAAGACCTATGTAACCCCTTAAGGCAACCCTCAGTATTTCTCCATTGTCCAGATGTTTCAACAGCCATCCAAATGTGCTGTCTGCAACTTAGCTGTTACTAATTTGAATCATCAAACACGTTGCACAGTACGATAGTTGTATCGAATCACGGAATTTTGAATTGAAGGCTTAAAATCGTTGTTAATAATCACACAAACATTAGAACAGGTGTTTTTGTGACTTGTCTAAATAGAAATATATTTTCCTAGGTGTATAATACCCAGGCTTTTTTGAAGGGCCGGAAAACTCCTTGAAATAATAGACATCAAATAAAGAATTGTGATATTCAGCATGATAAATAAAATAACACACACAATTTATTCTTTCACTTAGTAAGGTTATTTTTAGTCTAGGCGAAGTGCGATGCGGTTCGGTTGGAAGCTCTACGTCTCCGGCATGAGGGGAACAATGGCCACTCCACAATACTACGGAGGGATGGACCAACGCCAGGGAAGGTAGACCTCGCTTCTTCAATTCTCTGTTTTCACCGCGGTTTCATCCCGAGTAAGGATGACTGGACCATAGAAAGAAGTGAGATACAGGAATCGATCGACATCTACACTGATGGATCAAAAATGGACGGAAAAGTTGGCTGTGGCGTTTTCTCAGAACAGCTAAGCCTGAAACTATCCTTCCGGCTACCAGACCACTGCAGCGTCTTTCAGGCAGAGGTCATTGCGATTTATAAGGCAGTAGACTGGCTGAGAAACCAGAAAATTTCCATAAGAAATTTAAACATTTTCTCTGATAGTCAAGCTGCTATCCAATCACTATCCAGCGTGCTTACCCATGCCGCTCACTACTGAACATGATGTCACTTCATTGTGAAGTGATTCTTTGCTGGGTACCGGGGCATAGTGATATACCAGGAAATTGCGAAGCAGATGCCCTAGCACGAGCTGGCACTGAGCTCCAAGAGTATACACTTACACCCCAAGCCGGTCAACCTCTAGCTTCCATAAAGCTAGGATTCACGCAATACTACATGGAGGCTGCAAATAGGGCCTGGCTACTTGAAGAAACCTGTTGGACAACCAGGCAAACTTGCCACGCACTGTGCTCCAATCGCACCAAGCGGCTTCTTAACACGAGCCACACAACCTTGAGTTCCATCGTATCCGTACTGACTGGGTACTGTCTGATTTCCAGACACGCAGAAAGATTGGGTGTCCCTTTCAATGATTTCTGTCGAAGTTGCAGATTAAAGGGAGACGAGGAAGAAACAATCCAACACGTTCTGTGTGAATGCCAAGCACTATCCAGGAAACGCATGCAAGCCTTAGGCTCACTTTTCCTGGACGGCCTCGAGGAAGTATCTGATTTAAATATAAGCTGCATAGCCAACTTCATAAGAGAGGTTTGTAGGTTTGAGTGCCGTCTCAATCTTTGTGGTATCACAATTGGTCTATAGTGGGCTAAGTGAGCCATCTTTGGATAAAGTAGGCTGCCACTACAACCAACCAACAAATCAACGTTATTTCTAATAAAAAACCTATAGGAATATTTTTGAATTAAAGTTGTAGAAATCCTTGATTTTACCAGATAAGCATAACTTCCGAGGATCGATCATGAATTTTTCTTGGAAGTTGTAAATCTGCTCATGGACCTCTAGTCTATGTTTTCTTCTTATAATAACAACGACAACTATAACCGTTAAATTTTCTGTTTAGCCAACAATACCTATCTGATGTGGAAATTATCAAGCGAGTCCATTTTTACTCTGTTCGTACTGATTTTTTTTTTAAATAAATTAAATTCTATTCAAAAATTATTTTATATTTTAACTATGAATGGCTGTAGATAGTATCTTATACCTTTTCATTTATCCTAATTATTTGGAATCATCACCAGCATAGACGCACCCTTTCGTCAGGCAATTGGCAAAATTGAAATTCCATTGTTCACGTTGAATCGCCAACGCTATCGATTTATCCGTCTCAATGGAAAAGAATGTACCGACCCTCGAATCTGACATGGATTCAATTTTATCATATCTGTAACTATTGGGCCATCACCGACATTTCACAATACTGATTCCTTCATCTTGAGTTGTTTGATTTGCTGATGCCGCACTGCGTTTATCAGATGGTAGCAAATAACATTAGATCCTCCGGCAAAAAGCCATAATTTGTTGCCAGCTTGATACCGACCATTCATATCCAGCTACATGATCGAATATCTGCCAAAATTCGAGACTTTTGTCCAAGCCTTTTTGTGTCTTGCATCCCGCACTGCTGGTATTGATTGCAATCTCAATGAGCATATAAACTTTAATCACCACACACTCGTCGTTTCATCACCTCACAAGTAGTCATTTTGACTTATATGTATGTAATTCGCCGATGTGAAGTGCTTCCATCGTATGTTTATGCGGGAATCAATATTTGGACTTTACCACTTTGTCGAAATCATTGCATTAATTATTCCATCCAACCAGGAAGTCCAGTTCGCGAGGGAAAAATCAGCAATCACTTGGCGTGTGCATTGCACACAAGATTTCGCTACTCTCCTAACAGTTGTAAGGCCATCAAGGAGACAGTAATTACACCTACAGCCGGTGCTATCATATCGGTAGGAGGCGTCAAAGTTGCATAGATCGACTTTTTTTTTGAACAATATCGAGCGCAGTATTGAATATGCTTCATTCTAGTTTTAATGAAAACCGGCCACGGCTTTCACTTTCTCCCCTGTTACTCGGACATTAGCTATGCGAACCCTCACCCAATATGTTATTTGGTAAATTCCATGAACTAATTAGAATTATGTCTCAATGGATTTGTTTGCTCCAAAGCCGATTCGGTTGTGTAATTATGGAGGCGCCTCGAAATGGACGTGGAGCACTCTTTTATTCCGTTCAAGATGAAATATGTAAATACGATAATAACTCACTTTAGGGGAGACAAATGATCGTCATCTTCATGTTCAGCTGCAACGGAAATTTGTCATGGCACGATCAACAGATTCAACGAATCCGCTCTCCTCTTGATGGAAGCTATCTTTTATTTTAGATTGATTACGTATCGACGGAACTGGAAGAGGTCATCTTCGCTGAACAGAAGATGACAGCATTCCCGTGTTTTTCGAAATTGGTTGCCATCCCGGACTGGGCTTTGATTGAATAATAACTTCTTTAAGAATCCATCCATCACTTTCGCTATACGGCTACATTGTAATTTAAGCCGGGATTTATGCAAAGGACTTGGAGGAAGTGATAGCAATAATCTGATGATGATCACGACGACTATTGATTGGGTGCATACGGCATGACGAAACATCTATTGAACAATTGCAGGTTAATCTGATTAACTAAATTAGCTCTGTGGGAGGCTATCTTTATAAAATATTGATAATATTTTTAGACTAACTTGACAATACTTTCGAAATTTCAACCCACAAAATAATTTACAGAAAATAATTGCCTATCCATTTTTTTTAATTGAACGCATTTCTCTATTTTTATGAGAATTGATTTCAAAACAGAGATAATTTTGTGTGCATAAAATGGAAAAAAATAGTTTAAAAAATTATACGAAGGAAACAAAAATGTTGACGATATTTTTAAATTAAAATTTTCCGTTTTTTATTATCTTCAGAGGTATGCACATTAGTTGTAGGTCTTGTTTTCATTTGATTGAATATTTTTCAAAGCTTCTTCAATATACTCGTATCAATCTATTCGAGATTATGTTGCCCAAAAGCAATCACACAACCCAGAAAAACAATGCCATCTATAAATGATTATTTTCTGGAGAAAAGGCCTTTTTCTACTATGCGAGCATCATTTTCCAAAAGAGACTACACTCATACGGACTGTACTTTGTCCTTGTTAAAACCAAGTTCATTGGTTTTATTATGCAAGTTCTTTTGAAATAAGGGGTGTATCGAAAAAATAGACCTTTATAATTATGTCTCTAAAAATGGTATTAATTGCTTCATCGAACTATTTTTTTTTCTATTTTATTATTAGATTATATTAACTAACATTTACGTAAAAATTCAATGAATTTTTATTTCAAGAAAAAAAATCGGACCTTTCCGTTAACTCTACGATTTGGCTCCGTACAACGGTGTCATCGACCATCTTATATGCGTTTCTTCACTTGTTTTAAAAATTCTTTTCTGTTTTAGCAATTTTTGTTTGTTTTCTTTAAGGTTTTCTTCATTTCAGCCCCATATCTTTCGATTGATCGAAGTTCTCGACAGTTTAGAGGGTTAGTGGTTTTTGGTACCACGGAGCTATTGCTGTCTTCATACCACTTCATTGCTGGTCGAGCATAATGACTTGTCGCTAAATCAGGCCAAAATGCTACAGATGCGTCGTGTTTCTCGATAAATATTTTTAGTCGCTTCACTTTTCGATGTATATTGCTGAGTTGATGGTACCCTTCGCTACAAACTTCTCTGATCTGAGACCACATCGACATATTGCCTGCCAAATCATATACTGCTTGGGAAATTTGGTGCTTTTTTTGGCTTCATATTTTGAGCTAACACCACCCTTTGATCCTGCTGTATAGAAGTCTTGTCCTGGCAACTGTGCGAAATCGGCTTTCACGTATGTTTCATCGTCCAACACAACACAATCGAATTTAGTCAGGTAATCCTTGTATAGCTTTCAAACCTGATTTTTCGCTTCTTTCTCCTTTTCCTCGGATCGATCAGGTACTTTTGGACTTTATATGATCTAAGGTTATAATGCTTCTTAATCCTTTGAATCATTGCGTTCGATGTTTGCACTTTTCGAGCCATATCTCCAATGGATGTGTTATTACTCTGCAAAAATTTACTCTTTACCTTCCGTCTCAAATTTGTATCGGATAGACCTTTTTCGACCTGATCCAGACTTTCTTTCGACAGTTAGACCCTTTTTATACTTTATAATCGTTCATTTCACTGTTGCAATCCAAGAATTGTTCTCCTTTGCTAGTACCGAATTTCGACGAAAAGAATTTTCTAGGTATTTTCACAAAATTAAACTACGCACTTTTTCTTGATTTGATGACATTTTTTTCAAGAGTGATCTTACAATACGAATGGATTAGATTTTTTTTGTCGCATTTCATAGTTAATTTTGCATACCTGATAAAGACTTAAACTTATCTCAAACAGGAGCTATGCAGGAAAAACTAAAGATCATTTTTTTCCGATACAGTCCTTAGATACACCAAACAGCCACCCAGTTACATTTCCAAACCAATTTGCTAAATTAAAATCCGCCATTACACTCATGAAAATTGTTGTTACCATTAATAGACCAAAGCGGATCTGTCAAAAAACAAATACATTTGACAGTTGCGGGATGGCACACTGATTTTTGCAGAAAAAAATGTGGAATAGCTTGTATAACAACAATTGACTTATCCTCCCTCTCAAAAAAGTCGGAAACATTAAAAAAAATCGAAATATTAAAAAAAATTAAAAAGTCGTTTCTTTCCTAATTTTCTCACTCCTGACTTTAAACCGGTTCATTTTAGAGCAAAGTTGAGTGTGAATAAAAGTTGCGTATATAATATTCTATAAGATAAGATTAATCAAAAAATTTAAAACATTTAACCCTCGCCACAGTTGCAGTGAAATGGGGCCGGCAACATATAAGTAGCAGTGAAATGTTGCAACATATAAGTTGCAGTGAAATGTTGCAACATATAAGTTGCAGTTAAATGTTGCAACATATAAGTTGCAGTGAAATGATGCAACATATAAGTAGCAGTGAAATGTTGCAACATATAAGTTGCAGTGAAATGTTGCAACATATAAGTTGCAGTGAAATGATGCAACATATAAGTTGCAGTGAAATGTTGCAACATATAAGTTGCAGTGAAATGATGCAACATATAAGTAGCAGTGAAATGTTGCAACATATAAGTTACAGTGAAACGTTGCAACATATAAGTTGCAGTGAAACGTTGCAACATATAAGTTGCAGTGAAATGCTGCAACATATAAGTTGCAGTGAAACGTTGCAACTTATAAGTTGCAGTGAAACGTTGCAACATATAAGTTGCAGTGAAATGATGCAACATATAAGTTGCAGTGAATTGTTGCAACATATAAGTTGCAGTGAAATGTTGCAACATATAAGTTGCAGTGAAACGTTGCAACATATAAGTTGCAGTGAAACGTTGCAACATATAAGTTGCAGTGAAACGTTGCAACATATAAGTTGCAGGGAAACGTTGCAACATATAAGTTGCAGTGAAACGTTGCAACATATAAGTTGCAGTGAAATGATGCAACATATAAGTTGCAGTGAAATGTTGCCGACAACATATAAGTAGCAGTGAAATATTGCCGGCAACATATAAGTTGCAGTGAAATGGTGCCGGCAACATATAAGTTGCAGTGAAATGTTGCAACATATAAGTTGCAGTTAAATGTTGCAACATATAAGTTGCAGTGAAACGTTGCAACATATAAGTTGCAGTGAAACGTTGCAACATATAAGTTGCAGTGAAATGTTGCAACATATAAATTGCAGTGAAACGTTGCAACATACAAGTTGCAGTTAAATGTTGCAACATATAAGTTGCAGTGAAATGATGCAACATATAAGTAGCAGTGAAATGTTGCAACATATAAGTTGCAGTGAAACGTTGCAACATATAAGTTGCAGTGAAATGTTGCAACATATAAGTTGCAGTGAAACGTTGCAACATATAAGTTGCAGTGAAACGTTGCAACTTATAAGTTGCAGTGAAACGTTGCAACATATAAGTTGCAGTGAAATGATGCAACATATAAGTTGCAGTGAAACGTTGCAACAAATAAGTTGCAGTGAAATGTTGCAACATATAAGTTGCAGTGAAATGTTGCAACATATAAGTTGCAGTGAATTGTTGCAACATATAAGTTGCAGTGAAATGTTGCAACATATAAGTTGCAGTGAAATGTTGCAACATATAAGTTGCAGTGAAACGTTGCAACATATAAGTTGCAGTGAAATGTTGCAACATGTAAGTTGCAGTGAAATGTTGCAACATGTAAGTTGCAGTGAATTGTTGCAACATATGAGTTGCAGTGAAATGTTGCAACATATAAGTTGCAGTTAAATGTTGCAACATATAAGTTGCAGTGAAACGTTGCAACATATAAGTTGCAGTGAAACGTTGCAACATATAAGTTGCAGTGAAATGTTGCAACATATAAGTTGCAGTGAAACGTTGCAACATATAAGTTGCAGTTAAATGTTGCAACATATAAGTTGCAGTGAAATGATGCAACATATAAGTAGCAGTGAAATGTTGCAACATATAAGTTGCAGTGAAACGTTGCAACATATAAGTTGCAGTGAAACGTTGCAACATATAAGTTGCAGTGAAACGTTGCAACATATAAGTTGCAGTGAAACGTTGCAACATATAAGTTGCAGTGAAATGTTGCAACATATAAGTTGCAGTGAAACGTTGCAACATATAAGTTGCAGTGAATTGTTGCAGTGAAATGTTGCAACATATAAGTTGCAGTGAAATGTTGCAACATATAAGTTGCAGTGAAATGTTGCAACATATAAGTTGCAGTGAAATGTTGCAACATATAAGTTGCAGTGAAACGTTGCAACATATAAGTTGCAGTGAAATGATGCAACATATAAGTTGCAGTGAATTGTTGCAACATATAAGTTGCAGTGAAATGTTGCAACATATAAGTTGCAGTGAAACGTTGCAACATATAAGTTGCAGTGAAATGTTGCAACATATAAGTTGCAGTGAAACGTTGCAACATATAAGTTGCAGTGAAACGTTGCAACATATAAGTTGCAGTGAAATGTTGCAACATATAAGTTGCAGTGAAATGATGCAACATATAAGTTGCAGTGAATTGTTGCAACATATAAGTTGAAGTGAAATGTTGCTATATATAAGTTGCAGTGAAACGTTGCAACATATAAGTTGCAGTGAAATGTTGCAACATATAAGTTGCAGTGAAATGTTGCAACATATAAGTTGCAGTGAAGCGTTGCAACATATAAGTTGCAGTGAAATGATGTGATAAGTTGCAGTGAATTGTTGCAACATATAAGTTGCAGTGAAATGTTGCAACATATAAGTTGCAGTGAAACGTTGCAACATATAAGTTGCAGTGAAACGTTGCAACATATAAGTTGCAGTGAAATGTTGCAACATATAAGTTGCAGTGAAATGATGCATCATATAAGTTGCAGTGAATTGTTGCAACATATAAGTTGCAGTGAAATGTTGCAACATATAAGTTGCAGTGAAACGTTGCAACATATAAGTTGCAGTGAAACGTTGCAACATATAAGTTGCAGTGAAATGTTGCAACATATAAGTTGCAGTGAAATGATGCAACATATAAGTTGCAGTGAATTGTTGCAACATATAAGTTGAAGTGAAATGTTGCTATATATAAGTTGCAGTGAAACGTTGCAACATATAAGTTGCAGTGAAATGTTGCAACATATAAGTTGCAGTGAAACGTTGCAACATATAAGTTGCAGTGAAATGTTGCAACATATAAGTTGCAGTGAAACGTTGCAACATATAAGTTGCAGTGAATTGTTGCAACATATAAGTTGCAGTGAATTGTTGCAGTGAAATGTTGCAACATATAAGTTGCAGTGAAATGTTGCAACATATAAGTTGCAGTGAAATGTTGCAACATATAAGTTGCAGTGAAATGTTGCAACATATAAGTTGCAGTGAAACGTTGCAACATATAAGTTGCAGTGAAATGATGCAACATATAAGTTGCAGTGAATTGTTGCAACATATAAGTTGCAGTGAAATGTTGCAACATATAAGTTGCAGTGAAACGTTGCAACATATAAGTTGCAGTGAAATGTTGCAACATATAAGTTGCAGTGAAACGTTGCAACATATAAGTTGCAGTGAAACGTTGCAACATATAAGTTGCAGTGAAATGTTGCAACATATAAGTTGCAGTGAAATGATGCAACATATAAGTTGCAGTGAATTGTTGCAACATATAAGTTGAAGTGAAATGTTGCTATATATAAGTTGCAGTGAAACGTTGCAACATATAAGTTGCAGTGAAATGTTGCAACATATAAGTTGCAGTGAAACGTTGCAACATATAAGTTGCAGTGAAATGTTGCAACATATAAGTTGCAGTGAAACGTTGCAACATATAAGTTGCAGTGAATTGTTGCAACATATAAGTTGCAGTGAAATGTTGCAACATATAAGTTGCAGTGAAACGTTGCAACAAATAAGTTGCAGTGAAATGTTGCAACATATAAGTTGCAGTGAAATGTTGCAACATATAAGTTGCAGTGAATTGTTGCAACATATAAGTTGCAGTGAAATGTTGCAACATATAAGTTGCAGTGAAACGTTGCAACAAATAAGTTGCAGTGAAATGATGCAACATATAAGTTGCAGTGAATTGTTGCAACATATAAGTTGCAGTGAAATGTTGCAACATATAAGTTGCAGTGAAACGTTGCAATATATAAGTTGCAGTGAAATGTTGCAACATATAAGTTGCAGTGAAACGTTGCAACATATAAGTTGCAGTGAATTGTTGCAACATATAAGTTGCAGTGAAATGTTGCAACATATAAGTTGCAGTGAAACGTTGCAACAAATAAGTTGCAGTGAAATGTTGCAACATATAAGTTGCAGTGAATTGTTGCAACATATAAGTTGCAGTGAAATGTTGCAACATATAAGTTGCAGTGAAACGTTGCAACATATAAGTTGCAGTGAAATGTTGCAACATATAAGTTGCAGTGAAACGTTGCAACATATAAGTTGCAGTGAATTGTTGCAACATATAAGTTGCAGTGAAATGTTGCCTAAATAGTAAGAAATATATAATGCAAGGAGGAAAAATCCTTTTATATATATTTTTTACCACTTAGAATGCATTTATAACATACACATTTATTCCAAATGCACTGTAAAATTGTTTTACAATTTAATAAAATAGCATACAAATTTTCATCAAAATTGAATCAGTAGATTGTCCATAATAATTGTGCAAGCTGAGTGTTTTTAAAAAAAATTCAAAAGTTTTGAATGCTTGCAAGTCAGAAACGTAAAATTATAGAAATTTGATATTTTTCTCACATATAAAAGAGCAATTCACCTATTAAATGTATTATAAGGGCAGTCTCAGGAATTTTTGCTAAACTTGTTAATAAACTCTAAAACAGTGCTGGGCTGCTGTGGATTCAGTCCGAAGAGCCATGCTACCTTCAATTGAATCCGCAGCCACCCAGCACTGTTTTAAAGTTTATAGCAGAATAGATATAGAATTTTTGAGGATGACATCGAAACTAGCATGCCACTAATTGTTGGAAAAACGCATGGAAGTATTTTGCCACCTTTTTTTGTTATATGAATGCCACAAAGTTAGCCGTTAAGCATGTAAGTAAAATAAACTTCCAGTATCATTTGTAACTCCTAAGTTAACCAAAATCTTGACTGCAAACATTTTTGCTTAAACAAACTGTCATTATAACCAAATAGCAATTAGAAGCAATAAATTCGAGATATTTCAAACAGCACTATTCTTTCTGCAATTGCAATAAATCCTTGAAAACATCTTCCTCAATTTTGCTTTCATTTGTACAAGTACAATTTGCAGTAAACGGTATCTTGTGCAATCCTTATGAGTAATGACTGTGCAAAATCCTATTCGGCCCATAGTCGGCTACAAATTAATTTTATGCAACCAATTGCAATTGTCTTCGGACTGAATATCCATCTATCTATCTTCACATTCAGATTACAGTCTCGATCGGATCGGATGGCATGTGCACACGTGATCTTTTCCAGGTCTTGCCAACAACGGATTCGTTTCATTGCCCAATCGTGAATTTTTCCTATAATTAAAAGTCGTAAGACAGAGCCCAATTCGCCCTTCCCAGCCCAACTCTGGCAGTTTTGTTGCGGATCCAACGAAAGTATTTATTCTTTTTCTCACATTATTCACAAAAATTCAAATTTGCAAAGTGGAAGCGTTCCATTTTTCCTTGGATTGTCGCGGAGATGGCATTCATGTGGGTCATACATGGAGTAATTTTTGGTGGATGTTAGTGTAGATTTATTTGGTTTGTTCTCGAGCCAAGAGGATGGCTGTTGCATCGTAGCTAGTATAGTACTACTTTGAGGACTGCTTTTTATATCATCATTACTTCTGAAGAAATCCAAGGGATGTGTAAGGTCCTTCATATTTGGCTGCGTGTATCACCTGTGTAAGCTCGCATTTCCATAGCATTAGCATATATCAGCGGCACGTCGCTCGAGGCCAGCTCACCTGAAAGATACACACCATGAAGGAGGCTCCCACAAAAACAATAACACTATCATCTTTGCTCCAATTATGTCAGTCTGCGGGCCAAAGCTGATTGTTTTCTTAAGTGTTTAACTGGGCGCTGCTCTGCAGTCGGCAATCTCACTCGCCTGTCGCAATATCTTTTATAATCAGGTGTACATTATTTAATTTCGACTCTCAAGTACACTTGTAATCGAATTAACAATGAGGCGCTGGTAACGCGCGCCATTTGCCAGGAGAGTTCTTGACACGGGTCACTCGGCTTGAAGCAATCGCAGCCGCGCAAACCGCGATAATCAATAATAAATTTGCAAACTCAACCATTAACAGTCGCCTTTGGCCGCAGCCATGGCTTCGCGTATTTGGTGAGTTGTTTTTGCAAGCGATTGAGTATTCTTTTAAATCGCCATTTGTTTGCAACGGAAATTTATTAGTGTTTGAACTGGGCCGGTATGGCGGCTCAGTGGCGCACAAGATGGCGGGCGTTGCAATGGCGGGCGATGCAATGGCGGACTGATGCTTTATGCAACTGTTGTTCGATTGATACACTGCGGCCCTCTCGGCGGAGTTTATCCTTTGCGGGACGAGCACTATGGTATTTGGATAAAACACAAGACTTTCCACTCGGCTGTTAAGTGATTTGCACAGCCTGTTGGCGACTATGATCCGTACAAAGAATTTACTGGTACATATTTTGGTCCAATTGAAAAGTGATTTTGTTTGGAAATGTTTTGGCAAACTGAAAATGGAAGCGATTTGGGTTAGACCTGTCGTATCCACGTGCATTGTTGTTTCGCTTTGGCAAGGAATTGCATAATAAACTAGAGATATACAAGTGTTGCGTGTACTTAATAAAAGTATCACTTAAAAATAGTTTCGAGGTAATTTACTCATTGGTATACAAACATTTTTAGGTGCTGATCAAGAAGTTTCGCAAACAATGCTTTTTAAGAGCATTGATTGCTATAATTATTTGATGATATTCATTCCAAATTGATCAATCTTGATTGAATCATAATTTTCTAATACTTCTTTTTGATATATTCGGAAGTATTGTGAGTTCTTCATTTCAATATATAATTTCCAAAATATTTCCAGCATGAGCAATCCAGTAAAATTTTTGCAAAGAACTCAAACTGAATAGTGCAAATAGTCAAAATTTATATTCGCAAAAGATTAAATCGTGCCTACACAATTAAAATTAAATCTTAATTTGCTAAGAATGTTCATCCGGGGATTTTAAATAATGGCAATATTTTATGAACTATGAACAAAGATGTAAATCACACATAAAAGATGAAAATAAGGGAAAGAAGACATGTCGTCTCAGGAGTTTAACAGATTTCATGAAGCTTTCTATGCCGAATCAACGATTAATGTAATTAATTCAGAGTAATGTGTTTCTGCAGAAATAAACAGATATATAAAAAAATATGCAAATTCTTCCTACATAGTGGTGTTTTAGCTGACTATTGATTTTATAAATTTGTATGAAAAATTGTACCCCTACTTACGGGAATTCGAATTACGCAGTCAGCGCGTACTCATAATCTGGACTTGAGGGGGGTAGGTCATATTAGTTTCAATGAACACGAAGGTAATGAATTACGATACTTAACGAAATAACACTAAAAACTATTTAAATTATTATTAATCACTATAAACACACCTGCTTGTGTCACCCCTTTGTGGTAGATATGTAATATGTCTAATGTTTCCACATAGGATAAATTTTTAAGTCAATATACGACTTCACAGAGTTTACATATTTCTTTACAACTTTATTCTTTATTATCTTTTATTTTTTCTCAAATTTCAAGTGCTCTCTTCAATTCATCTTCCACAGATCTTCTAACTAACTCTTTTGAGACATCTGAAGGATCGTGCTACGATTACCGTAGTGCACGGAATAGTGCTCAAAATTAAATGTACTTTTGTGTGAACAGATCAACGAAAATCGATTACGAATCCAAATAAAGATACACAAAATTAAAAGGAAGTATGTCCTTTGTTTGTAAGGATTTAACTATACTGGTTCCAACTATGCCAAGTACGTTGCTATTGCAACTAAAAGTCTGCGACTGCTTTCAGAAAAACTAACAATTTTTCAGGACATTTTCGAATCAATTTATATTCTTTAGAACACGTTGTTGGAGGTGCAATCCCTACGAGCAGTTGGTTCCCTTGAAAAGCTTGATGTGTATTTTTCAGTGCCAATAGTAATTACATATTTTTGATTTCCGGTAACCTTTTCGCATCCTGGTAGTCTGTTATGCCAAATATAAATGTACTAGAGTTTTGTATAAAAAAGATTACCATATCATAACGTAATACGGCACGAAATAAAGAAAATTAGCTAAGATTACCATGTTAATTGTCAGTGCTATTGACCTTCAAATATATTCTTTACTGGCCCACAGAATATATAAGAGAATACGTTACCTTTTGAAGTGATTGACTTGCACGGATGATGGCGGTTTCCTATCTTCCAAAACTAACTTTTCTGCCGATATTTTATTGCCGGAAAAAATACAATTTTTTTGTCAGTTCTTTTGTACTTTATTTCCATCCACAATTTGTACCCCTGTTAAGTTTGAAAATTCGGGTGAACAATTTAGTTTGAACCATATCATCAATTTCTATCGAACTTATCCCGTCATAATGTGTCTTTCGGTGGGTGAGGGGACCGGAGGCGGAAGGAGGGAGTGCAAAACGTGTCTCCAAAGTGTTACCTCTATTTATGTTACTTCTACGGTGAAAATAACATTCATTTTTTTTTCATTTTTTTAATTTTTGTTTGTTTTTTATTCTTTTTATTTTTTACTTAATTAAAAATTAAAATTCATTTTTCCGACTTTTAAACAAGTCCAAAAAAATTTTTTCATATTATTTTTTATTTATTTATTATTATTCTCTAAAAATAGGCAAAACAACATTTTTTTAGTCGGGGAGCCCCTATAACTTCTTATGAGGCCGTGACCGCCGCGAACTTTTTATGCTATAGTAATAGGGGAGCACCTTCTTTCGATCCCTTCTACTCCCACTCCCTTTGGCGGTGGGGGCCATAATCTTAAATTTTACCCGTAAAACTTGGTTTCAATTTATATTTTCTTATGATTTTGAAACAAAAACTAATATTTGCGAAAGTAGCAACGATTCATGTCACTTTCACATTAAAAGAAATTGCTGCTGCCTCTCCTCCCAACGCGGCATTAAACTTAGAACGCAAACTACTCTCCATCGTGAATATAACCAACCAAATACTAAATCCACTTTCTCCGAAAATTCGTCCAAATATGGATCGTTTAATTAATGCAATATTGAAACCATGTTCAATCTTTTCAGATACAAATTGATCATCTGCAGATAAAACCACCAACCGAATTGCTTCATTCGAGTGAGTGTTAGAAAAGCAATTTGCGCTTGGCCAAGTATCTTTACTCCACTTGAGGATCCTCGTGTTTTATCGAAATCCGCATTAATTATTACATTTTCGATGGACCTGCATTGCAGATGGCTTTCTCATCGCAACACCTTTGTCATTCAATCAACGTCAGATATTTTTGCATTTGGCAAACTCAATTGCGGATGCGTGGGCGATTTCGTCAACAATTTCGTCTTCTGCTTGGTTTTTGGCGGTTGTGGTGCACTACATGAAACTTGTAGTTGGAATTAGTTTTTTTTGCGTCTGGCTCAACGACAATTAAACGATTATGATTTGTTTTTGATTGGCAAAAACTATTGCGCGAAATTACAGCCGCTATGCAATTAAACTCTTCGCCAGTTTAGCCCGAACTTGAATGAATTGGATTGCATGCATGATCGTTTCTGCGGTATTTAATTTCGATTTTGTAACATGGAAGATATATTTATAATGTGGAAGATATTATGAGAGTTGAGCGATTGCTTCGGGTATGAGTTGTCGTCATGATCTTCATGATTATAAATAATAGTAATGTCTTAATTTACTCATGGTTTTGATGGAAACACTTCAAGAGTGGAATCTTAAGAGGTTGATGGCCCACTTGAAGATTCTTCAAGCTATTATATTTAATTCACTTGGATTGCATTTCCTTTATGTTTGTTCAACAATTTGTGGTTATTTTGAGGAAGCTTATTTCACAACATTTATAGGAGCGATTATAATCATGCGCGTGGCCAGTGTAGTTGAGTAATTTTGATCAAAAAAATTTGTTGCCACCATAATAAGCTGATATTGGGTATCTTACTGCAAATATATAAATTGGTATATATATCTAATTTATTGGATTTTTAATTGAATTAAAGTTTCGAGCTATAAAACTTATTTTAAGACTGATGCTAGCAAAAAGTATTCCTCAATTAAATTATCAATTTTACTTTTTATAAACTTATTTCAGTCAGATCTCAAAAGAACACGACAAAAATTAATATATTCAACGAATTCTGAGCAAAAGAGGGATTCTTTGCAGCATATGAAAGTAAAGGATACAGTTTGAAAAGTTTTCAAAACATTTTATAAATTAATTTAGTTTTTCTTTTCCTCGAATATTTATTTAAATGAATAGAAGTTTTTCTTTCTTTTTCTTTTATGTGAAGATGAGTTTATTTAAACTCTTCAGTTTACAATTTATCAAATCTGTGTCAGTTAAATGTAATGATTCAGTTATTGATATAACGATAAACATATGTAAAACGCTTTTGAGAACCAAACACATTATCTTGTGTTAATTTAGTTAAAAATTGAAGCACCCCCTTTGAAACGATGTAGTCTTAAATATTAAATAAAAAAACTTTACAGTGTAAACAGGATCTTTAAAAAGAAGTCTGTTTAGTGGTTGTTAATTAACTTCCCAGTATATGGGAAGTTCTTGTAATCGCCTCGAAAATCGAAATTGAAATTTTCAACTTTTCTTTACGTTTTGAGGTCTATAGAGTATATATAAAGTGTTTTTAGAAAGGGAGATGTATGTGTGTGTGTGTACGTACGTACGTACGTACGTCTGTACTTTCGTGGACACTTTTTTCTACGAGCATAACTCACGTAAACAACGTCCGATCGACTTGGTTGAGGTGTCAATCGAAGCGTCTTTGCAATCTTAAGAGCTGATTAGTTTTTGAAAAACTTCGGTCGGGGGAGTTTGCTGTTTTGCCCGTTTGAAGGTCATTTCTGTCATGCGTTATATCTCGCGAACCAAACGTACGATTTTCTTTAACAAGGTGTCAATCGACGCGTATTATATTTTATGCAATTTTATGAAGTTTTTAAAAAATTTCTTGGAGCAGTTTTTTTAATTTTTTTAAAAAAAAAGTGCAAAAAATTGTGTTTTTTTTCAAAAACAGTAAATTTTTAACCTTATCATCAACTCCAAGTAATCAATGTTTATATAATTTATATACTCCAAACAGTTGCTATAAAAACGCCATCAAAATCTTTTCTCATGATTACGTAAAAAATTAAATAAAAAATAAAAAATCATTAACAGTCACCATGATCTTCAAGGTCATTTCTGTCATGCGTTATATCTTGCGAACCAAACATAGAATGTGCATGTTTTAGGTGTCAATGGACGCGTATTAATATTTTTGTAAATTTGTAGCATTTTGAAAAAAATCGTTGGAGCCGTTTTTTAATTTAAGAAAAAAAAAGTGCAAAAAATAGGTTTTTTTAAATAAAAAATAAATTTTTAACCTGATTTAAGGAAGACAGTATTCAATTTTTATAAAATTTATATACTTCAAGCAGTGATTCTAAAAACAACATCAAAACTTTTTCTCGTGATTACGTAAAAAATTAAATAAAATTTAATTTCATAGAAGAAAATGCGAAAAATTATGGTTTTTTCATAGAAAATATTTTTTAACTTGATTTGCACAGCACAGTGATCCAGTTTATAAAATGTATACATTCTTATCAGTTTTTGGAGAGAAACCGGCAAAAATTTATTCCATGATTATGAAAAAACTAAATTAAAAATAAAAAAATCATGCCAAGTTACCATGTAAAGAGGGTTCATACGAGTGCTATTAATTTATATCTTTTATTCTAAAAAAATGTTGTAAATTCAATCAAAGTTTTAAGATATTTGCATAATTTGAGCAGATTTTTAATAGTTTTTATAGTCTTTTAATTAAAAAAATTGCTTAAATTTTGAAAACCAACAAAATTTTTCAACTCCAAAAAGGCCCCCACCGATTGATCCGCGTGAATATTCAATCTGTCCTCATCGACCAAAAACCTTACGTAATCAATGGACCGTCCCGTAGACGATATGATTCATATTAACTCATTCCTGTTACTATTACCTCTCATTGTTGTAATGTTGTTGATGTTTATGTAGATATTACTGGGAAGTTGACCGTGTGGACCTCAAGGGTCGCACCTCGCGGCTTGTTTCTTGATGGCTTTGCGAAGAAACAAAGTTGGTAGTCAGTGTAAAGAGATCCCAACCAGGTTAATTTATAGAAAACAATTTCTTGTTTCTGATAAATTGTCAAAACGTACGTAAAACCTTTCTGAAGGGAACGCCTCAATTATATAATTACCATAGAAATGACAATTAATGATTATTTAACTTTTCACAGTGAAATTATATAGTTTTAAATCCTTTAAAAATATAATTTTCATAGTATTTATCAGAATATTCTTAAGAAACATATAAACAAAGAACAATGAATTCCAGAATTTATTCTTCTTGCTTCGATTTTTCTACGATGATTTTTTCACTCATTGCTTTGATTTGTTTCCTGGTCGGTACGGAAGGATCACTGCGTTCCTCATCATCGATGAGTTCTAATCAAATTCAAGATTTCAAAACTAAGTGCCAAAACTAATTGAGTTTAAACTTACGTAACGCTTCTCTACTATTTTCCTCCAAAGGCTCCGTAGAAAGTAAACTACGCAAATAGGCTTTGTGATAGTCTTTGTTGGCTTCATTCAAATCTAGGTCAGCTTTTGTCTGGGCAAAAGAATTCATAAGTATTTGAATCCGTTCTTTGATTCCGCGAAGAAGCTTGTCAGCTAAAATTTAATTTATCTAGTCTTATTCACTAATAAATAAAGTCACTCTTACGGTTGACTTCAAGTGGTCTTGGCGGGAATGCTTTCGACTGAAAAGTCGAAAATTGTAGAAGAGGGAGTTTTAAATCTTGGTTCGGGTAGTCACGTCGCGCCGAAAGCAGTGGCTCTGAGATATGACGCAAAGTATTGGCCACTTGATTGAGTGAATATCTGTATTGTTATTGTATCTGTTAGAAACAACAATTTAATTTCATAGCAGGACATTCACCGTAGATAGCACATTAATTCTCCTCTTTGTTTCAAATGATCGACTTTCTCTTTGTGTGATTTTTTCTGTTCTAAGATAGCGCTTCTAAGCTCCTTAATTTTATCTTTCCGCCTGCATTGATTATAAAGTGTAGCTATGCATAAAAGATACGAGTTTTTCACTTACGCATTCGATTCGGCCGTTACATTATACTTTAGAGACTCAATTAATACTTCAGCCTGCTGATTTTTGTCCTGCAAACGATTTTTTTCTGTTTGAGTCGTTTCTAGTCGATCCTTCAATTGCTTATTATCGCCAACTTGTTTTTTCATTCTGTGAAAATTAATTGTCCCAAAAATTTTCTGAATTATTTATTTCATTTCGATTCAAAACAACCTTGGATACACCTCACGAGCGGTTGCACATAGTGTCACTTGTTTCACTTCCTTCATCACCTTCTCAATATCTTCCAATTTTTTCTTCAGATCCGTCATATTTGGTGTTTCGCGATCGTAACGATGTGGAAAAATTTCAAAGTCATTCTATAAGAGTTGATAAAAAAACAAAAACTATTAATGACAGTATAAAGATTGGTTTAACAGGATGAAATTTTCAACTGGAACTCCAAAAATAACGTATTTCTGAATGAATACGAAGATAAAGAAACGAATAAATTGTATTGTATTCAGATTAATTCATACTGTGCTTTATACACATTCATACTATTTCCATTCATACGATTCATCGTATGCACAGCGAGTGTATGGTGTCATATGTCTGTATAACGAGACGAGACAGGATGTTGCCAATTGGATTCTTGTAAGACACCAGCGTAGTGTAAATGGGGATCATAAGTTTAATTATTTTGAATAAGTGAGCACTTGACCTTTTAATAAATATTTCTGTCTCGTAATTTTAGAAAAAATCGATAGCAGCCAATCAAAGACTCGAGTGAATTGGATGAGGTTTAACTATGCATATGAATTAAATGATAATCAGGGAGAAATTAAAAAACTACGGACTATGATCAAAAGTTATTTTCGTGCCTAAAAAAATTGTCTTTCTTTTACTCGCTTCATCCACATCGAAAGAAGTGTCCGATTTTCCTTTTTCGCCGCAGGAAACTCTTATGTTACGATTTTTTGATTCAAAGCAAGGATGATTTGTCTCTTAGTAGCGCAGATGAGCCTATGAATATTACCTGGCCATCATCGAAACCCAGCACACCACATTCAATTTGTGAATAAAAAACAAATATGTTCACTGGTAATGGGTCCGAATTCAAAAGTTTTTCTGAGTGAATCTGATCTTGAAAGTATCATTCAAATTACCGAACTTTTTCAAAAGTTAAATACAAAAACCAAGCGAAACCTTTTTTCATTTTTAGAACTTTGGGCTAGATATCAAAATTGAAATTTTTAGCTAAAACGATTTTTCGATGCTGCAGTCCGAAATCGGATGCACGACACTAGCAATTCTTTGCCCAAATATTTCACTAAGGCTATTGTTGACTTAAATATATAATAATAAATACCTGTGAATATATGGGCATCACGATTACACACTTGAAATGCTTCAATTACGTTCGAAAATTTTTATCAAATTGAAATGAAAAAATATGTACATTGAATATTTTTTATTAATCTTTACCAATGATCAGGGTTCGTTTTTTTACGAAGCCTTCTTCCAAAATATTCTTTAAATAGCAATAAAACAACGCTGCCTGTTTATGTGCGTAGCATTTTTTAATTACGTTTTGGTTTCGCAACGTCTTTTAATAATCAACTGTTTCATTCTATAAGCTTCCTTGCGTTAATTCATACTGTATGACTTCATTCACATATCGATTAATTTTTACATAAGGAAATTGGTCCAAACAGAATTCGCAATATGCGAAAATTCAAAACGTGATGATCGATGCAAGTATTTTGCAACAAATATACAAGTGAGCATTGCAATACCATCAATGTACCTACATATGTTTATTATTCAATGATGAACAGAAGAGACGCTATAAAACGTATTTTAATTAAAATTGTTTGTAGTTGGTTACATGAATTACATGAATGAAAAATGGGCGCATTTAGATTTGTGGGCATTGCAAATCAGATAATTTGAAGGAAACGACTTTGTATAACAGACAAAGTTTAAACAATTTGTGAACCGTGATGAGGTTCTTTTTTCTAAGGTGTGTCAAATTTTTTAAATCAACCTATTTTCAATAATGAAAGCATGAGTGTGAGCTGGCGTTACTAGCGTGAGCTGTTAATGAGAACATAGTACAATACAACCTAAGATTAAATAATATCCTTCATTTACTTACATCCTTTCGTACAAGCTTTCTCAACTCGGAACCATTACTCGCGATCTTTTGCCTGGCAGCAATTAATGTAGCCAATCTTTCTTGCATGTCTTTCCTCGTTTGTTCTTCTAGAACCTAACAATATCACCAATTGCAATAAAATGGTTCAATTGAACACTACATTCCATACTCACATTATATTCGGCAACAAGAATTGCAACCTGTCCAATTGCTGGCCGTCCAAAATAAATTACTTGCCGTATGAAATTTGCTTGCTCATTTATATCGGCTTGCAGAGAATTTAAGACTGGTCCGTAATAGACTGCATCCTTCACAAAGATAAATCTGAATAATTCTTGTCGATCGGAAATAAGTTAACCTACTTGATACAATGCCTGTCGGATTTTACCATACGCTCTGGCAATTGTTTTCAACGCTCTTATTCGTGTTTCAGAATTTTTTAACTCCACTCGAAATTCTTTGCTTGCTATTTCATCGGGCAGGACCATCTGGTTTTCGTATTTGACACGATCTTGAAGCTGTGATAGTTCTAACTAAGAGAAAGTGTTGTTGATTAATATTTTGATTCGAAACCTAATTGTAATAGAATGCAAATAGGTACCAAACAACTTCCATCGGAACTACCTACAGCAAGCCTGAAAAAATTAGCATTGGGATTCCGCAAGGATCAATCTTGGGACCAACTCTTTTCTTATTATACACGAACTCCATAAAAAGTGCTAAGCTTACTGGGAAAGTGGTCATGTACGCAGATGATACGGTGCTCATTTACTATGGGAAAACGGAACGTGACATTGAACGCAGGGTAAACACTGACCTAATCAACTACTGGCACTGACTTTGGTAAACAGACTATCTATGAACTATACAAAACAAAATATATCGTTTTTTAAACAAAACAAAAACAAAGTTGAAATCCAACCACTGATCAAAATAAATGGCACGACTCTTCAAAGGGTACAACAAATAAATTAATTGGGCCTCAGAATCGATGATAAACTCACATGGACGCCACATATAGCCGAACTTAGAAAAAAATAGCAGCCGTCGTAGGTCTCCTTCGCCGATTCAACTTCTTTCCGACTAGCAAAAAAGTTCATGGGTTGGCCATATTCTGTCAAAAGTTACTTACGGTCTACTGATATGGAGTCAAACTTCAAAAAGTAACCTAATAGCCATCTCCAGATTAATAACCAAAGCTTATAAAACTATATACAGACTTCCTATGCGGACCGCTACAGTCGAAGTATATAAAATAGCTGAAGAGCTAAGTCTAGAATCCTTAATACATATGGAGAGAGTGAAATTCATATATAAACACTTAAATCTAAAAGAATATAGCTCATTGAGCCTAGAGAAAATCTCGGATAAAAACATGCCAACGATATAGTTATCGGATATGCTAGAACGGAACGGCTAAAAGAGAACCCTATTAATAAAGCAGCTGGCTTTTACAATACGTTACCGAGCTATATAAAGGACATAACAAACTCTTACTTATTTAGAATGACACTCAAAAAACATCTCTTAACGTGAACAAAACTTGGAATAAATAAATCAGCTCCAAAAGTTTCTCAAAGCTCATAATGAAGTTCCACAGGAATTAGAAAAATATCACAAATGTTAATATAAACGAGAATAAATGACTTTATATCGAAAATTAGGTACTGTTCCTTATACCGATCTTTATCGTCTGCGAAGTGCCAAGCATTTTTTAAAATATGGATGGATAAATAAATAGTTCTATTGTCTTGGATACATTGCCTAGAAGGACACGGAGGTGGGTTTAGTCGGTAGAAATCCGGCATATCGTGAGGCTGGAGCCGATCGGTATCTTTTGAAAATTCCCACCTTCCAACGACGAAAAAAAAATTTATTTCAACCCGTCACAGTTTATCAAGAAAAATAAATAAAACTCATACTTATCACAAGTTTAACTATGGTTAAGAAATAAATAAAAAAAAAAACTTTTGAAAAAAAATCTGGAAGAATACCGCGCAAGGAAAATGAAAAACAAATTAAAATAGTTTCATCATTGGTTTTTAACGAAAATATTAGTGACACTCAAAGAGATATGACTATTTATATTCACACAAAAATCCGGTTCAAAAATATCCATACATAAATATAATTCAAAAAAACATTCAGGAATTGACCTAAATAAATTAAAAGCAATTGTTGAATCTTTACTTAAATTAAAATAAGTTCAGTTACTACGTAACCAATTTCATGCCTACTTTTGGTACGGGGAAATATTATGGAAAAATATTTGAAGTTTCATTAGTCAATATTAGACGAGGAATTACTTCATTTAATTTTGGAAAATAATTTTCAAATTAGGATATATTAATTTCAGGAAAATAGTTGTTTCAGTTTGAGAAATTTTTCCATTCAAGTCGCATTTGCTTTAAAACAGATCAGCTACAAAAACTGCGTCCAAACAAATTAAAATCGAAAGCTAATCTTAGGACCAGCCATACTTACCAAAGTATTTTCATATTTCTGCATCATTTGACTTTTCTTAAATAGTAAACGATCTTGCTCCTTTCGCTTGGCAAATGTCCGTTGATTAATATTGTCCTTAATCATATGAATGGGCATTCTTTGATACAATCTTGCCAATTCCTTATGTTTACGCAGGATATTTCTAATTCGCTGAGTGTCACCAAAGAGTGCCATCTGAAGTTTCGTTCGACCATCGTTGCATTCTTTTTTAAGCAAATTCAGAGCTCTGGATTGCTTTCGCTTGTTACCAAATCCTTCAGCATATCCAAAAGCTCTATGCTTCTCTGAAAAAAAAAGTTTGAATTCTGTTTAAGAATATTTTTTGATGATTCTTTTACCTAAAAGATCCACCATACAACGGTACTGAGCCACTCTACTGCCTGGGGTCCATTGCGAGTCCAAAAATAAATGATTTTTGACAAAACTTTCACCGAAGAGGGCATGATGTTTAGGTGCTCGTGGTACAAATGGTTCAATAGTATCTTTCATCTTCATTTCGAATAGGCTGTTTATTATAAACTATGGTTTTCACAAGCAAACGTTTCTTTAAGTTTTTAAAGTGACAAATTTAAATCTCTAGCGCAAAATATATTCGATTCGAATCAAATTCTATCGATTTTGTAATTGTGCGAACCATTTGAAAGGTTAGCATAGACGTTTATAGTAAAGCTGTCTTTGTTAGTTTGTAGCAACAATTGGAGTAGTTTTTTTTACATAAGTAAGCCGTACTGCGTAATCTATCTTTATTTTCGAAGGGGCTTTATTAACATTCACATCCCGTATGTTTGCTTCAAACCGTGCGATCGACTTTTTAAGTACTCTAACTTAACCGATTCTTATGAATCTTTGCAAACACACATATATACTCAGCACCCGTTAAAACATAGAATTATGATGTTAGCAATTCCCACATACCGTCTTCATTATTTTCAACGTTGAGAGATGAAGATACCGACTCGCTCCTGCTTTTGGGAATGCCAATCAAACCATGAGAAGATGTTCCGCTGGTTTCAAATTGATGTTATTAAAAATGATTTTAGTTATTGAGTTTCAGACTCAATATTTGCAGAGTGCCAAAAACTGAGAAGCATTGGGATCGATCAAATGATACTCCTTTAGCGCTTCACCATAAATATTAGGCACAGATTCTTGTGTAAGCTTGTATCAAAGCATTACTTCTATATGAACTTCTGAAAGCGTTGAAGTCTCCTAGTTAAATGCTCGTGCGAACAAAAGTAGAGGTGAAACACAAACAAAATCAGAGTAAATAAATAAATCACACCAAAAATTTAAAAATAAAATCATTTATACACTTTTCTTGCACAATTGCCGATCAACTAAACCCTGAAAATGATCGCCGGTTTTCAACCAGTGATTTTGAACAGACTAAAATGAAACTTTCAGGCTTATTTACTAGAATATTTAGGTTTTATTCAGCTATTGTTCTTATTTCATGCTTGAAATTTTTGTTTTTAAGGGGGTATTCTCAATTGCAACCCTATTTAAGGTAGCTGTTTGGAAATTTTTAAAAAGAACTTGGAGGTAGATATGGTTCTAACTCTTTTAGGGTTAAGTAAGTACACCATTGAAATATACAAAAAAAAATTAATTATTCTGATTATAAAATTGTATATGGAGGATTCCATGCAATCACTTAAAAATCGCGAAGGCAAACGGTCACAAACTTTCTGATAAAAGGAATGCTCTGAAACAAATAATCAAAAACGTAGTTGTTTATTATGACTGTGGCTATGGTCTCAACTTCAGAAAAGATGATTTATGCAAAAATAAACAAAGACTAATGTTGAAACATAAACGTTAAAAAAATGACTCTTTTTCGTGTGATTTTTAGGTTATAAAAAATATGAAATATTGATATTTTATCAAGTTCAGACAATACCTATACGTGTGTTAAATAAGTGGTTAAAATTTGAATACAATCCGCCCAGTAGATTTGGAAAAAACTTTGTAACCGTGTTGAGAAAAATGATTTTGAGAAAAACGCATTTTAATTTTTTTTTTTAGAAAAAAGTATGAAAATAAGGTACTAACAGCTAATCAGCAATGCCAGCTCCATATAAAATATCCTCATTCTCTTCGTACATCTCATTTTCAAGTGATTTGATGTCTCTCCTCATTTTCCCGGCTTCCTTTGAAGATTCCGAGCTTCCGCGATTCGCTTTGCGAATACGAAGATTATGGCGACTTCTAGCGTTTTCCAAGACGATGAGGCCAATTTGGATATTCATCACCTCCATTATTTTCAAGATTAGATCGAATCCTTCATTGAAAACACAAGCTGCAATGTGGGTTGCAGTTTCAACAATTTTTCCGCCAGAGAAAATATGCTTTGGAGTAATCGACCACACGCAACTTTTAAAGCTTGCATTATTTTTTTGGGAGAGCCCTCCTAAGCATCGTTCTAGCAATGGAACGATCGTATGAACTGCATTATTTTTAATCAAAACAAACATTGTCTCCTCACATAAATGATCTAAGGAAAAAACTGGCTGTCTTCATTGGTCTTCTACGTCGCGTCTAATTCTTTCCAAAGCAAAAAAAATCCAAACCATGTATGCGCACTTCCTTTCCAAAATTTCCTACGGCATCTTGAATTGGAGCCAATCCTATAAAGGTAACTTCATGACCATCTCCAGACCAGTAACCAAGGCGTATAAAAACATTTACAATCTCCCTATGTCAACTCCAACAAGCGCAGTTTACAAAACAGCCCAAGAATTGTATTTGTAAAGCATGATTTCCATGGAAAGAGCTAAATTCATACATAAAAATTTACATAAAAAAGAGACAAAAATAAGGGTAAAAACACTTACAGAATGAGAAACATGAATAATATAGCTGTCGCATTTGCCAGAACTGATCGGCTAAAAGAAGACCCCTTCAACTAAGCAGCTAACTTTTACAATACACTTTTACAATAAACTTTCTTTAAAACGACACTAAAAAATATCTCTTTCAGGACCAACTTTCGAAGTAAGTTACAAGTACAATCAGCTCCACTAAACTCAAAACCAAAAACGTAATCAACAGGAAATAATTCATAAACATATAGTCTGAACTATTAATCCAACTAAAAGGATACTGAAACTTACAAATTTGGTACTATTCCTTCTACCGATTCTTATCGTCTGGGAAGTATTATGTACTGAAATTTTAAATACGGAGAATTACCAATTTTGATGGAGAGAGTGATTGAAGGAAACGGAGGTGGTTTTAGTCGGTAGAAATCCGGCATGCCGAGAGGCAGGAGCTGATCGGTGTCTTTTAAAGATTTCCACCTCCCAACGTTGAAAATAAACTAAGCCAACAATTTTTGTTCCAATGTTAATTAAAGATAACAGAAGAGTTCTGTTAGAAGCTCTTGAAAATCAAATGCCATTTTAGAATCGTTTCCAAAAATTTCAGGTATGCATTGAAATTTCTTAATCATTTGAAATGTTCATCTTTGTGGATAAGAGCACTTTGAATTCGTCAATTTACTCAAATTTTAATAAGAATCACGAAGACTGTAGTAAACGCTTAAATAACTTTTGAGAATCAATCACTTCTTTGCTTTATGATTACTTCAAAACATCAGACTGGCTGTCTTACCTTTTCCTCGAAATATCAAATTGATTGACCTTTCCAAAGAAAATTCACCATCATCATCCATTGTCTAAATAAAAAAACATCAATTGTAGAATAGTTTAACATAACACCGACAAGACCTTGAAATCGTAAGTTTTATAACACAATTTCACATGAATAAAAATTCAATTTCTAGGGTCAAATATTTTGCAACGCTTCGCTCTATTTGACCCATGAAAATGGCTTGAAGTCTTCAATGAGATGCAGGTCCGCCATTTAATTCGACGATTTTTATTCATTTGCAAAAAAACAATTTGAGTTATATCATCAAGCATGGAGATTGGCCTGTGACGACCATAGTTTTCCATCCGAAGGAGGTGTGATATCGCTTATTCCGGAGCAACCTTTCGTTGTATCTATTTGCGTCATGACGTTCAAAGATGGATAGATGGATGGACGGATGGATGGTTGGTTGCCCAATCTGTAAGGTAACGAAAAATCCATTAATTCTACACGTTAGATACATCGCTTGGCTATGATGGAAGTTGAGTTTCCCAAGCAAAATCTACATAGCGATGGGAAGCAAAGAAGGAGTTATTGGGGAGGCAGGCAATTGGTGAATCTTTTCCACGAACGTCCATAGGCAAAAGGCTTCTGTTAAGGTTTGATTCGAATCAAATTGGATGTAATTGAGGAGTAGCTAAAGTTTAATCTATTATCGCGTTTAGTTGGAAAATAGATAAGTGCTATTTGGTAACATCGATTCATCGTCAAAGGTGCAATTGTTTTGTTAGCATTTTCGAATAATCAGTGAAGAAACATCAGATCATGAGTTTGTGAAGAATTGCCACAACAGTTTCGGATGCAGAATCAAGTTGAGAGATTCTTGATGCTATTGTAATTGTGAATTTTCTTCTCATGCATATACATATGTTTTAAAACAATTGTTTTACTCAAAAAGTAAATATTTAGAGATTTTATTACTTTTAGCCATCAAGTTGCTCTTGTAAGATTATTCTTTATAAAACTGTATCTTCGGAATATTTTTACTTCTACTTCATGTGGCTGACAATGCAATCATCCAAAAAGATTACTTCAATGATATCGGTTCTTACGAAAATAAATATTTCATGCTGAAAATATATTCAATATTAATGATCCGTAAGTCTAATTAAAAAATGTGTCTGATTCCAGACAGGCAAAATTTTTCATAGTTTTGAACGTTTAAGTGAATTCTATTTTATTCGATGGAATATTTGCGACTCGACTTTTGAAGATGTATGATGATGATATATTTAGTTTTTTCATTAATGATTGCAAAAGCAGGATTGAGAGTAGAAAGCATGAGCAGTTTGTGCCTGACCATTTAACTAGCTAGTTTGAAAAATGTATAATTCTTGTAGAAATTTTCAAAAATTCAAATTATGTTAGCAAAACAGAGTGGATTTTGGATAGAATACTTTTGAGTTTCCATGTAAAGTCAAAATCAACAAATACCACAACAAACGAAGAAATTTTTTTAGGAAGTAGGTAATATTTGTTAAAAAAATTCTTCCAAACAGAAAATAATTTTGGACTGGTTTCGTTTCAAAATGTTGCATCAGAAACTTGAAACATTTGACTATTTCTATATTACCATTAGACTCTTTCCATTATTTTTCAATATCCAATTTGAAGTAATTAATTTAAAAAATATACTCAAAAAAATAAAAAATGTTTCAAAATAAACAATACGCTTAATAAGTTTCATACTAGGTGATACTAATCGAATTTGTTGTTTTATTGAAGTCATATTTTGATGATAGTGTAAGAGAATTTCTTTTTCAAATTGAGAAACAAAAAAAAAGTACTATAGGGAACACAAATTGTCACTCATTCCAAAACCACACTAATAAAAACATTAGCTCATTGTTTCTATGCTCTTTTTCAATAACTTATAACAAACAATCATTAACAAATGTATAAGCAACAAGTTCCCAAGCAAGTACAATAAATATTAATCACCGCAACAGTTGAGTTAAATTTTTTGGCACACTTGCATGCAATAGTGATGACGCATGGTTTTATGTTGCGAAAATTAAGGCAATGTAAATCAGCGGTATTGAATATCCTGATTACTGATTATAATGAATCAAGCAAATAAATACATAGAGGAAAACTTTATAATTATCAATATACAAATGTGTGCTGGAACAAACCTTAAGCTTGAGCGAACTATTGAACAAAATAAAAATATATTCTAAAGTGAGGTTTGTGAGCATATTTTTCGATATTAATTAATAAATATTTTTGAAATTCAAAACATTTAAAATTAATAACACGAGGGAAAATTTCAAATAAAAAATTTTGATTCAAAAATAGTAAAGGTATCATTAACGTTCAAAAACTCTTAAAAAAATGTTCAACTTATTTTCAGGTGAACTTACTGTGAAATATTTCCAAATAGAAAAAAAACATATTAAACAAACTGCACGAATCTATTTTGAAGTATTTTCAAAAAAAAAACTTTTCATCGAAATGTTCAAAAATAAATAGAGAAACGCAATTTCCATTTCTTGATTAATATTGATTTGATGTATTCTTTATTCACTAAAAGGAAACTAGTGAAGTGTCAAAATTCGTTCCCTGAATTTAACCAAGAAAAAAAATATTTCAGAGACTATTTGAAACCAATCTCTCTATGTCAGTCTCTGCACACATAACACGGATACTACAGAACAGATTTTTCTGAAGCATGACATAGTAATAACTAATTGTTTCAAAATTTGGAGTGCTTTTTATTCTAGGAAATGAAAGAATTTCTACAAAAATCAAAAAAAAAATTAGCTACAAAATTAAATTTCGTGAAAACGCAACATATTGCGACTATATAACCGGTGGTAACATGCATCGTCGATTAGTATTTAATAAAATTTCCCTGAATAGAGTAAGTGGAGATATGTAAACGAACAACTATTTTCCATCCAAATAAATTCATCAATATATTTATTCGTTAACATTATTAACTGCCCAGTATATGGGAAGTTCTTTTAATCGCCTCGAAAATCGAAATTGAAATTTTCAACATTTCTTTACGTTTTGAGGTCTATAGAGTATATATAAAGTGTTTTTAGAAAGAAGTATGTATGTGTGTGTGTGTGTGTGTACGTACGTACGTACGTTCGCGGACACTTTTTTCTACGAGCATAACTCACGTAAACAAAATCGTATCAACTTGTTTGAGGTGTCAATCGAAGCGTCTTTGCAATGTTAAGAGTTGATTAGTTTTTGGGACACTTTGGTCGGGGGGGGGGGGGTTGTTGTTTTGACCCTTTGAAGGTCATTTCTGTCATGCGTTATATCTCCGGAACCAAACATACGATTTGCAAATTTAAGGTGTCAATCGACGTGTTTTGACAATTGAGTGATTCTATCAATCTTTTAAAAAAATCGTTTAAGCCGTTTCTTTAATTTAATAAAAAAAAATCCGAAAAATTAGGTTTTCTTTCATAAAAAATAAATTTTTAGCCTGATTTACACAGCTCAATAATAAATGTTTATAAAATTTGTACATTGCTATCAGCTTTTGAAGAGAAACCAGCAATTTTTTTTGCAAGATTCTGAAAAAACCATATTAAAAAAAATCATTCAAAGTTAACATGTAAAAAGGGTTTATATATTTTGTTTTAAAGACTTTTTCATAAAGTCAATCAAAGTTTTATAATATTTGCATAATTTGAGCTGATTTTGAATAGTTTTCACAGTGTTTTAGTTATATAAAAAACTGCTTAAATTTTGAAAACCAACCAATCAAATTTGCTTTTGAGTTAATCAATGCTTTAGTGTTCGTAAGATTTCAATTACTTCTTCCATCAATTTGTGTAAAACATTTTACTTTTTACATGCAATTAAACTGATTATTGACTGAATATTCAATGTTTTTCAAGATCAACTGCAAATAAGAACTAATTATTAGTCTCATTGATGTAAAATCGTAAAAAATATGTCGGTCATGGCAATTTTAAACAAAACTATTCAAAATGGTCACCTCGCGAGAAAATATCTCTACTGGGCGTTATAACAAAAACTGCATTCATTTTTGCTAGCGCTCTTTTTTGCTTCAAGCATCGATATAAAAATAACAAATAACGTAAAAAATGCTTTGTTGCCTGCCCCCTCCGATTGATCCGCGAGAATATTCAATTAAACCAATCCACCACCAACCAATAAAAGCCTTACGTAATCAATGGACGCTCCAGTAGATGATATGGTTGATATAACTCATTTCAATTACTGTTATGAGCACCTCTCATTATTATTATTTAAATTAGAATAAGTTTCATAAATATTTGTTTTTGTGTTCAATATTTTTAATATTTATGTAGATATTACTGGGAAGTTGACCGTGTGGACCTCAAGGGTCGCACCTCGCGGCTTGTATTATTAATATGTCACATTTTCCTTTTTGGTATACGAATCGAGTGAAATTTTCGCTGCTCTTAAATTGAAATAATTTTTCATGGAATTATTTCAAGAAAACATTTCGTCGATAAACGCAGTTGTTTTTCAGTTTAAGGTTTTTGTTCTTCGTTGCTAATATTAGCTGGAACTAAGTGGTTATGGTGTAACCCTGGATGAAGGCGTAGAGTGGAAGACTTTATATCACGCATCGATGGTTCAAATTTCCATCACGACAAAACAAACGTAACATTGTAGAAGCATGAAGAATGAAGTGAACTTATAAGACATGTAGAGCAACTAAATTAAAGATATTCCAGCCCACAAATGATAAAGCAACATTCAGCAATTCCAGAAAATTAAAACCGAAAGTTTTAACTACAGATCTAATTTTTTTGCTCACAACGAATGCTTTCAGAATGACAAAAATTATTGAGCTGAGTTTTTTTGTGGTGATGAGATATTCAAACGTATCGTCGTGTTGACGATGGTTTTCATAGAATTTTTGACTGTTATTCGGTCAGCGTAGGAAGAAATGATGGATTTTTTATTTGTATTATGTATATATATTATACATTTGAATTGCCGAAATCTAATTAATATGTACCAGCGACGTAGTAATGCACGAACTTTTGTCAGCTTAGAAAAGTGCTTTAGTAATTAGTTATTAAATAATAACTGAGTGTGTCATTATCAGTTATGAACTAAAATCTAACTCGGTTTTTGTCGCTGTTCAATATTAAGTATCTATTAACAAATTTCACAGGAATGAAAGTAGTCGATTCTTATAAATAAACATTTTGCTCACAAAAAAAACATTGACGAGCATAATTGAATATTGATTTTCATGAAATTAATGCAATTTTAATAAAAAGGCCTCCTAATTGAATCAGCAAACTGTGAAGCTCAAATACCAAATAACAAAACCAACATAGTCAGAAAATGATTTCGACCTTTGCATTGTACGTTCCTTAGTATTACAACTCCGTGGAAATCTCATCTTCATCAACCATAGATGAAACCATCTTCAACAGCGTTGCAGAGCAAATAGTTGAAGAATCGACGATATCCACACGTGCTCACCTCTGTTTCAACCTTAATTATCGGAAAACAATCGATAGCAGATCACAGCACCTTGGAGCGCCACCATAGGCTTCGGTGCCATGGCCCAATATCATTTTAGATTCGCGAAAAATATGTACTTTTCGGATTAGTCGATTAAATCGATTACACATGACCGCCAATTGGCGGCAAACTATCTTTCGGAGCGTCAAAAACCGCGGATTTGAGCTTGGGTCCCGCGCACCGGCATGCCAGCATCTTGCAAAACCGTCGGATTTGGAACTATGTATCTTCATTGGAACTATCTTTTTCACGATCAGACTGCAAGTGTGTGCTGGTGGGGGAGCTTATTAGTGCTAAATGGAGCTTTCAATGCATTCGCGCTGCATGGCACTGCGATTTTGTTAATTTCCACGGCTCGAAAATTCGTTTCCATGTTGTTTTTCTCCGAAAACAAATCCTAGGTGTTTTTGAACGACACGCTAGGGTGGTAAAGCGTGCTCACGGGGCGGTTCTGCAAACATGTAAACATATTGCCCGCAATTTGGTGGTTCGGATGTAGTCGAGACTGGCGAATGAGTTTCCAAAATGATTTGTCGAACATGAGCTCATTTGTTCGTAAGTTTACAAGTGATTGTACTTGCGCTAAATTTATTACCCAATCGTGTTAACAACTTGATTCGAGTTGCCGTGCAAATATGATTGCTTCAGCAAGATTTAGGGCTTCAAGAAAACCGTTTCGAACGATAGAACCAAGAAGTTAAAAAGTGACGGTCTGTTTTACAGAAAAGCTCAACTAAGCATGTTCGGCACAGGTAAGAGAGTAAGACAAGAAAATTGTCACTTGTGTAAGTGGTAAATGGTAGAGACAACTCGCAATAAAGAAAATTCCAGGACAAATTGGACATTTGCCCATAAAATTATGAATTGTGTCATCATCACCACAATTGAAATTATAAAAAAATAAAGTATACGGCAACTGTTTACATTTTAAGTCCACCTAAATTAAATCTGTTATAAATTCTTAAATTTTTTCGAGGCACTATTTTTCAGTTCCTCTATACTAGTAAAACAATTATATTGAAGTTATTTTCATTTACTGTGGAGCATTTGAATTATGAAAGTTCATATTTCATAAAGACTTTTGGTGCATCTTCTTGCAATTTTCTTCCATCTTCACGATCAACCTCATCTGAAAATATCTGTTCGTCTTTCAGGCCCAACGAAAAATACTTTTCATACATTCTCAGGTGTTGATCTAATGTATGTCTTTCACAAAGAAAGTTTTCAACTTGAATAAGTTATGGGCATTCTACTTGGAAAGTCTGCGCAGAAATATGAAAAATTTGCCTAGATATTTCATTGGTTGTCGCAGACATTTGAAAAGTGTGCGCATTTATTTTAAAAGTCCTCACAAATATTTGATTAGTCGTCGCAAACTTTTGATAAGTTGGAATGAAACATTTTCGTACAGACGAAGTCCTGATTTAACGTGCTTTCCCCGAACTGAATCATTACAACACGGGCCTCTTAAGTCAGGGTCACAAAGTTAGCTCACACCAACGCCCCCATAAACGTACTAGTCAGTACCCATAGCTAAATATGGGTACTGCTTTTCCGAGTACAGGTTCAGATCTCATCCAAAGCTTGGCTGGACTTCTTCATAATCTTTGGTGATGATTTGGACCTATCAGCATCTATGCCGCTTTTTGAGTAACAGCACCCCTGTCGTAAACGCAACAGCACGCCAATGCACCACAATATAGAAGGGTAGCCGAATTATTCGATCCCAAACTGTATTAAAATGAAAGTACCCGTTAATAGACGTACAACCACAACCCTCAAGTTTCAACCTCCACAGGTTTTTCACCGACACCGGCAGGCACAAGTCCCTAGAGCCTCGGATCCCGCAAGGTTTCGAGGAAGCACAGACACAACCTCTTCAAGTTAGCCCCATTGCAAAGCTCCGGATTGATCGCCGTATTTTAGGGCTTATCATCACCCGTATGCCACCCTAATATTCGTCACACTTTTACCTCAGAATCCTGTTGTAAGGATGTTGTTCTGAGGATCGATCGGAATCCCTCCTCCTGTACACTGGATTGTGTAATGCCTAATGCTTCATAAAGCTAAGAAAATGTTATGGATTACTATAAAAATAGAAGAAGAAGAATAAAGAAGGGAGCTGCCCAGCGTCCTTAAACGAATGCACATGTGTTTTAATCCTTTCTTTTGTGAAAAGAACGATTGATTAAACTAATTTGGCACTACACTTGGGACAGTTTTCTGAAGGAGAACGGGGTTACATTTTCGTAGAATCTTTCCGATAGGTTCGATTGTATTCGATTTATGTAGCCTTTTTGATTAGAGAATCCTACAGTTAAAGTAATTTTATTTGAAAAATATCCCTATCTTTGCTTCGATTATTCAGTTTTAGTAAACAGTAAACGTTACATTTATGTTGTTTCGATAAACAAAAGTCCTTAAATTTTTTCGTCTTGGACGTGACTCTATAGTTTTTCAATGTAGCAGGCACCAAAAAAATGCATTCGTCATCGTTTTATATGTTTAAAAGTGTACTGTAGTGTTTGCTGGAATGATTTCTGGACAGAAAAATCAGTGGAAAGTTTTTATTTTAAGATAACATGTATGCAAATCTTAAATTTTGCCTCATTTATTTGAAACCAGCCGTCATTGACCTGTAGTCATCCTTGTTTGCTATCATTTTATGAGAACAATCAGAATTTTCATTTTTATGAAAAACATCTGCTATACCATTATACGCCTTTTTCTTTGTCTCACATTGGAAGTAAATAGGTTATTCTCACTTGAAGATGCTCACCGGCCTATAATATTTTTCGCTTACCATTGCAACAAATAGTCTCGATTTCTCCTTGTGTTATGTTCCTCATGTTCGTAGCGACCATTGCGTTATCTTTGCCAAACTCTTACGCAATATTTGGGTCAATAACGCCTTCTTCAATTTATAGAAAATTTAGAAAGATCACAAAAAAAATTTTCACTAAATGAACAAGTTGAAGTTGAAAAGTGTTCTAGAACATACACTTAAAACCGAAAGCTGGATACTTAAGAGACTCCCAAAAGAATCGATCTTTTGGACTATGGGAAGTTAATCAAATTATCCAACATATAAAAGGAGACGTTAAGATTAGTTAACGTTCGTTACATATAACTGAGAGCTTATTGTAATTAATTTACATTTTCAACTTCGCGCAATTTTTTAAATAGCAAAATTGATTGAATACTTGAGCCAAATTTCTTGCAACACTGTCGAGTATTAGTACAATAAATTGACTTTTGTCTTAATTTTTATCTTTAAAATTATTACAGAGCCAGGTGTTGTTAGAATCGTTTAAATTGTCGAAGCTTCACTTTCCAAAAATAACATCACTGCTACTCATATGTGACAAAATAAATATGGAGACAACATAACGAGCCATTACCTAGTAGTCTGAATCTGATGAACTCTCCCTATCATCTAACAATAATCATTAAGAAACTATAACCTTAAGAATATCTGAAGAAATAAATCACACTCATCCAAAATGCCCGATTCCGTCCATAAAGCACCTTAAGCGAAATTCAATCATAATCAAAGAAACAAATCCAACATAATAACTCAATTATTTCAACTCGATTGTGGGGAAAAAAATCAATAAATATAATTCGTTGATTCGATAGTTTATTGCCACTTGCTGTAGTTACAAGTGAAGCTTTTTTCCCTCTCTTTCGGCCATAAATGGGTGCTATTAAGAAGTACAAGTCAGGTTACTGGCTTCACTCTTTCGATTGCTAGTTGATCACATTTAATATAGAATAATATTTCATTTGTGGTTATTTTTCACGAATTATTAACTTTCAGTGTTAGACTTTATTGCTGATGCTCAGTGAAATTTTCCTTGAACTTATTTTTATTTAGGTCAATATATTTTGATGGTTACGATTTGAAACGTTTCGTACAGGTGATTGTGGTGATGAAATTTTTCATTTAAGAAATTAAGTGATATTTGGTGTTTTTCGGTGAATAAATTGTTTTAATTTTTATACTAAATTCAAAATTATTTTTGAAATTTTCTTATATTGAAAACAAAGTTGGCAGACATTCAACAACATTCAATAATGAACTCTTCGTTGCTATCAATAAAAATGGTGAAGTTGACTATTTTTTCAATGCCTCAGATAGGGTGCTAGTCTTAAAGTAAAACATTTCATTTCACAATGTTAAAAAATTAAGGATCTGTGAATATATATTTTGGGACATAAAGTCCATGAAATATTGGACTCACTTCCACTAAATCTCAAATCAAGTAAAATTTATCGTAGTACTCAATTTATTTAGTTTTCAGTTGAACAATTTCATAGTCTTCTTATATGTTGCCGATTATTAATGTTTCCGACCTTGCGCCTCGTTTATCCACCCAAAGCGGTCATCACGCCATCTTACCCCATTTCACCATTTACCAAAGTAAAATGATTTATATGACGGCATCGCTCACAAAATGATGAATTCCACTGATAGTGTTTGACCCGCGGCGACTTCTTGTAAAACCCATTGTCGTGGAGCTCTCAAGGCCATAATTCGATATTATACAATAGATATTCATCATAGTTTGAAGCTGGGCTGTGTCCATCTTGCATTACTTCACACTTCAGATACATCACATCAATTAGAGCGTCTTCTAGCAGCGGTAATTAGTGAAACGCCATTTGACGAAGACAATCGGATGGCTGCATGTCAGGAGTGGGGGCATTTTGGGTGTGGTAATTTTTTTCCTTATAAGTGGACAACGCCCACGGCGTGTTCAACAATTAAATTTAATTTCTAGTAGCCAGCCTATGTGTGTTTCCATGTCGGACGGCTATTTATTTGAACTTCATTTTTTTCTGGAGTAACAGCTCGAAGTTGCGTCAGGTTTTCTGCGAAATATCGCCCTGTAATTGCGAAACCGGTGTCGGTGGATAAACATCGCGATAATGTCGATAATCAAGATGGTTTGCCTTAAAAGAAAGTAAGGCTGAAGATCTTAGCTATTGGATTATTTGGTGAATGAGTGTTGTACATTTCCTTTGTAGAAATGTTAGTTTGGGCTGATTCACGTTACTTGCCTTAGTCGACGTTGAGCTATGACTCGAATTGTCTCATGTGGAAGCTGCAAAGTCCAATAGCTTCGAAGATTCAATTCAATAAAAATCACTTCAAACACTAGCAACCAAGTTGCATCACGAATGAATACAATCAATCTTTGATTGCCGTAAGTGAATCAATCAACAAATATTCAAATTAACTGCAATAACGACTCAAAGTTCAGATATTGCACTTAATTATGTCTTTCTGAATGTAATTAAACTCTCCGGGGCAAGTAAGTAGCCCATACATGGCATATGCAAAATGTTTGCTTTAAAAAACCAGGACGTGTTAGATTTCAAACCTTTAAGATTGCATTTCACAATTATTTGCAGGATCTCTTAATCTTCACTCACATTCTATTGAAGTTTAGAAATTGCTAATGAAAAAACTGACGACGATCAATGATTTAATGGCAAAGATCTCGACATTTGTACTATTCAATTAATTTTTCTTGCTAGCGAGTGTTGCAAGAAGTTAGACGAGTTGATGTAACATGTTCAGTTGAATCTATTTGCATTCCAGAAATTTCCATCGCATATTTAGCAAATTTATGGCTAATAAAAGGTATGGCAATGTGACATTAAAAGTAGTTTTTAATTTGAATGAAGCTATTCTGAAAGTAGCCAATGAAGCAATGATAAAGGACTCACAAGTTGAAGGGTATAATTTTTTAGTTTGCTTGCAAAACTGAAATTCAACAAACAAAAACGTTTAAAACGAAATTAGGAAAAATTTAACAAATGAACAATGAAAGGCGAAGTGAATTATGAAATAAAACTTTAAATCATTTCCTCAAAATGAAATTTTTATTTTGTTGTTTTTATTTTTTTAATAATATTTTTTCCAGAGAAGAAGACGGAAGATTACAATTTGCAATCTGGTTTTGATCCAATTTGTAGGTTAAAATTGTCTCTTCATAAAAAAAAATTCAAAAAACAGTCGGGAATAATAGAAAATAAAATAAATAAATCGCGTTTTTTTTCCTTTCGTCTACCATCAACCAATTTTTGTTAGTTCTCTCAGTTCTGTAATATTGCCATAGGTTCTTATTTTTAGTATCTCTGTGACACTGTGTTTGTTTCTTTTTATTTAAACCTATCGGTTTCATGTCATTTCCTAGAACAGTAAAAATGTAAATATTATGATGAAGTAACTTATGAATAACTCATTTATACTCTACAAAAAGAGACCATTTATGGAATATGAATTAGTTATATAAATTTTGCTTAGGAAATGTGGACATGAAACAATGGGTTTCTTTTGATGTGTGATTCTTTCGACGAAAAAAAAACTGATAGAAAAGTTAAAAGCATTGCGAGCCACATCAAGAGCCTACAAAAAAAGGAAAAACAAGTGATTTTCTCGGGGTTTCTCATGAATTGACGGGCGAATTGATAATACTAGACAATCATTATAATAAACATTTATTGTGAGTCCTTGCGCTTGCTAGCCGCAGTCGGACAGCCCGTGCTCTAGGAATTTAACTACTCTACTTGAACACGTTCTAATATTCCAGGAGCCTCGAGGAGGTTTAGTGAAATTAAGTACCTTTGTGGTGTAGCTTTTTAAATAAGTAAGAAATATGGTCCGGGAACTGAGGTCCCAAAATGTTTTTTTCATTCTTCTTTTCGTTATCTATTTTGCCTTAGTTGATGGTTTCTACAATGGGCGCCAAAAATCCAGGTCCTATGTAAGGAATTGAATAATTTTTCTTCGCGACGTAATCGACTATTTTATATCTGTATACTCCGGTGTGTCCTGGTACTGACAATATGTGACTAATAATTGGCTGCACGATAGACTTATAAAGCGAGTCCATTATTTTTGGTTTTAGCTCTCACGTGTTACCCACTATCTCACTAGAAAAAAACGTCAGCGGACATTGGGTAAATTTTGATATTGGGTAGGTACCTCTGGCCTTATTGATGATCTGCTCAATATGCAGGCTTCAAATAAGTTTTTGATCAAACATGTCATCACGGTTTTTCGGTGTTTTTTTTTGTAAATAATACTCTCCACTCACCATCCCCATAGAGTCAAGGTCATTTATGAGAGCATCTGCGTCCTTGTAAAAAGATCAAAGTGATCCTTTTTGACTTGATCTTTAGCCCCGCAGATGTGCACTATATGTAAGCAGTGGTAAGAGCATATGATATGCACTCACTGACGAGGGCGTCATACTTACCTGACACCATACATGCACTTCAGCTAGCTAGCTTTTCTAGCAGAACTAACAATCATCAATTTCGTGGTTTTTTATAAGAGATTGAAGCCGAATCATTTCAAACAGCACTTCAATCCAGCATCAAAAATAATTCAGTGAGACTTTTATGAATTTGGAGAAGTAAAAAACATTTTTTAATGACGAAAACTCCTCATAATCTTTATTATCTAACAATGAACCGCTGTGGAAATAAGTAAAGACTTGACACATCTTCTAATCGAATTCAACTTGAAATAGCAGAGAAAAATCTACACATTTATTCTACGGTAAAAAAGAGCATTTTTCATGGTGCGAAAAATTTCAAATGGTATCAAAATTCCAATTCTACGAAAAATTTTGCTAAAAATATTATTTGAACTAAAATTGCAGTTGTAAGAGTGATTTTCACATATTAAAGTAAGTGCCAAACACATTTACATATTCGAAATTCATTTGGCTAAACGACCAAATGGACTATATTTAATTGAGAAATTCGTGAATTGAAGCATTGATTCAACTGGAGTGGTTGATCTCTAAAATGATGATATGCTAAAAATTAAGGTTAATAAAACGGATCCCAGCAAATCCTATGAATATCTTTCGGAACATAAATTCAATACGTTAAAATTACACGCTCGGGAGTTTTTATCTGTATTTGAGTGAAATTTGTAGTCTTTTTACAAACCAGAATCAATTTTCTTTTCCGATTTTTGCTCGAGAACATTTTTTCGTTTATGTTTTTCTAAGTGCTGATTTATTAAGGTACCAGTCCACTTTAAAAGGCGAAAAAAAACATTTTTCAAGCATTTGTTGCTCAGAGACTATATTATATATTGGCATGAATCTTTTTTTATAGTATTACTTCATATTTCAATAATACACAAAAAATATAGCTTTTATTAACTTCCCAGTATATGGGAAGTTCTTGTAATCGCCTCGAAAATCGAAATTGAAATTTTCAACATTTCTTTACGTTTTGAGGTCTATAGAGTATATATAAAGTGTTTTTAGAAAGGGAGATGTGTGTGTGTGTGTGTGTATGTATGTACGTACGTACGTACGTATGTACGTTCGTGGACACTTTTTTCTACGAGCATAACTCACGTAAACAAAGTCCTATCGACTTCGTTGAGGTGTCAATCGAAGCGTCTTTGCAATCTTAAGAGCTGATTAGTTTTTGGAAAACTTCGGTCGGGGGGGTTTGCTGTTTTGCCCGTTTGAAGGTCATTTCTGTCATGCGTTATTTCTCGCGAACCTAACGTACGATTTTCTTAAATAAGGTGTCAATCGACGCTTATTTACATTTATGTGATTCTATCAAGTTTTTCAAAACTTTCTTGGAGCCGTTTTTTTAATTTTTAAAAAAAAGTGCAAAAAATAACGGTTTTTTTCAAAAACAATAAAATTTTAACATTATTTACAAGTGCAAGTAACCAATGCTTATATAATTTATATACTCAAAACAGTTTTATTGAAAATGGCATCAAAGTTTTTTACTCATGATTACAAAAAAAATCAAATAAAAAATCATTAACAGTCATCATGTTCTTCAAGGCCATTTCTGTCATGCTTTATATCTGGCGAACCAAACATACGGTTTGCATTGTTAAGGTGCCAATCGACGCGTATCAATATTTGCGTGAATCTATCAAATTTTTATAAAAACTGTTGAAGCCGTTTTTTAATTTAAGAGAATAAAGTGCAAAAAATTAGATTTTTTTTCATAAACAATAAATTTATAACCTGATTTGCGAAATATAGTAATCAGTGTTTATCAAATTTATATACTCCAAACAATGTTTGTAGAAACAATTTCGAAACTTTTTCTCATGATTACGTAAAAAATTAAATTACAAATAAAAAATAATTAAAAGTCATCATGATTTTCAAGGTCATTTTTATCATTCACTATATCTCACGAACCAGATATAATATTTGCATCATTAAGGTGTCAATAGACGTGTATTAACATTGCTGCAATTTTTTTAACATTACATAAAAATTGTTTCAGCCGCTTTTTAATTTAATAAAAGAAACTGCAAAAAATTAGGCTTTTAGGGTTTTAAGATTTTTTCATAAAAAATAATTTTTTAACTTGATTTGCACAGCACAGTAATAAATGTTTATAAAATTTAAACATTCTTATCAGTTTTGAAGAGAAACCAGCAAAACCATAATCCATGATTATAAAAAAAAAACTAAATAAAAAATAAAAAATCATTCAAAGTTATTATGTATAGAGGGTTCATACGAATGACATTAATTTATATCTTTTATTCTAAGGAAATTATTGTAAATTCAATCGAAGTTTTCTAATATTTGCATAATTTGAGCAGATTTTTAATAGTTTTTACAGTGTTTTAGTGTTAATAAAAAAACTGCTTAAATGATGGAAGTCCAAAAAAACCTTCCGTAGATGATATGATTAATATCAACTCATTCCTGTTGCTTCTATGAATACGTCTCATTATTATTATTTAAAGTAGTAATATTTTTAAAATTATTATTTTGCTTAATATTTTTAATGTTTATCTAGATATTACTGGGAAGTTGACCGTGTGGACCTCAAGGGTCGCACTTCGCGGCTTGTTTTTTTATTTTTTATCCTCATTTATAGTGGGCGCTGAAATTAAATTCTGAAAAAATTGTTACTCCTCGGCGGATAGATAATCTATGGATTGGTAGATCTGAAACGAAAAATTTGAACGGCACTTCAAAAAACAAGGTCTCTTACATCGGAATCGACCACCGTTTTCAAACACATCCGTTCAAAAAATAAATGGCGGACTTGTGAAAAAACAATGTCGAAAATCGATCCTTTTTAGTAGTTTTTTTAATGCCAAAATTTAATATTCTGGTGGATTACGGTGTAATAATTGCTAACAAATAAAACACATCAAAGTTTTTGAAAATTGGTTTAGTACATCCGGAGATTATCTGTCTGCCATGTGAAAAAAACGCTGTTTTGCGTAAAACGTGTTCAACGTTTGACAAACATTTTATGAAAAATGACAAAAAAAATCAAATACACACAATTGATATGTAGCAATCTAAATAAACACTGAACACATGCAATAAAGTGGCAAATATAATGTACATATACAGGAGAAACCGGTATTTTAGAGAAGGGAAATGAAAGAGACGCTACGCGGTCGACAGCTGATCGAGCACCTACAAAAACAACAGAAAACGCGCACACACTCAAAATCGCCATTTATATATTAAACTTTCAAATTTCGAAAAGATTTTTCTATAGGTCATTTTTTAAGTTCTAATGAGACGAAAAATGCAAAAATAAATCCATTTTTTGAAATTTATAAAATGTACTAGTACCTTAAGATTGAAATTTTTGAATTTCAAATATTGTATTTATTTACAAACAAAATTTTTGTAGAAATTTTTGGTAATGATTTCTGTCAATATATAAATCAAAGTGTTCGAAATAAAACATATTTTAAAGAAGAAATGGAAAGTTATATTTACAAAAGAGCATTTATCGGTATTTTTATCGTTCGAAACTGTTTTATGTGATTCTTTGGAAAGAAAGAAATCACTACTTAAACATTGTTTATTATCTTCGAAACCTGGCCGAAAAAAATACAGAAAAATATAGGTGTTTGTAAGTACATCAATGAATGAGAAATTATTTCACTACAATTTCTAGAGCGATCAAAATCGCTATTTGTTACTATAAATTTTACAGTACTTATATCATTTTTACAAGCAATTCCTCTTATAACACATCATTAAATCTTATGTAAGCAATTTTCAAAAAACACCGTCCTTGCTATCAAGCTACACAAACCTCCAGAAAACGTATGCATCGTGTGACGAGTTATCGAATGAAACAAAAGACTTAAGGCAGTAACTTTCTTATCACGAAGCTTAAATTGTGCAGTGAAATTGCTACGAAAGCATCCCAAACTAATAATATCTAATATGATTCGACTAAAACCCTTCATGATTAACAGACGAGCAATCGCTCTGAACATCACTTGACCTACCCTTCCACATAACGTGACTATGCAATTGTTGTGAATCGTGAAACTTGTGTTTTCCAGTAATTATCCACAGCAAAGAATAGTTTAGACGCAATTTTATCTCTAATACTGTTGCACAGATTTCAATTTGCAAATATCAAGTGCTTCTTGGATGTAATATCAACCTTTTTTCGGTTAGCCACCAATAATTTGATGACGATTTGCCAATCGAGGGTAACGACATCGCCTCATCTTCGTCGGGAGGATGAAGCAACAAGTTAACAACAACCTGCAATTTCTCCTCGACGGATTACAGATGTCCAAGCAGATTTTCAGATTGAATTCTTGCGTGGCAACCGAACTGACGGATGGCTGGTAGGAAGGTGGCTTAGATTGTTTGCATTAACAATTGCAGGGAATCACAACAGACTTCACGAAACTGTGCATAATAAGCATTCCAGCTGGCACCCGGGGAACAGTATACGGGGTAGAAATTCGTGATACAATTTTGTTTGGGTCAGATTTGAGGTCCATTTGAATTATTTTAAATCTTGCTAGAAATTAACCGAACGAATCGTGTACTGTGTACGGTTGAGTGTTCAAAAGCAAATAGCACACTGGGTCATTTAATTGGCAGTGAGCCCTTTAGCTGCTTCTGAGTACAGGCTAGCTAACATTCTTTTGAAGAATGAGTTGCCAGTTTCAGATTATAGAATTTTTTAAAAAAACCTTTGAATTGAGTAAATAAAATCCTAAAGATAAAAAACGAAAATCTTTTAAATGGCTACAAACTACGTATCTATCTTTTTGCTGAGATCATAAGTTGCTCATCTATTTTCTCTTACAAACTAAATCTTAGAGTTTTGAAAAATAGTTCGGTTCCCAGTTTGCGGTCATCCTAAATCGACAACTCATTGATAATTTTGATATCGATTGAAAAGATACGAATTTTAATGAAAGATAATTGCTTGTCGACATTCTTGCAACTGAATCGCTAAGTCCATTCACAAATAATTGCAATTGTGATATAGATTCCTGCTAGCGTTATATAAGATTTATTAGTGTGGTCCAAACAGCTTTTTTATTATTTTCTCAATTATGCTAGTCAAAATGCCATTATCAAGTCCAACTTGCAATATTTGATAGTCAATTGATGAACGGTTTTATCATTTTGATGTATTTAGAAATGTTGATCAACTTGGCTCGCAAAAGTACTGCCACGCACTACGAAAATCACTTTCACGAAAATTCTGTACATTGCAAAGGCAACAAATTAATTTATTAGATTGCAAAAGCATTTTCGATTAGAAACCTCGGTACCTGTTGATTTTTTCCTTGTCGGCAGAGCAAGTAGCCACGTTTTGAGTGTGCGTTGTGGTGATCGAAATTTCATGGAAAATTACATAAAAAATGGTCGAATAATTACTTGCGAATTTCAATTTACAACTTTACAAATACATGGCCAGATGGCTAGCTGGCTAGATGGATGGCTAGCTTGATAGATAGGGCAATGTCTAATTGCAATTATTTTTAGTAGATTGCTCAATGGCAGCACGGCAGACTGAGTGCTGAAGAGGTTGAAGGAGCAGCGTGGAGGTAATTTGGTGATTCTAATAAGGTTTTGGACATTATTGCCGGCTTGTGTGATAGGGAGTGCGGTTTTGAATATAAATGGAAGATGTGGAAATGCAGATAGTATTTATATGGCATGGCATTTGCAACCATGCTTGTTGGGATAATACAGATATTTTTTTGAATATGATTTTTGCATTTGGGATCGGTTGTAACGATGTCTAGTTGAACTTCACGATCCGAATGTAAAAGTGGCCTCTTTTGTATTTTGTTAAGTGTTTGGAGGTTGCAACATTAGTTGATTATCGATTGTTTTTTAAGTTAATAGCTATGTGTTAACAAGCCACGATTAGCCTCGAATATTAAAACATCATCAAAAATATTTAGTACATATTTTGACAAAATAAACAACATGTATTTAGATGATTCTTCTGTTATTTGCACATTCAACAGATTGGACCTTATGAAGATAATGCTGCTCCTTGTATTTCTTATTCGATGTTCAATGCTATGTAATGGAAAATATGAAAAGACAGCTCAACATTTTATTTATATATTTTTTATAACACAGTCAAATCCTTGACAAATCCAATGACTCATATGTTAAGTGTTTTCATTAATTAGCTGATATAAATTTCAATTTTCGAACAAGTAACCCAAATTGTCTTACATAAAAATTGAAAATGATTTTCATTGAGCAAAAAAAATGGAAAAAACATACAAAGTCACAAGTTATTTGAATACTTTTATTTCTTTCTTTCTCTCCTGTTAAAAACAGGTACAATCTTGCGAAAAAAAATTATCTTGGACCCAACAATTGATATTAGTTTCTGTTTTACTTAATAAAGTAAGAATTTCAAAATTTTGGTTGCTTTTAAATATGTTAAAAAATTCACAAATTCCATGTTAGATACACTGCCGTCCATATATGTATATTGACACGAAAGCATATATCACGTTTATGATAGAATAAAACAAAAACTAAGTAAATAGATTAATTTATATTATATTATTTAAACTATTAAAACGTATATATTTTATTTCTTATATAATATATACATGTATAATTTTTGTTTCATTTTGATGGAATATTTTCTGTCTTTATTTTTATAAAAAAAATTAATTGATGTGATCACCTTTTACTGGTATTACAGCATTTCATATTCGTGGCATTCTTGCTATAAATTTTATGAGTGTTTCTTGAAAACATTAATTCCAAACTTCATTCAACTTTATCCAAAGATCATTTGCACTTACAGGTAATATATCGCGTACTTTTCCATCCATTTGATCCCAGAGAAGTTCTATTGAAGAAATATATTTGGTGATTGCGGCGGCCAAATCATCCTCTTGCATACATTTTCGTTTCCTTAGTTATTCAAATAAGTTCTGCAAAGTTTAGATGAGTGCTTCGGGTCGTTATCTTCTTGAAACGTAAATTGTTCCTGAGATATGCGGCGTGCGGAGAGAATCGCATTATTTTTTCAACCTTCTTACGGCTTGTTTTAGAATTACTTCTATTTTTTCAAATTACCAATCATAAAAAAGTCACCTTCAAACCATAGCACTTCTTCCGCCTTGCTTTACCGTTGGCACTATACACTGCTCAGAAACTCTCGGTTTTCAGGTTTCTTCGGACAAACACGCGTCTCTTCGATACAAAAATATCAAATTTAGACGCGTCCGTCCAAAGGACATTTTTCCTCTGCTCCATTGTTCAATCTTTGTGCTCAAAGGCCCAAGTCGATATTTTTATCTTATTTTTTTCCACCTATCAATGGTTTCGTTCAGACTATTCTACTTTGCAGACCCCCTTCTTTTAAACTTATTTTCACCGTAGTAACCGATAATTTTTTATCGCGACTTAAATTCATTCTTTGGGTTTTTTCTACAACTGTCTAACGTTTATCTCTTTTACTGGTAACTGTAAAAAATGTGTCTTCATTAGCACTAATAATCCTTCTTCTTCTTGATCTTGTTTGTTGATAAAAAGTCCTATTTCGTCTTTTTTCTTTAGAGCACAGAAGCTTTTATATATTCAGCTTTTTCTTTATTTGAGCCAAAGATTGTCCTTCACTATAAAGAATACAAATGGCAGAATATTTTTCTATTGGTATTTTGGTAATATTAGTGAATTTTCTTACCTTCTAAAAATTTGCCAGATAGACACCATTTAAAAATTATTTTTTCCCACCGATCTTTTAAAAGAACTGCGATTAGTGTTTTTTGTTGAAAAGATTGTATTTTGTATTTCGTTTTGAAATTCTTGGAAAAAGTGATTAAGACGGGTGCCTGCGAAAAATTACATGGTCAGAAAGTTGCTATTTTGTTTGATTTTAAAGTACGAGTGGAAATCAAGGCTACAAATACTTATGAAAATAAGGCAAAATTAAAATAGAATATTTTTTTAGAATATATTAATGAGTATATTTACGTATTTTTGAAAACTAAACGAAAAATCGTTGTTGCAATAAATAGAGACGCTAGTGTACTGTGATGCATCCAAAAACATTTAATCCCATCTTGCAAACATTAAGAGGGAAATCAAATTAGGAGGCCTATTTTTACGTTTTTTCGTGATTTTTTTGAAGATAGAGAAATGTAGAAATTATTTGGCTATTTTATTCATATTTTGAGCTACATTTCATAATTTTTCAAGTGATTATCATCAAAATTGCAAAGTTAGAAGCTGTTCTTCGTGGAGGTACGTCACCCGAGCCTCTCTTGCCCATGGCTTCATGAATAAAGAAATAATGCTTATCACCTTATAAATTTTCCTCGCGACCGACATCACTTGTTGTAGCGAGCAATGCACTGCTAGCATTAATATAGATATTTCCTTTCTTATTTACGAGGATTGATTAGCTATTGCATCTGTTTGTGCGTGACCTTTTTCTGTTTTGGTGAACATAATTTTGTATCGTTAATAACATCATAAGTGTTCGACCACCTACGAGTGTTTGCCTTAAGAATTTGTATAAATAGCGAGTAAAAATTAAAGACAAATACAATCTTTTTAAAACTTTTGAACGATCTTCATTTAGTTTCTATGCATCTCGGCACTCTTAAAGAATCCCTGGATTGTGCCTATCTATCGGCACTTCAAGTAATGGCTATCATCGGCATATTTAGTCCTTGACCAGTGGCATCAAAATTGCGCCGGCCGTTTTTCTTTTAAATCCACTGCACTTTTATTACAGGGAGGTTGTATACCTCCCTCCAGTCGCGGTGAGGACGCCCTATAGGGGGGTGCGAACGTGGTGGCTGTGATTAAGACCCATATGCGGGTAGAGCTTCCCTTGATGCGCCTTGAAGTCTTCATGCTTCCGAGTATGGGGACTTCTGCAGCATCATTAGGGGCTCGGCGTGCAGTTACGAGGTAACCCGGTGCCGTGACCGTGAAATCGGCAGAGGTTTAGGTGGGCATCGCTTTCACCAGTAAGGTTACTGAGCCTGCACTCAGTAGACAAACTGGTACTCCCAAGTGGTGGTGGGAGGGCGTTGGCAGCCGCATGGTAGCTGTCCGTTGTCCGATCGCGGACCGTAGAGAGAAGCCCACTGGGCAGGCCTCCACGTTAAGCACTCACGATATTCTGCACTTTTATTACTTTGTTTATTCACTCATCATGGGACTTTATAGATATCATTACTCGCTCAACCATGAAAAGGATAAATACAATAGTATCAAAGAATAAAAGATGGAAAAGGGTATTACTTTGATTTTAAAAGGTTTTGGCAAAGGTCAATGTTCTTTTTAACATATCTACGCAAATACATAAAACATGTGCATGTTTGACCCTATTTTATAAAGTAAACATTAACTCAGCAGATTTTTCCATGACTCAGTTTATTTAACATGTTTCGTATACAGTCAAATAATTAGTCCTTAATGTCAATTGAAACTGGTTACTAAACATATCAGCAGGTGCCATCGTTATGTCTGGCATGATTATCGCAAATAATGGATCTGTTTTCAATATCTATGACCACTGCAATGGCGCAACACCATTAAAACTCTTTGCAATTTGGAGATTGGTAACAATCGTTGGCTTGATTTTTTTTGGCTTCTTGATCAATTCTACATAATGAATGCACCAAAGCAGGTTATATTTGTCGGTTACATCAAGCGCACTTGTTAAAGCAAATACAAATTATTCAGTCATTTCTGCACACTATCTACAAGTTACCAATTACGTAGTCCGAGCATTTATTATTAATTCCTGCGACTGCTCCTTTTGATTGCTCCATTTACTCGTTATTGTATCTCGTCAAAGCACTGGTTTAGTTTGCATAATGTTTGCGAAGATCTTGAAGAAAGTTAGTGGCTCCTACTGCCGTGTCCCCTGTAGGTGTATTGCCTCCGGAGCTGCAAACGTCGTCTTCAAACGTTTTAATAACTACGGTCTGAAATTTTTTTCCTGCCCGCTCAAAACTTGAAGTACCCCAGTGAAATTTTCATGAGGAATTGCCCGCAAATCGGATCAGCAACAAGTACGCATCTATTGTTGCTAAAAAAGATTCGTCCGGAAATGTTATCGAGTCGTTGCAAGTCATCGTGGTGGATTGCATTGATAGTGCAATTAATCCAAACAAGATTACTCGACCCGACAACCATTTTACAATGTATTTACAATGCTTAGACTCGTTGCCTTTCGAGTGAGCGTGGTCCGAATATCAGCAAAGAAAATTGAATGATGTCACAACGAAAAGATAACAAATAAGAAGAAATTTTGCAAAAATACTCCAAAAAGATGATTGAAATGTTTACAATGGGAAACAGAAGCATGTGTGGATAATGTGAAGTTAGTCAGCAGAAATTTTCTTGGGCTACATCAAACTTTCCCTATTGCATTTGCACCTTGGTGAGTGTGTTTTAATATTTCGAAGGTAGTATATGATGGCGTGAAAAGGTGTTGTTACCGATGATGCATTAGAGTTCGATATAATCGAGAAAAGTGCTTTGAATCGCAGCTGCCGGTTAATTTAGTGGATTTTAGTGTCTAATGGCTCAAATGGATGCAAATGCTTGGTTGCGTAATCAACGAAATTTTCTGATTAAATTTACACAATCAAGTGCTGTTACGAAACATTCGATACTCATAATAGATATGAAGAAGTTTCTTGTTTTTGCCAAGTATCTAATTGCATAGAAAAACTTTGTACACTAAAAATATTCTAATTGTATCTTCAAGAATGGATTGTGCAAGCAGTTTTTATTCTTTAATTTTTTTATTAGTTTGCTTTGGGAAGCCAATTACTACTTTGATCGGCTGTGTTCAAATATTAGTGATAAAACAAATTGAGAAAATTTCAGTTTTTCCGAGCTACTTCTTTCATACTAACACTACTAAGTTTTATGTGACACAGTAGGTTTTTTCAGCCTCCTCCTTAACTAACACAGTTTTTAAAATTATTGATAACTTAACATAATAAAACATAGTTCCATAGTCACATCGCCTGACTCCTGAGAATTGTAGTAATTTTATCCCACCAATACTTTGTTTAGTGATTAATAAAGCAATTATCGTTGTCATTATTATCTCCTAGCTAAAGTTTTAGCAAGAAGCATACCACATTTCAGCTGGAAATGTTTAAACAAAAAACATAAATATACAACTTGAAATGTTTAAACTTTTAAAAAAATATTCTGATGTAGGTTTATTTCTGGTGAGAGGCAGAATAACCAATGAAATTATATTACACTTATACGAGTATGTTTTCAGTGTTTTGTATATATTCAATTGATTCTTACAGAGTTAAGGTAATAGTTAAATGCGTACAAATAATTTTTTCGCGTCAACATTTTTGGCTCAATTTCAAATCAGTGGATTCAAGGAAGACGTATTTTTTTTTTAAAAATTCCGGTTCTCTAAAAAAAATTGTTTCCAAAATAGAAAGATTAATAAAGTCAGGCACCGTTCTCAGCAAAAAAAACGCATCAATGTCCAATCAAAAGTGTATCGAAATTGTGAAAAAAAGTTGTATCTACTTTAATATCTTCAATTAAAGTGACGAAATATACATATAAATATAATAAATATATATTTAATAAAAAAACAGTTTGGTTTTTTCATTTATTATGAAACTTAAAATATCGCAAACTGATTGAGTTCATGGAGAGAGAAAATATTAAATAAAAATGAAGTTATTTTAGTTCTTTTTCAAAAAAAATACAAAAATCTTTAACTTAGTATTTAATTACATTTTTTTCTACTTTCGATACGATTAATTGGCTTCTGTATCTTTCTTAATTTAGCAAACAATTGGCTTCCGTGTTCATTTAAATTTATGAAGAAAATAAATTTTTAAACATATATTTTAAACAGTTCTTTCATCAGGTGATATCCTCCAACTATTTGATTTTTTGAAGCTCAGTATTTTTTTATAATTCTGCCCCAATAACTGGTTTGCAATTAATAAGTTAGTAGTTTTAAGTTCAGATCTGTTGCATTTTGAATTATATTAACTTCCGAAAAATACCTTAACCCGGCAACGGGAGTAAGAGATAGACTTATTAAGTCTAGTATGATGCCTCAAAAATTTCTACAACTAGATTCGTTGGAACAGTTTTTCCTAAGACTCAACTAAATCCCCTCAATGTTTCAAACAGCTCAAAGGCTGAAGACTTTGTATAAAAAAGTTGAAAAAGTTTGAAATAATCCTTATTATTATAACCAAAGAGAAAATATCAAAATGATACAAACGTGGGAACATGGGAACGCTAGAAGCAAATATTTATTCAATGCTTAATCAGTGATAGGTTAAACAGGGTCCAAAATTGACTATTCTTCTGGGATTCGTTTTAAGAGGGTGCCACACGAGGCAGGACCGGAGCTCATATATCATTACAAACTAGTTCAGATGAACTGCTAATCGAAACATGTAATATTGTAGACGAAAAAATTAGACTTAAAGTTTTAATAACGTTGTTGGGTTTGTTTGTATGCAAAGCATTTTTTTAGATTCTCAAATGGGTGGTAGTACCGGTTAGAATGCTAAAAAACAGCGTAATTTTCAATATTATTTTTCAGTTTCTTTATTGTATATAAATTTTAAAATTTGCATGGGTAAAACACACATTTTGAAAATTACAAAAAAAAATATTTTTGTCATTTCTCTACTAATTTATAGAGGGCGCCAAAGATGAAACCAACTCGCATTTCAAAGAGGAATGTTTCTTATGTGGTAATCTACCACAATATTTTAACATAATATCGAAAAAAATCCAGTTGTTTGAAATTGTTTACTTCGAAATATCGCTTTTTTCACTTTGTTTCGCTATGGGCTATATTGTATGCCTATATTTTTACCGCACAAGATACTTGAATAAAGTAGCATACCAAATTTAATTTAAATCGGTTCGGTCAATTCGGAGAATAAGTGTCCGCAGTTGGAAAAACGTCATTGCGAGAAAAACGCGTTTAAACTTTCGATTACCGAAAATATCGCTTACAAAGCGAAAAAGGCGTACGCGCTCAAGCTGCCGTAACTTCTTTATTTTTGAGAATGTCTTATTGAAATTTTGAGACGTGATTTCTGAAGGTATAATAAATTGCTTTTTCAAATTTATAACCGGTACTACCCCCTCAACAAATTACTTATCAAAAATTCAAGTGAAATATAAATAGTAGCAGGAATCCAATCTAAATTATACACAAATTTTCCAGATTCAAAAAATTCCGTTGACGTTGAATTTGTCGGAATAGGATTGACTTTCAGTGTTGAACATAATTTTTAAAAAAATATTTCAATCTTTAACTTTAAGCATTTTAATAGCAGATTTAAACAGAAAAATGCAGCATAAATATATGTAATTAAAATAAATCAATATTAATAATCATATTGATGCTTGAAATGCAAAAGGGCATATAGCGATAATTTTTAAGGTGGAGAGTTTTAAAGTTGGTGGTTTTTAAATCATATAATTTATATTTTAGAAATTTTCCTATATCATGATTATAAAGTTGTTTTGCTCGCAAAAACATGTTCAAATAAAATAAATGGCACAACCTTGAATTTTATTAACAAACTACTTTGATTTTTTCTTTCCCTTGGCTTTTGATAGCTTCAGGTAATCAGGAAGAGTTGAGAAAAACTTACCGCGTCAACTTGAATTTGTCTACCGAAAATCAACACCCCTAATGAAGTCAAATGAATTCCTATGAACGATCTTTAAAGAACACTACCTCGTCAATGGAATGAATGTCCTCAAAGTTCAAGATGTTAAACAAAACCTAAGATAGTTTGAGTTGGTTTGATCTATTTTTTTTAAATACGCTGAAGAAAATAAATTCGAAAGGTGTAAAATTTTCCGGCTGGAAGGAATGCTTGGAGCTATTTTTAATGAAATTTAAACAAGTAAATATAATTTTTTTTGCGTATTAACATTCAGTGAACAACAATGAGTGTATACGTCCGTAATTTGCTGGAAAATAAAAAAGTGTGAAGATATTTATATATAAAAAATAAATTTAATTTGTTGCGTCTTAAGTTGGTAAGTTTTATGCTTTAATTTTGTATGTGAAATAAACACGCTCAATTACTACGACCCTTCTATACTCATTATGAATGTGTGTAAAAGATTTGATGTTTTTTTTGTTTGATTGAAGTATGCCCGATTAAGGATAACTTCGATGCACATGAAATCCAAGAGAAACATTTCAATACTCTTTGAATCGTTATTAAGTTTAGTACCAACTTTTATACTTTATTGTAAAATTGTGTTAAAATTTTTTATACATATGCTACAAAATTCTTGATATATATGGATGTCTGTTTTATTTGCAAATAATCCAAGAAAAATTGTAAAGGTCCACAAAAATAAAGATTCCCAATGCATTTCTTTGAGAAATATTTGTAAGATTCTGCTGCTTTCTCTGCAATACGCAATCAAACATTAAAAGCTTTACTGCTGAATTTTTTAATATTTTCTGAATTGATTTTGACTTAATTTTTAAAACGTCCGATTAAGACATACATACATTTTTCTTTCTTTCCTTGCATATGGTAACGATATTTTCGAATAAACAAAAATTCATTTTAAATCATAAATATTGCTTATGCTTACTATTATTTATTCGTGCAAAATCTAAAAGCGAAATCAAACGAATACAAAAAAAGTTAAATAATCTTCTTGTTCCGCACAAAACTCAGTTATATAATGCAACAATAACAGAAAACACACTTTAAAATTCGAAACAACCTCACGCCACCGCTTTATAATTATATTTCGAAAAAAGCAGGTAGTCAATCATGAACGGATGCATCTTAAGCACGTGTCATCATTCATATATCACGACCAATCGAAAGATTTAGACATTGGCTGAAGTCAACAACATCAACGACAAGAAAAATAAGACAGTATCTGAAGAGGTGATCACCATCGAAGACGTTATCGAAATGCAATTAAAAAGTAGCAAAATGCTTATTTGTCTGTTACATGCGATTTGGTGAAAACATCTTTAATCGCTGGCTAAAATCTAAATTTTTTTTTGGCAAGGCAAAAAATCTCCAATAACTTTGTCAAAAGTTCAACGAGAAAGAGTTAAAGGTTGGAACAAGCAGTTATTAATGTGTGGGCGATTATTTTGCACCTGTCCAGCAAAAGCATTTCGTGTCTGTCCTGAATGTGTGTGACGGCACCAATTATTTTTGGAAAACATAATTGGGCATATAAATTTGGGTGTAACGAGATTTTAGTTTCAATCGTTTAGGATGTCAATGGAGAGAAATTTCACTCGGGCTAATGGAAATGATAAGGGAAAGCTGTGCAATTTATAATTGGAACTTTTTAAAGATGTCAAGCTGATTGGTATGAAATTGACATTGGAAGCATATCTACAAAAAGGTAGTCCCGAAAATGACAAACCAACACTCGAGAGGTATCTCATTAATGGACTTTGTATCTCTTTTCTAATAATAGGAGCGAATGTTTTTAAGTCTCGTCAATTAAACAGATTTATTTTCAAAGGAATTGTACTCTTCAAGGCACTTAAGAAATCTTTCAATACAAAGAAAACATGGACCTTTTTGGTTAGGTAAAGCCGAACAGTAGCCCTGCAGTACTAACTAGATTACCCTCAATACTGTTTACTGTTTCTTATACGCATCGAAGTCCTTCACGTCGCGAGCCAAATCGAAAGCATGTTCGCTAGAAAGGAGCCTACTTTTCATCCAAAGAAACTATATACAATAGTAAAACAAGCATCTTCAGTAAATTTACGGTTCCTGGAACTTCAATTCAATCGCACTGACATCAAGGCTGTTACGAACAAACTCATTCTTTATCGAAATGTAGTTTAAACCTTCTATAATCATAATAAATCATAAATTATCGATAGATCTTTTGAAATCATCGGAAGACTATCGAATGCAATAAAACTGGACATAATGAAGGTTACACAGCGTAGTAATCATTCCAGTTGTTGAACAATAACCGTACCAACTTCACCTTCAAATCGTATGATTGTTGAATCCTTGAAAATTGATGTATGAGTGTTTGTTTTGGTGGTTTGTTTGCCAATAAGTGCCATCGAAGATATAGTACACACTTGATACTAATGTGAATAGATTACAAAACTTGTAGGTAACAATAGAATGTCTCATTGAAATGCCTTTCTTCAGTTCGAATCAATTCAATTAAGTTAATGCGCTTACCAATGTTGGGCTTGAATAATCGAAATGGATTTCGATAGACGATTTAATGAGAGCAAGTTTAATGGATTATTTGATGTTGATTTAACCTTGCAAGTGGACTTTTAAAATGATCGACAGGCGGAAACCTAAGAAGGATGTAGTTATATGTATATTATTGTATTAAAATGAGAAAAAAATTACCGGTGACCAATTCGAAGTAATACTATCAAACAAGCTCAATTCAGAAATAGGATATTCATTCCTCCGATCGTTTTTGATTTCGTTCTCCATATCTTTTGTTTAAATTTTATATTTTAGTTACTCGAAATTTGCATGATCTTTTTTAGATAATACTTTGCACAATTAAAAAGTAAATAACAAATTTCCCTCCTGCCATTTTCATTGGAAATGCTTCTGTTCATGTCATATTCAGAGCAAGAAGAGCAGTTGGACACTTTGGGGTTTGGGATTAAAGCTGAACATCAATTCAATTTTGCCTCATTGACTGATTCGAAAAAGCCACTAAACAACTGTCCTGAACAGTGTCCTAGTTTCCAATGCGAAACAAAAATTGCGGATCACAGTCAATTTAAATAACACGAATTTCTATCTAAAAGACTCCCAAAATACAGTCAAATAACTCACAACCACCCCAAACCCTTACGTTAATCGTTCACACAAAAGTCTGTATCATACAGTCAGATATCCTTGAATGAAACCCATCTTAAACAACCACCACCTCAACCTCCCACTTCTAACTTAACCACCTCTCATTGAAAGGCTGAAAGGATCAGTGCAGTTTTTTAAATCAATTAAAGTTTTAAAAAAATTCAAAAGATGTACATTTTTAATTAAAAAGGGAATAAATTCAATAGAAGAAGAGTACCGCTTCCTTGCATATAATTTTATTTATAATTATGGCGATAAAAACGATTCAATCGATTCGTCGCGATATTTTACAATCGTTTTATTATCTATATAAAGAAATATCAATATACCGAGCCAATTTATTAATTCTTCCGAGTGAAAAGGGAGTTTAAAGCGCATTTCGGGTAATACTGTTGATAGTATGTTAAAATTATTCAAATATTTCAAACTGATATGTTGTAATTCAGATAAAATTGGATTACAAAAGTTGAGATCGGATCGGAATGCATGCTTATGACCTGCTCTGTCTTTTTGCCAACCGCGCTCACTAAACACTTCTCCGTGTTTTTGAAACAATTTACAAAAAATAATGATATTATGTTGCATTCTGATTTGTTGGTTGTAAGGATTTCAATACTACTTTTTAGAAAATATGGTTCAAAGACACTTGTGTGAAAGAGTTTATGAAGAACAAAGGAGAATCACCAAATATTTATTACTCATTTTGGTGGTAAAACTAGTATGCATCTAGTACACTGTTTTTATTATAAACTACCAAAATGAGTAATAAATATTTGGTGATTCCCTTTGGTTCTTGATAAACTTTTTCATATAAGTGTCTTTTGACTACTCTATCTTAGCCAACACGAGCAAATGTGCCGAAAATCCAATAAATTTCAAGTCAGGACTGCTGCACTCCATTTTTCAGGAAGTAATATTTTACCTGAAAAGTAAAAAGCGAATTTTTAATTCAAAAAAGAATAGGTGGGAAAAGTGGAGCCCGGCGAAGAACTTTGTTTAAAGATATATTTCCAAAAAAATATCATCATTAAAAATCAAATGAACTGAAAACCTTCAAAAGACTTTTTTACTGTAAGCTTACAATTAGAGTCCTTTGAACTGTTTTCCCTTTTATTTCAAACATAGAAATATGGTCTTCAAAATTAGGCCAGGGCAGATCTGTAAAAAAACGATTACATTTGGCCATTGTGAGGGTCACACTGATTTTTGCGGGAAAAGTTGTTGAATAACTCGTATAACAATAATCGACTTATGCTCCCTCTCAAAAAAGTCGGGAACATTAAAGAAGTCGAAATGTTTAAAAAAAGTTTAAAAAACATTTTTTCATACTTTTCTCACTCCTAACTTTAAAACGGTTCATTTTAGATCAAAATTAGGTGGAGGAAAAGTTGCGTAGTAAAATTTTCTGTAAGATAGGGTTGGTCAAAAATCTTCAAACATTTAACCCTTGTTGCAAAAATGCAATAAATATTTAAAAAAAAACAGGGAGAAAAAAGCCCCTTTTTATTAAATTTTCCACCACTTGAAATGCACTTAGGACCTTCATATTTCGCTTAAAAAGTATCACAATATCAAAAAATTGCAAACAAATTTTCACCAAAATCGATTCAGTAGATTACCCATAATAACCGTGCAAACTAAATATGTTTTTTAAAAATCAAATATTTTGAAAGCTTGCATGTCAGAAACTTAAGCATACAGAAGTTACCAGAAAAGATTACTTGTATACAAAAAATTTCCTAATTCCTTGTTCACTGCAAGCACTTGTCGCGCATTAACTTCGTAAGATGATGATTTTGTTAATTCCACATTTTGCAGACTTCATCGAAAATGGATGAGCTGTTCACAGATTCTACATCTTGGATGAATTCCTTTCGATTGTCTTCCGCAACTTTAAAATGGTTTAAAACTCATGCGCCTCAACTTGCGATCTTCCGAAAGTAGCATTGATCGTTTCTTCGCGCGATCGATCCTTTTTCACAATAAGTCTTCAAAAAATCACTCAAGATAATTTACTGAGCCAATCCGTTACATATCTTGGATACTCAGATTATCATCGTGTAGTACTGAAATTTCCGTTTCGGTAAATACATTAACTTTAAATTTTATTTTTGAATTTTCCTACCATAAATGTGTCCTGATCGAGTCCTTTTGATAAACTTATCTTCGTGATAACGTCTGCTATACTTGTATTAACTTTATAATCAATTCACACTGCCACGAAAACATTTAACTTTAACACTATTCATGATTTTGACTATAAAACCAAACATGGTATTTTTCATACATTTCTAAATCACCTCCGGGATGAATTTGTGCACAAAATCATCATTTCCACGTGTTGTCAATAATATAAGAGTTACAATCCAAAAACGGCACCCAAAAAGGGAGGATCGTCTTTCGAGCGCCACAACTTCTTCCACTCTTTTCGGGTGTCGTTTTTGCCTGGTAACTATTTTATTATTGACAACACGTGAAAGTGATGTACCTAACTACAATTTGCTGCAAATCCGATTCTACGCAAGTCTGCCACACACAACTTATTTGTGGAAGCCATGGTTTCTGAGATATAAGGGTGTCCCCCTTTTTTTGTTATTTTCAATATGGCCCAGAGAATTGAAACTGCGACCCCAGAAATTTGAATTTAAGCTAACTAATAAACTGGCATTGCAATAAAAATCTGACTGCCAGTCCAAAATGCACGGTGAAATTACCATTTGACTGGACTATTAATGTTTTTCTAATTCAATATCCAAGGTATATAGACAATCTCTCTCTAGTCTATATACCTTGCTCAATATGGATTTAGTAGCTCGCAAAAATACTGAGCTCATCTAATTTTGATGTTGGTTTGCTTTTAGTATTTCTTTCCTAGTCTCGTTTAAGGATTTTAAAGGTATAAAAACCTTAAGCACAAGACTATCTAATGTGAAAGGGATTTTGACGGTATTTGTTGTTTATACTTCTAGGACATGCATTCAATATTGGCTTCATTCACATGCACCTTTAGTGCAGTTTTAAGAAAATCAATGTTACTATTTCCGTCAATATTTCAGAACCAAGAAGATTAAGTTACCTAATTCTTGCATTCAGGTTGCGATTTGATCCATAACTCCAAAAGTGCATTTCAGTGGCGCCAAAATTCACGATCCTACAGCTTGTATATTTAAGGACGAGTATATAAATGTGTTACAAATATATTAATTATTAAAACTCCAAATTGGTTCAAGCGCGCTGCGATTCTGCGAGAACTTTTCATATCCTGCGAGTATCTGCAGCCATCATGAGAGCCCACAAGGAAATTTAAGTCCTGGAAGTTGAAAAGTAAGCTCAAAAATAGTCGGTGGACATCCCGAAATCAATGTAAGACCACATGCAAGAGTTGCGAATCGCAGATTGACTAGAATTTTCTCGGAGCTACTTTTTTTTTCAAACTAATCGATAAAATATTTTCAAGTTATCTCGACAGTCTTTGGTAAAATTTGTATGATTTTTATATATTATTTAAAATCTAGCACAGGATGTTTTGATTGGACGTCGTGCTTATTTTTTTGAAAACTCTAAATTTTAGTACAAATTATTGTTTGGAAAAAAATAAATAAAAAATCTCGATGCTAGATTTTAGCTATTTCTTTTCTCATCGATGAAGCATCTTTTTTAAGACGATATCTGATCCAGGAATCATGACAACCATCAGTAGAGATTTTCAAGAGGATCTGACTTCGCGGCTCATATCTTCGCCATTTTTTTCAATTGTTGATAAAACTTTAATGGATTTGCTCTAAATAAAAATTATTTTATATACTACCTAGCTGCTTCAAAATCTTTCTTTCAATTTCATACCCATTTTTCGAGCGGCAAGACAGTATAATCCCTTGATCAATTTGATTTTTTGCACAACTAACGATGAATTCTTCAGTTATACTTTTCCATATTCTTTGTGTTTTTATTTACGAAGATTTTGTAAATGAAAATTGTAGCAAATATTTTTGATACTTAATATTGACATATTTGCTTTCATAAATATGAAAACGAAACGTCGTACGCGAGCAAAAAAGATTTGTAAAAGATATCTTCCAAACAAATAAGAAATAATTCATTTTCCACTTGAAATAATTTATTTGTGAAGTCCAACAATATTATTTTTCGATTTTTTAGGCGACTATAATTACGCTTTCATCTATAACTTGTTTTTTAAACTTTTCAGTTTTCTTTTGCATTCCCTACTCTTCATTAACCCGGAAAACTATTCTGCTATTGATACATCATACATATATATACTTTTTCTAATTTCATTACTTTTTTCTTGCTTAATACGATCATATTGAGTTGTGTCGATTTCGTTCTTTATCCGTTCTTTTACTGATTACCATAAATTCATTAAAAATAAAACATATTTCAATTGAGTACTACTTTTGTAATTACAATATTTATCAGTTTTTTCATTTGTTTATTCATTTTTAAACATTGCATAAGAATATATGAATATTTAATATTATATATATATAAATGTTTATGCATGTATGTAGACACTTGGAAAGATTTACACATTGAAGAATTTGTTTGCATTTGCTGCGGAAACATGTATACAAGCAAAGAATGACAAGATTAACTTCTCAACGTTGGCGAGTGAAAGTGACTCGTTAGCAGAGGATGGTGTTAAGTAAGCCAAATGTGATGAAAATGGCATGTGTATACGTTGCTTATATGAAACCTATTGATATTTAGTTCATCCTTACAATTTTCTATACATACAATCGCAATTTTTGAATCAATAAGAACGATATATATTTGTAATTTTCTATCTGAATCTGCCATGCAACATATTTACGAACGAATAAAACTAACTGAGTTATACGAGAAATAATTAAATGTGTAAAATGTCTACTAATCCGAACGTGCAGTTATTTAAAATAATATTTACGCTGTTTTATTTACACTATATCTTTCATCTGCACATTTTTTCAGCTTGCATTATTCCCGTTCCTCAACTTTTGCAGTGATAATTCCCATCATTAGTATCTCAACTGATGTCTCCCTTTTCATACAAAACGATTAATAGAGACAAAATCGATCAAGGAGTTGGCATCAGCCTCCTTGAGAATGTAATTTACAGTTACATATAGAATTTAATACATGAAACTGCTATTAATATTGCAATCTTTTCCTTTTCACTCTTGGTAAACAATGGAATGGTGAATTGAATTTTGACTTTATATATACAATAATTGTTTTATTTATTTTAATCGAAGAAGAAAAGCATATTTTGCCACAAATATATAATAAAACGAAATCACATGAGTTGTTATATCAAAACAAAGCCTTTTACGACAATTTTATTTTGTATCAATGAAATCGTGATTGTTGCAAGATGAGAAACATTTCAGCTGTAGCCGGAAAAATGTGTTTCATGAAAAAAATTAACGAAATTCAACAATCCCATTATTATGTATAGCACCTTTTCTTTGTATCTTTTATGCCCACTTTCATCATTGTTGAAATCGCGGCAAAATATTTAAGAACTTGTTCGAGTTTTAATCATACATGATCAATGATCCCTGGATGAGTATGTCCTCATAAATAAGCTTTGAAATTAAAGAAGATCTTCAAATTACATCACAAGTGGCTATGACATATAAAAACGCACGTTGAACCTTCAGAGAAATTTACTGAAATGTAGAAAATAAGCATAATCACTTCGCTATCAAGTCTTTTCAACAAAATCGCCTCATTTCATGCAATTCATCAATTTCTATTGATAATACTAGAATTTATATAATTTCGTAAACGTTTGACATGATTATTCGTTTAGCAATGCTCGATCAAACAGTGTTTTTTCTATTTTCAACATTCAAAAATTAAAATAAAAGCAATCTAAGCGCACATTATTAGGTGTTCATCATTATTATTTGATTATTTTCATTTATACATCACTATATACTTTATTAACAATCTATGATTACAGAAATCGACATTTGATACTCTTTACATTTTTTTTTGAATACATTTTAGGAATTTCTATGTATTTATGTTGCATTGTAGCTAGAATCAAAAAAAAATCATCTAAATTATATTATCTGCTTAAAATACATTTATTTAATTCGTGTTTTATTGTTTTTCTTTGAATTATTTCCATGAACATTCCCAAAAAAATTCGAATTAATTTGTTTTTGCGTTGCAGTACATATTTAACATTAAATTATTTCAATTTGAATTCATTCACTAATAAATCGCAACGCAAAATTTTTTTTTAATGTTGTTTGAAAGATTACATTATATGCAAACTATATTCAATTTCATTTACATTATTTTTCTGTTTGTAATTTTCGTAATTTTTAAGATTTCTGTTTTCCTCTCACATTATATTCACTTTTTTTCATAACATATAATTTTATTCATTTCGCTAATTTTGTAATATATTTTCAATTTATATTTTAGATTTATATAACATTTATTATTAGAACTATAATTTAATATTATTATCATTTGATTGAGAGTTATTTATAATGCCCCGAACGGATCCAGTTGAACATTTCTGTTGCCGTTTTGGGCGGGATTTGGCTGCGCGGCTGCTTGGGCTGGCATCATCATTGGATTGGCCATACCAGGCATTGGTTGCGCCCCCATTGCCATCATGTTGGGTGCCATCATTGGTACAGCGCCGGCGGTCATTGGTGCAGCCGTGCCCATCATTGGCTGCATTTGTGGTATACCTTGCTGTTTAGAGGAAATTGTAAGAGAAAAAAGTTATGTTGTTTCTTTTAGAAAAAAAACGTACTGCTGTGTTGAAATGTAAAATTAAATATTAAAATTGCAGTACATTTAAGCAAAATATTATATCAAAGCTAGAAAAGCATCAATAGTTATGCTGAGTTAAGCATTTTGGAGCGACATTATTATAGATTTATTTTTCACTTTCTTACCGACAATTCATTTTTATGAACACGTCATCTAACTCAAAAATTGTTTAAAATATAGGAATATTTAATTGAAACCGTTCTAGCCTACTGTTGCTACTCATTTGATTCGAACAAGGATTGAGCGTTGAAGAGCTCCCGCCTGTAATATTCTCCGTTTTTCTATTTGACTATATTCCGCAATATTTTTTTGCTGTGTAATATACAAGGCTTCGCAATACTGGCACATTATTTAAGTACATCATTACAATGTTCTCGGCATTCATAACTTCTGCAGACGAACTTGATTTTTTTCGTATTTGGTGAAGTCCCTTTCCAGACATTGAATGTTACTTGTTCTCAGGAACTCAGACTCATAGACAAAACATTTCCAGATCTGCTTGCTTCTTTTAAATAAAATTTATTTTTATTTATTATAGAAATGCTGACACACTTATTAGAGTGCTCCTCACTGAATATTCTTGGCAACTATAGTTTAAAAATTTTGTCGTATGCAGTTCCTAGGTATTTATCCTTTGAAAGCTGCCGTATAAAATTGCTGTTGCCTAAACTTTATGATTGGTGGAGAATTTTCAGTCTGCTAATACCTAATTTTGGAATTTTTTTGGCACTGTTTTGTAGACAGAGACGTTGAGGAGTCTAGATTTTACTTCACGAATAAGCGTTTAAATATGGAATTTGGAGGAGCATATGTCCCCAATATTTACAATTTATCGACGTGTGTGTTCAAACAGCTATAATTTATGGCAGCGTTTGTTAACGCGATATGTGTTGATTTTGTGAGTTCAACTTCTTCACCTAAGTCTTTATTTGTTTTCATACTCAGCAACGCATGGTGGTATGAAACTGAATTCATTTTTATTGCGATTTTGTGCCTATTCGTTTTTCATAAATTTGAGTTTACCACTCGTTTATTTTTCTAAAACATTTCAGGAATGATAACGCATCTTTTTTAACACCAAACGGTCCATTTTCCAGTGTAGCTTAATTAACTTATCTTTATAAAAAGGATATTTAAAATCAATTTCGTTGATTCAAAATATCACCTATAATTAGCACAACCGTATCATATTGCACGAATATATTTAAAGAAAATAAACTCATACCATAATGAGATAACGAAATTCGAATATCAATATCATCTTTTTCAAAATACATTTAAACAAAAAAAAACCATAAAAGAAGAGCATTTCGTCGAAGCACCACCACCACCAACGCTAACATAATTCGACCATTCAGACAATAGATGAAACAACGTAAATACGCAAATTAAAGAAATACAAATTACTTAATTAATTAACGAATCGATTTATTTTCAATAAAACAACAAACCAATTTAATAAAAATATAATCTTACCTGCATATACGTAGGTATAACAGGATAAGTAGCGTGTACAAATGGATGATTTAAGGTGCTTGGTGTAGGACTAACAGTCATGCCTTGAGCCTACGCAACCGAAATATATATATATATTTTTTTATAAAAAAAATAAACCAAAGAAGATAAATAAAAGGCAAAGAAAATCAATATTATAAGAAATAAACAAGATATTCTAACGAACCGAAGCGCATTTAAGTTGAAAACGAAATATTACAAAAATATGTATGTATATACAAAAGGGATAATGCCTGACAATTTACGTGAATCGGTGCTGAAATTGATTTTGCTTTGGAAATCTTTTTTTCTTTCATAAATAATTTTTAGACATCCTACGCTAGGCAACTAACCCATGTCCTTGAAATTGAAATGGTTTTCATATAAATTTCGCTGTTTTATTCTCGATAAAAGATTATAGAGTGCACGATTATATTCAATTTGCATTAATTAAGACAATTAGCATAAAACATTACAAAAGAAAATTATTTACAGAATTCCAGGCGTTAATTCGAAGCAATTGTTTAGATTTTATTGAAAATATTATACTAAATAAATGGCATTTTTATATATAGTACGCACATCTTAGTTAGAAATTAGCGTTACTATACAGAGCAGGTATTTTAATCGCGTATTGTCTATCAAACAGTTTACTATGTTGCTACTATCAATTTGAATTATTATTTTAATATTAAAAATTTCAACGTAGTAACATGTTATGTTATTAATTTGTTTAAGTCAATCGTAATGTTAAGAGCCGTTTAGTTATAGTTTATTAGTTTTTAGTACGCACCATTGGTCGATATCCCACACCAGTAGTTGCAGCCATTGGTTGAGGTGTCCAATTAGCACCTGGCTTCGCAGCGTTTTTGGGTGAATTCCATTGCACGCCTCTGTGAAAGCAGACAAGAAAATAAATAAATTTGTTTTTGTGATTCAGGATGATGTTTGTGGCAGCTGATAATTCGACACTATTCTACTGCATGGTACTTTGATTTAATAATAAACACTGTAATCATAAATATCCAAGACTTTTCACTGCAATATACAATTAAACAATTAACAAGGAAAAAAGACATTTATTTATTATTGAAATGACCAATCCAATAACACAATAATAAAATTGCGTTGTATTAGAATTGCTCCTTAATATTCTCATGAAAGAAGAAAAATATAAGGACACAAAGGCAAGTAGAAGTATGTCGTCCTGCCTCATTAAAATTAATTAAAGTAAATAGCTAACTCAGCAATGAATGGGTCAAAAAGGAAAAACTCCAAATGCTATGACTAGGGAAATCAGGTGTAATGTTATAGGAAGCAATTATATTCGAAAGTTGCAGACCAATGAAAAATTTGAAGAAAATACAAATCAAAAGGATTCTTACGTTGCAGAACTATAAAGAGTTTTCTAATGTTTATGCCATAAGAATACTCCTGGTACGTTCGGACGTGTTTGAAAAACAGTGAACGTATAAATTTACGTCTGGCAAACTCATATAATACGTGATCATTAACGCAAAAAGGAGACCGTACAACCGAAAAATGAAATTCACAAATTTTTTTGAAGTTAAGGACTAGAACGCGATCTGAACACCAACGGAACAAGATATTAATATTATTTGTATGCATGCTTGTAGGTTCAGGCAGTCATCCTGATTTTTATGGAATATAAATTTTATAGATCCTAAGCGTACAAGAAACACTTACAGGAAGGACACAATGGCAGGTCCAGAATTAAAATTGAAAGAAAAGCGGTCCTAGAATGGAGCCTTGAAGAATACAGGATTTGCGAGAAACGAAAATGAAGTGCAGCCATTGAAAGCACACGACACCTACAATACGAGAGTTAAAAACAAATTCAATGTAAAAGAAAGGTTGAGAAGACAAACTCATATAGTTTGCACAATATAACATTATGGCGAACAAATGCTTTAGAAAAACTTCTGAAAAAACGTGAACGTTAAATGTAGACTGAAAAGTTTTGAAACCCCGAGAAAATTAAATGAATTCGAATCAAGAGCACGAAAATGAAGCTGAATTAAAAGGAGTCATGTTTGTGGACATCGAGATTAGAAATTTTCCCAATGAGTTGAAAATATTCCTTTAAACAGACTTTTGTTCAAAATAGTGCACAGTCGAAGGCCTAACGCACTTTTAGATCAGCTTAAAACATAACAAAATAAGTAAGAATGATCAGTGACAAATATAAAACTGAAAGGAAATTCTTCTTTATGTTTTGTAAAGAAGCGATCTATATTCAGGCGATCAACAAAACATTCGTAGGTGTGTTGTACCGGTCGTCCTCTTATTCGGAGGTGGCTCACTTAGGCCTCGATAGGGCCATTGTGATATTCCAAAAGAAATTTCAAGGACGGCATTCAAAATTCAAAGGTCTGGGATGCTAGAAACTAGCTTCATTACCTTATGAAGCTGCCTGTATTCAAAGAATGAATGGCATACATTTCCGTGAGGTTTTTCAGGAAGAATATACCAAGAATTTGCAATTCTTTTCTGGAAAGTGCTGGGAATTCACAAAGAAAATGCTGAATAATTTCTTCCTTCTTCTTCGACCTGTAACACACTTTGCTGAGGGGACCGCGCAATCGTTCTGCGCATTTGCCTATGAGACAATGGCCTGTCAATGTTGAGATTGTGGGACTTAAGGTATAGCGACTTATGTAGAGAAGTTGCTTCCAGTACCCAGACTTTGTTTGCAGTTTCTGTTTAGTGTCGTTTAATACTTAGCTGAATGAAAGCTAATTGAGTCCCCAGGATAGAGATATTAATATGTGGATGTAAATCTCAGTGCTGGCTCTCAGTACGCCGACAAAAAGTTAGTAGAAATTGCATTTCAATTTAGTAAAAATTTTGATGGTTTATTTTACCGGGGAAAAAAGGAAACCTAAATTTATGACCGCTTAAAAATTCTGAAAGGGAAAAATTACATTAAAACAGATATTATGAAGAAGTTTACTTCGATAATTGATTGCTTCTACCATGAATGGCCCAAAAAAGAGTGAAGATCTTAAAATTCTATTTAAAAGAGATCACAAATGAATTCGATTTTATTTCACTAGAATCTTCGACGCTGAAAGTTTGAACGAAATTTGTTAATCAGCTAATAGAGCTCTAGTATTGTTTGATAGGATAGTAGTTCAAATCACAGGATCTGAAATTGCAAAGCTTTTTAAGTGAAAATGGATTGAAAAGTCGTTTCATTGTTCTATATATCATCCCAGGTAAGATATTTCTTTGCCCAAATTTTCATCATAAAGTGTAACTTATACTCAAAAAAAATTCCATATCTTCTAAAAAAAATGTAAGTTTTCGAAAATGTCTACTGAATGAGATTGATGATCAAGTGAGTGATCGTGTAGACTGTTTATTAATAGCCTTTGATCGTACTCAATCGTCAAAAAGATTTTAGCTTAGTTTTTTAGTGGACGAAATTCAAATTTGCGATTTGAATTTAAGAAATTAGCCGGAATGGTGGCTTCCAATATAATTTTGGACAGATGAAATCAGATTAATGACAACATACTCATAAGAAGGAGCGATTTAAAGAATTAACAATGGGAAGGATATCAATTCATGCCACCAAAGAATTCCACTTGACAGAAAATTGATAAGTTCATTACTTTGCTTCACAGCGGTGTCCTATAAATCGATTGTGGAAGGGTAGAATTTATTCTAGTGGACAATAATTCTTTATTTGGATATTTCGAATGCTTGAAGAGTTACTGGAAAAATAATAACGACAGAAACCAGAATATTATTTTTGATCGACCTTAGTGATGTTAGATGACGATTCCAGGACTGATGTCAAGACGGAGAATCAAACGATGATAATATCAAGAAGCATAGTAAGTTTAAGGAAATAATATAGTTCAAAATCAAAGAAAACATTTTAGATTTAGTGTGTAACTTTTCGTCTTCAGCAAGTCACGATTGATAATAAAATTATTTGAAATTTTAGAGTAGGATTGTCGATAAAACATTTCAACTAAATAAATACTTTTGCTACCAGACGTCAGCCACCACACTCTATCCAAAAATCTTTCACTTACTTTCCGGTCGATGATTTATTTATATTTAGATTATCTACAAGCGATGCTAGTGAACTATCCAAATCACCCGTCAATATTTTTCCAGTACTGGCCATATTCACTTGGGATTGCTGTTGCATCTGCTGTTGCTGCTGGAGTTGTTGTTGCTGCTGCTGTTGAATGCTACCTGAAGCAAGAACATTGCCTGTTTGAATTGCTGAACCGGTTGTACCCCTGGCTCCTGCTGATGCTGGTTTCAGTACATCACCCAATGCATCAAAGCCTTTTTTATTTTATTTTTTTTACACACATTTCATATTTTTCCCCATGGGAAGGATACCATAAGCGGTAGCACGGATTGGTAGTAGTAGTGATGACCACACAAAAATGAGAGTTTGTGTGGATATTGTGGTGCGATTTAGAGTAAATACAAAATAAACAAATAACCATCACGTAAACGGCACAAAATGTATAAAGTGTTTCAATGTGTGAATGTACACAATTATTTAACAATATTAGTTACAATATTTGATATAATTTTCCAAAAAAATGAAATACAAATTATAGCGTGTAATTTTATTAGATTCAAGCCGATGATCCCAATAAGTTTTACCCAGATGGTATTGTTGTTAGTTGGAGCAACCCCGGTTAACAATGTTGGTTTGATCGCAATATAGGTTTTTTTTGATTTGCAGAACACATAGAGAAAACAAAAAATATCCCAGTTAGTTTGGTATTGTTGATTGTTTAAAATACTTATTATTAAAATATTTAAATACAATTAATGTTAACATGCATCAAAATGGGGTGCAGTTTATTGTGGTTAAGCAGAATATTTTACACGAAGCAGCAAACAAATACTACATGCTAAACCATAGTGTTACCATGAAGAGTCTTATGAACTTTAATCGACCGAACTATTGTAAGATATTTCCTTTTGAATCAATTTGAAAATTTGACTAGAATCTCATCAACCTGACAAGAATTTTCAGGGGAGTCAAATGGATGACTCTATACAATTATATAAAACAAGATGAATTGAATTGAATATAAAACCAAGACTATTTTGGCATGCCTTCATCTGAAAAAATTGTAAAGAATGTTAGCAGACTTAATTTTGCCGCGATTGAAACGTTTGTGTGAATTTTGTTGCACTTTTAAAGACTTTCATACATACAAGGATATCAAGCTTCGATAAACATACCCTCCTTACAATAGACGAGGACAAAATACGGGGATCTCACATGAAACAATCATTTTGAATCCGGTATTGCCTTCTGAATTTCTACTCATTTCAACGGTCAAAAGATTATGCAACCAATTTCTAAAAACACGAATTATGCCGATTTTTTCAATTTATGAAAATCCATTATGAATTTACAGTAAATTCGTAGTTTTTGTCGTTGATTATTTCAAGAAGAAATGAATGAATGACATTCAAATCGTCAAAAATCTTGAGGAACTTTTTAAATTGTTATAATGGGAAATTTGGAATAAAACAGACCTCAAATAAAAATATCATGAACTTTCGAGGAAAAGTACATAATGTATCATACCAAATCGTCTCTCAGTGCTTAACTGATAACGTCCGCAATAAAATGAAAGCAAATATTGTTCATAAGACTCTGACGCAAACGTTTTCAAAACATGTGATCAAATATTGGTAAATTGTATACAAAACTATAAATGTTGAATGGCTTTGCAAGAATATTGACTTTTCATGTTATTCTTGTCTTTATTTACAATCGTTCGATCGTCACCAAATAAACCGAATAACATCAAAATTTTACCAAATAATTTAATCCATTCCGAAAAAAAATATTAATTTTGATGTTCATTTGATTTTTAATCCTAAAACCAAGATAGTTTTATCGTTATATATAAAAAACAGTCAAATCACTCATTTCTCAAAATAATCGTTTGGATTTTTGATAACGATCGCATAGTAACAATATCAATTTTATCGCAAAGCTCCGTAAAAATTAGTATTTAATAGATTCATAGTCAAAAATATGTTCGTATATTATTGTATAAATTATCAAAATTGGGATAAGCATACAAAAGCATTTTATGAAGCCAATTGTTTCGTCAAATGTCCATTATACTATTCTTAATGTTCTAATGAATTTGATTTTTAATATATTTAAGAGTTCATCTATCTTAACCATAATTCCAGATTGCATTCGTGCTCATTGATGATAGTGAACTTAAATTACTTAATTTTAAATTTAAATATATTTCAGAGTTTGAATTATGTTATTTTAAAATGTTTTTTGTGAATATTTTAAAATTTAGGTTTAGTAAAACAGTATCACGCGTTTCTGAAGCAATAGCGCAATCAACAAAACGGAAGCAAAATGGTGCGAATCAATTTTAGATAATAAATTGTTCGAATGATACACAGGCGACACAGAATTAAGCGTCCGAAAAGAATTATGAACGACCAGATTAGAATTGAGGAAATTTTTAAGAGTTCGAGTGACATACAATTGCTTTAAAACCATCCATGCTAAGCTGGTCATTCTTTCGTTTTGTCAGAGACACAAGGACGCTGAATTTTTGATTAAAAACAATTTTAAAAAGCGTGATCTGTTTTTGGACGATTTTGAAATGAATTGTCTGTATTGTAAATGCAACGATGCAGCGCATTTTAAGCTACGCAAAAAATAAGTTAAAAGTTTTATTTTAAAAAAGTCATGAATGCTTCATTCGTGCATTGTGGGCAACGTTTTTTTTGTTTACAACTTTATAGTCTTCTTAATACTGCCATGATTGAAAAGAATTTTATAGTTATCTCTCCTTGCCAACAATACTCGAATTTTCTGCTCAAATGGATGCAAAACAATTAATAAGACTTTGAACATAGGAAAATCGTAAAAAGACGTAACAGTTTCAAACAAAAAGCTTTTCAAAACTCAATACTGAAACGAAATACAACAGAAAATTAGATGACAAGACCTCCGACTAGAAGTGGTTGCTTAGCAGGTGACGAAGTTGTGAACATTTGTGTTTGCGGTGACCCAAAACCAGTGTTGGATGCAAGAACAGGGTTAACAGGTATTGGCTGCGGTTGCTGCTGCTGCTGCTGAAACAATAACGGCGTTGAAAACGTTTGCTGTTGCGTCCCAATCATAAACATGGATGATTGGCTTGCATCAGCCTGCACCATAGTTGGCAAAACGCCCACCCCCGACACTGAGGTCATAGTTATTTTGGCGGGTGATTGTTTCGCGGGCGACCCACCCAAAGCCATACGCATGGAATCATTCAGGTCCTCGAACGCATTCTTGGCCGGGGATGATTGAGTCGGATGAACTTGGGGTGGCGGTGGTCGCGACGGTGGCTGTTTCATAGCCGATTTGCCAGAAACAGCAACAGAACCAGCAGCTCTTTCATGTTGTTGTTGATGCTCGTCTTTTTCTGACTGTTGTTTAATATCACCTGTTAGCTGATGAGATTGCTGGTAATGGGGCGGTTGCTGTTGCTGCATAAGCGATGCCACGCCCGCGGCCGATAGCCCTTGCTGATCTTCGCCCGAATCAAAAAATGGATTCGGCAATGCTGAATTGTCTCCGGCAGCTTGTAAGTAATATGGTCCTAAATTAATCGTATATTCTACAACTGAATAGGTAAGGAAGCCGTTTTTGTGACACTTGTCTGAAGCGAATGATAGTTCAGAGAAAATGTTTGGACAGGAAGTTTCCGTCAGCGGAATTCGAGAGAAATAAATATGCGCACATTTGAGGCGCCATAATTCGATTTGAATACAAAATTTGAAGAGGTTCAATTTTTAAAACAATACTCGTCAGGTGAAATTAACTGCAAACTCCAAATTTAATGCAAAAAAAAATGAAACGGAAAAGTAAAATTACTATTCTATTACAAAAAAAGTTCGACACACGCCTTCAACCTACTTACACGTACGGAAAGAATAAAAGCAAAATGCAACATAGAACCATTTCTTTTAAATTTCGCTGACGTAGCCATCATCCATTTATAATCATCACAAACATGTTCTCACTAACTCAAACTATCCAACGTAAATCTAAGCTAAGAAGCCTTCCTATCTGCTGAATGAATACAGACAACATTTTCCTAATGCTTTAGATGTTTATCCCACGCGTGCAAATATATTTACCTACTTACTATTGTAAATATGTAGTTTATATAATTTTTTTTAGCATTTAAAGGGTAATCAAAACGACATATTATTTGCATTGTCGGGATAGGAAGGGCAAGTTCAATTAATTTATACGTACGTCATATACAAAAGATTTAATCTTTTTTTTTTGAAATTTAATTTAGCATGCAATCAGGGTTAGATTTTAAATACTATACAAAAAGAAACCAGTTAGTACCGAACAAAATAGTATGAATTGCTAATATTCTGGATTGGTGGTTAGTTACACAACAATCGATTAATGATAAAAATCCTTGGATTATTGAACTTACTTGTGGGCTCTGTATTACCGAATACCGTAGAGAAATTGCTATCCGAAACGAATGTATTTGATGTAGAATTCGCGGCTGTATTAGCTGATCCGTTGAATCCTTAAAAAAACAATTTTTAAGTGGATTTTTTTAAATAGTTAATAATTTCAGAAATAGTTTTTATGGAATTCAATTAGCTATTTTGGTTTAAGGTTGAATTCTCGAGTGAGTTTTGAAACCATAATACAGAGAATGTGAATCAATATTTCTTGTATATCGTTGAAGCGTTTCATGCAAATTGAATCAGATGTTACTAAAATTTAACGCAAAAGAATATTTACAATATGTTTTGCAATTGAATCATTCAAATATTCTGTTTATGGATACTATTTGAAAATGATAAAATTGGAAAAATATTTAAAGAAACGATATGAGACATATTTAAAAAAAATATGAAATATATTTATAAAATCTTGACAAATAAAATATGGAAAAACTATTTGAAAAATTGTCTAATCGACTAAAATTATTATAAATAATCATAAATATAAATAATAATAAAACCAAATTAAACAACTACCATTACTCATCCATATGTTATTAGCACCTGGTGCTGCAGCCGGTGCTGGAGCTGATCCACCAAACATGTCAGCAAAAGGATTTCCCAACTGCAATAGATCGTCTGATGCTCTTGTGGCTGACGTGGCTGATTGATCCGTTTGTATATCGCCAGGCGAACCAAACAAATCAACAATTGGAGCGCTGGATTGTGCAGAAGTTGGCGATGATAGGAACGGATTGGTTAACATGTTACTACTGTTGGTAGGCGATGCCACTTTTGACTGTAAAAATAATATTCAAATGAGTACTTTTGTTTCTTACGAATGGCACTAGTCTAGCACTAATCGTATTGAGATTATAATGTTCGGCTGTGAGAAATCGAAGCTAATCTATTCAGTCGAGTGAGGGTGAATAGTGATCGGTTTTTAAAATGGAGTTGACTTGACCAGATCAGACGACTAGCCATCGATGGATTGGTTCCGGTCACTCAAATAATAGCCAAAATAGTTGAACTATATATAATGAATGTTCAGAATACTCTGAAAAATTTAAAAGAGGATCCACGTTTTTATCAATGACCCAAATTATTGAAATGACTCTCGATGACGCTATCAAAACTCAACAATTGAACTTATTTCAAATTATTTAAAATAAATTGAGGAACCAAAACAAATAATTGTTATTATTTGATTGTATGAGCAACAGTATTTCGTAATCTGCATATTTTTGATTGTATCGCGATGAAAACTTCTAGCATAATGAAATGTAAGAAGAAATTTTAGTATTTCTGTAGTTACTTCTTTTTGCATGGATTTGCCCAACAAACGATCCGCTTCTTCATCTAAATCAACAACTTGGCAATCTGGAGTCACACTCCTAATCTAATAAATATTATTATATTGTTATAATCATTCATCAGTAGTTAACTAGCCAATTAAAATGCGAATGGCCTACATTAAATGTGCTTTTATATAGCTAATAACCAATTGTTTGTGAGAATTTTATAATTGCAAGTACCATAGCATTAGATTGAAAATTAAATTTTACTTCCTTATACAGGCAAAAAAAAATTCCTCATAAAACATGATTATTTAGAAAGTGCAGAAGTTGTGACTAATGAATTTCTTAAAGCCCAGTGCATTATACATTTTATGAAGAATGATTAAATCTAAATCATTCAATGGATTTCTGCTGTTTGAATTGATTCTATCAATTAATCTAGCTTCGAGTGAAAAATTTTAAAATGTTTTAATGGTCTCTAATTTATATACTAAATTTATAAATTTAATGATAATCTTTTATCACTCGTTTATAAAGACCTAAATAATTGAGTGTGAATTTTTATAGAAATATTACTTTATTCTTTTCCCTTTTCTTTATTTTCAACTGCATATCGGGTTTGATAGGATCAAATTCCTCATCCAAATCAACTATTTCAAGAGTATTGGAAATCTGGAAAAGGTTGAATCGTGTAAATAAAAAAATAATTTTTATAAATCTATATTTTTGTAGTCAATTGGCCCTTTAATCAAAAACAGTCCAAATATGCAGAAATTTCGTAGGAAAGACAACTTTATTGGTAGTAAAAATATTAAGATTAATGGATTTTCGCCAGGATTGACAGATTGTGACAGAAATGATGATTTATTAACCCTCTAATGGTGACGCACGAATTTCATGGCATCTTTTCAAAAAATCCTCGTGCAAAGGTAAGATTCGTAAATGACATGAACGTTTAACGAGTTAAAATAATTTTCGAAACTGAATCCACTTTGACGTTGGGAACATTATCAATATTATTAAATATATAAAACAAAATCTTTGGGTAATTAAAACAAATTAAATAGTTTCAACAATACCTCTTTCATATCTCAATTATGATTTTAAACCATTTTCATTGAAATTCACCTAAATAATTTTAAAACGATACAAACTATCTACATACCTTATATTGATTCATTGCGGCCTCCTCTTCCGCCAAAGCTTGTGCCTTAATTGTTTCATCAATACCATTCGTATGCGAATCGAATCTTGTGGAAGCAGCAGCCGTTCCAAAGGACGAGCTAGTAGAAGATAGGGCAGACACACCACTTTTTACGTTCTTCTGGTTGCTATTTTTTGTGCATTGTTTGTGTTTTTTTTTGGGTTTTAACGTTCAAATTTTTTGTTCAATTCATTTTCATAGTGATGACGAAAATCGGTGTTGTTTTGGCGTAGTGCGTTTACATTTATACGGAAGGATTTTGTAGGATGTATACAATGTTGTGTGGTGTGTTACATTTAATGTGAAAATTATCAACATATTGTGTTCAATTTTTCCAATATTTTTTTTTTGATAATAGCAAATCAATTAAGCATATACAATACACAACGTAAAAGTAAATTTCCAAGCGATAAATTATACAAAATTCAATTAAATTTTTTCCAATGTAGTCATAGAATTATTTCCAAAAAACATAGCCAAAAAATCGTGCCAATACAAATGTCATCGAGAGGGACCAAATCAAATGGTGATAGTTTTTGTTTGCAAGTCAAGTTTTTCATACATTACGTTCAAATACAACCGAATAAGATTTTTTTTCATAAATGCAAGCAAACCAAATCGAAGAACGCAAAATCGTTTAGTTTTCAGATATTATAGTTGATGAAGGGAATAAAAAGGAAACGAACATCAGTGATAAGGATAGGGAAACGAATGAAAATGAAAAAAAAGAGAGAATAAATATTCATTTACTAACAGTGATAAAGAGAACATATTTGAGAAGCGTTTGCTTATATCTAAATAATTTTATTTGAAATTAAAAAATACGCAATAATCTATATATATTGTCGTGATGGAGTACTCAATACTTTATAAACTATTATTTAAGCTTCTAACATCAATTATCCGGTTTGAAGTGAATTTAAATCACCAGTGATTGTATTTCATCATCTATGCAACTATTGCCTTCAAATAAGCAAATAAAATCTACGAAAATTTCGATTAAGCGTAACTTATTTACTATCACTTTTTTTTGGTTTTCAGTTTAGTTATAATTTCCTTTTACCATGTTTTGGAATTATGTTGTATCTATCAGACCTAGCACATATGCAATTTTAGGAAAATTTACAAAATTAAAAATGTAATTCTACATTTATTATCACCTAAGAACAAGCAGAACAAGTTTGATCTGAATCCTTGTTACAGTCATTACCAAAAGTTATCGCCAGCCATTAAAAAGATATGAAACAAGGAAGATGGTATAGAAAATTAAAGAATGACACAAACCCATCGGTATTTTATATTTAATTTTTACACGTTTACTGCCATGTACACCCAAATGGGTGGATACATGTTTTCCCCTCCTGGGTGCCAGAGCTAAATCTTGTAAATCCACTATATTTGTCACAGTTGTAATTTCATTTTCAATTGGCTTAGACAATTCTTAAACATAATGTACATGCCCGCAATTAAATGTCAGCTTCATAGATGAATCTAATAAAAATGTTTGAATAATCCTGCCAGTCCACCCAATTGTGTACAGTAGCAAACTTTTGAATTTTGTGTCGACCAATTTGGTTGAACAGAAGCAAAATTTGGAGTTTTCAGTTTTATACTTGGCAATAAACAAATTCGTTTCACGTACAATTTTGTAGCAAGAGCTATAGAAAAACAAATATTTTGTATAAAAATAAATTTCTGAAGATTATTTATTTTAGACAAATTCTGAATAAATATAAATAATAAAAAAAAAATTCGATGAGAATTATTATCTTTTGTACATGCAGCGAAAAGTTACTTATACAAGTAATGTTATTGACATCATCTGATGTTCTTATTTACACATTTATACAAATTTGCGTCGATAGCAGTTGCACATTTTAACACTTCGTAAGTAAGCACAGTGAACGGAATATGATCAAATTCAGTTTGCTTTCGAAATAAAACTAAAATTGATCATGGGTATCAGAAAAGTGATAGAACGGAATTTAGAAAAACAAGGAGGAAAATCTTCATGAGATTTCACGATCTAAAAAGAAAACTTTAGTACAAAGAAGTTTCAAATGATATTTAAGAAGCTTCAAGACAGTTTCCATTAATTATGCATTCTCGAAATTTTCAAATTCCTTTCCGATTGTAAAGGTTCGTAAAATTTAGGCTCAGTCTGTTCTTTTCTTACGTAAAATTTTATGTTTTTCACTTATAGAAAGACATTTGATGCTGTTTTAGGATTTTAGATGCTGTTTTAAGATTGCGAAATGATTCCAAATTTTTGTATATTAGAGTAAATGTGGAAATATTGAAACTATTTGTAATTTTCTACAAGAATTTCGAACTAATGTTTATCGGGAAAAAGAAATTTCAATTCTCAAAATCTACTTTTTTAACGTATAATAAAATTAATATTATAATATTAATATAACAAAAAGGACAATTATGTAAGGAACGCATTGCTTACTCTCCTACTTGCCATTCGCGAGGATTCAAATGGATACGATCTCTCTTAAAAGCCTTACGTAACTAATGAAAACCCTCTGAGTAACTGAACAATTTAAACAATTTATAAGCCTGAAAAATTACTCGATGAAAATCCGATCTGTAAAACGCATGTTGCTTGTATTTTGTTGACGAAATGTTCGAGAAGTTTGAAGAAAACGGTTCAGTCCCTTAATTGTACATCCACATTATTACCTTCTGATAAAACTAATTGTCACATAGGGCATAAGTTACTCATATCTATTTTGTTACACCAAAGCCTTCAAGTGTGACAAAGGATACTATTAAACCTTAAAGAAATATCGCGGAGGACGCCCATACAGAGTGACCATCACACATCAATCTTGGGCCACAGGTATCTCAAATTGCAGAATTGAAAGGATTCTCACCAATGAACTTTAATATTAAATAGGTCCCGCATGTTGAGTATTGACAATTTTACCCCACTAGCTAAAGAAGACGCGAGTTTACTGTTAAAAGGCCAATCTTGAGTCGTATCAACCCGAACAGAAATATATACTATTGCCATTTTTGATCATGCTTTGATCCTGCGATCGATGGCTTTAAAAGAGCCATTCTCACCGACTTTGCAGTAATTTAAAGTGTGGAGTTCGACAGGAAAGATTCGTATTTTTAGAGATGCTGAAGAAATGATGGAAAATTTGTAAAAGAAAGTCACTATTGGTAACTTTTTTACTATACAGATTAAATAAGAATATTGTGTTTGTTTAAGGAAAAAAGACGGGGCAAACTCAAAGCAGAAGTCCTATTCAACCGAAAAAACGCGATAGTTACCATTTGAGAAGAAGATTTCGAGCTGCTAAAACTCCCACCCTTTTCTTCATACCTAGTGAATTTTACCTCTTTCCTAGGCTCAAGGAGCAGTTCATAGGATGAAAATTTTGAAGATAACAGCGAGATAATAGCTGTTGTGAGAGGTGGAAGAAAAATATTTCTTTTCTAAGAATATTCGTAGTTACGAAAAAAAATTGACAAAATATTTCAACTTTCTGGAATAGCAAAGAGAAAATTAAATGTAGTTTTAAACCATGAGCCTATTTTAAATATTCATTGTCACTATTCTTTCTCTTCCATTTGTTTGCCTTTTAAAAACATCAGGAACACAATATCCTATTTTTTCTTAACAATAGTACATAAAATATTAACGCTGCATGTCGTTGAGCCTGCGACCTAAATAAAAGGCTATATGCTATCCTATTTTGTATGGAAATGTGGTGAATTATTTACATGTTGAATATATGACAAAGTTTACAAATGTGTTCATTAGAATTATTGTTTTGCAACTTCAATTATAAGGCATTTTTAATGGCAACAGCAGGAAATTTACGATCACTTGAACAAATTTCCCAACTCGTGCGCAAATAAATTTTCAGAAGAACGAATTGATATCTGACTAACTTGCACTGTAAATATGAATTAATATTCATAGACGAATATTGAGAAAAAACCAACAAGCTCTTGATAATTAGCGTTCCGAACAGACTTTCTTAAAATTTATAGTATATTAGAAATAGTATAAATATATAAGGTTTGGCTTGTTTCCTTTCCAAAAGACGTGTTCATTTATTTATTTGCTTTTCGTCATTTCACTGTTAGTATTTGGCATGTCTGCTACTTTATTTGTCTGAATTTTAGAATAAATACCTGGAAACCATCAGATCAAAAAAATATAAATTAGACAAGAACTCCCTTTTTCGATTAGTTGCTGCACGCAAACCAAATCGTTTATATTAGAATGAAAATTGCATTTTTTTCATTGCTACTTGTTGGTTTCCAAGGACTAATTGTCCAAGGACAAAATTACTGTGATGCAGGCTTGTGTCCGAGTGGAACTAGGCATATAGGATGTGGAAATAATGGGGTAAATTAGTTAGAATAATATATTTTCAGAAATCAAATCACTATCTTCGTGTTTGTAGCTTCCTGGCAGTTTCAAATTGAACTATTAACTTATTTCATTGCAGGCATTCAGTTCCCAATGTCCAGCAAATGCTAGAGTTGTCAGCATGGCTACTTCAAAAGCATTGATTCTCAGGATGCATAACGTCCGAAGGAATCGGGTTGCGGGTGGAAATTTGTCTGGTTACAGTACAGCGCAACGAATGATGGAGATTGTAAGCTTCAATTCAAAGAAAATGTTTTCAGTGGTTTTGTGTTCAAAAAACGTGATGTTTTTACGATTACAGACGTGGGACGCTGAGTTGGCTAGAATTGCGCTGCTAAACGCCAAGCAATGTTTCATGGCTCACGACGCTTGCCGGAATACAGCGAGATTTAGTCGTTCTGGACAAAATATTGGAACAAGTTCAACCCGTGGCGGAGCCAACAATTTAAGACGGCATATTATTAGAACTATTCAAGGATGGTTCGTAGAATACAGAGATGCTAACATGAATATCATTAACAGCTTCCAAAGTCCAAAGTAATGGTAGAACAGAATTATTTTTATTTCAAAATTTCACGATAATTTAATTGTTTTTAGGACGGTTGGACATTTTACTCTCATGGTTTCAGATCGTAATACTAGAATTGGATGTGGAACTGTGCGGTTCACTAGAAACGGGAGGGACACCTTGATAACTACGTGCAATTATGCAGCGACCAATATTTTTAATAACCCAGTTTACAAAACAGGCACAGCCGCGTCACAGTGTACAACCGGGAGGAGTTCAACATATCGCAATTTGTGTTCTACTTCAGAGCCAATTAATCCGAACTCTGTTTAGTTTGCACTGCATTTTGGCTTCGTTATTACATCTATTGGGGTATTAAACATAAATAAATTACATGTCAATTGACACGGCTCAAAAATTAGAAAATATTATAAACGGGGTATAAAGTTTTCGAAAATAAATTGAGTATGTCAATATTTGATTTGTATTATTTATAATAAAGATGTCTATGGATGTGAATTAAAACTTTTGTAATAATAAGAGTTTGAAATTCAATCTAAGATTGTTAGCATTCACAACACTATACTCAAGATCACCAAACCTAGATGAGAACGTCATCGTTTCGGAACAAACTGGTGGCATATTTTTCGACTAAACATGAACCAGGGAAGTAAAAAAATGTGAAGGTGACTATTTTTCATGGTTGTTGAAAAAAACATTTAACAATTTTATATACAAACGACGCAATTTAGATTAACCTAACAAATCGCGTAGTAAAAAATTATATAATTTTGCATATCGTCACATCGTGTGTACTTTCAAGAATACAAAAAATAAATATCTTAAATATTATACTTCAAACTGATTAAGAATTGTTAAATGTAAGACTGGAAAGTATTTACAATTTAGGCTCATAACAATCACCAGCCAGAAAGCGCTAACAAATATAATTCAATTTTATGAAAAACATATTTTTTAGCCATATTTGTTTTCGCCAAAAATAATTTCTAATTATTGATATTTCTTTGTCATTAATTTATATATTTACCATGTCTGGTTTTCAAGACATTAATGAGGTAAATACAGAAAATCAATATTGAACCATCAGTAGCTATATAATGTTGGCATACAGAGACTAGGCAACTAGTCACAAACTTCCCATTCGCAGGATAAAATCGAGACAATGAAGCTTGCAGTCTACTTCCTTACTCTTTCGGTTTTTTTGGCGGCATGTGTTGAAGCCCAAAACTATTGCGATGCTAGTTTATGTCCTAGTGGAAGTCATATCGCTTGTCGAAATAATGGAGTATGTTTTTTAAAACTAAAATTGTCGTTTTTAATTCACACTTAAATGTAGCGATTTGGTCCAAGATGTCCTGCAGGTAGAAAGAGCGTTATCAATCTATCGAGCATGCGTTCACTTATCCTTCGAATGCACAACAGCCGCAGAAATAGTATCGCCGGCGGAAGGCTGTCAGGATATCAACAAGCATCGAGAATGGGCGAATTGGTAATTAATACATATAATAGAAATTCAAACATCCCACCTTAAATAATTTCGCTGACATTCCATAGGTATGGGACAACGAATTAGCTAAAATTGCTCTTATGAATGCGAAACGATGCTTTATGGCGCACGACACTTGCCGCAATACTCAACGATTTAAACGTGCCGGCCAAAATTTAGGACAAACTTCGACGCGAGGAATGGCAAACAAGCTTCGCTCTCATCTAATTCAGGTCATTGGAGATTGGTACTCTGAACACAAGGTCGCTAATATGAATATTATTAATAGCTTCCAAAGTCCCAAGTATGAAGAGTCGAAAGTTAGATTTGCAACCACAAGTAAACTTTTCTTTCACTTTTCAGGACAGTAGGACATTTCACCACAATGGTGAATGATCGTAATACAAGAATCGGTTGTGGAACAGTTCGATTTACTAAAAACGGAAGGAACACTTTGGCAACAGCTTGCAATTATGCTGCTACGAATATATTTAACCGTCCTGTATATGTGACGGGTTCAACTGGATCGGGTTGCACGACAGGAAGAAGTTCAACATATCCGAACTTATGTTCAACCTCGGAGCCGATTGATCCAAACAGACTCTAAAGAAGGCAGAAGCATTTGAATTTGAATTAATTATGCAACAGGAGAAATTAAAAATATCAAATGATGTTCTTCCGATAAATATGCTTTAAATATGTATCAAAACTACATCAAAATTTGCATTAGCGTCAACTTTGTAGCTTATCAGTTGGTGATATTCTATTATTATAAAATTGTTCGCACATATGCATTCTGTCAACAACTTGGAAAACCTGTGTTTTTAATTAATGAAACTTTCCAGACTAATAAACGGCCAAAAAAGGACAAACGTTCTCTGGTACATAAAATGATTATATTTTAGAATTAGGTTCATTTATTTACCAGTAGTGCCCTTTTAACGCGAAGCTTCCTATGACTCCATCCTGAAAAATGTATAGCTTGATTAAATTTTAAGAGATATTATGCCTTTCAAACATTTTGGCGTTATTACTGCAGTCTTATTTGTAGATACGGTAGGATTTTTTTAAATTTTAGATTCATACGAAACACCAGCAACCCAAAACCCATTTGGCTTCATGTCTCTGGCAGTCAAGTACGATACAAACACAATTTATTCAACCATATTGTATCTTATTATGCGTTAATTTATCCTTATTTTGTAACTCATGGTATTTTTTAGATTGCTGATCTCGAAAATTGTTTCAATATTGAAACAATATTTTTTTCGCTGCGAGCTACTTCCTATCCAGATACTTTTGAGAATTGAAGAGAATATGAGACATTTTTATTCCCGAATCAAACCTGAGCTGCGCAATCTTTTGAATTGGACCGTTTATGTGTTTGAACACCAGTCTTAATGTCTTGTAGGCTGATTTATATTAGGTTTTAATGGAATATTGATATATATATATATATATATATATATATATATATATATATATATATATAGTTAGAAATTTACATCGTAAAGATTAGTCTTAAGATAGTGCCGGAAATATGGTTACAAAAACTCACAGTGCATTTTGGCAGACAATTAAATTTTTCGGAAAGACAAAGTCTAACAGGAAGTTTAAGTTCCATCTCGTAGGATAGCAGATCCAGACCCACCATCTGATCGTCATTTAAATAATAAGATAATTGCATGCCTGTATATCTCGCTAACCGTGTGCCCCACGAAAAAATTGTGTACGACAAACTTGTAGATTGTAAAATTCTCGACAACCTAACTCTGTATCATGGTATAAAAACTACAGGAGGTAAACCCGAAAAAAAATCGTCATCCTATTTCGCTCGCACATCTGACTCACATTGCGTCACGTATTCACTGAAATTAGGGCTACCAAAGTGAAAAATCGGAGACGGCGCGTATGGCAGCCCAAAATATAACGACATTTCACATTTGAATCAGGCGTTACAAAAACGCCACATATTAAAATTTAGCAAATCGTCAGGTAACAAAAACGAATGTTTACTGTAATCAATATTATAGCTTAGGAAACAAACAAATATTCTCTATAGAATATTCAAATGGCACATTATTTATCTTTTTCTTCCAAAACGTGTCACTCCACCCAGCAGGAAAATCACATCTTATATGCCGCAAAGTGTTGCTGAAATTTCTACTGGGCAAAATGTCATGATTGTCTGAATCAAATGACGTCACCGCAGCTTCGGAAGAGACTACCTTCTCGTCTTTATACCATGACTCTGTATTACTTTTTCATAGTTGTGATAATAAGTGTGATAATATTATGACCCAAAAACTGTGCTCAAAAGGATAGGACCACTTTTTGGGGATGAAAAATCCTTTGTTTTCAGTTTAATTGCAAAGTAATTCGAAATCAAACATAAGAATATTTTGTCCACATTCGTTTGTGGTATTGTTCATACAATCGATGTACATGGTGGTTGAAGTTATTGCGCCGTGTAATATGTGTAGAAAATCAATTTACTTTATCACATATTTTTCTCAATAGTTGACATCATTTTGGAAAACTAATTTTATATTTCGTTATGGTTTTGAAACTTTCGAGCAGTTGAAACTCTAAATTACGTTTCTTATGCATTTGTCGCAAATATTTTGTAAGTATTAAATCAAGCAGAGGTCAAAGCAATTAACCATAAGTTCATTTTCGTAAGTTGTAATGTCTGATTGTAAAATTAATAAAGAACTATAGAATCAAAGAATTTGTTTTTATTTGTCAGTTCATAACAATGTCATATCACATTTGCTGAGCGGCAAATAATATTCGCCAAGGGCGCATAATTTAGAACCCTGAGCACAGCCAATTAGTTTAACATTTTATTTCAATGTGTTGGACCGCAATGTACTGCCAGTGCTAGTGCAGATTTTTCGCGTATGTGCAATCTAATTCTTAGAATGGACAATTCGTGAAGTGGCATGATTGCAGATGGGAAGCTCAAAAACAATCAGTTCAACTTAACGAATGCTTGTGCGATAGTAAGTAATCATTATAAAGATTTGCTAAGTTTCACTTCACGCATACATATGACAAACGCAACTAGTGTAAACAATTCATTCAATTGTCTTGGTTCAATGAATACCGGCTTGCGAATATGGACAGCATGCGAAGCTTTCGAAATGCTAAGTATGTGAATAAAATGAGAGGCTTGAACTAATTGTTGATTTTGAGTGCTGTAGAACATTTCACACAAGTGATGAATGATCAGGTGGCGCGAATCGAATGGGAAACAGTTCATTACATGCAAAATCGCATAACCACCCTCTTGAAAACATGCAATTATACAACGACCAATATTATACAGGCGCTCGTTTACACACTACGCACGATCGCCTTTGGATGTACGACTGGCAGGAATTCTAGATATCGAAATCTTTATTTGGTCAATGAAATAATTAATCCTAACAGAATATAATCAAAACTTTAATACAGGCCTTTTTCTAGTTTGGCTTTTTTTATGGATTGATTTCACTGAATATTTTTCTAAAATTCAATAACTGTGTCCGTACAAACCATTGTTTCATTTTTTTGGATTTGAAAAACTTCAGTTTCAATTGTATTAGTTATCAACTGATCAATCGAAATTTTCGTAGATTATTTTATCCTACGATAAAAATAAATTATGTTCCCACTAAATCAAAATGGTAACAAATTAAAATACCGACCTTACTAATAACTTCACAAATCTAATCTAAAATATTACTTCAACTTATAAAGACTTTACAACTACCAAGACTTGCGCTTACTTTTGTGCTTCAGTGTAATTCTTTTTTTGCATTATCTTTAATTATTCAATTTAGGCGGTAGAAAACATTAAATCAGCATCGAATTATTTATACTACATACCTGGCCGATTGTGTTGGGGTATTTGCTGCTGACCCCTTCTTACCCTCGAGTGTGGCTAAATGCTGTTCTAGTGCTTCCAGCAATGAGCTGGGCGCTTTTGTTAAATCAGGAATATCTCCTTTATCGATACCGACATTCTAAAAAAATTATTAGCACATCGATCGATGAAATTTAATCAAACACCAAATGACTGAAATTATGAAAATTACCTCGGCCACTTTTAAGAACTCTCCTACACGATCCATTCGCACTAGAAACTTTTTATAGAGGTCAAGAGCATCCCGACATTGTTTCTTATTCATATCGAAATATTTTTCAAGTAAATTGATGATACCATCATTGTAGCAGGCAAACAAACGGATGAGATCGCGAAATAATAGCATAAAGCACATATTAATAACACCTGCAATTGGAGAAGATGTAGTAATTAATTTTTTTTAAATAGAAACTAGCAATAAACTAAAACGGTTTACAGTAGCAATAGATGCTTAGGCCTTTCTTATTTTTTTTATTTATAGTATGTACGATATTCTGAAAAGTCATATTTGTGATCTTAAAACTCTTTACAACTTATGCGATGGACAAAATGACACAATCGATTCTAATCTATGCCTGCCTCTTAAAGCATCTGAATATTTATACCATGGAATAGACAAGATTAGATACTACAGTTAAAAGTTCTTTAAAATATGATCCCTCAGCAATTTTAGGTTAGAAAATGAAGCGGAAAGAAGTACGGCCGGTCAAATATGAACAACATTGAAAAAAATGTTAGCCTCATTTATTAAGCGACCAAGGTCCATACTAATTTACTTTTTCACTCTTGAGTTAATGAATGAAAGGAACATCAATTGGAATAAGTTGAGAATTAAAAAAGCAACTGCGTAAAAAAATGTATTATTATAAAAGTGTTTGTATATATGTATTCTATCAACAGAAGACCTGCTTTTTTAATTAATGATCGATATGAATTTATTAAACTTTCCAGACTAATAAACGGCAAAAAAGAAGAAGAAAATCTGTAGAATTATGTTCATTTAATTACCAAGCAACTGCGTAAAAAATTAAGATGGCATCGACGCTGTGACATTTTTTAGACAAGGTTTATCATAAATGCTACCAGATATCATTCTGGTAATGATACTTTCACTGTGTTAAGCAACTAGCTAACCAAAGTACAACTGGCGGACGACTGTCCAACTGCTTAGAAGGTTCATCATTATAAAAAAAGTGTGGCATTCATTGAATTTTTTACCTATGCTCTCTTATTCGGATTTATATATGCGATAACGCACACCCTTAGATACCCTTTAAGATGAATCAGTTGTAGATATCGCAGGCAAATTGAATGCAATGAAAACGTTGAATTCATCATTTTTTTAACTTGAGATTTCATAGCTTTGTGTGCGAGAACATTAAAATAATTTGGGATAATAAATAACAAATTCAAAAATAACTACGTACAAAGGCAAAGAGCCGATTTCAGTAATATCTTCGAGTGAGAACGCATTTTAAAATGAAAGATTTTGACTTTTGACTTTTAATTGGTTAAACAGTTTTCATAAAGGGTCAGCTATTTTTTTTATATTGTCTTCAAATATCTATAAACTATCTAAAAATGATATTCCATTATATTTATGATCCGGAAAACTTTTTAAAAAAATTTATAGCTTATTTTCAAGATCTCTCGAGCAATCTGAAATGTTTGCAAATGCCTTTTCGCCACGAGTAGCATTTTAGAGTGTTCTAATTGTATATCGGTACAAGTAAGTTCACTTTTCAAAACGTTAATGAAAGCTTGAACCCCTTAGTTTGGTCTGTAGCGGCGAAATCAATATCATGAGGCAAAACTTATATTGATATAGCAATGAATTGCCTAATGCATGAAGTGCATGCCCGTCAATTAAAGATCAGCCATGAGTTACTATATTATTGTACAGAAACTAGTGAACAGCGCATTGAAGCTGAAAACCGCTCAACACCGAGAAACAGAAAATACGTAAGTAAGAGCCCCTAATGTCGCTCAGAAAGGATGCTGAAGAGCAAAATTTGAACTTGTAAGGAAAGCTTTACAGAAAAGCAAAGTAAAGGAAAAAATTGCATGTAAACTGATCTTTTTAATTAGTAGTTAAGATGGTTTGAAATTTTAAACGCGATAACCTAAAAACCATGTTTTTCAAACTGGTGAGCAGCACCACTCGAGTAATTTCTATCCCATTAACTTGGTAATTTACCTGCAGCTTCTTAGATAAATAAATTACATAAGATTTTTGCGATTATTAAACAAGAACATTTTTAAAACATAGTTTAAGATCGATTTTTCATCAAAAACAAATTTTAAAAATCTTATTTGTGAATAATCTAATGTAATCTCCAAGAAAAATTCATACTAAAAAAATTAGATTGCTGTAGATACTGTCTGGACATTGCCAGCCGGACACAGTTTACCCTTTCGAAAAAAAGGTTCTCGATTGTTCTATTGCCAAAATGTTATTTGGTATTGTAAATCAAATGAAAAACTATTTTTGTATACCTTAAAACATGTATAATAAACACTCAAAACTTTAATTTTATTGCTTCATTAAAAGTGAAGAAGAAGAAACCTTTAAAAACGCTTTATTTTTTAGTACGCCTGAGTCATTTAACCACTTAAATAACCCTTATATGTGATACAAGTCTATGAACTCTTGTTTTGTTTGAAAAGAGAATGCTCTGGGAAACGCTATAAGCTCCTTACAAAAAGCCTAAAAACACAAGGCACTAATTATAAGCCAAATCGGGTCGTGCATATTAAAAAATGAATATCAATCCTACAATCAACATCAATATTCAAGAATTTGCGAGATCGAGCTCATAAAAGTGATGTTCATTAAAAAAGAAGATTAAGAGCATCCATTTTTCGACAGCGAAAAAATTAAAAGTGCATTAAAATATGGAATATAGCACTGATAATTGGTACATGGAAAAAAGAATAGGACTTATCAGTATGATTAGTTGCATCATTAGATGTAAAGGACATAGGATAGCTACTTTACAATTAGAATAGTTAAGTAACGCTTACGGAAAATATTATTGTATTTATATTTATTATAATTATTTTTAGCTAAATAGCTCGTGATCTCTTTTCGCATAAACCGTAAAGATAGGAATTACATGAGCTTCACATTGTGTCCGAATTTTGCTGAACTAAACAATGTCTTTACATTTGATCAATTCAGGAAAATCGAATTGCATCGAATAAATGAATATAGCTTTCTCTATATACAAACCATTAGACAAATCATTTGCTGAACAATCAAATTCCAACAAAGCGTCTAGTTGTGCTTGTAACACAGGCAAAGTTTTCAGTAGTTTATCCGCATTCATTGTTCGTAGTGATCCTTCTTCCTTTCTGTAAAATAAAATTGCATAAATAAGTTTTCAAATAGAAACAAGGAACAACCCAATTATATTTTTACCCTCGTTTCACTTTGCAGAAATCAAATGCAACGGTACGGTATGAAAGAGCTTTCTCATTCAAATATTTAGCATAGCGCCTTATAAACGGTGACATATCATATCCTAAAAACAATCAAATATTTGTTGAAAACAATCTCGATCCAAACGATACACTACAAAGTAGATACTAATAAGCGAAAAGCATCATTAAATTTTGTTGTCAAACAAATTGCTAATAGCTACTACCAAAACCACATGGAAAATGTGAAAACATTTATTTCGCTACATAGTACCAACAATTTATATTTTTATTCTTAATTTGTATAGGATTTGGTGTGTTTTTTATGCATTAGTAGGTTTATGTGGAAAGCCAAAATATAATAGTTTGAAAATGTTATCAAGTTAAGCAAACTTACCGAGTCTTGCTCCAACGGCGCCTTGATGATTTTAAGAGGCCAAGAAGAAGAGCAATTGGTTAGAATTATAATATATATGGTTTAGTAATGAAATCAATAGGATTGTAATAAATATTGTGTTAAAGAAAGCATGGAACTATCGGAGAAATCAATATTATAGAAAAATTAAGATTTTACTGTGAATCGTCTTCATAAGAAAGCCAAACAATAGAATAAGTTCAAAGAATAAATGTCGCTTGATATTCCAGTCGATCAACCTGTATTAACTAGCTTATGCGATATAACTATCTCAAAGAGTGTGTACAGATTAACAAAATTTCGTATGTATGAAACTATAATCCCATCTGCGATATTCTAGGAAAGCGAAATATGAACCTGAAATCAGGCATAAGAAAACAAACTCGAGAGGATCGTCAATGCGCAGAATACGTAGTACGATACAAAAGGGGATGGATTTGCCATGCGGTGCAACCACAAGTTGTACAGTCTTTACGACGAAGCAGAAATCTCAACTTTTGTGAAGCTTAATCCACTGCAATAGGGGCGTTTTTGAGGATAGTAAGTCCACTGTTTGCATTGAACGAAACACAGCCGAAGTAGTCTTGAGAGAAGCTTAAGGCCACGATAATTCCTAGCCAGAAATCAATCTGGTACCGTACAGGAGCCCGGACTCATGGAAAACAGATTTCCTTTCGGTTGATATATTTCTTTGGTTATACCCAGATGCCAGTATTTCTAATGATTTTATCATGAAGTCGTCATATTCCTGAACATCGGGACTGTTTCTTGGAAATTTGGATTGTAGTAGGGACCGAAGATCGGAGAAAGTGGTATATAGGCCTAACTCCCATCTAACAGATAGCACTCCTGAACCAAAAGAACAAAGAACAAATGGACTCCCTTCATGTATGAGAGGACGTCAGTTGTCGAATCGTAACAACCCGTGACATGACCCGTGAAGTTCTGGCCAGACCGCCACTATAAACCACAAGAGCATTCAGAAGATCGGCAACAAATTTACAACGAGCAACTAGCCAAAACGATATTCAAATACCAAACAAATCAGATGAAGCCGATCGAGAAACTCAGAAAGCGATTATATAGAAACTAGTGAACAGCGCATTGAAGCTGCAAACCGCTCATCACCGAGAAACAGAAAAGACGTGAGGAAGAGCCTAATGTCGCTCAGAAAGGTAGCTGAAGAGTAAAATTTGAGCTTGTAAGGAAAGCTTTAAATTGCTGGAATAGCAGAGTAAAGGAAAAAAATCAACACTGACGCCAAAACTTTTATCGGACTGAAGATCTAATGAACGTTACCGCAAAATCGAGACGAAACGGGGCGACGTATGAGAAAGACTGAATACCTTTTAAAATGTTTTTCACAAAACTAGTTAATGTAAAACCATAGATGGTTTTTCAACAAATTCAATGCGCACGTAGTACGGAACCTACGAAAAGGTTTCTGGCATCTGGCACTCTTTTCTCTCGCTTTGCTGTGTGATTTTTTCAAGGATGATCCCTAGCTTAGTGGGTTTTTAAAAACTGGGAAGATCTCAATCGCTACAGCAAGTAACAAACGGCCCATGGTACCGGAACTACTGGCGTTAGATACCAGAACACTTGAGGTAATTCTTGAACTAAGTGCACACGGAACGTGTTGAGAAACATGGAATTTTCTCAATTACTAATGAATGTTGAGTGCTCATCAACAGTCCCACTAGAACCCTAATTCACAATGAGAATAAATCTCCACCTACCTACCTACTACCTCTCATCCAAATAAAGTTTCAAAAGTGCAAAAATTTAAAAGGAATCATGAAATTTCCAGCATTTTGGCAGAATTTCAAAACGCTGAACCTTTTAACTAAGAACTCAGATTGAGTCAAAAATTATGCATGTTATCTTCATGAAACGCATGTATCAGTTAGCTAACAATATCAAGCGTGATCAGAATGAATTGCATTTTTACCAAAACATCAAAATATAAATTGAAAACAATCATAGACGCAAAATTTATGTTGTAAACTTGACCAGTTTGTTACCGTTTGCAATGAAAACTCGATGATTTTGAAATATTTCCAAAAATCTGCCCGAAAATATCGTTCGAAATATGAAAAGCTCGAGTTTTTACTAGGTCAAGATTTTATATATTTAAACAATGCGAAAATTTTCTTAAATTTTCGAATAGCAGTTATAGACAAACTTCAAAGAGATTCAAAAAATTTCAGCAGATTTTTTTTTTAATTTTTGAAAGAGGTAAAAATTAGCCAGAAATGATTTATGCTATAACCATTACAAAATTATGTTTTTCTGACTAAATTCAGCACTGAAAAAAGGGACAATTAGTTCTGAAGCTGCAGACATGTTATTATTTAAAATAAATCATAGAAAACAGGATACGATTCTGTTGTTTAATTTTTTGAATATCACAAATAATCGATTATAATGCCATAAATCCTTGGATGCTCTTAAATTGATAATGTTGCACCATAAGCGCAAACTCATCGAAAAATAGTAAATACTGCCGTCAAGATATTATGAACTCTAAACGTCGTTACGCAGGGCATTACAATAAATATATGGATGATTGTCTTCAGAAACTTACTCGATGATTGATTATGATTGATATTTTGCATTTGCATTATTAATCGTTTATAGTATTTTAAAGAAATAAGAATAAGTCTTTGCGTCACTGTCTTCATTTTTGAGTTTAAGAACAATAACGCAGCAAATTTTATGCAAGTAACCAACTACTATCATGTTTTAAATCAACTTATTTGGGGATTCTTTATTTTTTCTGTTACCATTTTAATTATCACAGCCATACTTTCAATCCATTAAAAGATGTCTTTGCCTGGGGTCAATGATAAAACTAGGAGAATCTTATTATTATTATCTTCATAATCTATTTTTTTTTTTGTTTTCTGTATAAAATAGATTTTCTCCGTTAGTTCCATTAGTAAATGCAACATCGATACAGTTATTATATTTTACATTAGATAATTAATGGAATAAAATAAATTTGTAATTGCTAATAAATATAATAGATTTATTATAATTATCAAACAAATAATCTTTAACTCACCTTGCACACCTCCCTTATCCAAAAAATTACTTAAATTAAATGTAGAATTACTAGAAGCTAAATATTGGATGAATCTCTGCAAATAGAAATACATTGTATTGAAACATAAAAATATCGAATTTGATTTCATTAACAAATCACCTCATTTCCATAGGCAAGTAAATGGTGTACAGTAATGAGAGCCTTATATACAACCACCCAATTGGTATTCTGTGATCGTTCAATAAGTAAATTGGCCAGATGTGGAATCGATACATTTGGTTCATTTGTACAGTGAACAAGATCTGAAAAGAATACAAGAAAATGTTAATCCATAATCCGTAAATAATTAGCTTATCCTAGTCTAGGTTGAAAAGTACAGATAAAGAACTTGTTGGACTACTGATTAGCATATTCAAAACCAATTTCAATTTCCACATTCCCATTTGTAATGTAATCTTAGACCATGGATATTTTAGATTAAATAAACATTTACATTTGCGTCACTCTGAACTTGGCTTTTAGGAAAAACTAACATTCAAAATGAAATGTTTGTTTTCATTGGAAAATTCAAATAAATTAGGAAACTGTGTGGGAAACGCATTGACTTTTTGCTAATTACTTACGCAGAAACATGGAGAGCGCAACAAACTTTTATAATGTATGGTATGAGTTCTGAAATGTTGTGAGGAAATCCTAAATTCGAAATACTTACCCAATTTAGAGTATGGACGATGGAAATTATTTCATAGTACATTTTTTTCTTCATTTTTTTCACACTACAGCTATAAATACATATACTGTTTTTAATAGAAACAAATAATATCAAATATAAATTTAACTGTAGCATGTTTTGAATCTTGTCCAGAAACTTTTCTGGAGAACACAAGCGAACGAGATACTGTTCGTTAGTGAAGGACATTTTCATGGAAAACTCTGAGCTCCTTAAGAAAATTTAGCCATGAGTGTCAACTGAAGGATTCAAGACACTTGACTATCATGAACTTTTGTATGCACTTAGCCAACTCATGTGAGTACACCTCGGACTGATATACGAGTAGATTCCGACGACAGAAGGCGTGTGGACGAAATCGCTTTGAACTTGACCGGAAAGCAAACTTTTCTATTTGCATGCTAGACATGACCTTAATCCGAAAAATGTTTGCACTCCCTTCTTAATTCCGAGACTCTCCCCGCTGCACTTAATGTTGGAATTGCGTCCTACTGTCGGTTGAAAATCCTCATGCAATTAATTGCTGCGAAGACATTGAATACCAATCGAACGACATTGTAGTATTGAAATCGATGACGATTAGTTGTTAGTGGTCAAGTCACACCTTCGCGGCTATTTCGCACTTATTTTTAGTCACGTTGCACAAAAATGCCAGTGAAAAGACATTCTGCAAGACGATTTATTGGCAAACATTTATTGCATGTAGATTTCGCATCGATCAATGACGATTGTTTGTGGGCAATATAGAAATGGAAAGCTTGAAGACATAGTGTCCTTGAAAGACCACATCGAATTGATGTAAACGGGTCATCTTTTCTGCTTAAGACAATCAGAGAATTATTTTTGATTGACTCAACTTTATAACAATTTGTGAAACTGAACAAGCAAACATTGTTGGCATTTCATATTACAGGAAAAAAACATTGCATTGGAGTCCACCGAAGATAAAGATTCCGATAATTTGAAAAGAAGTTTGCCTAATCCCAAATTTGAAACAGTTGCATCAGCCTTAGAAACGCGAACATTGGATTTAAATGTATTGTAAATAAGTGCAATTTCAACCAAGAGTTACATGAGAGCAATTCCGAAGGTTTTGAAAAATATTTTTATTGAATTTCTTCTGAGTTTGTTTTCAATTTGAAATCCGTTACTGACACAACAAATATATAAATAAAATAAAATAAAATATATTTTCAATTCGTGGAAACGGAAGTCTACAGTCAGCGAAATTACTATAAGTGCATTCTTGACATAAAACCTGACTTCTTCATTCACTTCATGTTTTTTATATGTCTATCGAATGATTTTGATTGCCAAACTAATCGCAACTGCAACAATAAATCTCAAATTCGATTTCAATTTTCTTCAATAAAGAAGAAGTGTATAACAGTCGTAAGCAGTGCGAAATTCGATAGAAACAAATTGAACTTCCGTTAAAGTTAATTATTATATAAATACAGTAAGTATGTAAAGTTTTTAAAAACATCAGTGTGAAATTTGGTAATATTTTAATTGATAACTAACTATTCCCCAAAGGAAAACTTCTCATCGATGAAGAAATAATAAAAATACAGCCAGCAATTCTTCTAACCGACAAATAGCACGCTTTATTAAACGTTCCGAGTATATGATAAAGAACATTATAAAATAATGCACAAAATACGGAAAAATTTGGTAAATAAAGGAAATACCAAGCCTAATCGGAAGGAAGTCATTTCAATCGCAGCCGAGGCGGCAAAGAATAACTTAAATGGGTAGTATCGGTTATAATTTTGAAAAATCAATTTTTCATTTTTCAATTTATTATTCAGAAATCACGTCTCAAAATTTTATTAAGGGGGTAGTCGCATGTTCGATTTTCAAAAAATCGATTTTTTTTATATTGCATATTTTCAAAGTATAATAAGTTGAGAGTATACTGTGAAAATTTTAGACCCATATACGAAGCCATTTTAAAGTTACAACAAATAATACGGGGAGCGTACCCTGCAGCTGCAGCGCTCTTATCTGCGCTATTTTTTGTGACCCTATAGCCTTGAAAACTTCATGCTTGTAGTGTACGATACGTAGAATTTTGGCATTTCAAAGAAAAATGAAAATCAGTATATGCTTGTATTTCCGCGCCAGGAATAAATGATTAATGTAAGTATACATTTTAAATGAAAATTTTCTTTTCCAAACTTTAAACGCGTTTTTCTAGAAACTACTTTTTTCCATCGGCCCGGATGATTAAAAAAAACTATTGAACCGATTGGGCTGAAATTTTAACACAATATTCTAAACATAAATGGTTCTGTCCGGTACCAGAATTAGATTTTTTTCTTTACCTTTTTTTTAAAATCTCGATTTTAAACCGAAAAGAACAGTCGATTTTTGTAAAAACAAATTTAAAAGGCCGCCATTTTGCTATTTTTCACTCAAATCTTTTAAATCTGCTACGTGACAGAATGACGGCCCTATTGAATAATAATCTTTTTAGAATTTTGGTTTCAGATGATTACGAAAGGTGCAATCAGGGAGCCCAGCCACCTACTTTTTTTTGAAGAGACCTACTTTACCTCATCAAAATGACGTTAAAATATCTTTTTTGTTTAACAAAATTTTTGTTTGTATTATTCAATAGCTAAATAATAACACATAATTACCCTAAGAAGATTGTATTTCATTTTCACCAAAAAAAAATTCTTTAAAAACCTTCAAAATTTAACCTCGGACATGAGACTACCCCCTTAAGATATTCCCAAAAATAAAGAAGTTACGACAGTTTGAGCGCGCACGCCTTTTCGCTTGGTAAGCGATATTTTCGGTAATCGAAACTTTAAACGCGTTTTTCTCGAAATTACGTTTTTCCAACTGCGAACATTTATTCTCCGGATTGACCGAACCGATTTAGATCAAATTTGGTATGCTACTTTATTCAAGTATCTTGTACGGTAATCTACCATAATATAGGCCAAAAATCAATCCCAAAATATTTGGCAAGCGAAATAAAGTGGAAAAACCATTTTTCGGGAAAAAAAATTTCAAACATCCATTATTATTTTTTTGATCATTTTTTTCAAAATATTTTGGTAAATTATCACGTAAGAAACATTCCTCTTTGAAATGCGGGATGGTTTTTTTTATTTCAAATTCTTCATTTCTGAGATTATCTGTCCGCAGTGGGACGAGGTATTTTTCGAGGCAACAACTTTGGCGCCCTCTATAAATAAGTAGAAAAATGAAAAAAAAAATCAAAATCATGTTTTTGTAATCTTCAAAATGTTTCTTCTACCCATGCAAATTTTAAAATTTATATACAATAAAGGAGCTGAGAAAAAATATATTGAAAATTAGGCTGTTTTTAGCATTCTAACCGGTACTACCCCCTTAAGTGCATCATAAATTGTGGTGAAATTGGATTTTCCTGTAAGGGAAAGCGAGGCCAATAAATTTTACATCACAATCAACATTTAGTTTATAAAAAACCCAAAGAGAAAATCAATGCTAAAGGTGCAGCATAAATTAGCACGACTGTCGTTTGCCAAAAACCGCATGAACTGGACTAGAAAATGGAAGTCTGTTATCTTTTCTGATGAAAAAAAAGTTTAGTTTAGATGGGCCTGATGGTTTAAGCTCATGTTGGCACGATATTTGTAAAGAAAACCCAGCTAGATATAGTCTGAATTTTTGAAGAGGAAGTGCGATGGTTCAGGATGCATTTTCAACACTCGGAAAGTTAAAACTGTCAACTGAAATGAATGTGGAAAGTATTCTGAACTCTCTGAAGCTGCTGGCATTCCTTTATTTGAAAATGTTTCCCACGTTAGGAACATTATTTTTCAATAAGATAATGCAACATTTTATATTGCACGGCTGACACGACAATGATTTGAAAAGGCAAATATGATTTTAATGGAATGGTCTGCTTGCAGCCCATTTTAAAACCCTTTAGAGAATCCATGGGGAATCATGGGTCGAAGAATCTACGAAAACGAAAATTCCAAATTTTGACTTGAAACGACCGCTAAATTAGGGTGCAATCAAAGTTCGCGTGATGAACAAATGTGAAATTTGTGACGAAAGGATCTGCAGGAGAACGCAAGACAGATTAACGGATAGGTACAGCATTATGGCGGATATGCTACCCTCTACAGTAGCGATAGCTGTCTCGGTACGCACTGTTCGAGCTCGTGTTGGATGAACATGCTCCAATAGAGTATACGTGGACATAAATGGTTCCTTCGTTTGCGTATGAGCTGCACAACAAATTGGACGAAGTGCTCCTTAAGTTTGCGGCACGGAACGTGAATTGCGGAAATAAATTTCCACTAATTCGAGACGTTGCTCGGGTGTAAGTCCTTGCATAGTAATTCGCCAAAGTAAATTAAACACAATAAGACAATCACAACAAAATTTGATAGCTACAATGACAGATATCCTTTTTAGAAGTTTTATACATCTAAAAAAACACATAATTTTAATTTTTTAATTAAGATTATATTCCATACATTCACCTAAATCTAATTGAAAAGCACGGATTTTTTAAATCTATAAATTGGGAGAGTAAAGCCATTAACCTGTAATATGTATCAAATTAAGAGCCGAAATTGTTCCCTAGTCCAATTAGCGAATAAAATAAAATCGACTTTATCAGACTAAGTCATGTGTTTATTGTGTATTTGAAGCTATCGCAATCTTAAGTTTAATGATGACTAGCCGACTATAAAACATTTCAATTTACAACAGACGAAGGATGCCACTGCAAAAATGGGTACTATCACTTTAGTCATAGTTTTTGAAATGTTTTTCGGGCCAGTGTCCATTAATCTCACCTTGGCCTGTTCAATTAGACTAGGCTATTTGTTTTGAAAAGTAAATCGACTGCATTTCAAACGTTTTATCAGTGATAAACAATTTTTTAAATTATTGAATACAGCTAACTTAACTTCAAAGCTAATATATTTAGTGATATTTCATCAAAATATTTCCAAAAAAAGCGTTAAGTATTTTAAACAAAGTTCTGATTTAGTTTCCATTCACTGGAATAGAAATTAAACGCCGGAAAACAAATTTTCACGCCATTTCTTATTATTTTTCAATGCGCAGTTTTTTGCTTAAACAATTTTCTTGTAAGATTGAAATGATTAAAATAGAACAGAGAAAATTATGACACGCTACTTAACGAAGCCAATCAAAGAAAGTTACAGCTATAGTGTCGACGAAAGTGAATCTAAACATGTTAAAGTATGAGTGTGTGTGTGCGAGCACTAATATCGATTTTTATTGCGCACGGCTTGTAACCAACAAAATTGTATTGTGGAAAACTTTAAGCATTTCCGCAATCATTCGCCACTAGTGCTTTCAAAACGACTTCAACATTCTTCATTTTTCCCACCCAATCCTAGTTGAAATTATTCATGTTGAGGAGTTAAAAATAAATTGAAAGCATTGCAAATGGCCTACACGAAAACAAGCTATAAAATTACAGAATAACTAAGCTGCCCAGAAAAAATTGATTATTCTAGTGAACTTGAAATTAGATCCATCCTAGAGAAGTATACATTTCGTTGATAGGCGTATCGAAAGAAGGGTGTAAAATTCATTAAAATATTTATCCAATAAAACGCCCATTTGGTTTGTGAATACTGGGAATTTTTAAGTATAGTGATAAAAAGAACAATTTTCAGATAATACTGATAAATTGGAATGGTTATTGATTTCATTTAAACTTTTGAATTTGAGAACACATTGTCCCATGTTCATCTGTTTCCATTAAATTGGGGGAGGTTGCTTTCGACTGATTTTATGTATTAGTTTAATGCTTCAAATAATTTACTAATTGATGTATGATTAGTTTTTCTCAGTTTAAAATCTTATCCCGTTAACTTTCTTAAGATTTTAGTTAAACAAAACTGTTAATTTAAGAAACCAAAAATCATTACAATAGAATTGCCTCGTCCGTGATGTGATTTTTTTCGAAATACTAAAATTTAATAAGCTGGGAATATTGATTCTTATTGATTTTGGATGATTCTCACTCTTTAAAACATACATAATTTTTGTTTAGAAAATGCAGCTCGAGTTCAAGTCTAAACAAATATGCGTTTGAATAATTTAAAATTTCTACATGGGTCCGCTGTAGCTTCAAAACAGATTTGAACAGTTGAAACCAAATTGGTATCTAATTCCTGTTCAATTTAATTTTGTATTAAAATTACATTTTTTAAATAATTATAAATTCCAAACTTTAGTGGCTTAAAAATACATTCCTCATTGAACTTCTTCCCTGAAAGGCGCGATAAATTTCGTTCAAGTTAAACAATTCCAACAATTAAGGCTCCTAGTATAAAAATCAGTTCAATTAAATTATCTGAAAATATTTGTTTTGTGTTTTAGAAGTAGTAAGTCAGGTTCCTCGATCAGTAAAAAACAATTCAAACATTTACGTAAAATAAAATGTCTCCCATTAAAACTTTTTATACCTCTTGTAAAAATGTTCAAAAAGTATTGTGCTGACTTCGCAATTAATACCACAAACATACCGCGAACTAAGGGGTTAGTCGACTGTTAAACTGCTCAAAATGATTTTTTTTAAACAGCCACCAAAAAAAACTATTCAAGATATTCGAAATTTTATATATGTACATCGTTATTGAGGTTAAAAGTTAACATTTTCTTTGAAAAAAATATATTAGAAAACAAAATGGCAGCCGCCCAATGACCGCCAAAAAAAGCGTCGTAAATTCACGAAAAAACTACTCGGCCGATTTACTTCACGGGTCTGAATTTTGACCAAAAAAATTTTCTGACTATTTGGGAAACATTTTTTTGATTGAAAAACCCCGAAAAACTGGATAACCAATGTTCAAAAGTATACCAAATTTTTTTAATCCCTTTAGGAATCTAAATTTTGACCATTGCAGCCTTTTATACTCAAAACTAATGAAATATTTTTGGTAGTTTGTTCACAGATGCTTATTTTGTCTAGGAATTTACGAGGCGCAATTTGCTTTTTTCGGCGGTGCTGCGGCGTTCCATCGATCGTCATTTTGTTTTCTAATATTTTTTCTCCAATGAAAATGTTAAATTTTAACCTCAATAAAGACGTATATAAAATTTCAAATCGATATCTTAAATAGGTTTTTTTTGGTTGCTGTTAAAAAAATCATTTTGAACAGCTTAACAGTGGACTAACCCCTTAATGATTTAAAAATAAGCTTTGAATATGTTTCCTGTTTAAATTGAAAATAAATACGTTTGGATTTCTAAAGAATGCTCTACTTTTTTCACTGATTCCTCGAAACTTTTGTAGCAATGCAGCCACGAAAATGTAGCGTGCGTATCGACAGTTTGCTGCAAATGAAATATTCTGCAAGTTTACTATAAACAACTATTTCTTTGGGTCGCGATTACCGAGATGTAGGGGGATCCGATTTTAGTTTTTTGTTCAAGATGACGAAAAATAGGGAGGAGATGCCAATATATTGCGAAAACATTCACCTGCTTATCCAAAATGCACGATTGATGTTATTTTCGTGATCATTTAACAGAACGGTATTGCACCTGGGGATCAAGGGCGGATCCAGCATTTGACTCAGGGGGGTCACTGCCTCGAAAATCACAATAAAAGAAGACAATATTGCGAAAAATTGTAAAAATCACTAGTTTACCTAGGCTCAGGATGGGGGGGGGGGGGTTATGGCCCCCTGGATCCGCCATTGCTGGGGATGCTGCGCAGACTTCAATGTACCAACTATGTGGAGAGCATGTATGATGGCAAAACTTCTTTGTCCAGCAAATAGCAGCTCTCCATCGAGCAATCCACGCAACTGTCGGGAGGATTCCGTGGATGCAGATACCGAATCAATTTGGATTAAGGGGAGTAAGTACCAACAAATGAAAAAAGCTTTTTTTATTAACAAAATTCTTCAGATTCTCCTGCATCCAAGGACGACTTCAAACATGAATGAGTATCGTTACAATGCCAACAAATTATTGATTTTGAATTACCGAAAAATGAAAAAATGAAAAAAAGGTAAAAATGATGTAATTGTAATTGACTTCCACTTGTCCGAATTGAGGATTCAAAAAGATGAGCTAAATAAGCAGCAGCACAACTGGGCGTTTTTGACATCGGCATGGTTCCAAATGAAACTGATTTGGGACGACGAAGATGCTTCACGTATTTCAATAAATGTCCCGATTTCTTCTAATAGTAAGAATTTTCGTTCTCGCATTAACATTTTCAACGTTGCAATACATTCTGAAGAAGAAAACAGTAATCCAACTCAGGATGCAGTACATGCAAACGAAAAAAAATGAAAGGATAGAAGGGCGAAGGTTTTTCTTCCACTAGACTGAAGGACTTTTTTGCACTCTAACGGAATGGCTGAAAAACAATTTACTGGATCCAATAAAGAAAATCAATTAAATATGTGAGTACGAGCGGGACATATGGATGAATTTTTTTTTGTTTCTGCCGAAAAATTACGCCATTTCGAATAAAACAAAACTTTTCTCGAGACTTGATAGACCAATGGACAGAGTTTTGTATGGATATAAAATAAGGCTATGGAATTCAAAACAGCAGATTGTGTTTAATTCGTGCTCTTAATCTTAAATTATCGATCCTACAGATGGACGAATTAAGGGGTTAACCCCACTTGTAACTTTTAGTTTTGTTGTTGTTTTTTGTTGCATTTTTGTCAAAGTATAACTATCTGAGAATTTATCCTTAAAATTTCAAGTCGATCCGAACAAAATTGACTGAGATATGAGCGTTGAAAGAGAAGAATCCGTTACGAAAACGACTGAAATTGAAACTTTAAACGCGTTTTTCTCGAAATGACATTTTTAAAGTCGGTGACCAAAATTACTCGAAAACTGCTGTACCGATCTTTTTGAAACTTGACAAACTTGTTTAATACATAAAAATGCAGTGCTTAATCGCTCGATTTTTTTTTCTCGATAAAAAATGGCCGTTTTATAGCCAAAAGACGATCGTTGTTTTTAATGAAAATCGAACCATTAACTTTGACTATCCGATTTTTTTGGGAGAAATGTATATTTTTTTAATCCTTCGATTAAACACTAGTTTATACTGTTGTTTAACTAAATCCGTCAACATTTTTTGTTTCAGATGATTCAATTCGCTCCAATGTTGGTCACCGCAAAACGGAAAAATTAAAATACAATTGTTTTGACGGCCATTTGTAACTCAACTATTACTATCAACTATTATTGTACTATTTTTCAAAAAAATATCACTTAAAGGTGTTTAACGTATGTACTTTAATATGATATAATGTTCATTTAAAAAAGTTTCGTAGTTTTCTTTAAAAAAATTCATGGAAATGACCTATTTTTTGGCGCTACAAGTGGGGTTAATCCCTTAAGTAAATTTCATAGAGAATTTACAATTCTACAATTCTTACGGTGTTTTTTCCGTAAAGTCATGGGGTTTCGAAATATAATGGAAAGAATAAACTGAAAAATATATAACGCTCTGTAGCTCGAAACCTACCGATTTTACAAAGAAAAATATTAAAGTATAAGAAATAGGCAATTTGATTTTCAACTGGAATACAGTACATATTTTTTATTGTATTCAACCTTTTTCAAAATATTAGCAAAAAATAGGGATTTAAGATGATGACTAATACTAATCTAACAAAAGATCAATGTTTTGGTTTTTTACCATTAAATTGTCCATATGTAAATTTTTAGCTTTGTGCCAAGACAGTTGCTCGCAGGATTCCGTACCTCTTGACCTATTAAAATTCACCTCACATAATCAGCACAAATTACCTAACAAAGCAATATAGAGGTCATTAGGCCGCCAAAAATTTATTGATAATTCAAACACAGCAAAACCAGCAAACTGTATCAACCAAACGCAGCTAATTGCTTCTTCCAGCTAAAATTAACACATCTTTTTGTTGCATGCAACATTACCCCAAAAAAACGCTACGAGAAAAGCAACATCGATTCAATGTTATCAAGATCAGAATATTTTTTCATCAAAGTATCTGTCGTAACCTCTGAACCGTTCAATTTGATTTTGATTTCAATGCCGTCGTGATATGTTGATTGCCTTTAGATAACAACCCTCACTCCGGTTTGTGTTGTGTTTGTGTGGTATTGTTTTTTGCTGTTCATGAAGATGTGACGATCTTGAACAGCAATAGAAAACTTGCACTAGCAGCAAGTTAGATAATCATTATCGCGAAAGCTAGTGAAAGCACATAACATTATCCACGACAAGGTCATTGCTTGAATGCTGCTGAATGAATGCAAAAAATACTTGGAGAAATGGATGTGCTTCAAAAATTTCAACCAGTTCTTTCTAAGATACCATTTTAAGTTCTCTTAAAGATATAATATTTTCATTAAAAAATATCATTTGAAGGCTTAGCTGAATCAAAACATTAGGAAATTAGCAAAGTGATCCAAAAGAAATATTTCATTCACCCTTAGCTGTGAAACAATGACCGCCATCGTACGAGTTTTTATTATTACTTAATTTATTAGGATTCTAATTCAAACTGTACAATTGGTTTCCTTACAAAAAAATTATATCTTCATTAACATGACAGATACAATAAAAAGTTCGTTGATCATTGTATTTGTTCAGTCGTCGGTTGAATATATTTCTGTGCATCAAATCACACAAGTCACGAGATTATAGGAAAAAATACGAATAAATTAGCATAAATAAATAAAAGGAATGCCATAGAATAATGTATCGCCGTTTGGGTCACTGATCTCATAATGCAATCTAAATGTCGTATTTTCAACACTTTTATGAAAACTGTTTGGTTTTTCTCAGTGAAATAAGTTGTTGGCCTTTAAACGATACGAAGCAATCTCTCTTCGGAAGCTGATCGATTACTCTTAAGCGTAATTAATTACACTTAATTTCAAATAACTGGGAGATGAGAGAAAATTTATTATTGCCGAATAAAAACGATTTTTACGAGACTAAAAAGATCCAGTCGATTTTGATCGTCGACAATGGTTTAGAAAATCAATACAAATGAAATCTTCATTTAAAGTTAAAACGTTTAATACGTGCCGGATTACGAGTTATATGATAGCAAAATCACAAATTAAATTTTTAACACGGTTTAGTAGAAACGAAGAATGAAGAGTGGCTTTAGTGCCTGCAGCCAGAGTATGTGCATTTGCACATATGTTTGCACTGACGCGTCTACTAATTAAAAAATTATGAAGATAAGTTTTAAAAGGACAAAAGGATACACATCCTTTTAATCTGCCCGATGTCGCTAATAGTCCAGCAGAAAGGTCATCATAACAAGTATAACCGTGCATTTTGGGAATATAACACAAATTACCGCATTTTGGCCAAATATTTGATTATAATTTATCTGTGGTAATTAAAAAATGAAAACCAAATATATTTTTGTTCTACACTCCGGAAATTGCACGATACTATGTCTTCAGCTTTTTTAAAACATTTTTGAATCAAATTGAATGCATTTCTCAACTTACAGAAAATTTCCCTAATCGCTCAAACCTTTTCCCAAGTCGATTAAACCTTTCTACCCCAAAATATTTTGGGTAATTTACAAAACAATTAGTTTTAGATTTTTCCTAGAACGCAAATGACGAGTTAGCTTTGATGCTTTGGATTATTTATAAGACATTTCAAAATAGGAATTTGAAGCATGGAAAGCCTGGAAGATTGAATTTAACTCGTTGAGCGCCCCGGGAGCCGGGTCAGGTATATTAGGCGGACTTCAAAATAATTTTAAACATATTTAATTTTATACATTATTTATCATAGCCAATACGTTCAACACAATTGTTAACGTGATTTTGACGCCGTTTGTGCTCTTTCAGAAAATCGAAAACAGTGTATTCCTTACTGTACTTGTTTTTTTTTTAAATCATTTGTATAAAATTTCAAGCGACGCGACGTGTATAAGTATAAGTGGGTTAAAAAAATGTTTGAACAATTTGGGAAAAAAATATAAACGATTTTCGAACAGATTTAAAGAAATTGGGGAGAAATTTAAATATATGGGGAATGTGTTAATAGGGAATCGAGGAAATAGTTTAACAGTGACTTGGAAAATATTTTAATATTGATTTCGAGCATAGTGTAACTGATTGACGTTAGAAAAAATTTAAGTATGCTGGGAAATGCTGTACGCTACACGTAAGTACCAAAAACATTTAAAGCCGCTTTCTCACCACTTTGATACATGTACCGCGTTAATTGTACGGGTAAGAATGCGCCTGGATTTCAAGTTTCCGACGCGCGCCATTACGAGCCATAACATTCAATTTATGTTAACGTATACTCTATTGGACAATGTTCATCCAACACGAGCTCGTACAGTGCGACCGTGGTAGCTAGCGTGCTGTAGAGCGTAGTGTGACTGAGGATCCAAATTTATTGATTCAACGCCGTTCTCAACAACTTGGCCTCTGTGCATCCACTTCATGGAAAATTCTGGGCAAATATCTTGAACTTGGACTAAAGCCATATAAGATCTAACTAGTATAGCGATTGAAGCCATTGGAACATCGCTTGCGTCATCGTTTGAATTAGCTGAGAGTGAGTTCGAATTTGAACCACATTTTTACCGTCAAATCATGTTCAGCGATAAAGCTCGTTTCTGGCTTAATGCATTCATATTTAAGCAATATTGCCGTTTTTCGTAAGAGGATAATCTTTAAGGGGGAACAACACTTCAAAAAATCAATTTTTGTTGTTGCTGTAAAGTATACCTTATCATCATAGAAATCATACAGCAAAGTTTCACATAGTGGAAAAATCTCTAAGTGTTCGAAATTATAAATTAGCGCGACTGCTCTTTCGGAACGCAATCCGCGCATATTGGTATTGAAATTTAGAACAATTTTGAACATAAAACTTTCAAAACTGTACACGTTCTCTGTTAATTGAACGTTAGTAGAGAACGCTGAGGTACGTATTTTGCAGACTAGAAGAACTCCTTTTTCAAACAAACTTTGTTTGATATACTTGAAATTTTTACAGTATGTTCAAAACTAATGTCTGCTAGGAAGTACTTAGGATTTGTTTAATGTTGCATATTTCAATTGTTATTAACAATTTTCGAATGTTTTTTTTCGTGGTTTTTTTCCCTAATGACGCCATTTTGTCAAAAACCAATTTAAAAAACATCCTACGTACTCTCTGGCTGTTATTATGCTTTATCAACAATTATTTATTTGATAACTATAACCTTAACATTTCAGGAGAAAACGGTCCGGGCGAAAAGCCACGAAAAAAAGCGTTTCTGGAGAAATGCTAGAGATCCGTCATTTTGTTTTTAAATTTCTGAAAAAATTCAAAGAGGATGTCAAATACGTGTACAATATAGATCGTTTTAACAAATTTCGAAATTTGTTGTTTGGTTTTTGAGAAAAAAATTCCCAAAAAATGACTTTATTTTACCTCTACAGTGGTTTTCCCCCTTAAGAGACTTTAGAAGCTCCAATACATCCCGAAAAAGTCACTGTGTGGTGCGGTTTGCAAGCCGGCGGCATAAATGGTCCTTTGTTTTTCAAACCAGAAAACGGACCAACGTTACCGTTAATGGCGATCGCTACCGACAAATGATTCGTCATTTTTTGATTCCCAACATCAATGCCAATCGTCTGAGGGACAATTGGCTCCAACAGGATGACGCAAAATGCTATACAGTGCGTTAAACCATTACTTTTTCGAGCCGAACATTTGGTGAAGGAATCATCTTATGAGATGGACCTTTGAACTGGCCGCCCAGATCATGTAATTTGATTAATATTTTTTTCGTGTAAGTACGTTAAATTATTTGTCTAGCAACTATTGATGGCTTGTAGGCCAACACTCGACGCGTTATTGGCGAAAAAATGCCCACTAAGCTGGAAAAGGTGGTGTGAAATTGGACCGACAAGATGGCTTTCTTAAGACCGTTGCGGTGGACATATGCCAGAAATTATTTTTAAACACTAAATGCCATGAAATTTGCGAGCTAATAAAGCAAAAATGGCTATTTTGAAAATTCATCTGTGTTTTGCTTGTTTAAAAAGCTCTACGCTTCTAAAAACCACCCCATAAAATATGATTTAAGAAAATCCATTTCACTCATCCAGTAAGATAAGGTAATTCAAAAGCAGCCCCCGGCTCCCCTCGGTAAAACAATTTAGCCACCTACACAAAATTATTGGTTGACCTACAATTTTACTAGACTATTTAGACATATGGTTCAGTAGAGAAATGAGGCGGCATTTGTAATGAAGTTGAACAATATTTGCTGCATCTAGATCATTTACGATCATTGATCAATAATTGATGATATTTCTCATGAATGATCTAAATGCAACAAATGTTTCCAAACGCGACCTCAACTTTCTTTTCAACTATACTATATGTAGACCGATACTTGAATTCACGAAACAAGAGTCTGAATCAGTTTTCGGCGAAATCGACAACCTTGCATGAAACAAGTGTGTGACACTTGTGAAATTATTTCGAATGCGCAGCGTATGTATCTCCGCTATTCATCTTTCAAAGCTTTTAATTAATTCAATTCGCATAAATGCTTATTCTGGTTTATTCTTGGAATATACATATTTTTTGCCGACTCTAGAATAGTGATGAAAAGGTTGCTGACCGTCTAATTTTTTGCACGAATAATTTATGATTCATGGATATCAGAATGTAAAACTATTAGTCAGCTAAATAAACATTTTGGAAGCAATGTTTATCATTTTGATAGTTGATTGATTGGTTTTCAGTGCTTCACGCGAAACGGTGTTGACTTTAATTGGAAAAATGTTAAGCTATGAGAATTAGAAACCGTGTTAGGAGGTTACATAGGTCTTGAAGGAAAAAACATTTTCCAAAAAATTGTATTTTAAAAATCAAAAATCTGTTTTATTTATAAAAAGTATAGCATTTCAAGACGTTGTAAAAAAAAATTCAGCTAAAAACATTGAAAATTGTCAATTTTCCTGCAGTTTTTTTCGTCAACCCTTTTTTTGCGGTAGGCGTAATATTTCGGTGGAGGTTCATCTCAAATCAAAAATTCAAAAAATTTCTTATAGTTTATGCCCTTGCCTCGTGATTGAACGAAAGAATTCAAAACAAAAAATGAAATTTAAAATTTTGAAATGGATTTGAATGAATTTTCGTCCCATATTTTTTTGCATTTTTCCGATTCTCATCGTTTTTAAAATATTTTTTTCGTAAAAAAACAAAAACGAGTCGACCGAATGAAAATCCCTTCGTTCAAGCACGAGTCAATACTATAAAGAGGAACTGTGCAAAGTTTCAGCAAAATCGGTCGATTCTTTTTCGAGATTTTTTCCTACCGTACGGAAAAACAAAGTTTCGAGAAAAACTCGTTTAAAGTTTTTTAAGTTTAAGAGGTCTACCCTCTTTTAGCAGTGTAAAAACGGGTTATTTTTAATATTTTTTTTCGATAGCTTTAAATTATAAATATTGACAAAGAAGAGGTTACAATAAATCAATAAATATAAATCAATAAATACACTCTTGAAATACACAAAAAAATATTTTTTTATTCGTTTATGTGAGTTTTTATCAATGAAAATGCTAGATGAAAAAATATCGAAAAAACGAGAGGGGTGTGCGCTGTTGATAAAATTGTATAGATGGGTGGTCTCGAACAAATAAATCAAATAGTTTAAGGTTCGGTATGTTAATAGCTATAGCGCGAATAGAGCCATTTTCAATTTTTGTAAAATTGGCAAAATGGCGGACATTTTTTAAAAAATTACCAGAAAACATGCTTTTTTTCACCGCTTTTAGCCCAAAAAAATATTTCAAACAAAAATTTTGAAATACCCTTCATTCGCGCGATAGCTGCTGTCATAAAAAATGTCTGGTAAAAATTTGGTGAGAATCGATTCAGTAGTTCCCGAGATTTCAACAACGCGGCGTCGAAAAACGTTGTTTCGAGAAAAACACGATTAAAGTTTATTTTAATGAACAATCGCGCCCAGATGACAAATTGAAAGTTGCCCAAAGATACAGTTAGACTGCTCCGATCTTTATAAAATTAATATGATATTTTTGTATATATATACTTTCCAATTAAAAAAATCGGTTTTTGGAAAATTATAAAGAGGGTAAACCCCTTAATGAATTAAAGTTATTTTTTAGCGACTTACATCGAGTCGTCGATTCCAGGTCAATACAGTAATTCGTTCGCCTCATTCATTCATTTGGTGTGAATACTCTTGAAGTACTATACTTTCATATGGAATAAAAAAAATTCTATCGATTTTTGACCTATGTAACCCCTTAAATTAACATTAAATAACATTTTTAAAGTTTCAACTTCAGGATGCCACCAATAAACAACTAAGGCGCATGGAAGAGTCATGACCAATACTGATAATCACTAAATATAGAACAAATCGACAGCTCGCATGTTCAACACATTTTATGTACGTACTCAAAATCAATTGCCGTTAATATCAAACAGATTCTAATATTAACTTACCAGAATCGATACTAACAAGCCTCTTGGTGTTTACGGTCAATTTTATGAATTCGAAGGCGGTAACACATAGAAATTCACAGTAATCGGAAGTTTCGAAAATTTAGTACCAAATTTGCATCGGTTTATTTTTAGAAGCAGCAAGTTATAATTTTAGAAAATTTTGATGTGTTTGTTGGAAAGTTTGGTGTATTTTTTGAACTAAAAAACCTCTAGCTTTGAAATAAAATCATTTTCATTTTTGACTTTCATATTTTTTCATACGATTTTTTTTGTATATATGCATGTTGTGTGAGCTAAAATAGTTCCTTACAACATTGATATTTAAATATCAGCACTAAATTATTGTGCAACGGTTCGATTTATAATTATTGATTATGTGCGTTACATAGAAGCAACACATTTGAAATCGAAAATTGAAATTCTTTCATCAGAAAATTCGATTCAAAGATATTCTGCAGAAGCTTTGCAATCTCAGTTGCCAAGTTAAGGCAGTTTGAAACGTAATAACCAAGTCAAAATTCAATGGACATGCCTTTAATTCACTCTTTTTATTTAATTTTGTTCCCCGGATTCAACTCCAAACAAATATTTCCACGTAAACTTAATTGAGAAAAACCTAACAATATCCAAAAATAATTCTATGAAGATATGATCCATTCACACATTACCTCTAGCGCTAAATGGAAAAGTATCGGTTGAAAACAAGTCTGTTTTGTGTTATGCTTGCCATTGACCAAATATTTTAAAAATAAATTAAATGCGCAAAAAGATGGCAAATTTTTTTTTGCAGGTATGAACCGATTGTAGATATATAACGAATGATTCTTTAGTTGCCACGATCCAAAGTTTTTGGGAATTGCAAATTGACATTTTATTGCAAAACTCATTAGGGGCTAGTTTTTATCGTTTTTACATCGCAATTTAAATTGAACCATTAAAACCTTCTGCAATGCAATATTCTATAGCGTACTTGTAGATTTGTTTTTTACTCGAAATAAATGGCGATTTGAACATTTTAATTCATTTTATTTAGCTATGATGAGATGTTTTTATTTCAAAAAATAACAAGGAAAAAAAACCAGTCCGGCATGATTTTTTATCAAAAATTTGAGAAACATTGATGCAAGCTGTAAGTGATATAAAGTCTGAACTGTTTGTTACTTTGTGATGCGAAACAAATAATAAATCTTTATCAATGTCGACGACATTCTTCGTCGATAAGAAAACATTTAAAGTCAAAAAGAAAAACGAGAACGATTGAGAAAATTAATCAATCAATACGCGTACATTTAGTTGGTTTGAAAATATACATAAATTGAATTGACAGAAGATAAAGATAGACAACGCATATTTTTAGCCAAAATTATAAAGACTGTTATAATTGAAATATAATTTCATTTGTTTCTCGTTTATTTTATTTTTATTTATACATATAGGCACTTATTCCGTCTTGAACATCACACATTGAAGTATTCAGCGCAAAAAGCACGGAAGTATACGTTGTATTCCAGACGAAATGAGTACTTGCATGAAGAAATAAAAATTGAATTTCTATTATAATTATTAATTTACAAAAATCAAAATAATCGTTCAACCGAGAACACCACTGTAGGCAGAAAAATTTATATTCAAGCGGCGTTTATTTTCTATGAAAAATTATTAACATTATAAATGTTCGGATGATAATTCAAATGATAAATTATTTATTTTAAATTTCCGATGCTTTCCATACTTTAAAATCCACTTGTCATTTACTTTGGCGAAGGTGAAGACATTTTATACTTTAAAATTGGTTAAAGATTCGGAATATTCTATTATTTTCAAACATACAACTCAATGGAATCCTCTTTCAAGTTGATTGGAATCTACTCATGATTAAAAAAATGTTAAAAAAATTAGCAGTTGCAATTAAGTAAATGAAAACATTCATTATTGTGATTACTCTATATAACGAAAATTCATAAACTACGTGGTTCAATTTGGTCCATTTCTTGACCCTTTTACTTTCATGGAACTCTGTAAGTCTTCAGCTTCAACTTCTTCATCTATTTGGCGTAGGACCATAAATACATAAAATAATAGAATAATAATTTTTTTACAGCAAATATTTTTTCATGTTAAAATATTTTTCCGCAGATAGATTTAAGGCAAGAGTAAATAAAATTAGAATTTTCTCTGTATATGTGATCATTTCATCATTAAAGATCATTTTATGATCGCGGAATAAACACTTAAGGGGGTAGTACCCAGTTAGAATGCTAAAAAACAGCCTAATTTTCAATAGTTTTTTTCAGCTCCTTTATCTTATATAAATTTTAAAATTTGCATGGGAAAACACACCTTTTGAAAATTGCAAAAAAAAATATTTTTTATTTTTCTACTAATTTATAGATGGCGCCAAAGTTGATGTCTCGAAAAATGCCTCGTCCCACTGCGGACAGATTATTTCCGGAATGAAGAATTTTTAACTTCCCAGTTCCCTATGGGAAGTTATTGTAATGGGGTCGATTTTGCGAATCCCAAATTTTGACATATCTCCACGTTTTAAGGTCTCTAGAATCCAAATCCATCGTTTTTAGAAAGATGTCTGTGAGTGTGTATGTACGGATGTGCGTATGTGCGGATGTGCGTATGTGCAGATGTGCGTATGTGCGTATGTACGTATGTGCGTTCGGAATAATTTTTCGTCTCGATTATCTCAAGAACCAAAGATCGGATTGACGTGGGACCGGTTTTAAACGACGCGTAATTACGTAACTTAGAACTGAATGATTTTTCAGCAAAATCGGTTTTGCCGTTTTTTATTTAGGATGAAAAACCTGAAAAAACGACTAAGAATTGCTTATTTTTAAACTGTTGATACGCACTTTTAATTCGTGCAGATACCAAATACCTTCATATTAATGTTGTTATTATTGTGCGTTTTAGCAAAATTGTGATCAAATTTGTAAAAAATGTTATTTAAAAAAAAGATTAATTTGTAAAATTCCAAACTTATATTATCAGGTTTGGGTGAATGGGAGTAGAGACGCTAATGCAGTTAATAATTGGATATTGTTATAAATTATTTAATAGTGTTAATAACAATCAAATAATATTAATTATAATCTGATATTGTATATATAAAGTCAATTATAATTATTCAGTAACGGTCAAACATTCTTAATAACGAATGGTTATTGTAAATAATAAATAAATACCCTCAATAATAGTTGTGGATTCCGAGGCCGAGATGGAGAACGAAGTTGAGGACGAAGTGGAGGAAAAGAAGGATGACGAAGACGAAGAGGACGACGTTTCCGAGGCGTTGGTAGAGGATGAGCAGGTGGTGGAGACGTCTTCCTCTACCAAAGCTTTTATGGCTAGATAAAAAATTGATAAAAATAATAAAAGTAATTCTATTAATTTAGAATAATAATGTTTAATAATAGTAATTATTATTGATATTAATTAATAATAAAAGCAAATTATAGCATTTTATTCACCTCACTGGGAAGTTAGTCGTGTGGGCCTCAAGGGTCGCACTTAGACCACATTTTCTTGCGTGGTAATCTACCACAATATTTTGAAAAAATGGTCAAAAAAAGGGGTTTACCGAAAATATCGCTTGAAAAACGAAAAAGACGTGCGCGCTCAAACTGCCGTAACTTCTTAATTTTTGGTAATATCTTAAAAAAATTTTGAGACGTGATTTCTTAAAGTATAATAAATTGAATAATGAAAAATTGATTTTTTCAAAATTATAACCGGTACTACCCCCTTAAGTCAGTCAGTTACAAATAAACATCACTTACATAGAGCGTCTGCTTCCAGTGCATGATATCCATGATTCGAAACTCAGCGCTCACATGGAAAAAAATTCGTACGGTAAATACTTTGCTTTAACTTTGGTGGATCTGAATTCAAATTTTCATAAAGGCGATATCAAAGTAATACTCGCTTTCAAAGACAATGTGCAATGGATTGCTACGTTTCGCGGCACACAAAATACCAATAAATGAGTAGTGAGTCATAAGAGGGTGTGAAATAGGGAACAATATCACATTAGTGTTCTTCGTGCTCCCCCAAGACTCTATAAGTAGCATTTTTTACTTAAGATAATAAGATAAAAAACTCAAACATTATTGCATTATTCACATTAAAATTAACATAAAATGTTGAAATCTCTTTGCGCTTATAGCTTCTACTTCAAAACATTGAATGAAATATACATATATATATATATATTTGAAAAACATTATCACAGTGTTTGAATTGGGATGGATTGAAAGAAGACAAAAACAACGAACGTCTCTGAGTTAGGTCAAATAATATGCCTACAAAGATTTGATTCTTTGTTGTCGTAAGTTAAATTGTTGCTAAAGGCATCAAAAGGGGCAACAAAAGACATTTTTAAAAAATGATGCGCTTTTAAGGAGCTACCCCTCGAAAAAATTTGAAAAACTTTCATTTTACAATCGATCTGAGTTTTACAAATCTATTCAACAAAAAAAAATCAATAAAAACGATCATGTACATATATAACAAATAAACTTGTGGTGGGTGCTACTTCGTTCGAATATCTTCTATTTAGGAATAATGGGCTGCTTCAAACATTACAGTACCGAAAAAAATAGATTTGATTCTTATAAGTTTATTGAACAAAAACTTGGCTGCTTTAGCAAAATGCTTTCGCATGGAAAGAAGTGGGAAGAAAAGCCTAAAACTCGTAGAAGAAAAATGAAACTCAGTACGAAGGATGTCAAAAAATGTGCGGCTTGTTCGGCAAAACATTTTTTTGACATCAACGAGTATAAAACAGGAACTCAAATTTGATGAAACACTGGTACATTAAGAAAAGCATTGATTAACACAAAATTAAAAGGTAGAAGTCCGAAAAATACCGTTACTAAAGGAAAGACATATTCGAGACAGGCTAAAATTTGCACGAAACGTTATGGACTGGCCTGCATCTAACTGGAGGAATATCCTTTGCACTGATGAGTCCAAAGTTTTTATACTTGGCTGTCCGGGAAAAATGCAATACATAAGGAGACCGCCAAATGCTTCAATTGATTCTCGGTTACCACGAAGACAGTTAAGGAGGAGGGGCAAAAATCAATTTTGGGGTTCATTTTCATTTTATGGGTCTGGCCCCATATTTTGGATCAAACTCACGATGGATGCTAAAATTTACGTGGACATATTGGAAAATATCATGTTTACTTTTGCAGAAGATGTGCTCCTGAAATGGATCCTTATGCAAGATAAAGACCCTAAATATACCAGCCACCTAGCCTAGACTGGGTTTTCGACGAATAGGGTTAAAGCTATAAACTGGCCAGCGCAGTCTTCCGATTTAAACGCCATAGAGAATTTATGGAATGATGTTAAGCAAGCTGTTTTCAAAGCAAAGTCGAAGACCTCTAATGATTTTTGGCGGGTAGTGGAATTGAATTACGGTAAAACTTATCAAACTCAATGCATCGTCGATGTGCTAAAGGAATAGGCAACAAGAACTTTAATAGTATTATTTTCTTCCGATTAAATACATGTTTTTGTACCATTATTAATTTTATGATGAAAAACTGCTATTTTTTGCACAGCCAATTTCAAACATGTATATCAAAATTATGAAATTTGAAGGTTCCCTATAATAAATGTCTTAAGACATTCTCTTATTTTTTCCAATTCACACTCGGCAGTCCATTTGTTTGTAAGTATTGTTCGTTCTATACTGGAATACGCATCCCAAATTTGGTCTCCTTATTTTGAATCTTATATTAACCTTATTGAATCTGTCCAGCGTAAATTTACCCGCCTCCTCCTTTTTAAATTTAACATACCTTATACACCCTACAAGAACGCCTTTCACTTTTCAACATACCCTCCTTGTCATCGCGCAGGACATATCTTGATCTATGCTTTCTTTACAAGCTGTATAATAATTATATGGCTGTGAACATTGATAATCTTGCTCCACAACGGCAATCCACTAGACCCTCTCGGTCAACAGATGTTTTTGTATTGACTTTTGCTAGAACGGATGTCTATTATCACTCTCCGCTTACCCAGGACTCACGATAGACTCCAGCTTGGGTCTTTTCCCTCTAGCCTCGTAGTTTATAAAAGACTTTTGCAAAATGTTCTTTTTAATTAAGCTCTAATTTATCTTTTAAGTCTCTATTCTGTATCTATTTTTTCCCACATTTTATAATTGGAATGTTCTGTTAAATGTTTTGAATAAATAAATAAATAAAAAATGTGGTCTAAGTGCGACCCTTGAGGCCCACACGACTAACTTCCCAGTGAGGTGAATAAAATGCTATAATTTGCTTTTATTATTAATTAATATCATTAATAATTACTATTATTAAACATTATTATTCTAAATTAATAGAATTCCTTTTATTATTTTTATCAATTTTTTATCTAGCCATAAAAGCTTTGGTAGAGGAAGACGTCTCCACCACCTGCTCATCCTCTACCAAAGCCTCGGCAACCTCGTCCTCTTCGTTCTCGTCATCCCTCTTGTCCTCCACTTCGTCCTCAACCTCGTTCTTCATTTCGGCTTCGGAATCCACAACTATTATTGAGGGTATTTAATTATTATTTACAATAATCATTCGTTATTAAGAATGTTTGATCGTTACTGAATAATTATAATTGACTTTATATATTCAATATCAAATTATAACTAATATTATTTGATTGTTATTAAAAATATTAAATTATTTATAACAATATCCAATTATTAACTGCATTTGCGTCTCTACTCCCATTCACCCAAACCTTATAATATAAGTTTGGAATTTCATAAATAAATTTTTAATTTTTTTTGAAATAACATTTTTTACAAATTTGATCACAATTTTGCTAAAACGCACAATAATAACAACATTACTATGAAGGTATTTGGTATCTTCACGAATTAATAGTGCGTATCAACAGTTTAAAATTAAGCAATTTTTAGTCGTTTTTTCAGTTTTTTCATCCTAAATAAAAAACAACTCAACCGATTTTGCTGAAAAGTCATTCAGTTCTAAGTTACGTAATTACGCGTCATTTGAAACCAATCCCACGTCAATCCGATCTTTGGTTCTCGAGATAATCGAGACGAAAAATAATTCCGAACGCACATACGTACATCCGTACATCCGTACATCCGTACATACGCACATACACACATACGACCATACACACTCACAGACATCTCTCTAAAAACGATGGATTTGGATTCTAGAGACTTTAAAACGTGCAGATATGTCAAAATTTGGGATTCGCAAAATCGACCCCATTACAATAACTTCCCATAGAGAGCTGGGAAGTTAATAAATAAAATTGCCTATTTAAAAATTTAATAAGATTTACCGGTATTGCTATTATTCTGCAGACAGTTGTATGTCATGACGTATTTTAGTAATAGGTTGTTGCGAATAAATGCTGCTTTCACAGCTAGTTAATGTCATCCGGGTTTGAATACATCCATTTATGACCTGTGCCCGATAAAAAAAACTGGTGCCAAATGCCTAAACATAATAGACCACACAATGCCAACACCACAAAGTCAACATCTTATTCTCAATGATTTGAAAAGTAGAATCATTTGTATGGTTACGACCATTGATCGCAACTCACACATATGTACGAGATTTCTGTAAATTTTAACCAAGGTGCACAGAAACAGAAATCTATGCGGCAACAAGGTCGATGCTACTATACAGGCGATAGATTGAAGATGCAGATACATTAGAAGACGCTGCGACATGTACGAGCCGGCATTTCTTCCAGCAGACAATGCCGCCCAAAGCCCGGCATCCGCACAAGCATAGATTCGATTTTTTTTACATAATGTACATATGATTGGATAATATCATAATTGGAATGCCACGCCACATCACAATACGAGTCTGGCGAAGATTGTGCCAAAGCCAACAATATATCTTTTGTACCACAGATACACCGATATGTGTGCCGGCTGTGTGGAAAACCAGTTTCCACCATACTAAACCGCTTGGCTATGCAATCGGTTTTGGGGCTTAGCTCGTGTGGCGTGGATTACATAGTCAATAGATTAAACTTAGCCGGTTTAGTGTTTTATCTTAAGAGAGTTTCACGAAGATGTGAACATTTTAACCTATATCTCTTTGACGAACTAACTGTCGTGTCTAGTAACGAGATAAAATTACTTAATACACGAATTTTAGGTAAGCAAGTAACGCAGTGAAATTTTGAAATGGGATCTTCATTAAAAATTGTAATGTCAACTGACAAATCAAATATCATTGAAAAGTTAACTTTTTGATAAGCATAAAGAACATACAAAAAAGAAGAAGAAAGGAAAAACAAAATATATATGATTGGGTTAAGAACAATACCTTTCGTTTCAAAAACAAACAAAAACAGATGCAACATTTATGAAAAACTAACCAAGATACAGTATCACGTTTTCAAAAGATTGTGTAAGCAAGAAACGCGAAATGTTTGGTGTTCATGTAATATTTCTTCGGAGCAATAGATGAGCTCGAATTTAGCCAACTATGAAATACACAAAATGGAATGAGGATCATTCTCTCACGCTATACAGCGATTATGGATGTGGACTGTTAAGTAATTCAGGGGATACAACATATTATTTTTGTATGATTGAGAAAACGTTCATGTGAAAATTCTGTGAATTAATTCGTTATGTGTATTGATATCGAGTCGTTAAATGAGTGAATTAATAATTTCATAGCGAACCTCACAAAGAACGAAAGCCAATCACTTCCTATTTTCGAAAAAGTAAATGGCCCTGTCGAAAGGAAAATGAATATAATGAAACGAGAACTAAACTTTTATGTTCAGTGTTTCATAGATTAAAAGGACTGAATCATAGACTACTTTATTTTTAAACTGGACTTAATTTGAAGCGACAAAGATGCAGTTAACTAGTTGTGACCACAAATTTGATCAACATAATAGACGGAGGTGCGCAGCATGAGAGTGATTATTTCTGTGCTGCTATTCTAAAATGATCATTAATCCTTAAAAAATTCCGATTTTTGGAATCTATTATTATACTTTATGTTTATTATTTTTGCTACTTTGCGTTTACTTCTGTAATACAACTTAGCGATTTTTCGTAGCACCTTGAATCTTGAAAAAGCTGCCACGTAGATTTTTAAAAGTTACATAAGATTTTGCCATCTCGGCACAGATCTTTCGAAAAGATGCATTTATAAAAAAGCTGTTGAGATTGAAGTTTTATAGAAAACAACAACTTTTCCAAAAATTTATTCTTCAAAACCTCAGAAATTTTGAATAAACTTTGTCAAAACAATATTAAGTACACATTATAAAACAGCGTTTTACATTTTTTTAAAGAACTTTACGAAAATGATTGTTTTAGATGATTTTTCAGGAAAAAAGTCTTTAAAAAGTATATATTTCGGCAAATCCTACTTTAAAACTGCCATCAGTGGAAAAAAATATAGGAGCTTACATCGACAAATGAAGTTTTAAGGAACAATTTGGAAATGAATAATTTCTGCAACGAATTCCATAAAAATTTACTTTACGACTTCTTTATACTAAATTAAGTTTTTACGGAAAAAAGAAAAAAAATAGGACAAAATTGTCACGAAAAAGACCAACAAATTTCGGGGTAATTGAATAGACAAAAAAAAATAGAATATAATTTCGGTTATAGTTTTTGTTTATTTTAAAATGAAATAAATAAAATAAAATGCATATAACAGCGAAAAAATTTGATACGAATTTACTTTTCCAACCATCTTAGACTGTTATAGAATGTTGTGTGTACTCTTGATGAGCCATAATGGAATAAAATCTTTATAAAATTAAACACTTGATTTTTTTGACTCACAAATTTTTATTAATACGACGCGTTTCGATCCTTAGATCATCTTCAGGTTTATGATCGAAGGATCGAAACGCGTCGTATTAATAAAAATTTGTGAGTCAAAAAAATCAAGTGTTTAATTTTATAAAGATTTTAGTCTTTCACTGATTAAAGTTGAATTGCGCTCCTTTCAATTTTAATGTTTGTCAATGTCAAAATGTACTAAAATGTAAAATATATTGTATTTATGAACACTTTCAATCATTATATTATTCCAGGATTTAAGAACATTTAATGGTTTCAAAATAATCAATACTCGGTTTCTTAGGAAAAAGTGAAAGAAAACAATTGTAAAGAATGAATATTAATCGATAGGTGTAAGATATTTTTAAGATGTTTTTTTTTAAATATTCTAATACGATCAAAAATACTATCATATTTTTTGGAATTCAAGTTGAGTAGCATATTTCCGACTAGATACTTAAAATACGGCTTGTTTTTTACTAACATTATACATTCTAAGTTCTCACGGGTAGATTTTTACTTCAAAATAATTATTTGTCCTATGTTATGAAGTGAAAAGTGTCCGATACGATTCACTTTTTCTTGAGATATTTGAATATTGATTTATAACAAGCAGAAATAATGAAAATGCAAGTTTTATCACTTTGACATTCACAAAATACTTTTTCTCTTCACCAAAGTAAATTCGGTAAATTTTCTTTTTGAAGTGAAAGTTATTTCATCAAAAAATTTGATAGTTGATAGTTTATCATCTAATTTTTGTAAACTTATTTTAAAAGTAAAAAATTGCTTGAAATGCAACTAGATATATTAAAACTGAGGTTAGTTTAACTGAATTTTAATACAAGGGCAGTTCTGATATAAATTTAAATTTATAAAAGCAAGCAGCAGTCCATATTTCAACATAGTTATAAAAATAATTATTTTCGTTTTTCATAATCGAAATGAATATTTTATTCACCAGACAACCCAAAAATGTCTGTAGAATTTCCATTGTCAGCAATAATTTTATTGAATTGTTGTCTGAAATTCAACTGCTGTCATGCAGAAATGATTTTCCTTTCCTGTAAAATTCATGGATAAAAGCTTTGTGTCGTGTTGTGAAATGAAGCATAAATATCTCTGCACTGAATTTCCACGCTACAGACATGACAATGTATTCAATACAATGCATCTGAATTAAATGTCTACTTTTTTATTAAATTGGAATGGCAGTTTATCAGATTTTGATGGTAACTTTGTTTGCGAACTGATGATGTATACTGCGCGACAATTGTTTAAGTTCAGTAATATTTATCGCTCTTGTGGCTCGGAAATTGGTAAAATATGGATTACAGGGTGTGGTTTATAGTTTTTTCTTAAAATATACTAAATTAGAAGTATTATATCAGTTGAAAAGTTTTCAAAGAATCCACCGTTAAGTTTTTTGTTGAAACTGTAAAAGATTTAGTGCGATAATTGTTTAGATTCAGTGTCATTTCGGCTGCTTTATAAGTATTTGCTATATTTAAGTGGAAACATTTTCCAGGACACTCAAATAAATTATACGATGAAGTAAAGTATACGTTGGTTTTCGTTTGGTAGTGGGTATTTTCAACATTTTTATCAATAATGTAGAAATATTTAATGGTGAACTGTGATAGTTTCGCCCCAAATTCTTGGACTGCTTCAATTAGTTGTGGTCTCTAATTAAACGTGTTATCTATAGCACAAACTTCGCAAACCAGCTGAGTACATAAGTTTTCAATGATGTTTGAAATCTGGAGAATTGGGCAAGCAACCTAAAATTGCCAAATTTTCTTTTTCAAGAAAATGGTTTAACCTTCCTTGTTGCATTAATAGGACCTAAATCAAGTTGGGAAATCCAAGGCCATTGATGTAATGATTCAGAAATTTTTTCTGCCAGTAACTTTTAGTATCTCGCTGTGTTTCGCCTGCCAAAGCTCCATAGTACGATGTTGCTCCCCATGACATAGTGGAACTCAGTGGTAAATATTGGCATGGCAAATACTAGGCTCCTTCCTAATACCATGAAAACAGAAGGAAAACGTATCTAGGCCGTATAAGAAGAACCGTTTTTGTCCGTAAGTATAACTTATCTCCATTCCATTGTCGGATTCATAAGCTTCCTGCCAAATTTCAAGCATTTTTCATTTTGTCGTAGTATCAACGCATGTTTTTTTCTGTAACCGCTGCAAGGTCCTTGAACGTGATCTGAAGCCATTCTAACTGCGATTTCGCCTGGAGTAAGAATAATTTATAATGGCCGATTGTCGAAATAAATATAACATTTCACCACAGTTTGAAAAATATCACGGATCACCGCATAGCTATTAATTGTCGTACACTCACGCTAGGATTTTATTACATGAAATTCTAATGGTTGCACGAATCTTTTCAGCTCAGTTAAAAGTTTATCAAAATATTCGTTAATCGATACAGTTCATGTAAAAATTATATGCCTAACTGAAATTAAAAGCACTTATGACGCCAAATTTCACTGAATCTATACATTTGATGCGCAGTGTGTAAATGCCATTCGTTTAGATTTATTCACGTTCCATTAGGTAAGCAAATTTTTCTAAGCATTTTAAACTCTTTAAAGATTTTGAAATATATATAATTTATAGAATATGTGAATATTTTTTCAGAATAATTTACCGATAAACTGAAAAAATATCCAAAATAAAGATTTAAAAAAATATTTCTCCAATAAATCGACGAGAATACATTCAATTTTTAATCTTCACCTTTCCAAACACGGGATGTATAAAGAGATAAAAAAAATTATGCAAGACCAGATCAATTTTCAGAAATAGTACAAAAAACGTGAACGTAATTTTTTTTTTATTTTTTATTAATAAATGCTTTGCAGTTGTTGAGAAAAAATAAATAAAATAACACCATCCGATGCGGAACTCTTTTTTAATCAATCGTTGCAAAAAAACTTAGTGAAAATATCTATCGAAAAAATTAGGCATAAAATAATAGAGCGGATGTTTGAAATTTATTCCAATAAAATATTTTGTAAAAATTTGAGAAGAAATTATCTTTAAAATCATTATTGAAGACTAGCTCACTATAGAAATACCTAATGCTCATAGTACAGCAGGACTTCTTGCTGTATGATGAATTTTTTTTCATTGGCAAATTGAAAATGGGCAACACGGAATATAAAATACTCATGTAGTAACACATATTCTTTATAAAACTTATTTTGCGGCTGCCATTGATCAGATAGACGAGGAAATGAAATGAAATGGAATTCATAGCGAAAATGACACCTCGTGCGGAAAAATAAATTCACAAAAGGCTCGTATCAGTTTTTTTAGGAAAATATGATTATTTCTAGGAAAAAAACTAACCGTTTATCAAAGATAAGGCACTGAATGACAATCTATTGTTCATGTCCTTTAGCTTCTAAAAATAATTTTTGCGGAACTCTTCAAATCTGTCTACACTACAAGAAAATTGTACATGTTAAATTGCTATTATGACACATGATGATTTCTGTAACATATTTTAGTTTTGTGTTGCAATAACTCTTGCAAAGTTGATGACAAAATCATTTTTTTTTTTCAGATAATAATTAGGGAATGAAATTTCATCATTAACATCAAAGACGCACCAGCCCAAATCAAGCCTTTGCCTCCTGCATGGTTCGAAGAAATTCATCAATACCAGACTGGATTCTTAGCGTCCCATACTCCTCACTAGGACTCCCCACGTCCCACACGCTCCTGTGCGTGTTTTGTTCTACACACTACACAAAAACGTCTACAAAAAATTGTTTTGTGTATATACACAAAGTGTCTCCTGCTCACATATTGTTTTCTAAAACAAATCATTGTGGAAATGTGTTCGGACGAAGAAGACGTACTATCAGTGTAAGCTGTGGTCGGCTTGATTCCTAACAGACTCGAAATTTTAACTAGGAGTAACATTAAGGTTTTTGGCAACTGGAGACTCATATACAAGCCTTATGTACCACCATAAAGTATCAAAACAGCAAATCTCGAAGATTGTTCCCGAAGTTTGCCGGAGCCTTTATAATAGATTGAAAGATCGTTACTTAAAGGTAAGTGTACCCTTGTGAACAGAAACATACATTCATATCAGGTGAAAAATATTTATTAAATGTCCATGCGTGGCCCACGGGAATTGTCGAGAAATGATTATACCGTCCCCCTCTTAACCCGCGGGGGGACAAATGTGTAGATGTTTTCCATCGGACATGGAAAGCAAAAACACTGTTGATACCATCAAAAATGTGTAGCGAAAAATGAGGAGAACAATGTTTTGTGTAGATGTTTTGTGTATTGTGTAGAGTAAAACACGCGCAGGAGACCCGGCTTTAGTTAAATATTCTGTGGACACCACGGGGAGATCGCCGGGAAACTAACTAGATCAACAAATTTTACTTTTATACAGACAAATCCCTTTTTAAGGGTTAAAATTGATACCTGATATCTTTCGTACAAATTTGAAAACAATTGAGTGGCTGAAAAAATATATATTTTAATCACTAAGCTCATCATTATTATCGATCTCATAGTGCAAAACTACAAGACTTTATGCAACTTTGCAAAGACGCTTCAATTGAATAAAATATTGGGAAAAGAACTAAACAGTATTTTTGTTCCATTACAGCAGCAAGATACATCCATCTTGAAAATCGAAGGAAGCGAGAATAGAATATACAATATAATAATATATATATTATATAACAGCTATTTGCATTTCGTCGAAGATCGTTTTGCATTCTCTTCACTGTTGTAAGATACAATTAACAGATACTTTCAACAAAATACGTTATGTAGAGCTCGTCCGAATTTTTTTAAGATATTCCAATTCCAATGTATGGTTTCGAAATCTCAAAAAAAACATAACAAAACGAGCACAAGATACACAAATACCTCATTGTTTAGTCATACTCAGTCATTGAACGATGAGATTACAGTAAATCGCAATACTTTTATTCACACGACCAAGCCATAGATAACAACATAATATTTTTAACGGTGTGGTGCTAATGACTTTACTACATCAAAAGGTAAATTCTCGTAGGTTGTCGTTTCGACTGTAACCTGGTAAGATTAAAGCTTTGCGTCGCCAAAGATAATAGGTGTGAAATTGGATAGGAACCTAATCTGCGCACTGTGTTTATGGTCTAGAAGTGAAGCCGGATGACTTACAGGAACCTATGCGACTTTACTCATGCTACCCATATGTAAATTTATTCATAAGAGCGGATGGAACTAATCTTATTATCAGAGCTCCTCCATATGAAAATTATGGGCGTGATAATAGCTTCTGGACGCAGATTGCATGGCAACTAGATTCTCGTTCGTTGGTTGTTTTCCAGTCTTGGCTTGGCTCGAGCTGGGGCGGTAAAATTGAATGCACTTATCTCTGGAAGTATGCATTTGAATGTGACTGCAAATTTCGTATGGATGTTCTAGTTTAGAGGCTCGAAAGGATTTGGCTACTAGTCCTTTGTAATTATATTCATGTTGAACGAATATTTTTCTGATTTTTGGGTGGTAATTGACCGCGTACATAAAATAGCATCTAAAAGGAAGCTAGAGTTGTAAAACTTTGGAAAACTATGGAGAACCAGAAGTTATTATTTATTTTTAAAGTGAAAGACCCTTAGTTCAATGCATTTTTCGACGAACTAGCGATATAGATTCTGGCGAAGCAGCACAGAATTCAATGGGCCTACGGAAAATGTATCATGGCGAAGCTCCACGGCACGATATGAAACGTCGAACAACACGCAGCCGGGAATTAATCTTCAAACCTACTTTAGGATACTATTACACTTCTCAAAGTTCAAAAAATGGATTTTGGGTTTTTTGACATTTTTCGCTTACTTACACGTTCAAAAGTCACCACCTAAAATATTATGTCGAAATTCTTAATAGAAATTTTTTTATAGCAGTTTTAAGCAACAATTACCGGTTGTTTTCTTAAGGGGGATAGTCACTGTGATGGGTCAAAAAAAAAATAAAAAAAAATTTTTTGGTTTTAAATCAAAGTTTATATGTTCAAAAATATGTGTACAAAATTGCAAGTCAAAATTTCAAAAATTGACTAAGTTACAATGATTGTAGTGAGAGCAGGTAAGCCGATCAGCTGCTCACTATCGCATCGAAAAAGTTAATAAAAAAATTAAGAAAGTCAACAAGACCCCTGGATATGAAGAGGAAGAACCGTCATATGGTCCAGATCTCGATAGTTTGATATAGGTATGAAAATTTTAAATTTTTTTTATACATGATTTCATTACGAGAGAAATGGACTAAAATCTTTAAACGCATTTTTCTCGTAACGACTTTTTTGAACTGGTCGCATCAATAACTCGAACAATTATTAACCGATGTCTAATTTTTTGTTTTTGTTTTGTTCGTCTTAGTAGTGGTTAAGGTTAAGCGTAGCCGATTTGAAATTTTTTGTGTTTTACTATTTTTTAAACTATTTGAAACCCAAAAAAATCAGTCGAAAAAATTAAAATATTGTCAATCGGTCACCATTTTGTGAAAAATCAAAATAAAAAATAACGGCTACGTACAACGATAACTACATTAACACAGATTACAACAAAAAATTTTGTTTTTTAGAGTACCCGCTTTTAAAAAATCGATGCGACCATGGAGGAGGAGTTTTTTTTCAGGCGCCACGGCATCGTTTATATTGTTAAAAATATTTAATATTTTTTAATACAAATTTAAGGAAAAATTATTAGATGTGTACTTAATAAAAAAAAAAAAAGATTCCAAAAATTTCTCTACTTACTGGGTCAAAAAAAAATTAATGTATGCCTTAATGTATGTGTATTGTTAACTTTCTTCTTCATCCTCAGTGTCCATTAAGTCGTGTACGAGAGCAGTTATTGATAAAGCAGTAAGTGATAAAATCCGATTTTTCAGAAATTATCTAAGATTAATTGCAAACAAAAAACTTTGAACGCGTTTTTCTCGAAACGAACTTATTTGTTAAACGTTCCTACAGGGCAATTCACCTCAATTAGGCCAAAAAATGGATTTTTAGTGAACGAAAATTGGGGCGAAAATAGGTTCGTTTTTTGAACATTTTGTTCAGGCAGCCGCCATTTTTTTCTTTTTGCCGATTTTTCACTATCGAAGGTGAATTGCCTTAAGAGAGCACTAAATCCTCAAAACCCTTTTTGATTTTTTTGTTTCAGATGTCCCAATCATGCACAGGAAGACAGTTTTTTTTTTGGTCGAGTACAAAAAAGACTGTCTTTTGACGCTATATGTGAGCAAGATACAAAATAAAAAAAGTTTTTAGACACTTGACGATGTAAATAATGTTATGTAAAACGATTTGTATCTAATAAAGGAGCTCCGAAAAAAAATCTTGAAAATTATCGGTTTTTTGGTCTTGAGAAGTGTAAAAGTACCTTAAGCATCTTTACTTTTTACTCTGCAAACAGAACTGGTAGAAAGTTTTCAATCTGAAAATTTGATATCTCCTTTCTATCATTCTCCATATTTTCAATCGAATAACTTCTCAAATCTTAAGCTTCAATTCAACAAACGCTTCATAAGAAATGATACTGTCGCAATAAATTCTATGTAATCTTGTTACACAACTACTTTCCAAATTATTCAGACACCCAACTGAGTTGCATATTTTTTTCACATTACTCATTGTGTAGACCATTTAATAGGCAATTTGTAGCATTTCTTTTCTGAAATTATTGAACCAAAAATGCGAAAGCCTGGAATTATACTTGCCTGTTCGGATTACATATTTTGAATATGAAATTGACGTCAAATTCTCAATCTCGTTCGTGTCAACCAAATCTGTTTATACAAAATGTCTTAAAGTCTTTCATGGCAAAGTAAATGTGAAATTTTGGAAGATTTTCAGGACATCACCGGCAAATGTTTCTGATGATACAGTTATGAAGATACATATAAATAGGATTAGGATGGAACGTTTGTTTCTGTATACATTTTAATTGGATAGAAGCAAAATACTGCCAGCCTTTGTTGTAACCGAAAATGGTTTAATGAAAGTGGGAAAGATACCACGAATCCTTAGGTCTTCGAAAATCCTTTTTGAAACGATATTGTTATGGAGATATCAAGAAAAAGGCTTCGTATCTAATAATGTAGAATCGATATTTTGTGATTCGCTGTGGGGTGTTATTATAGTGAACACAAATGTATACAAGATTGTTGATACAAAACTTCCACAAATTGTTTGAAGCAAACAACTATGATAAATTTATTAAATTGACATACCTTTATCATTTGGTAGATTATTTTGCCTGGAGTGTATTATGTCATGCTAAAATTATCTGATTCAAGGATAATTTTTCATCGTATCATGCTTTGTCTGGTTTTGTATAATGGTTTATCATATAATACTAACTGGAAAAACAAATTACAAATTGATAAGCTTGAGTATTTTTTTGTCAGAAATAATGCAAGTAAATTCGTGTTTTAAGGGGTCTACCCACCTTTAGAAGTGTAAAAACGGGTTATTTTTAATAATTTTTAGACAGGTTTAAATTATAAATATTGATAAAGAAAGGGTCACATTCAATAAATACACTCTTGAAATACACAAAAAAAATCTTTTATTCATTTATGTGAGTTTTTATCAATGAAAATGCTGGTTGAAAAATATCGAAAAAACGATCCGAATGTGCGCTATTGATGAAATTTTGGAGATGGTTGGTCTCGAATAAAAAAATCAAAAAGTTTTAGGTTCGGTATGTTCATAGCTATAGTGCGAATATAGCGATTTTCGATTTCTGCAAAAATGGCGGACATTTTTTGAAAAATTACCAAAAATCATGCTTTTTTCATCGTTTTACCCACAAAAAAAATATTTCAAATCAAAATTTCGAAAAAAAAACCTTATTCCCTTAAATCCTAAAGCTGCAGTCATAGAGAATGTCTGGTAAAAATTTGGTGATAATCGGTTCAGTAGTTCCCAAGATTTCATCAACGCGCTCGGGTAACAAAGTTAAAGTTGCCCAAAAATACAGTTAAACTGCTTCGATCTTTATAAAATTTTAATATGAGATTTCTGTATATACATACTTTCCAAAAATGCAATAAAATCGATTTTTTGAAAATTACAAAGACGGTAAACTCCTTAAATAAGTTATTAATTATAAGCCACAACTCATTTTTAACGAAGTTTCAATGTTCCTTGTTCCATTTTTGAAAATTTACAATACCAAAAAATTCATACTAAAGAAAATGAGAGCAGTTAAGACACCAGAGGACAAATTAACTCGACCTCCACATCTATTAGAAATTGACTCACAATATTGCCATAATTATGAGTCCCATTAATTACGTAAAGGTTATTGCATACATGAATTACATAAATTTATGATCAAGGAAACGTACCTCCCATGTCTTGGCATACTTGTAAGAGCCTACTTATACTAATCAAGTAACAATAATATGCAATTATATCACATAAATAAATGAATAATGTGAAAATATATCTGCAACATATATGTATATCCATATCTTTATTTTCACTCTGTTATCTTTCCAGCGAAGACATCCGTTCGTGATATTGAATAAGATGCTTGAAATGTACATATATCTTATTTTGCTGATTGCCTTTTCCCTCTGCAAAGTTTGTAACTTGCGTTCGAATTCCTCTTCAACGTTGAATTTCTCACGAAGCTTGAAACAATGATATCTGACTTGAAGACAGTGTGGTATTCCTCGACTATTTAGCAAGCTGTTTCTATGTTTCTGGGTTTCTGTACATGTTAATTTTAGCATGGCAAATGTGTGAAAAATCTATTTGGAATTGCATGAGATAGAACATGCCATTCCTGTATCTATAGTCAAATATCATCTGAAATGACCAAAATGGATAATTATTAAGGAAAGGTGAATTCAATTGGAACAAAGCCAACTGTAACATTATTTTCGGCCGGAAGAATTTCACAATATCTGCCAGGAATGCAAGACACGAAGGAGAAATTCATAACATATCAATTGATTAACCTGATTTACTTACTTCTTATAAACAAGCTGACGCCAGCTGAATGGAAAATATACTATGAATATGGCAAATATCTTAGATACTCTTGAAATACTGCGGATAATAATGAAAAACTACAATCATATGATAATTTTCAGATACTTTTGCCCTACTTTCGCTGAAAAATGACTCTATCTACTTGCTCTCATAGACTTATTACGAATTAAATAGAATAAGTTGAATGTATAGAGGACATATCTTAGTTTAATTGAAGTTTTTTTTTTCAAAATGATGGATTCTTTCAAAATTTCACTTTAATCATAGGAGCCTTTTGTTTTTGATTTTGAATTTCATTATATTTCGACATTGGAATTGGCGCTTGTCTTACACTTGGCCATTGCTTTTGTGTTTACTTTAATACTAGTGAAGTGTTTTACTTCATTATGAAACAAATCAGCTGTATAATGAGCAGAGTCAATGAAGTAGAAGCAATTTCTTTGGAAGTGTAATGAAGTAATGGATTCATCACCACTTGGACCTTGCAGTTAGTTTGTCTAGCAAATGAAGTATAGAGTGTTTTTAGACGTCTAGAGCTTCCGATAGGGATATCTGTCATTTTAGCTGATATTTTGACATTATGTTTCATATACTTTACCAATTGCTATGTAACGACTTACACTCGAACAACGTCCAAAAATAGTGAAAATTTATTTCCGAAATTCGTGTGCTCTACACAAACTTATAGAACACTTCACCCAATTCACGGTGCTCATAATCTTTCATCTGAGCAGTTCATACAAAATACGATGGAACCATTTATGTCCATAGAAAAATATTCATCCAACACGAGCTCGACTAGTGCGTACCGAAGCAGTTATCGCTGCTATATATTGTGACTCCAAATTCAAATTTATCGGATTGACGTCGTTCTCAACATCTTGGCATCTCTGTCTATTTACTTCATGGAAAATTTTGAGGAAAAATCTTGGACTAAAACCCTACAAAATTCAAATTGTGCAGTAATTGAAGCCATTGGACCATCGTTTACGTCGTACGTTCGATGAATGTGTTGTTGTGTTGTGTAACGTGGATTCATTTTCAGCGATAAGGCTCACTTATAGCTTAATGGGTTCGTAAATAAGTAAAATCGTCGTTTTCGGTGTGGGAAGAATCTTTAAGAAATTTTGAAAGCCCCATTTCATCCCGAAAAAGTCACTGTATGGTGCGGTTTGCATGACGTCGGCATAATTGAACCTTTCTTTTTCAAATCTGAATACGGAACCAAAGTTACCGTTAATGGTGATCGCTACCGACAAATAATTCGTAATTTTTAATTTTCAACATCAATGCCAGTTGTCTGAGGGATAAATGGTCCCAACAGGATGACACAAAATGACATAAAGCGCGTAAAACCATTACTTTATTGGGCCGAGGTTTTGATGAACGAATCATCTCAAGAAATGGTGAACTGGCCGCCCAGATCATGTGATTTTGCCATGAACTTTACCAGCCAATAAAGACAAAAAATTGGCCATTTCAATAATTTATTTGTGTTTTATTTGTTTGAAAATTCTATGCCTCAAAAAACACTCCATAGAACCAATTTTACTTGTTTATTCGATATTTGGCAATAAACTGTCGAAAGATTTTGATTTGTGAAGTTCCTCTTCATAATGAAGCATATTGTGTCATTAATATAAATTTTATACACGAATTGGATGATGGCGTCCATTTTGACTGCATCGTCATTACTTTGATCGAAACTCATTTTCTTCCATTCTATATCAGGTTGAGTTGATAAATAGAACTAGGATTTGCTTGTTTGTGTGGGATTTGCAGTTAACCTGTTTTCACTGCAGGGAAATAACTTGATTACTTATTTTCGAACCCAATCAAGTTCTTAATCTAGTTATGTCCTATAAATTTTCTTCAAATGCCCACCTAGTTGGAAATAATAATTTGGCCCTTCGGCGCGAGTTGTAAGTGTAAAACTGACGTCGATTTTTACTTTGACATTTCAAAAATTGTCCTCTTTGATTTTGGTTGATTTATCCAGTAGGTCTGTGCCAAGGCGGGCTTTTATTGTGCACCTGGAAGCACTCCATGGATAGCCTATTTACATCTGCAAAGATTCGACCGGATCAAAACAGTTTATTCGGTAAAATAATGCATATCTTCCACTTATTGGAAATAGCTCAATTTTACGTTAATTGCAGTATTACTTTCATATAAATAAATAATAAATTTTGTTACAAGGATTGACCCATATGCTAACGAAAGTCGATGTGACATGTGCATTGCCTGTTGTGCAGAGAATAAAAGAGTTTGGTGGCCTTTTTCCGAATGACACATGTTTTTTCTTCAAAACTAAATCGTGCAACGTTCTCCCAATTCATAACTAAACATCGACATTTTGTGGTGACATTAACCATCGACATTCTGTGAGTCAAAGTGTAAACGTTTCTTCACATACAAAACGAAAAACACATTCATAAGCTCTGCAACTGAATGGACCAACTTATCAGGTGAAAGTTCTTTGTAATAGATTTTTTTAATCCAGCAGATTTAGTGTAAGTTTTTGTTGAAGAAATGATCCTTTCAATAAATAAACCATAAATTATACTAAAATTTAAACAATTTCACGATTGTTAATTGTGAAAACAATTGACCCGTTGAAAGACGCTCCAACTTTATCTGACAGTGAATGATCATCATTCAAATTGAAAACATATAGGAACGATGTGTCTTCTTTTGAAGGATTTGAGATTATCAAAAAGATTAGACTGATTTCTTTTTTTCTTGATATTTTATTTCAAAAATATTTCGCCAACGTCTAGCAGACTTCATCAGTATTTTAGATTCTTATGTCCAATGAGAGTACAAAAAGAATTTGCCATGGTTTAATTTGCCCACTGAACTTAAAGTATTCGAGAGGACGAAAATCATTGTTTGTGTAAAACTATCAGCAGTCTCTCATTTGATCTACATCGAAAATCCTAAGGTTTAATCTTGTCTATATCAATCAAAAAACAATTTAGGCTCAATACGGGCATTTTCTACTAAACTGTTCACAGAGCAATCAATCTTTTCGTCTTTATCATTTGTCCTGGTGACGAACTTAGAGTTGTTTCGTATTGTTTTGTCATTAAGAGAGATTTTAGAAACATCCCCTTAAATTCTCTTTCTTGTGCGAAGTGAATTAGTTCGTATTTGAAAGTTAAAATTTTATTTATTTAATATTGTTCTCGTAAGTATTCTTTGAAGCAAATGTTTGTAGTGTTTAGAACTATGGAAAAAGTGTATTCAAGTCCTTTGATGAGTATCATATCATACGATGGGTATCATCTATCACTTCGGGTCCATAGTTTTATTATACTAAGGATGATTATTTTCGGTTAGAGTGCAGGATTTACTATGCTCAGTACTCCGTACTTTCAGTTTTAATTGTAATTTCAAGATTAAAAGTTATTCTTTCCGAATTTATACAAATTAACTTCCACATTAGGACTTCAAGTGATATCAACCGATTTATAATGTGCTTGTAACCACATTATAATTTCCTTGGGATATTTCTTGATTCATTATTTATATTTAACATAAAGGGACCTTTACGTTTTTCATATTTTGTGAGCTGAAATCACAACTTAAAGCTGATTGATATAAAAATCATTCGCTTTCTCTGCAGATGAGCTGTGAATATATGATTTTACTAGATATAAGTAATTTGTAAAATTTTCTATCATAAATAGTGCCGGAAAATTGGCTTATTTTCAAGAATTTTCGAGCGACAAGATTTACTATTCATCTAAGTATTTTCCAGGATTTAAATTATATAGGGAAAAGCGTATCGAATGGCTTTTGTCGCTTATTAGCAGAGACAAATCCGATTCATTTAGCGGTCCAATTTTTCTAATAATATTAAAAGGACATTGATCTCGTCAAGATGGCTTTTTACTCGAACATTTTTATCACAATGTGATATCTATGTTTTTGTATATTTTAATTAATTCAACAAAACTTTCGGATTTTTCAGTTTTATCAACAGTTAATTTCATTTTATATAAACAACTGGCATTTTTCATTTCGTCTGTTAATCATTGAAAATATTGATTGTGCGAATTCATTGATTTATTCGTTTTGAATAAAGGAAAATTGCATATATAAACTAGGTACATATGATGGAATATTTTAAAAGGTCCTTCAATGCAATCATAACGTTTCATAAATCTGATTCAAATGTAACTCTTTCCGGTTTCTCCTGATTATGAAGTTTCTATCAAACTCCATGAATCCTTTGACAAGCAATGAGCTTTCGCCCAGCTAAGCTATTATCTTTTCTTGTAAGATTCACTAGATAACGACATATTATGTACATGCATTCGAAAGGACACCCACCACATGTCAATTTCAATAAACAACAAAACAAATTGAACCACAATTGATACTTTTCCTTCAGGGATAACCGCATTTGTTCGGTATTTTTATTGTTTTTGTTACGTTTGGCCTTTCACGATGATATTTATGTATGCTTTTCACGTAAAACATAACAATGGATGTGAAAACCATTGTCGAGAGCATTAGCAACATAAATTACTCTAAATCTGGCCAACATATGGTTTGTTTGATTTTTTCGCATACACGCGATTAACGTTCTTGTTCTCACTTAAATTGGATTTTGTTGATTTGAAATATCTATTTTTATATCGAATGATACAATGATTATTGATAAATAAATAATTGATGAAATGAATCTTTTTCAAACAAGTAATTACTGCAAATTTTGATGAAAGTTGCTTAGTTAGTAGTTTGAAGAAAAAAAATTAGATATAGCGTCCACAATTTTACAAACTGCAATAAAACAGCCTATGGGGCATTTCACGTGAAACCGACAACGAAAAAAAAGTGAGGTTCTGAAACTCGTTCATGTTGGGCACATTTGTACTTCTAGGGCCTAGAAGTACAAATGTGCCCAACATGAACGAATTTCACAACCTCACTTTTTTTTCGTTGTCGGTTTCACATGAAATGCCCCCTATGTTAGAACATATTATGCAACAGTAAATTTCAATGTAATAATACGACAAAAACAAATAAATCTCGTCCCATTTAAACTGGCATGTAAAGCATAAGACAACCAGTGCAGCTAAGTAAGCCGCATGTCGGCATTTTGAAGAAAATTGTATTTATTGGAGAAATTGTTGGCACGATTCCCAACCGAAATATTGGAAAAATAGATTATCTAGTCTTCTTTCAACATATCACAGGAATAACATGACGAGTGCGATAAGTAAGTTGACAATGTTTACGGACAGCTATGCAGCTATGAAATTGGTCAGAAACTGAAACGAGGATATTCGATAAAAATACAGCGGAATAGATCAAACCAAATTAAAAATGTAGTCAACATAATCCAAATTCGAATATGTGGCACCAATTTTTAACACCTTGCATAAAAGAAGCACAAATTTGCAATTAGTAATTAATGCATAAAAAATACGATAAAATACATACAGTTAGGGACAAAACTCTCCACACACCCTCAAAATTTCATAAATTTAGTAGAAAATGGTAATATGTATGAAAATTTTATATGTAACTTTACTGCAAATGTATTTTTATTAACAGAAATTTAAAAAAATACATTAATTAACTTATTACTGTAAAAACACCAAAACAATGTAATTCAGTAAGGACAAAAGTGTTCATACATTATGTAGTTGAACTGAAAATTCCACATTATTCAATATATTTTTATATTTCAATATTTTGTTGGGCCGCCGTTCGCATTGATTCCACCAAATTTTTAGTGACTTCCGGATTTATTTCTCCCCATGCTTGCTGAAGCGCAATTTTGAGTGATTCCTTGCTGCTGGTGTGAATTTTTGAGATTTTTCTTTTCATAAGTTTCCAAATATGTTCAATGGGGTTTAAGTCTGACGACTAAGGATGAGAATGCAGTTGTCTTGGTGCGTAATAAAGCAACTAAATATTTACAAAGCCTGCAGTATGTTTAGGATCGTTGTCGTGTTGGAATCTCTAATGCTGGCCAAGACCCAAATTGTCCACGGAAGGTTGCAAATTTTCTTTTAACAGTCTTTTATAATAGTATTGGTCCATAATAGCGTTGACACACTGACCCATCATCAGTACGAAAACCATCATTAGCACAAAAAAACCCATCATAATGACAGTGAGATAAGCACGAAAAAAGACCATACTTATCTCGATAAGTACGAAAAACTGCCATCTATATTTGGGTAGAATAATGAGAAACCATCTGCCGTGAATAGAATTTGACATTATTTATATCAGCTTCGAACCAAATCTGACATGCCATCGCAGACAGTTGACGTTTGTCATCAAAACGACACCAACGACCGAATGATAATGACAGCACCAATGACGAAAACATGTGTGTCACCCCGTCATTTGCAGTTTCGTGCTGATGACGCTTTTCGTACTGATGATGGGTCAGTGTGTCAACGCTATAATACCTTCCATAAATACCTATTGGCCAACCCCACTAGCAGCAATTTCACCCCACACCATCACATTGCCACCGCCGTGTTTTACTGTTGGTATCAAATTCTTCAGTTGCAATGCCGTTTCCTTTTTTCGCCAGATTCTTTCTTTGCCATCAATACCGAACAAGTTGAACTTGCTTCCATCCGTAAATAAGACAGTTTCCCAGAATTTTAACTCCTTTCCTAGATATCGCTTCGCAAATTCAAGTCGAAGCTGCCTATTCTTTTCAGATATTAGCGGTTTTTTACGAGGAACTCTACTTGCATATCCATTGAAACGTAGCATTCTTCGGATGGTTTTAGGGTGAAGACACTTATTCGAAGTATTAGCGACATTTTCCGCCAGTTGCGGACCGTTTACCTTTGGGTTTTTGTCCACCTCTTTCAAGATCATGTTGATATCCCGCGTGGAAAATATCTTTGGTCGTCGATTTATTGTCTTATTTTCCACTGATCCTGTGTTTTTATGCTTTTGAACAATGTTTTGGACAGTTGCATGGGATAAATTAAATAAAGCTCCAATCGCGCGGTATGATTTTCAATTTCTCAGCAATAATTTAATTTTTGGTTTCAACACTTACCTCCTTACGCTTGCTCATTTTTCACTTCTTTTGCTCACAGATTATTCGAACAAACTAGTCATTAGATCGTACACTCGCTTTTCATGGGAAATATAACGGTTCTTTGAAGGAAAACAACAGTTCAGCGATACAACGAAGACCAGAGTACACTATCTGATCAATGTATGAACACTTTTGTCCTTACTGAATTTCGTTGTTTTGGTGTTTTTACAGTTATAAGCTAAATAATGTGTATTTTTTTTAAATTTCTGTTAATAAAAATACATTTGCAGTAAAGTTACATATAAATTTTTTATATATATTTGCATTTTCTACTAAATTTATGAAGTTTTGAGGATGTATGGAGAGTTTTGTCCCTAATGGTATAAAGTACGTACGAAAATAATTTATTATACAAAAGAAGAGCAGCTTCGAGTCGAAATTCAAAAAAAAACATGTACCATCGGAATAAGAACATTCTCGAATGAATGTCAATTACTTCATTGAGTTAACTTTCAATATTTGGTGTGATATCTCTTAATTCTAATCATCATCCTATATGTGGAAGGTATTGACTCAATCAACTTTCTGCAGAATTCAAGTAAAATCTCAATCACATTTTTACACTGAAGCTCGTTCGGGATCCGCCTTATTTCAAATACTGTATGTATTGTATTGTGATTTCTTCAAGTAATCCCATGAATTTTTAATGGGATCCAAATACGAGCTATGCGGCAAAGGTGCTATCACATGTAGATAATAATACAAACCCCAACACCGAACAGATGTACGCTTCGTGTTTGGGGTTATTATGTTAGTTGAAATGTACTTCACTATCAATATTAAGTTTTCCTATACTTTTTGCAAATTCCGTCTTGAAAATTCCCAAATATTTTATCTGGTCGATAGTACCTTCGATAATATGAAGACAAAATACACACAATCAATATTTTCGGGAAAAACACCTTTTCAATTTGGTATTGCCTATTTAATACGAACAAATTATCGGATATTGTTTGAAAGGAAAAATATAGCAAATACGTAAAAAATCACACTTTGTTAACGAAAAAAGTATTGGCACAATCCTATCCGCTGTAATGAATTACTAAGTACTGCACCTGTTACCAAAAACAAGGGAATTCCCCATTTGTGATTCTGAGTTGACGGAAATTTCTTTAAGAACTGTTCAAAAAATTAAATCATCAGAAAGATATATAATGAATCCTCAGTTTTGAAAAGAAAGATAATTTTAGAATTGCATTCAAAGGGAAAATCCCTCAGTGGTATTGGTTAAATAGTTAACAAAATCCGATTTTCAGTTGGAAGTGTGATAAGCCGATTTCAAAGACAAGAAAACATTAGACAATAGTGCAAGATGTGGGCGTCTGAAAAAACGTTCAAGTAAAGAACAAAGAGCTGTTGTCCGAATGGCAAAAAAAATCTAAAAAAATTTTTTTTTCGGAAACAGCGGCACAGTTAAAAGGTGATTTTGATAAAGTTGTAACTTTCTGAACCGTACAAAATGTTTTGGTGATGGTTACAAATCCAGAGTAGGTACCAAGAAAAAAGATCTTCCTAAGCAAAGCCAGCAGACGCAAGAGTATAATCTTTGCAAAGGAATATTTGAATAAAAATGAGGAATTCTGGAAGAAAGTAATATTTCCCGATAAAAATAAATCCAACATTTACCGTTGTGATGGGCGAATATCAGTGTGACGAAAATCCAATACAGAATTAAATAAACAGAATTTGTAACCTACAGTCAAACGTGGGGATGGTGGGAACATGGTATGGAGTTGCATGACCGCTGCTGGAGTCGAGGAGCTTGTGTTTTTTGACGAAATTTAATAAGTTTGTTTATATGGGCATTTTAAAAACCAATCATAAAAAGTGCCGAAAAATTGAGACTTCAAAATGATATTAAGTAGTAATTGATTTCTCCTTCACAAAATACTACGTGTGTTTGTTTTTTTTAAACGAAAACTTCCTTTTAATTTTGTGTATATTGATTTTGATTCGGAATGGATTTTCGACCGTAATCGTTCGGTCTTCCTCAGCGATTCAAAATAATTTTTACTTTCAACACGGTAACGAACCGAAACATACCATCCACCTAGTGAAAAAAAATGGGTTCTATACAACACCCCTCATAAATACTCCCCCTCAAACCCCTGACGTAAATCCGATCGAGCAAGTCTGGAATGAGCTGAAAAAAACATAAAATAAGAAAGCATGAAAATACTACAAAAGTTCAACTCAAGGCCGTGCTTGCAGATGGGTGGAAGAAAATAGAATCAGAAGTTATGCAAAAGTTGGCATTCTCAATACCCAAGATATTGAAAGAGGTTATTTAAGGGGTTACAGAAGTCTGGTATATTCAAAAAAATCGAATTTTATTCCATATGAAAGTATAGTACTTCAAGAGTATTCACACTATGTTCGAAGTAAATTCGAGCAATATTACCTGAGTTATAGAGATTTGAATACCGCGCGGTCAGTACTTGTCTCTGCCTTATCTAGCGTATTATACGCATGCAGCGCGGTTCTACCGCGTAAAATTAGCTCCTTCCTGTTTCATCAAACATCACAACATCAAAAGGATGGTCTGAACGTCGCGAATGAGGCGAACGATTATATAGAATTGCTACGTATGCATATTATACTAAAAATTGACAGTCGTTTTACTACGCGGATACAAATAATTTATAAAATAGTTGAAGTATAATGAGCTTAATTCATCAATAAGCCTAATTGTGGTCGTGCTGTCTGGTGACGGATGGTAAATGACAGCACCTGAAGAGGATGCCGTCCGTCACCCCGAAACCACACTTCCCATTTAATCAAAAGGATGCTATGAACATCGCTAATGAGGCGAACGAATTACTGTATGGACCTGGAATCGACGACTTGATGTAAGTCGCTAAAAAATAACTTTAATTCATTAAATCGCGGTAAAAAAAAACTTTCTCGAAACTTTGTTTTTCTGTGCGGTAGGAAAAAATCTTGAGAACGAATCGACCTATTTTGTTGAAACTTTGCACAGTTCCTCTTTATAGTATTGTCTCGTGATTGAACGAAGGGATGTTCATTCGGTCGACTCGTTCTTGTTTTATACGAAAAAAAAATATTTTAAAAACGATGAGATTCGGAAAAATGCAAAAAAAATATGAGACGAAAATTCATTCAAACTCATTTCAAAACTTCTACAAGGTCTACACTCTTTTAGCAGTGTAAAAACGGGTTATTTTTAACTTCCCAGTTCCCTATGGGAAGTTATTGTAATGGGGTCGATTTTGCGAATCCCAAATTTTGACATATCTCCACGTTTTAAGGTCTCTAGAATCCAAATCCATCGTTTTTAGAGAGATGTCTGTGAGTGTGTATGTACGTATGTGCGTATGTGCGGATGTGCGTATGTGCGTATGTGCGTATGTGCGTATGTGCGGATGTGCGTATGTACGTATGTGCGTTCGGAGTAATTTTTCGTCTCGATTATCTCAAGAACCAAAGATCGGATTGACGTGGGACTGGTTTTAAACGACGCGTAATTACGTAACTTAGAACTGAATGACTTTTCAGCAAAATCGGTTGGGCCGTTTTTTATTTAGGATGAAAAAACTGAAAAAACGACTAAAAATTGCTTATTTTTAAACTGTTGATACGCACTATTAATTCGTGCAGATACCAAATACCTTCATAGTAATGTTGTTATTATTGTGCGTTTTAGTAAAATTGTGATCAAATTTGTAAAAAATGTTATTTAAAAAAAAGATTAATTTATAAAATTGCAAACTTTTATTATCAGGTTTGGGTGAATGGGAGTAGAGACGCTAATGCAGTTAATAATTGGATATTGTTATAAATAATTTAATATTGTTAATAACAATCAAATAATATTAGTTATAATCTGATATTGTATATATAAATTCAATTATAATTATTCAGTAACGGTCAAACATTCTTAATAACGAATGATTATTTTAAACTCAATAATAGTTGTGGATTCCGAGGCCGAGATGGAGGACAAGAAGGGTGATGAGGACGAAGAGGACGAGGTTGCCAAGGCTTTGGTAGAGGATGACCAGGTGGTGGAGACGTCTTCCTCTACCAAAGCTTTTATGGTTAGATAAAAAATTGATAAAAATAGTAACAGTAATTATATTAATTTTGAATAATAATGTTTAATAATAATTATTATTAATAATAGTAATTAATAATAAAAGCAAATTATAGCTTTTTATTCAACTACTGGGAAGTTAGTCGTGTGGGCCTCGAGGGTCGCACTTAGACCACATTTTTAATAATTTTTTCGCTAGGTTTAAATTATAAATATTGATAAGGAAAGGGTTACACTCAATAAATTCACTCTCGTAGTACACAAAAAAATATTTTTTTATTCATTTATGAGAGTTTTTATCAATGAAAATGCTGGTTGAAAAAATATCGAAAAAACGAGAGGTGTGTGCGCTGTTGATAAAATTTTGGAGATGGTTGGTCTCGAACAAAAATATCAAATAGTTTTAGGTTTGGTATGTTAATAGCTATATCGCGAATAGATTTTTGCGAAATTGACAAAATGGCGGACATTTTTCGAAAAATTACCAAAAAACTTGCTTTTTTCACCGTTTTTGACCAAAAAAAAAATATTTCAAATTAAAATTTTAGAAAAACCCTATATTCGCGCTATAGCTGCAGTCATAAAAAATGTCTGGTAAAAATTTGGTGAGAATCTGTCGAGTAGTTCCCGAGATTTCATCAACGCGGCGTCGAAAAACGTTGTTTCGACAAAAACGCGATTAAAGTTTTTTTTATTGAAAAATCGTGCTCGGGTGACAAAATGAAAGTTATCCAAAAATACACTTAGACTGTTCCGATCTTTATAAAATTTGAATATGAGATTTTCCAAAAATGGAATAAAAAAATCGATTTTTTGAAAATTATAAAGAAGGTAAACCCCTTAATTTCATTTTTTTCAATTCCTTCGTTCAATCACGAGCCAAAGGCATTAATTATAATTGAATTTTTGATTAGAGGTGAGCCTGCCTACCGCAAAAAAAGATTAGACGAAGAAAACTGCAGGAAAATTGACAATTTTCAATATTTTCAGCTGAACAATTTTTTACAACTTCTTGAAATGCTAAACTTTTATATGAGTAAATTTTAAATAAAATAGATTTTTGGTTTTTAAAGAACATTTTTTTGAATAAGTTTTTTTCTTCTTCAAGTCCTATGTAACCCCTTACTATTTACAGGAATGTTAACGTATTGCTAATTTTAACAATATTCAAAAAACCTTCCAAGTATTTTAACGTATATTGAACTAAAAAATGGAGTTTTATTAGTTTAAAATGTGTTTATTTTATTCCTAATGTTCAAGCAGCTAAAAAAATTGTTATTACTTAAATAATAAATAGACATACATATATTGAACAAATTGTTGTTTTGTGAAACATTTTAAATTTGCGGTTCTAGAGATATTTCTGCAAACAATAAGTGTGCTAATACTTTTTTGTGAACAAAGTGTCATTTGTTACTTATTCGCCATTTTTTTCCTTTCAAATCGTAACAATATCAGATTTTTAATTTAATAATATAATACCGACATTACTTTCTTTAATTACCAAATGTAAATGGTGTTTTTTTCCGGAAAATACTGACTGCGAATACTTTTTTCGGTCAGTGCATGTAGGCTGGATACTGGATCGCCAATAAATATTCAAATTAAAGTGGTCCACGCCTTTGAAGAAGTTGTACAGCGCTGCTGGAAACTACAGATTCAAACAAGGAGTTTAACATTGTCGCATAGACAACAATGAGCATATCTACACAACAGCCACATTAACCATTTTTTATATAACCTGAGATTTTTTTGCAACCATTGGATACTTTCGATGATTCCTAAAACTTTGTTCTGCTTTGCAGCTATTCAAGTAGTAGTTTTTTATAATCACAGATCTGTTCTTCATGAGCTTCGGTATTGTAAAGTATTGTTTTCGTTCTTCACCCAAAAATGCTGAGTACATCTGTTAAACTCTTTCGATTTCAAATGAGTGCTCATTAAAAAGAATGCTTGACTGAATAACGCATGTAGCTTAGGTAATCATGCAATAAAAGTTGGAACGAATACCTTGATGAACATATCACGCAAGGTTGTTTCGCTACTTTACTTTCAATTTCTTGTTGCTTCAGGCGACTGTCTTATGTGCATCTGCGTTTCGAAGAAGTAACAATGTAATGTAATGGAGCCCAGAAAAAACTATTGTCTACAAGGAGGAGTACGAAGTGCTCCGACACCTTCGTAACTTTATGCAAGTGCGGAAGAGGAGATCGATGCGTTGTCACCCTCAATCGTTTTATTGTTTCTTGCTTCCATCATTTGAAACTGGTCAACTTATTAGCAACAAAATCAAGGCTTGCTTTCGAGAAAAGTGATAACTTCTTATTTATCTTCTTGTCCACATCCGAGTGAGAAATATCAAGAAGACACTCGTTCCACGCCAGTGACTCACACGAAAGACATGCCAGCTATCGCCGGCAACTGGCAAAGCTGCCAACAAGGGTGGCCACTGACGATGGTGGTGACGACGACGACTGCACCACAGCCAGAAAACTTGTTCGGACGCCAGCGTCTCGGGCGTTGAAGGGTCGATGGGGGCACGAAAGCCGCCACGAATCGAAGAGATGAGGTTGTTGAGGACTTCAGCTGGCGGCCACCATCGTCAATTAAGAAGAACCAACAAGAGCAAGAATCGGTTGGCGTAAGTGACCGTCGTCATTGCCGTTATCAGACGCTGGTGTTTTCGCTATTTGCGTGGAATGCAGCGACTGGTGGCAAGAGTGGCCCGTGATGGTCAGCGTAGCGGGAAGCGCGGCGATGACCATCACGCAGGGCCCGAGACCGTTAGCGGCAGCAGATGCCGGGCCAACCGTCCCGACAATGCACAATTCACGATTCATGCTAATTTTCATGTTTTTCTGGTTCGACGATTTGGCAGTAGGGGGTGGTTGTTGACGTAGGAGAATTCACTGTACTGAATGAATGCAGGATTCGCATGGTTGTTCAAGCTTCAAGGTAGGTCAAGGAAACGTGGCAAGGCCACGGGGACGCCTCGAGGAGCCACTACTTACAGTCCAAGTGCTTCTTCTTGGGGCCGATCATCTCCTCCGTGGTCGCCTTGCAGACGGACTTGGCGAGTCCTTGGCCCGCGAGACTGTGCCGCGCCGCGAGCAGCCTGTCGTTGATGGTCTGTCCGTGCCCAGCCATTTTGCTAATCTGCTATTCCTTCACGAAGAAGTCCTTCCTTGGTGGGCCGATCGCTCTGGCGCCGAAGACGGTGTCAAACTTTCAAGTGCCTCCTGACAGGCGTCTTTCAAAACATTCACCCACACTCACACCAGCACTGTGCACTAACACCGCCCCACTCAACTGCCGTGTAGTACTGCAATTCCACTTTGCACGTCGAAAAATCGAATTTTTCACTTTTCTGGCGGATGCGATTCGTTCCCGACTGGGAATCACGGAAAAACTGCACAATGACGAGTGACCGAAGAGCACCAAACTGACCGAGTTTTGTGCATTTACGGGCGAAGACCTCTCAAATGCGATTACTCAACACTTTCGTTGGTGGCTCGGGCATAAATTGCAGGTGAATTTCGATTGCAGAGCCCGCAAACGCGCTGGACATTTGCAAACTTTCCCGTCCAAAAAACTGGGTTCGCCGCCGCCCGCCAATCCGTCTAAGCGATTCGGACTTTCGTCTGAATCGAACTCTGCTCCGCAACCGTTGACGTCGTCGTCGCCTTTACCGTTTTGTTGTCCAGTTTTATTCGTTCCCAACCACCGAATTGCGTGCGATTTATCGACGATCCATCGATCCCGCACAGGAAAATACACTCGATTGCCACTCCACAATACTCAGCGTTTGTTTTGCCACGAAAATCGGTGCTAGGCGAATGGCGACGACAAATTAAACAGCGCGACGACTCCGCCACACGGTTTGGTTTCTACACTTGCGCTTAATTCACTTCGGAATCGCCAAATCGAAATTGATCGAAACGGCAGGCTCAGAGCGAGTGACAGCTTGCAGTCCAATCGGAAAACAAGTGTCGTACCAAACTGCGCGAATGAATGACAGTTTGTTTCGACGAGTTGTTGGCAGCTCGAAAACGAATAGAACCAGGCAAAAAATTGTAACAGATTAAAAATTCAGACGTATATTGAAAGGACTGAAATTTTTATTATTATTGAAAATACACATGAATCACTTTAAAATATTCATTCTTGGCAGATGTTTTCATTACTTGAAAAATACCCTAAAATTTTTGGATAATTTTCTCATCATAGCGACAGAGTATAAACGTGTACAGAAGTGAACTGGTGAACTATAAAGTTACAAAACTTTAATTGCTGATGAAATTCACCTAAATTTAACACTCATACTGTAAGCAAACGTGAATAATATAGCTTTCGCATTTGCCTGAGCTATATGACTAAACGAAACCTCCTCCAACAAAGCAGCTAGCTTTTTCAATTCGCTGCCGGACATAAAAAAGATAACTAACCGAAATTCTTTTAAGACGATACAAAAAAATATCTTCTCTAGTTACAGCACTCGAAGTCATTTACAAGCCCTCAAAAATGAATGCTTAAAATATGCTCAATATGAAATAAAATTAAATTAAAATTATAAATATTTATCTTGAATTATAAATCGAACTGACAGGATTGTAAACCACACAAATTAGGCCATACCTTTATACCGATTCTTAACGTCTGGGAAGTACTATGTACTGAAATTTTAAATACGGAGAATTACTAAATTTGATGGAGAAAGTGATTGAAGGAAACAGAGGTGATTTTAGTCGGTAGAAATCCGGCATGCCGAGAGGCAGGAGATGGTAGGTATCTATTGAAGATTTTCACCTCCCAACTTGAAAAAAAAATTTAAACAAGCCGCGAAGTGCGACCCTTGAGGTCCACACGGTCAACTTCCCAGTAATATCTAGATAAACATTAAAAATATTAAACACAATAATAATTTTCAAAATAATACTACTTTAAATAATAAAAATGAGAGGTATTCAAAGCAGTGACAGGAATGAGTTATCATTAATCATATCATCTACGGGAGCATCCATTGATTACGTAAGGCTTTTGGTGGATGGGGGTAGATTGATTTGATCAATCAATCAGTGGGACCTTTTCTACGTTATTTGTTATTTTTATATCAATGCTTGAAGGACAAAGGAGCACTAGCAAAAATGAATGCAGTTTTTATTATAACGGCCACTGAAGGGATTTTGTCGCGTCATCACCATTTTGAATAGTTGCGTTCAAAATTGCCATGACTTCAGCATAATCACTGAATTTAAAAAATTTTACGATTTTACATCAATCAAATTAAAATTACTTCATATTTCCTATTGGTCTTGAAGAATTTTGAATATGCAGTCAAAAATAGGTTCAATTCCATGTAAAATGTAAAATGTATTACAAATGATGATGAAGGAAGTAACTGAAATTTTACGAATACTAAAGAACAAAACTCCTAAAAACTACAACTTTTTATTTGATGAAAGCTTTTCAAAGCATATGATCTTAAAAAGTGTTGACTACAAAACATTTTACCATTCAAAACGTTGATTACCACAATTGCAAATTTGATTTGTATTGTATTGGTTTTCAAAATTTAAGCAGTTTTTTCATTAAAGTTAAAACACGGTTCTGTGAAGACTAAATCTCCGCAAATTATGCAAATGATAATAAACTTTGATTGACTTTACAACAATGTCTTTAGAATACGAGATTTAAGGTATACAAATTCATATGAACCCTTTTTACATGGTGACTTTGAATGATTTTTTTTATTTTTAATTCAATTTGTTTTGAAATCATGAGAAAATATTTTGATGGTCTCTCTACATAAATTGATAAAAGTTTATAAATTTTATGAACATTTATTATTACGATGTTTATTTTATTAACTATTAATTAATTTTTTTATATAAAAAACACTAATTTTGAATATTTTTTTATTAAATTAAAAAAATGGCTTTAAAGATTTTTTTAAAATTTAAAAACATCGTTAAAATGTTAATACGCGTCGATTGACACCTTAATGATGCAAAGATTATATATGGTGCTCGAGATATAATGAATGACATAAATGACCATGAAGGTCATGATGACTTTTAATGATTTTTTATTTTTAATTTAATTTTTTTTGTAATCATGAAAAAAAAATTTGGTAGTTTTTTCACAAGAACTGTCTGGAATATATAAATTATATAAACATTTATTACTGCGTGTTTAAAATCAAGTTAAAAATTTGATGTTTTTGAAAAAAACCCCAATTTTTTGCACTTTTTTTCAAAAAATTAAAAAAACCGCTACAACGATTTTTTTAAAAATTTGACAGAGTCACGTAAATGTTGATACGCGTCGATTGCCTTAATAATAAAAATCGCATGTCTGGTTCGTGAGATATAGCGCATAACATGGTTGACCTTCAAGGGGTGATAACAGCAAACCCCCCCGACCGAAGTTTCTCAAAAACTAATCAGCTCTTAAGATTGCAAAGACGCTTCGATTGACACCTTAACGAAGTCGATACAACTTTGCTTACGTGAGTTATTCTCGTAGAAAAACTGCCCGCGAACGCACATACGTACGTACGTACGTACATACACACACATACATACATACTTCTTTCTAAAAACACTTTATATATACTCTAAAGACCTCAAAACGTAAAGAAAAGTTGAAAATTTCAATTTTGATTTTCGAGTCGATTACATGAACTTCCCATATACTGGGAAGTTAACAATTATTGAAAATTGATGGAAAGAGTGATTTCAAATAAGATGGAGGTAGTTATAGTTGATATAAATCCAGTATGCAGAGAGGCAGGAACTAATCGGCATCTCCTTGAAGATTTCCACCTTCCAACATCGAAAAAAATCAGAGTCGAAACCATAATTTTTATTCGAAATATTGAGACAATTTTCATCAAAAAAATTAATAATAATATTCTTTTTTGGCTCCTATTTGTATGTTCCTTGAAACTGGAATAAATTTTCTTTTTTGACCAGCTGAATTAATTTTATCGGAAGAAAATATTTCACGAAACAAAAAATGAACCAGTGTAGTATCGCATCATATTTATTGCCAACTATTTAATTGCATTATGTTTTTCCAGCGTTGGGACGTTTTCTTTGTTCTTTTGCAGATTTTCACCTACCAATGTTGAAAATAATTTTTCCAGGATTTTTCAGTAATCATCATATGATGAACTGAATATACCTCTACCGCTACCGTCTCAATTTGCTTAATCCTTACGTCTCGAATGGATATAGCTCATTGAACTTCTAAAATTAAGTGTTGTTCACGTTTACTCCAATTATAATATCCTGAGGTAAAGCTTCAGTTATCCGATAAGTGTCGATTGTTTATTATATCTAAATATTTCAAAAACATTTCTGTAGGAGCATCAACTTTTGTTCCTGTATCACATCGGTAACCACTTTTTCGATTTACCGACGACAAAGCTTTACGACAGTTTGAGTATTTTTGAAAAAAATCTGCAAACTGCTTTAGAGTCGCAACGATGGATTTGATTAAAGTAAAAATGGATTTGTAATAGTTCTTCTTGAGACGTCTTGCAGAATTGCAACTATTGGAGTTTTTCCTTGCATTCTGATAAGTAAAATAGAAATGTTGATGCTGAATTCCCTGTAAGATTAGATGTAATAGCACCTGTAAATAACTATTTGTCCTACATATGTTTTCCTCCAACTTTGGTAGTAATCTTTTTGTAGAATTGTAACTTGATTTATTTTAAAATAAATAAAAAAATAAAATTAAGTTCAATTATAGAAAGTTGTGTGTTCTCTTGATGAACCATAATAGAATAAAATCTTCATAAAATTAAACACTTGGTTTTTTGAATCACAAACTTTTATTAGCACGAAGCGTTTCGATCCTTAGATAGACCTGAACATGATCTAAAGATCGAAACGCGTCATGCTAATAAAAATCTGTGAGTCAAAAAAACCAAGTGTTTAATTTTATAAAGATTTTATTAAAATTAAGTTGTTTGAACTATGAGAAACAGAAATATCACTTGATAAGGAAAGTGAGTGAGTGATGTACCAGTGGCATACTACAACTACTTACTGCGTTAATTTTTATTTAAAACTAAAATTTTGTTCAAACAAACAACATGACCAACTAGCATAGATCTAAATATTAAATATAAACCCACTTGAAAGCTTTAAAGTGTCAACACATCTTGACGTAAGCCAATTGCAATCAGAAAAATTTAGTCGCTAAGTACTGGAGAATTCTTGACTAACTCTAAGCGTTAAGCATATAATTCATCCTTGACTTTTCTGTCTGTCTCTTTTGTAAATTGGTATTAATTCTATTACTATTAGAAGGTGTAGTTAGACTATCTCTTAAATAATCCTTTCCTGATACAAACAATTTTCTCGTGGTATTGTTGCCTTGTTCGTTATCCAGCCGAATGAAAATCGATTTAACTTTGAGTGCTATCGAGCACCAACAATTCCATACAGCCTACCATGCATTGCAGAAGCGGCTGCAGAAGACCTCTCGGCTGAATGAAACCGACATCGAGAGCATCCTGATGACATACTATAAGTTTGTCCTTGCCAATGGTAGGCGTGCAAAACGGATGTCCCGTAGTCAATTCTCAACCATGTACCAGGTCTACTTTGGAATGCAAGACGTTGAATGGGCAAATCCACTCATTTCCTATGTGGACCCCAACGCCAAGAAATCCATTTCTCCCGAGGGGTTTGTTAAGCTGATCGAAATTTGGTCGCAAGGAAACCTACAGGATAAGATCAATTTGTGCTTTGGGGTGAGAAAATGTAGTAGCCCGGACCTTGAATCGTTTGTCGTGGTAATTTCATTGTAGGTTTATGATGTGCATGGGACCGGGTTCATTACACGAGAATTGCTTCGTAAGTGCTGCCGAAATTTTCTATTCTCTCAGACACAGGAAGAAACTGAGGAGATAGTCTCGGTAGGTGGTATTTACCCAACTTGTGCATATTCTCAAACTTGTGGGTAGAGCATAACAGAGAATATTTTTCCTTGGCAGGAATACATTGAATTCATTCTACGCAGAATGGATCTTGATCGAGATGGAAAAATATCGTTTGAAGACTACGCACATTCCGTAGAGCAAAGTCCATTTCTACTTGAATTTCTTGGTCAAGTAATTCCAGACTTAAATAATCTAATAGCAATCTTGGGCTAGTATTTCATTTCATATGATATTTATTTTGAAATCTTTATACATTACTAAATAAAGTTTTTTTCGGCTAATAAGGATATCTATCCTAAAATTCAGTTGTGTTACTAATTTATTCAACTAACTATTTTCTAAAAATAAAGACGCAGCTTTCACAAACTACAAATGTTTTTTGTTAATTGTAAATAAACTACTAGAGAGTAGCTTGTGTACTGAATAATATATTTACAATTAACAAAAAAAACATTTGTAGTTTGTGAAAGCTGCATCTTTATTTAAAAAACGCACTACAAATAACGGACAGCTCCCAACATATTTTCTAAAGTCAATTTTAGAGATATGCGAAGGTGGACACAATAACGCCATAAATCAATTTAAACTAATTTTTTGAAAATTTATATAAATAATTTAATGCACAGATCATTTTGCTCTCCGATTCACTTATCGTTCATTTATAAATGAAATTGAATTGCTGTATACAATTATCTGGCAATAGATTAAATAAATCGATTTCAGTTGGGGGAAATCAAAATTACCAAAACCTGAAATACCGCGATTTGCTTTGGATCCCATTATGTGCAATAAAGCTTTGATATTCGAGCGACTTGGTGAAAAGGTTCCTTGGAAATATCGCAATCTTGTATTTTTTGATACGAGTGGCCAATAGAAAATGGAGGTATACGTTCCATCAGTCTTCAAACAGTCCTTCCGTTATCTAAGCTTTCGAGTTTGCTCTCCAATACTCGATGTTTCACGTGTTTTATTTATGCCTTTAAGCACACGGAAATTGAAAAACTAGAAAAGCTGTACAAAGGAGACTTGCATTGTTTTCTTCTTTTGATATATATTTTCTCGTGAGAATTTTTTCACCAAAGCCGAAACTCATAGGCATTAAAAAATTATCACGTTATCATTTAGGTTTCTTACGGAGGAAAAAGTCTTGTCCATATACCTTGCTTACAGAATCGAAGAAGGCAAGTAGTCTGCTAAACTTCAATGTCATTCAACAGTCACTAATGCAATAGCCTTACGAGCAAGATCTCGTTTTAAAACTATCAGTTTTAATTCCAACCTTATCTTTTACCTTTTTTAACGTGAAACATGACCTCATCGTTGCTTGACCTCACCATGGATGATGCACAAAATTCACAATTCCGAGGCATTTACCATACCCTCATTAGGGACCAAGTGAAGAACCGAGTTTTTACAGAAGTTGAGGCAAAATGTTTGCTAATCGTATTCCATAAATTCACTCTAAACAGTAGTCGTCGAACGAAGTTCATGACGAGAAGGCAATTCTCGACATTTTTCCACAGTTTTTTCAACATGCTTGAGCCAAACATTATCGATGGACTGCTTTCAGCCGCCAGTCCAGAATCGAACACCTTGATAACGCCAAAAGCATATTTGAATTTGATGGCGGTTTTGGCGAAAGGTAGCTTGGACCAAAGGATTCAGCTCTGCTTTAAGGTAAACTGAATTAATAACTTTATTGTATTCCGTTTTCATGAATTTCAATATGAAGACATACGACACCCAGGGAAATGGATATCTTACGAAAGAAAAATTGAGAAAATATTTTCGAAATGGATTTGTTGGTGAATCGGAGGACCTCGAAGAAATTACAACTGTTTGTACACAAACCTATACAATAAATGAAAAGTTTGATCTGATTTCTTTCGCAGGACTTCGTCGATATAATTATGCGAAAAATGGATCTCGATCGCGATGGAAGAATATCATTTGAAGATTATGCTGAGTCCGTCAAGGAGAATCCATGTCTGCTGCAGTTCATGGGCACATGCATACCTGATTTGGTTCTTCTTGAGAGTATGCTGAAAGTTTCAAATGTGCCATTTACGAAACAGACAGTCAGCAGACTCACCACAAAGAGTTGAAACTCTTGTTTAAAACGTTGTATTGAATTTTGAACTATATTTTCAAACTTATTTTGTATGCAGACATTTTAAATTTTTCATTATATTTTAATAAAAACAATTATGTTTGATTGTGAAAGAATTTTCATAGAAAATACATAACTGCAATTAAATTAGAACTTCAAAAAAAGTTCGTTAAAAAACAAGTTCTAACGAAATTAACATTCGAACATAAATTCACTGCAATTATACATAGTTGGGAAAAAAAATTTTGCAAAAGATTTTAGCTACACGTTCAAAATAGTTGGAGCAGTATTTATTTATAGCAATTTTTTATCTCTGACCAGGCACAATGTATCACTTTAACCTATTTGAGGATAAGTATTCAATGTTCGATTGACTATTTTTCGGAACAGTTTTTTGTTAAAGATTTATGTAAAAATGCTATTGTTACAAGTGAATTGTCCATTGATTACGCAACAGGAGTATCGGCAGGATTTTTTACGGGAAAAGGGAAACAAGAAATTGTAACAACATTTCATCTTATTGGTAACACATATTTACTTTATTTATTATTGAAACAAAAATTATGGGTTCATTTTTTGTCCATCTTTAACATCACTTAAACGTTTTGCTAAAATTTCTAGTATCTGTAAAAGTTCAATTTAATTAAATACGTTATAAGTCGAGAATTTTATCAAAATTACAAATAAATGTTTCGCTTTCTTATAAATATATGAGCTTATCTATTTGCATTATGTGTTCAGTAATGTACTTTCTAGTTAGTGATGATCTTTGATTTTTTCCTAGGTAGAAAATCTAAGAATCATTTTGTCTTTTGCAGTTGATCTCAATTTAATATTATAATTAATTATTATTATTATCAACAATTATAGTTCAAAAATCGAAATGGAAAATAGATCTTCGAAATATCACACATCTTTACAAAAAGATATCAAATCTATAATCTTTACGCAGTTACGTTATGAACGTCCACCGAGAAAGAAATTTAACAGACATTAAAATTATTTTAGCGAAAGTCGTGTATAAAATATTGATCAAAGCTATAAGTGATAATCGAAATACGTATATGTTCTAAAATTAAGAAATTTTGTAAAGCAAAACTCACGTGTTTTACAAAAAAGCTCTCACATAGAGTCAACATTAAAATTCGAGTTTTATTCCAAAACTTTAAGAGCATTTGAGTTATGCTTTAAAACATAATTACAATGCCTTCAAAAATTTGTTTCAATTTGTTTGTTTATGCTTTCATAGTGATTAAATTTTTGTGTAAAATAAAAGTATAGAAGAGTATCACATCATTGAAAATTTTCGAACGAAAATTTGGAACTATTTTATTTGAGTAATTTGCATGATACATAAACATGAAATGAATTCTTAGCAGTTCATAGAAACTGAAACAAGAAGCTGATTGGTTTTTGATATGTTTCAATTTACGATATACTTTAAAAATAAAAATATTTAAAAAAATAGAAACGGTAAGTTGAAACGATATATTTAATTCAAAGTTGATATATTGAAGATTGTGCCTGATGGAGCCACTAAAATAAGAACGATTTGATGATGAAATAATCAAAACCAATCGAATTAATTGAACATTATACGAAAATATACTTAATTGATCTTGCATACGAAATAATAAAACGAAAATGATACATACCTTGATACCAGTACTACGTTGATGTCTTCTAGTACTGCAGTCGTTAAGTAGAGTACACACGATGCAATTTCATCACTACACATGACCTGACAGTTGTGACAGCCGGTTTGCTTATTGACATTTCTAGATATTGTGTTGAATAATGTCTGTGAAATTAAGGACAGCGATTGCAAGACAGGTGATTATCACTAATATACTTGATTATTCTTCTCTTTTTGATTATGTTGATGGCGGAGCTTATAATCTTTAAATCTTGGAACACTTGGATTCGCTAGTTGTATTTCAAATCAGTCGATATATTATATGGAAATTCTAAATGCGAAGTCATACATCCGTGGTTTGCAGTTACGTTTTATTCTTAAATATTTGAAGTTCGTTTCGTTATTTTATACGTTCCAGTTTCTCTTCAAGTTGAACGTATTGGAAATTACAAAATTTACTTGATATTATTCTCTGGTTCATCTTTTTGTGACAAAACTGATATCACAAAATTTGGTGCAGAAAAGAAACAGAAAAGTATTTTAATTTAACAAAGCACGTTTTTAAAACCATAAAAAGTAAATATACAAATTAAAACAGTTTATTTGTACCTATTTTGATCCTTTTGTTTTGACTGCACTATAAACTCATGCGATTGTAAACCGTCCGGTCGTTTTAAAAAAGTTCTTGCTTGTATACCTCCAAACTTTTAATATTAATCGATCTTATAATAAAATCTATTTTAATGCCGTTTAACAAAGTGCTAGCATTCATTTCAATTGTATTTTAATATTAATGAAATGATTGAGGATGGATTTACTTCCGTATTTAATTTCTACGAACTGTATTTTATTCCTTTTGAATGTGAAGATATTTCTCTTCAAAAAAAAAAAATACTAGATATCTTTTCGTCTAAATTTAGCTAAACATCTTTTGTTAAGAACCTATTAAAGCATTCCTTCTACATTCCTCAATTGTATGAAAGTTGTAACATCGCTGATTTCGCAGGTAAATTTTGCATTTACTGGATGAGCAAAATATTTTGTCCGGCAACTACTAAATTACGTTTGTAAAATAAATTCTTTTGAACCATTACCCAAGTCAATATGATATGTGAATCCATTATTTCTTATGTCTTGCCAAATTCTCTTTTAATTAATTTCGTACTAATTCCGACAATTTCCTAGTTGTGAGTGTTCATAAATTTCCATGAAATCTATCAACCCTAAATGCGCGCTTGCCTAAAACTGTATGACCCTTTCCCCGAAAGCAATCTCTGTTCCTCTTCTTCGCAACAATGAAACTTGTTCTTTGGTCGATTCCGTTCACTACTATAATTGTCAAGTCAATTTGAATTATTTAAACATTCAAAAAAATCTGTTCTTACCTGGTTGATTATAGTGGCAGCCTTTTTATCGGAGAAGGCTCACTTAGGCGACGCTACGCTCATTATGATGCCTCAAAAAAATTGGAGCGGCACTAAAACCTAGCTCCATGAAAACCATGTGGATTCTCCAATGAAGCCGGCTATGCTAATGTAAGTCATTGGCGTGAGGCTTTCCAGGAAGGAGCAGCCCAGATTCTTCAGCCTTCGTTTGGAAAGTGCCGGTCATTCGCAAACGAAAATGCTGAACTGTTATCTTCTTCTGATCTGCAACTGCGCCAGAAGTCGTTGAAGTGAACGGTTTGGTTGTTCTGCATGTCTGCCTACTAGACTGTGCTCCGTCAACACAGCTATAGTAAAACTTATTGTTTCACGACTTATATTGAGGCATTGCTTGGTTCGTTTGAGGCTCATTTCGAGCCAAGTTTGTCTGGCTACTCTACTCTGTTTGCAGTCTTTATGTAATATTGCTTCAAACTTAGCTTCAAAGAAGCCGAACTGAGGGGTCAGTGTGTATTTCTGGAGCAAGCACGCATTTTGTACCAGCCCTCGCTAAGACATCTGCTTCGCAATTTCCGGTAATGTCACGATGTCCAGATATTCAGCACAAGATCACTAAAGAATGACGAAACTTTCCATATAATTGTGACACTGGCAACCCGAGGAACGATCGTGATCGGGCCGTGAAGTAACCGAGAGGAGATTTCGAACATGGACAGCGAAGCGAATGGTCATGTATTTACTTCTTCCAGTTAAATACAATCGTTTATTTGGTTAACCGGTTTTTCTATTGTGTACGACATTGCATGACCATTTTGGATGAGATGAACGAATTCAATAATGATTGAAAAGCAGCCTGGCTATCCGAGAAAATGGGTAAATTTCTTGATTTTTTTGGGTTTTCAACCATTCTGCTGCCTTATATGATATATTGCCATGATCTCAGCATGAAAAACGCTGCAGTGGTCAAGGAGTCGGGGGGACAGTTTTAGGCCCAGCTGATCAGAAAATACACCGCAGCCAACCCAATCCATCTGTGTGGATTTCGATCGATTCCTTTGATTCACTCCTGTCCTTATTCCAAACTCTGCTCCCCTTCCAAGAACTGTCCCAAGCCAGTGTAAAGGAGGAAGGATTCTGATCGATCCTCAGAACAACATTCTTACAACAGGATGCTGAGGTAAAGGTGTGACGAATAATATGGTGGCATACTGATAAATGGACGATAAGCCCTAAAATACGGCGATCATTCCGGAGCTTTGCAATGGGGCTCAATTGAAGAGGTTGTGTCTGTGCTGCCTCGAAACCTTACCAGGGGTATACTGGTACCAATACATCCGGGGCCTCAGGGACTTGTCCCTGCCGGTGTCGGTGAGGAACCTGGGAAGGTTGAAATTTGAGGGCTGTGGCTGTACACTCATTAGCGGGTATTTTCATTTTTAATACAGTTTGAGACCGGATTAATTCGGCAACCCTTCTGTATTGTGGTGCAGTGACGTGCTGTTGCGTTTACGACAGGAGTGCCGTTACTCAAAAAACGGCAAGGATGATGGTAGGTCCGAATTTTTACCAAGGATTATGAAGAAGTCCGGGCAAGCTTTGGATGAGATCTGGAACCTATACTCGGAAAAGCAGTATTCATGCTTAGTTATGGGCTACTGACTAGTACGTTTATGGGGGCGTTAGTGCGAGCTAACTTCGTAACCCTGGCTTAAGAGGCCCGTGTTTTAATGATTCAGTTCGGGGAAAGCACGTTAAATCAGGACTTAATCTGTCCTTATCCCAGTCCTCTCTGCTTGAATGGCTGACTTTTCGTGAACTTTTCTCGTACCCGAAGTGTAGAGCCTTTAGTCTGATTGCAATGCATTTAGCCTGCTGTCTTTTAAGTAGATCGGACGAGAGCAAATTTAGCAGCATATAAAAGGCTTTTCTCGTGGTGGTTCGAAGGGCAAAAATGATCGTAATGACTGCGATTTTTGTCACTTAGTTTATCTGATTTAGATTTGAAAGCTTCAGCTGGCCACCAGACGATTGCGCCATAAGGAGGATTTGGTTCTATTACTGCTGTATAGATCCATCATATGATTTTCGGTTTCAGTCTCCATCTTTTATCAACGGTTCTCTTGCAACAGTAGATTGCGCAGGATGCTGTCCGCATTCTCTTTCTAATGTTCGCTTTCCGCAAAAGTTTGGAGTCTAAAATTAGATCAATGTATTCGACTTTATGAGCCAGATTTAAGCCAATGTCTTCCTGTTTTTATAGGATGAACTGCGGGAACTTGGACCTTCTTGTAAAAAGCAATAGTTCCTCTATGGAGGATTCAACCTAAGTCCACAGTCTTTATAGCAGAGAGAATCTTTAGGGCGAATTTTTCTCTCTCGGATAGTGTGTTGATAAATTTTTCCGATACAGCAATTGCAACGTCTTCGGCGTAGGCTACGACTTCGCAGCCCGTCGCCTATATGGTTGACAGGAGCTTGGCACACAACTAAGTTCCAAAGAAGGGCTGATAGTACACCATCTTGTAGGGCCCGTTTGCACGTCCTTCTCTTGAATCTGTTCCTAGCGAGGAGTTGATGATATTGTACCTTAAAAGTTGTCTGACGAGCCTTATCAGGCTGTCATTAAAGTTGTTGTCTTTGAGTGCTCGTTCAATTGCTTTATGGATAACATTATTGAAGTTACCTTCAATGTCGAGGAAAACTGCCAGAGTATATTCCTTTTAGCCTAAAGATTTTTTAATATGGATGATAAGAGAGTGAAGCGCTGCCTCTATCGATCTCCCTTTCGTATATGCATGTTATTCTTTAGAAAGAGGTTTAGCGGTAGCTCTCAAGTGAATATCTATCATCCTCTCCAGTGTCTTCAGGAGAAAAGAAAGGCTGATAGGTCTGTAATCTCTAGGCGAGGATTGGGAGATGTTACCCGCTTTGGGCATGAACACTATTGCGCCAAAGCATTTCTATATCTTTCGATCTTAATGGATGAAATATCGTTCATGCAGGACGATTTGAAGAACTTAAATGAGTTGGTAGCCCAGCGTAGGAGCCTGTGGTGTCAATTAACTCTGTTCCACAGGCAGTTCGGGAGTGTCTGAAAATTAGCTGGTAATTTTGATTTGATTCTTACTTTTAAACGCAACATGTATATTTGTGAGAAGTGGTAATCCATTTCGGGAGATTGTGGGACAGTCAGCAGGCACTTCAAATTAGTTTTAATGATCAAAGCATAAAAAATTCAGTTCAAACATGTAAGCAGTTAATGAGACAAGCTAGAAAATAATTATGCACCGTAAATTTGCGGCTTTGAACAAACCAAAATGAAGCCGTGGGTTATAGGTGCGCGATTTTTTTTGCAGGAGTAGGAGAATGAAAATTTCAAAAAATCAAACCAAAAGAGCTTTATGTTGTTATTATTACTTCAGAAAAACTAACCTCTTCCATGTTAATAATTCCTATTTCGATAAATATTGTGCCATAGTTTTCGTCCCCAGATAAAAGATGTTTTACGTTGCGGAACATCGACGTCAGTCGACCAGCTTAGCAATGCATTTGAATTGCGTAAAAACAGCGAAAGCCCAGAACTACATTTGCAAGTTTCCAAGACGAAAAGTTTTCTTTCGATAACGAATGAATCCTTTGTGGAAGATTTGCTTGACGCAAAATATGATAATCGATTGATCAAAAATGTGACAGCTGTTGAGAAAAGTCCTTCTGGAAAGAAACTAATATTTACTCTACAGAACGACGCATTTGTTCAAGAGACTCTATATCAAAATGAAACGCCAAAGTTAGGTGATCGAAAACAATATGTTGTGGAGTATAGTTCGCCGAACATAGCAAAACCGTTTCATGTTGGACATCTACGGTCTACGATAATCGGAAATTTTATAGCCAACCTCTACAAGTTTCTTGGAAACAAAGTGCAACGGATAAACTATTTGGGCGATTGGGGAACACAATTTGGCTTTCTGAATGTCGGAATTGATCTAATGAAGCTGAGCGATGATGATATTCAGAAAAATCCTATTTTAAATCTCTACAATGCGTATGTGGAAGCGAATAAAAGAGCTGAAACCGATGCCTCTATTGCAGAACGTGCCCGAAAATATTTTCATGATCTGGAACATAATTTATCCGCCGAGGATCGAGCACGATGGGAAAAATATAGATGTTACACTGTTGAAGAGCTAGCAATCGTCTATCAAAGACTTGGAGTGGAATTCGACGAATACGCATGGGAGTCCCAATATAGTCAGAAAGATATTCGACGCATCATCGAGCGACTTGACGAAATGAATCTTCTGCACGACGAGGAAGATGGAAGGAAAGTAGTTCAAGTGGGTGACCGACGTGTGCCGGTGATTAAAAGTGATGGGTCAACATTGTATTTGACTAGGGATATAGCAGCGATTGCCGATCGATTTGAACGTTACAAATTTGATAAAACTCTCTACGTGGTGGATAATGGTCAAACAGATCATTTTGTAAGTTTGTTTGATACGGCAGCGAAAGCTATGCCGGAATTGAATGGCCGTATGCAACACATAAAGTTTGGTAGAATTAAAGGAATGAGCACGAGACAAGGAACAGTTGTGTTTCTGAAGGACGTTTTGGACGAAGCTAGAGAAATTATGAAAAGCAGGCAAATTGAATCGCTTAGTAAGTAATAATTTTAAGGTTTCATAAAGATTTAAAGCTATCAAAAGAATTGAATTGAGTATCATTGTTACAATTATTTATTTAGAAAATTAGTGCTTGGGGCATTTGAGTTTTTAACTTGATAATTTGTGTAATCAAATGTAAAAGAATAAAAGAGTGATACTCTTGCTTTCAAGACTCTGACGTATCCTCAAATTTATGAAACTTGCAGCTACCAAAGTCGACATGGAAAGTTCAGATCATATTTCGGATGTGCTAGGGATATCAGCTGTAATCATAAACGATTTGAAGCAGCGGCGTCAACGCGACTATGACTTCGATTGGGACAAAGCCTTGCAAGCGAATGGCGATACAGGAATTAAACTTCAATACACTCATTGCCGACTGAGCAGCCTTTTTGATAACGTTTCCATCTGCCCGGCGGAACAGGCCAACTCTAGTTTTCTCTCAGAGGCGGAAGCGCTTAACTTAATCATCGAAATCGGTCGTTTCCCAGAGATCCTAGTCAAATGTGAAGAGCAATTAGAAGCGTGTGTGCTTGTGAATTATTTGTTCGGATTGAGGTATGAGAAAGTTTTTGTTGATTTTTAAATTTTACTTAATCTGTATTTAAACAGCAACGCTACTAGTCGTGCTCTGAAACGTCTCAACATCAAAAATGAAGCTTCCAGTGAATTGCAACAACAACGAATGCTTTTGTTTTCACATGCCCGGAACGTTCTGCACGATGGCATGAAAATTTTGGGATTGAAACCGTTAAACAAAATGTAGTGACGCTAGTATGTGATGAAACAAATAAAATATTAAGTTTCTAGTTTAAAAACAGTTAATCTAAATTTATTTCCACTTTTCGAACAAACGACTATTGCAACTTTAACGTTTTTTCCATGTAAATTTACGACGAGCTCCTTCTTGACCTGGTTTCTTCCTTTCACGGGTTCTTGGATCTCGTGTCAACAAGCCGGCTAAAATATAAAGATAATGTAGAATCTTAAATTTTTGAATGTACTCTGCTGTTTATCATTTGTTCTTATGTAAAATATTTTTTGGGATGTTTCGTTAGAAAGGAAGGAGAAATTGGTAATGAAGTTGGAACCCTTACTTCACCAAAATATACAAACAAGTCCACTACTTGAAATTTTTGGCGACGGTTTTGTTTTTAATTTATTATTAATTATTATCAGACACTTTTGTAAGTTTGGTAGAGTAAAAATTTTCAGTAGTTCGAATGCAACCATCAATCTCAGATTAAAATCCATTGATATGAGAAATCTTGACTTAAAAATAACTTTGTGATGTTCTTTCTCTTAATTTATTTTTAATAGACAAGGATTAGTTTATTGACTGCTGAGAGTTACATCCCTTTTATTTCTGAGATGCTGTTGAATGAATTTACATAGTTTTTCGGCCATCGCTAATTTTTTTCTGTTATGGAATGTGGCTTTGAGTTTGTGTTTAACTATTTCGCAAGTGTAAACTGTATTCTGTTAGTAAAGAATTTCTCGAATACACGTCGTACTGACCATTAAGCTCAGTAACCTTCCTGTGTAGATTACGACTATTTAATAACACAACACTCAATCAAAATTTGGTTCAAACAAACAAACCCCTCAATATTTGCTCACTCATGACGTTCAAAATATTTCAAAATGTATTATAATTGAGATTAGAGCTTCTAACTATCGCTATTATCAAACACTCTAAGTTTTTGTTGTTTCCATTTCATCGACCCACCTACAATTTCATCCTGCCAATTGAATTTGATCCAAATATGGACTTTTTATCATATTCGCGACATTTAAATTGGGGAACAAGAAGAAAAAATGATAAGATGTTTGACCGTTTGTATTCTCGATTAGAGACGGTCACTAATTTAATTAAATCAACGACTTTGGGTCGAACCAATGCTAGAATAGAATCATATGAGTCCCGAGTCAGCACGAGCTTGCCGTGACGCAAAACGTACTCGTGCGATCAACGTGTCTTAATTAAAGGCGAGTTAAAGCCAAATCAACTACGTTCGTAGCCGGCTTAGTATAAAGCTTCCACAGTAGCGTATTACGATGAAAACAACATATCATAATTCTAATTGCAAGCTAGTTTCTGGATAATAAAACCTAACGATGAACGTGCATCACATCTAGCTGACCTATCAACGACTTCCGGATGATAGGTTATATTGCAGGAATTTCCGTGTTTGTTATTGGGAAAACATCAATCAATTGAGTTGCCACGAAATAAGGAAGATTATGCATTCAGTTGTGTAAACTCACCGAGGCGCATTTTTTCAATCATGTCTTCGTCAACAAAGCTTCGAAGACTTTTTGCTAGACCGTAGCGTATGGCACCGGCTTGGCTAGTTGAACCTCCTCCAGTAACAGTAGCCTCCACATCAATTTTGCCCAGGTAATCCGTGAATAGGATTGGAAATATTACCTGAAAAACAAATTGATAAATTATATCAAATGAAATTTAAAAGGACTTTGATATTCATCATTTATGTATTCATTTTATGGAACAGTTTGAGCATATATTTTTCTGAATTCATCAACACAGCACTGTACTGAACTGCATCGGAAGCTTTGAGGATCGATTTAAATAATATGAGCGTATAGTTTAGAATATTTCACGAAAAAAATTCGGACTTAAAAAGAAACAGGATATAATCTAATAAAAGGCGGCGAAATGTTAGGACAAATGAGTGAAGTGAATAATCCAATTGGCTGGCAGACTGATTTCCTCCTTTTTAACAGTAATAAGGAGAACATATTCATTCACAAGAAAGTAAAAACTTCTCCAAAATATCAAAGCACACAAAATTTTGATAGAGATCACAATTTTCAAGTGATTTAAAGATTGGTAAAATAAAATTATATTTTTATAAAGGCGATAAAAACTGATCTGGTTTTTATCAAATTAAAATTTAATAAGGAAGGCAGGGATTGAGTACAGTTCAAGATATATAGGTTATGGAAAACGTATGTAATAACAAAACAAACCTACTGATAAAATGCACGATTAATCAAGAAATTATTACAGGAATATGATGAAGCTACCCAAAAAGGGACAACAGAACAGCATATCCCCGAAGAATTGCAAATACATAGAAGAAAGAGTAGTAGACCGAAATATAGATGTCGAATATTTGCCATGATATTCTGGAGCTTGAATAAATTGGGGAAAGATTGTTGGGCTCCTCATACATTTTTAAGCGTAGAATCTGAATGAACTACAAGTATTTGCGAACGAATGAAGATTTGTAAAATTTCTGAGCCATGAAAATGGAAATAAAAATTCAAAAATGAAAAATTTACAGCAAGCTTGTACACAGTTAACTTCAACAAACAATTTATAAAGCAGGGTCTGTTTGGAGCAGCATTTTAATAAGGATTATCATTTAGAGACTATTGTTTTGATTGCTGTGAGATATTTAAAAAAACGTGATTTAGGATTTGGTTAAGATGATTTCTGATGAATTTACATCGAAAAGAATCCAAAAAAAATTATAATTTAAGATGAGAAGGACTTTGAGGTCCAAAATTTCAACATAAGTGAACAAGATATATCAGCCATACTAAAATGATCGCATAAAATAATCTTTTAGCTTCAGAATTGTATGACAACTTCTTATGAGTCAATTAGGGTAGCTCAGAACATTCTTCGCAATAAATTTTATGAATACTAAGATGGTTTTATTTGCTATTTGTCGAAGTGGTTTCTACTGCTACTGCCAAATAAATATAGAAAAATGTTGCGTCCATTTTTTAGGGCCGGTTTATACATGATTTGCTGATTAATGGTGAATCTACTAAATGTACCAAATAGCGATCTGAATCCTTTTTTTATTCTTATAAACACAACTCAAGTCTTTATTCTCCATCTACGATCTAATAACCCATTGGCTACCAGACGAATGCATTTATTATTCAGTGTATGCACTTAAAAATTAAATAGTCAAATGCACTTGGCCCGGTATGCTCGCAGCTACGTATCTACACATATGTTGGTCTGGCGAACTGTAACATTGGTTATATATGAAATGATTATCACAGATTGCGAATTGAATAACACGCTTGATGCACATTTCGCTGCAATTGAACTTGTTACCTTGAAGCTATTCAAAACATCTTGTCGACTGACTGTTGCACAGTCTTCATTTGCTTACTCTGGCCTATTTCATATCATACACGACGTATGAATATTTGCTGGAAACACATGCTACGATGGTAGACAAATTATTTTATGGTGTCTTTGAAAATCATCAAAAAATTTACAATTTTAATAACGATCACTTTTGTTGAACTGATGAAGGCAAATTAGCTAGAAAACACACAGAAACTGAATATGAGTATGGTTTTTTGTTGGGATCGACTACACAGAAAAAGCTTCATCAATTTTCAGGCATTGGTCCATTTTCGAGGCAAGCATTTTAATGATGAAGACTTCCTGCTGAGAATTTTTTTACTTGAAATATTTTAGGCAGAACTAAATGTTACCTAGTTCTGATTTTTAGGGGCCGAATTTACATTTAATTGGAAGATTGCTTTGAATGATGGTCACTTTTTCGGCTGCTTGAATATATCATATAATACATTTTTAGAACATTTTCATATAAAAAATTGAGAGAAACAAAATAAAATTGTTGCTTGCTCTAGAATATTTGTCTTGCTGAGAGCCAAATTTTCTGCGTACTCTGCATTTTTCCATATCTTTTTCAGAACATATTCTAGATTATGATTCCGCATATATATTTTCCTCGTAATTTTTTCTTTATATAGCATGAATATAGATGTTTTATAGACGAATAGACGTTCTTGCTTCCATTTTCCCCTTATCAGAGCTGTTTGGGATCATTATCCTCGACAAGGTTCCACCCCTTATTATCGTTACCGTATAACATTTTGGTAGACAGCAACAATCCTTTATACAGTTCCACTATTTTTGGAGCCCTCAGGATTTTGGGTAAAAACTAAAAGTTTGTCAAATCTTTGCGCAGAAAAGCTACCATAAGCATGGATCTTTGCAGGATGTTTGGCAACTTGCTCGATCGCCACACTTGCTCCACTGTATTCGATAGTCAAATTGAGGATTCGTCTGTTATGATTACTTTTGTCCAGTCACGATCCTTATTCGCTTTGATACGATCCTTATTCACTTGCAGTCTTCTTTCGATCTGTCTTGGTGTTAACATTGATTTCGATATTGCAGCTCTGCAGGCGATGTTTGTATCGTAAAGCCGGTAGCGGATCGTATACAGCGACACGTTAATATTCTTTTTTGCATAGCATTTCTTGTGATTTTTCTCAACGAAGTACTGGGATTTCCCTCTTCTAAATATTTCGACTATCGTCTTCCGTTGATGTCCTCTTCAGTTTTCTTCTGCCAGGCAAAACTTTCACGTTTCCGCTTGCCCTAAAAAGCTTTCTCCATTTCTTAACGAATATCACTGATTTTTTAAGGTATTTTGAAGCATCATTATGAGTAATTATTGGTCCTAATGGGTGGCAAACTAAAAATGCAGCCGCACACCGAATTTAGGTGTTTTTATTCCAAAATGCAAAATCAAACTAACGTCACGGCTTCATCTCGAAATAGCGGAAAGATATACCAGTTAGGATAATTATCTATTTCATGCCGATTTGTGATAGTGCAGCTATGAAGAGCGTCACGCTCTTACCAAACATACTGTACGTCCATATTGCTTAAAGTAATCACTTATTTTGGTTTGACAAAGTGATTTTGATGCATTAGTCATTTCAAGACTTTCGATATAATTTAACTTTGCATCTTCGGTATCACCACCAAAAAAGATATAAACCACCTTAAATCGTAAACGGCTGACAAAGCCTGAGCGTTTTTCAAGTTTTGAGTTGACTCCTTTTCGTCTGGAGTTAACTCCTCTTTGCGAACATCAGCTTTTTGGATGTTATTCGCCATTTCTACTAGTGCACTGTATAAATTAAAAAAAATGGATTTTTTTTGCATTATTTTTGACTCCTTAGAACTTCAAAAATGATCTCCAAAAAAATCTTTTCGAAACTCGAAAGTTTAATATATAATTGGCGACTTTGAGTGTGTGCGCGTTTTCGGCTGTTTTTAGGTGTTCGATCAGCTGTCGACCGCGTAGCGTCTCTTTCATTCCCCTTCTCTAAAATACCGGTTTCTCCTGTATATGTACATTATATTTGCGGCTTTATTGCATGTGTTCAGTGGGAAGTGTGGTTTCGGCGTGACGGATGGCATCCTCTTCAGGTGCTGTCATTTGCTATCCGTCACGAGACAGCACGACCACGGCTGGCTTGTTGATGGATTAAGCTCGCTATATTTCAACTATTTTTATAATTTACATCTGCGAATTATAACGACTGTCAATTTGTTCGTATGTATGCCTACGTGAGATGTGTTCAGTGTTTGTTTAGACTTCTACATGTCAATTGCGTGTTTTTGAAAAATGTCTAATTTTTCATTTTTCACAAAATGTTTGTCAGCGAAATGGAACAAAAACTTTAAACACGTATTACGCAAAACAACGTTTTTTAACATGGCAGACAGATAATCTCCGGATCTATCGAACAATTTTTGAAAATTTTGATATGTTTTATTTGTTAAAGATTATTATACCGTAATCCAAAAGAATATTAGCAAAAACTTGAAAAAAAGTTGTGACGTTTTCTTCACAAGTCCGCCTTTTTTTGTAAACTGATTTTTTTGAAAACGGTGGTGGATTACGGCGTAAGAGACCTTGCTTTTTGAAGTGCCGTTTAAATTTTTTATTTCAGATCTACCAATTCATAGATTATCTATCCGCCGTGGGGTAACGATTCAGAGATAGAGCTTAATTTTAGCGCCATCTGTACTATCACCCATTCTATTTTTTTCAACACGATAATATTCTCGTTATTTCGGAATCCTGCTTCGCAGATACAATTTTGTATAGTTTTAGGCTTGGTTGATTGTAGTGGCAGCCCACTTTATCAAAAGATGGCTCACTTAGGCCACAATAGGTACATTGTGTGATGTGACACAATAGTTTTGGGTTAATTGAGTAATTGTTTCCAATGTCACTGCAGTGTTTAAAATCGCAACATGCACAATCAGTGTTATTTTGCAATCTGGATCGTCCATTTCCTTGGCATACCGACGTATCAGTTGCGTTTTATAACCTTGTCGGCATATTTTTTCCCGGGAAACCATAATAAACGTGATCGTATTAAGCGGTGTTAACTTTAGTTGCCAAAAAATTTAAGACGAAAAGTTTTCTTCGATAATTTCTTTGACAAAAAAAATTATTCTACAAAAATTTTCAAACAATAATTTAATTCAAATAACCATTATGAAGTTTAAATTGTATATTATTAAACCTATTTTGTTCGTAAACAGATATTTTAAAATACATCAACATCATAAGTTACATACTACTAAACTCCCAACTAACAGCTTAAAAAGTTAATCGTAGGATTGCAAAACTACGAAAATTATATCGTGTTTTGTGTGAAATAAATTTCCAAAAACAATTTAAATTTTTGATTATTCTAGCAAATCGACAACAAACAAGCCGTGAGGTGCGACCCATGAGGTCCACACGGTCAACTTCCCAGTAATATCTACATAGATATTAAAAATATTAAACACAATAATAGTTATGGAAATAATACTACTTCAAATAATAAAAATGTATCTCATAAAATTTATTGGAATGATTTAATATTAATCGTGACATCTACGGGAGCGTCAATTGATTACGTAAGGATTTCGGTGCATTGGTTTGACTGATGATTCACGCGGATCAATCGGAGGGGGGACAGGTTTCAAAGCAGTTTTTTCATTAAAGTTAAAACATGGTGTTGTGAAGACTATAAAAAATATGCTCAAATTTTGAAAATATTAATAAACTTTGATTGACTTTACAACAATGTCTTTAGAATAAGAGATTTAAGGTATAATGATTCGAATGAACCCTTTTTACATGGTGACTTTGAATGATTTTTTTTTATTTTTTTTGTAATCATGAGAAAAGTTTTTGCTGGTTTCTCTACAAAAATTGATAAAAGTTTATAAATTCTATAAACATTCACTATTACGATGTGCAAATCAGGTTAAAAATATTTTTTTTTTGAACAAAACACTACTTTTCTAAAAAAAATTTAATAAATCAAAAAAATCGCTTTGACGATTTTTTTAAAATATAAAAACATCATCAAGATGTTGATACGCGTTGATTGACACCTTAATGATGGAAAGATTATATTTGGTTCTCGAGATATAATGAATGACGTAAATGACCTTGAACGTTTAATGATTTTTTATTTTTTATTTAATTTTTTTTGTCATCATGAAAAAAACTTTTGCTGGTTTTTTCACAAAAACTATTTGGAGTATATAAATAATATAAATATGATTACTTAGGTTTGAAAATCAGGTGAAAAATTTTGTGTTTTTGAAAAAAAAACCTTAATTTTTTGCACTTTTTTTTTTAAAATTAAAAAACGGCTCCAAGAATTTTTTTAAAAACTTGATAGAGTCACATAAATGTTAATACCCGTCGTTTGACACCTTAAACATGAAAATCGCATGTTTGGTTCGTGACATATAGCGCATAACATGGTTGACCTTCAAGGGGTGAAAACAGCAAACCCCCCCGACCGAAGTTTCCCAAAAACTAATCAACTCTTAAGATTACAAAGACGCTTCGATTGACACCTCAACGAAGTCGATACGACTTTGTTTACGAGAGTTATGCTCGTAGAAAAACTGCCCGCGAACGCACGTACGTACGTACATACACACACACACACACACTTCTTTCTAAAAACACTTTATATATACTCTATAGACCTCAAAACGTAAAGAAAAGTTGAAAATTTCAATTTCGATTTTCGAGGCGATTACAAGAACTTCCCATATACTGGGAAGTTAATAAAGAGGATATTCGAAAACTGTGGCATGGATGAAGAAAATAGTCAAAAAAGACCAAAATATCACTTGTAATATAAAATTAAAAAACAAATCAAAGTTTCCTTCCGAATTTCGCTCATTTAATCTAGCAAAAAAATATACTTTTTCCTTCCTTCAAATTTGATCGTATAATAAAACTGTTCGAAAAATATAATATGCTACACGTTTTGTTTGTTCATTACTTGATATTAATGGAAAAAAATTGACAGGCAAAAATCGAAAGAAAAAATTAAGATTGCGTGGAAAACCCAAAGCTTTTATTTTTAGCCTCTAAAGAACAAACGATTTTCTCCTAAAGAAAATGATAATGATTTTATTTGATAATGCTTAAAGGCAAGAGCATGCCGTGTTTATTATTTAAACATTTGGAAAGAGCTTGGCATTTATTTTTAAAATACTTTAAGAATCGTCACAAGACATGAATTTCACTGCAATCGTCATATCACAAGATTTTGATATCTGGCGCATTTTTTTTTTGATAAAAGATATAATTTCTTCTTCTGTATCCAACATTAATATAAAATGGAAAATATACCGGCGGCTTCAAAGTAAGCAACACATAGGATCGTACTACCACAAAACAGTAAGTACATACGAGTACTAAATTTTATCGAAAATGCGATATCGGGTTGGTCATAATTACCCGACTTATATTACTTTCAATTGTCAATAAGCAGCTTTATTTTTAAATAGTTTCGAATCAAGCCTCTTTTGGCTTATATGAAAAATGTTAATACAAGAAATTAATTTTTTTGTGTTGGATGATAGGCATTTGTAAACAGTAGTAATGAGAATTGTAACCAGAAGCCTTCCTAAATGAGAATACTGCCAGATAATAAGGACATGTTTATGAGTTATAGCTACAAGTCGGAATTTATGACGCTTTACTGATTTAAATTTGCAGTAGGCCTCACGTTGATTGTTGATGAAAGCCTAGTAAATTTATGTAGTAGTCTAGCATGACGGATACTAAATGTATTTAAGAAAATTAGGCTACGAGTAGAATCACTGAGAAAAAAAATAGAACTCAATTTTCCTATGATTCAAAGTAGATACGAGTTTCAGAGAGAGAGAGAACAACTAACAACTGATTTGTAGATAATTTTTAAAGGCGGCAACCTATTTCAAAAACCATAAAAAAATAGCTAGTTGAAAAGCTAGATTATTCTAGTTTAGCACACACCACGCAATATCTACAGATATTTCTGCTAGAAAAAAAAATTCTGAAGAATTTATACATTAACAAATAGTTTGGCAAAATAAACAATGATATGTTTAGGATCTTGGCCTATAAAAAAGAATATCTACTAGTTACGCAAGCGGCCTTCATCTTTGTTTTATTACGTATGAGCTAGTATTTTCCTACTGTTCACATAATATCGGACAGTATCAGTTTGTGTGAAAGAAAATCGCTAAATTTAGAAGTCAAACCATTTATAAATTATCTAGAGTATGACACGTCTGGGTAAATATTAATTTTATCACTTTACTTTTAACATTCATACAAATTTAAGCTTTCAAAATCAGCCAGAATGGCACCAATAATTCGCGGGCTAACTTTCAGAATGTGTTGCCATGCTGTCCTATCTTGAACAGACAATGTAAAGGTATTTTACTAATGTGACAATGTATGTAATCAGTTGTTTTTATTTCATGGGTTACGTTTCAAATATACGACATCCAGATTTTAAAGGAAAATTAAATGAATTTTTCCGGGAATGACGTGGGTTGATAGCTCGTTGATCAGATGATCTGAAATTAATCTTGATTTATATTCTTAGAAAATCTAAATCCTAGAAAGTCTAAGGGGATATATTGCATGTTTCGATCAATGACAGAATTTTTTTAAAGATAATTTCAGTTTTTCAGCTCAGTTACGACAGTAATACCAGCCGTAAAAAAGATTCTTCATGTAGAACTTCTAATGGCGTCTAGTAGTCACTATTACTTAAAACAATGACGCCCGAATTAAACTGTGACATCAATGGCAGAGAATCGGAGAGTAAAACTTCAAAATTGGACTAAATAAAGTACAGAATATATTCTTTTTGAATCGAAATTCTAAATAGAATCGTATGCTCTTCAGTTTTATTTACAAAACTCTTAAAGAACAAGAATAGTTGTCAATAGCCTGTCCTGACAAAATAATAGTTCTTTTCGATACAAGACTGTTAAGTTCTTCACAAAAAGCAGAAAAACTACCGATGTTTTTGAAAATGTACTTGCTATTTATTAAGGCTCTCATCAGGCTTTCATTTTTAGTCCAGGCAAATGTTGGTTCAACCGTGCATTTTGGATAGGGAGGCAATTTTTTGATGATGCTTCTGGGATTGTAGTTTCTTCGTTTAGCTACCATATTGAAATGAAGATGAAAATTGGATTGTCAACATCCTAGTAAGCCAACATCCTAGTTGCGTGCGGCATATTTAACAGGCATTCAATTTCCAGCAACCTGTGTCTATAACAAACAGCAGAAATTTGAGTGTTCTAGAGCATTTTCAGACTTGTGTAAATACAAATATTTGCGAAGGATGACCCCATGAACCAGAGTCCAAACTAGTTGATGTATATGCATATAATCGGTCGAAGGTCTTAAGGGGTCTTCCTATATAATTTTTTTCAAAAAACCCCCAAAAAAAAATTCACGGATTTTATTAGTAAATATCGTTAAAAAAATTATACAGAGTTTTAGAGCGATATCTTAATTCTTAAATTATTTTTAAACGTATTTAGTAGACACCGTGAGATAGCATTTTTCGGTGCTTCGTCTGGTTTTCGTACGTTTGACTCCCCACTTGTTTCGAACATCTGCTCCGATCGATCGATCATAATTCTATATTATGTAAGGACTGTATTTGAAAAAATTAACCTTTAGGTTTTCCTGCATAGCTCCTGTTTGGGATAAGTTTAAGTCTTTATCGGGTATACAAAATTAACTATGAAATGCGACCAAAAAGAACGTCTAATCCATTCGTATTGTAAGATCACTCTTGAAAAAATGTCATCAAATCAAGAAAAAGTGCATAGTTTAATTTTGTGAAAATACCTGGAAAATTCCCTTCGTCGAAATTCGGTACTAGCAAAGGATAACAATTCTTGGATTGCAACAGTGAAATGAACGATTATAAAGTATAAAAAGGGTCTAACTGTCGAAAGAAAGTCTGGATCAGGTAGAAAAAGGTCTATCCGATACAAATTTGAGATGGAAGGTAAAGAGGAAATTTTTGCAGAGTAATAACACATTCATTGGAGATATGGCTCAAAAAGTGCAAAGATCGAACGCAATGATTCAAAGGATTAAGAAGCATTATAATCTTAGATCATATAAAGTCCAAAAAGTACCTGATCGATCCGAGGAAAAGGAGAAAGAAGCGAAAAATCGGGTTCGAAAGCTATACAAGGATTACCTGACCAAATTCGATTGTGTTGTGTTGGACGATGAAACATACGTGAAAGCCGATTTCGCACAGTTGCCTGGTCAAGACTTCTATACAGCAGGATCAAAGTGTGGTGTTGGCTCAACACATGAAGCCAAAAAAGCACCAAATTTCCCAAGCAGTATATGATTTGGCAAGCAATATGTCGATCAGATCAGAGAAGTTTGTAGCGAAGGGTACCCAGAACTCAGCAGTATACATCGAAAAGTGGTGAGAGAAGCGACTTAAACTATTTATCGAAAAACACGATCCGTTTGCAGCATTTTGGCCAGATTAAGCGACAAGTCATTATGCTCGATCAGCAATGAAGTGGTATGAAGACAGCAACAGCTCCGTGGCACCAAAAACCACTAACCCTCCAAACTGTCCAGAACTGCGATCAATCGAAAGATATGTGGCTGAAATGTAGAAAACCTTAAAGAAAACAAAGAAAATTGCTAAAACCGAAAAGAATTTTCAAAACAAGTGGAGAAACGCATATAAGATGGTCGATAACACCGTTGTACGGAGCCTAATGCGTAGAGTTAACGGAAAGGTCCGAAATTTTTTTCCCTTGTAATAAAAATTCATTGAATTTTTATGTAAATTTTAGTCAATATAATATAATAATAAAAGAAAAAAATAGTTCGATGAAGCAATTAAAACCACTTATAGAGACATAATTATAAAGGTCAATTTTTTCGATACACTCCTTACATCTATAATAATACATTCATTTAAAAAAAAATGAGAGGGAATACTGAAAATACCGTTATGTTCTATTTCTATTCTGTGCATTTAGCTTAGTATTTCACAACTTTAAACCGCATTTTCTCAAAACCACGTTTTAGAGGTTGGTGTGCACGATTTAAGAAAAACTACCAAATCGATCGCCCTGTTTGTTGAATATGTTATTATACACATATATGGCTATCGCATGAACTAGAATCGTTTTGATTGGAAGGAAATTTTTCGATTTTCAAGCGATTTTACACCCTCAAAAATCAGGTTTTTCGAAAAATGGAACCCATTTTGATATATTTTGAAACAAATTAATCAATTTAGTTCAGGCGATAGCCACTTCTACAATAAGAATAATTTGCTTTCTTTTTCCCTCAGATCATCCAGGCGCTCAAATTCATGCAAACCGTCATTTTTTTATGGTTTTTTGAAAAAATCCAATATGACGATTTTTTTTTTTGAAATATAAAAAAAAATTGTATTATTTTATGTTTCCATGTAAACAAACCTACAAAATTTCAAAACGATATCTCTATTTTTTCTATTAAAAAAAATGTTTAAATTTTTTTTTTAATTTTTTTTATATAGGAATACTCTTTAAAGTGTTCAACGTTAAAAAATTGTCGTCGGAGATTAAGCCTCTTATTTTTTTATGTGGAATCTGAAAACGTGGTTTTCATGCATTAATTCAATGATGCTGAGCTATTCACTACAATTACTAGACATCAAAAGCAGATTTTTGATGGTCATTTCTATGCAAAAATCCTACGGAAAATATAAAAATGAAGAGAATCATAAAGTAAAAAGCCACAACAAACGAAATTTCATTGTTTGTGGAATGATTTCAATGTTTTTGTGCATATTATAAAAACAAATAAATGGAAGGATTAAATTTTTTAACGAATTTTAAGGGAATCAATTTCTAAAAAAGTATTATTCAATCAGTGCTGTTTGAGGCCTTTTTAGGTTTTCTTGTTGCTAAATTTTCCAAATAAAAATCTCCAGTTCTGAAGTTCGCCGATTAGTTGCAAATTGTCATATGCACTCCAAGACATATGATTGTAGGCAAGCTTGAATACTTCGGTACTCCCACCCATGATTTGGAAAATTCTGATCTCTATTTCATAGAACAATGAACACTTGCTTGTTGAGATTTTTCCAAAAATTTTATGATGGTGGTACCTGTAAATTGCCTTGAAAAACAGGCGACACTTGATTGTATGCACAAAAGTTTTTGCTGATTCCGCGCGAAGCAAACTGTTTACCTGTAGAGTGTATTAAAGAGAAGTCAAGGACCAACTGATAAAGCAGAAATGAGTGGCAGCAAAAGATCAACTCTTGAAGAATTGGGCAAAATACACGCAATGAAAAATGAATAATTCGAAAATTAAAATTTGAACACGTAGTAGTCCCATTTCATTAAAAAAATCATTTAAATCAGGTGCTATGCAACTATAATATTAAATCACCACTTAGACAAAAAGTATGGAAATCACTAACTTTTTTATGCTTACGCCTACGTGGGTTGTACCACAACGATGTAAGTTAATTCGAACGCGATTTAAAATTCAGACAAAACAATAACATATGACTTATATGATATTTGTTTCAATTGTTCTTTGGCCATATTTTAACAACAGTTCAATTTTATTGCACATGTAAAAATATCCCCGAAAACATGTTTACAAATTTAATGGCGTCATTTCGACGCCAACTCATCGCCTCATGAATATACTATCTTTTTTGGTATCATGCATTCGCTTGTAGGTTACTTCTGGGAAAGTACAGAAAAAGCACAGCACAACAAATAACCAGTTATTTCACCAGGTTGTCCAAATTCATTTTCTGCTTCATATTTTCAAAAATAAATTACTTTCTACACTAGTTGTCTCGATAATCAAAAGATTACTATCTTAGCATTGACGAGATAGATCAACAAGATGAGAACGCTTGAAAAACCATCGTGCCGATTATTAACGATTTAAATATTAATGCATCTTTAAAAAGTGGCGAATTAGTTGGGTTGAAGAACGAAACAATATTTTTATGACTCACATGTTAACTTAACTTAAAAATAAATTGCAAATATAACGATTAAAAACATTTCTAAGTGACCAAGAGTCTAAAAAATAATTCTTAATGTCCAAAAAAGAAGAATTTTCATGCTAACTTATATTCGCAGAAAGAATTTTTTTGCTGTAATATTTCAAAAGCATTTCTAATTTCAGCACAAACATAAACACAAAGAAACCATTTATTGGCATGATTTCTGAATTTCCAGTGTTTGTGTAGAGTCGACTCGTCGTAAATGCTTTAACTGATATCATAAAATCAAATCATGGTAGACAACCAACATGAAATTCTGTAGTATTTTCATTTTAAACAAGCGTGCTTGAGAAAGAAAAGCTCTTGTTGATATGCTAACTATTCTAGAAAATTGTGATTTTTAGTGCGTTTACCCCATCTCCCCAACAAAAGAAGTTATATAAGAATATCTCATTTCAAATGTATTTAACTTGCATTACTAGGGGTCGTCAATGTTGACAGCTGTTTGCTTCAGACTAGCTCTTAAAGTCTCATTTTAACATTATTTATATGGTTTTTTTGTCTTTGTAATAGAAGAAGCATCCTTGATATTAATACAAAGTCACACAGCGAACATTTTGAAGATTGTATAATTTTAAAGTCAAATATAATTACAAAAAAATTTATGGCATTTCTAAACCATATCATATAAAAATGAGAAAAGTGTTTTATTGATTACATATATAAGATAACCGTCTCTCAGTATATAAATAAATTTGCTAGACAAAGTCCAGCATTATTCGGCGGTATTTATTGAAGTCTTAAGAAGTCCAGAGTGCAAATGATTGCTTGAAGCTTATGTCATAAATATAATAAGGAAATTTTTATAAAAAATTATATACTTGAATGCTAGAGCGATCAAATTGGGATAACATTTTTACTGTAGTTTTTATAGGTAAAAGATCTAAGCTGAGATGTAAAAGTTTATCGAACTTTATGATTTACCTGAAAAAATTAACTGTATTTTATACAGAATTTTTATCGCAACTGTACACATCTCGTAAATAGAAAATGAATATAATAGCTATTACTTTTTACTTAGCAGCATCGAAATATGAAAGTATTCAACTCAAGAAATTATATTTTTTCAAAAATTTATATTAGTTTTTTCTTCGACCACCCAAAATTTTAATAAATGTACATAAAAAAATTTAAGCATGGAGCTCGGTTCTACCGCGTAAAATCAGATCCTTTCTTTTCTATCAAACATCACAAAATCAAAAGGATGCTCTGGACATCGCGAATGAGGTGTACGAATTACTGTAAGGACCTGTACGAATTACTGTAAGGACCTAGAGCAGGGAGGTGATGCTTCTGCATCCGTGCTGGCCAAAGTCCTCGGACGATTCCAGCACAGCCTTCGGGGAGTGCCGTCCCCGCGTACCTTAGGATGGTGATCGGTCCAGTGTCTGCAGTCGGACACAACCGAAGTGGGCTTGAGCGTGGGGCTCTCGCCCACGAAGCCTTACCAGGGGTCAATCTGGTACCACGGGGACCGGGGCCCAGGGAGCAAAACTCCCTCCGGTCGCGGTGAGGACCCCCTATAGGAGGGTGCGAACGTGGTGGCTGTGGTTAAGACCCATATGCGGGTAGAGCCTCCCTAGATGCGCCCTGAAGTCGTCATGCTTCCGAGCATGGGGACTTCTGCAGCATCTTCGGAGGCTCGGCGTGGAGTTGCGAGGCAACCCGGTGCCGAGACCGTGAGATCGGCAGAGGATTAGGTAGGCCTCGCTTCCACCAGTATGGTCACTGAGCCTGCACTCAGTAGGCAGACTGGTACTCCCAATGTGGTGGTGGGAGGGCGTTGGCAGCCGCATTGTAGCTGCCCGTTGTCCGACCGCGGACCGTGGAGTTAAGCCCACACGGCAGGCCTCCACGTAAAACGCACGACATTTCTGTAAGGACCTGGAATCGACAACTCGATGAAAGTCGCTAAAAAATAACTTTAATTTATTAAATCGCAGTAAAAAAATTTAAACGCGTTTTCCTCGAAACTTTGTTTTTCCGTTCTCGAGAACGAATCGACCGATTTTGCTGAAACTTTGCACAGTTCCTTTTTATAGTTTTGACTCGTGCTTGAACGAAGAGATTTTCATTCGTTCGACTCGTTTTTGTTTTATACGAATTTTTTTTTTAAAAACGACGAGAATCGGAAAAATGCTAAAAAATATGAGACAAAAATTCATTTCAAAACTTTAAATTTCATTTTATTTTTCAATTTCTTCGTTCAAGCACGAGCCAAGGACATAAACTATAAGAATTTTTTTGAATTTTTAAATTGAGATGAACCTGCATCGAAATATTTTGCCTACCGCAAAAAAAGTTGGACGAGGTCGACAAAAAGCAATAAACCAGGGTGGCGCTCAACGTGGCCATGAATGCTATTGTGTTGAATAATTGACCACCATAACATTTATGACTCGATACAATGGGCGTCACCCTGGTTTATTGCCTTTTGCCGACTTGGCTTTGAGACAGGAAGAGGAAGCATGGTTGATTCGAGAAACAAAGGATGATCTTACCATTAGCTATGATTTTGCTCAATTACAACCGTTTTTCATTATCCAACCGTTCAACAATGGGTTTTCAGTATAATTTGCATATATAAATGATCGAACAATTTGCTGATTTCTCAAAATAAATGTTTTGGCAGTTGAACATTGCTGATTTACCTTAAAATAATTACATCCACGAATATTGAAAAGAACAGTACCCACCGGTGATCGAACACACGACGACGACAATTATTCAAAAAGAAAAACAATACCCCGACGGGAATCGAACACACGAACCCACGATCGCGAGCTAGTAGTTCTGCTACCTACACTGCACCGTTTCTGCCAGATGTAAAAACTTAATAATCCATTAGCAACGCTAAAAACTTTAAGGACGTTTTTCTCAAAAACGGAGGAGTGTTGCGCTCTAATATTTTAAGAATCGAATATCCTTGACGTCTTCTACTTATGTGCCAAATTTCGTCCAAATCTGAGATTCCATAACCTGAGCCTCTCCTAGTAAATGGTAATAGGACTTATATGTAATCTATTCTTCACCCGATTCTACACATATTGTTGTAAAAATTTTCACATTTTATTCATCTGATTTAGCATAATTTTTGTTGCAATTAGGCACCTGCAGTTGAAAATGTACTCCATTCAATTTGTACCGGAATTATACACTTTATAATTTTTGCATTTAAGCATTTTGGACTGGTTCTTCTAATTTTTTGTACAAAAAATACTATCAGAACCTCTTTTCATCATCTTTTTCTGTTGAGATTTTTTTTTGATGATTTGATTCGATTGAATTCATATCATGGGTTAAGTAGTTTGTTTATTTTGAGTGGAAGAGTGGCAACAATTTGAATACAATAGTGCTGGTAGTCATATTCATCGAATAAGCTGCTATTTATCTTTGATTCAAGATCAATCACCTTCTGTTATCACATGACGAAAATGCAAGTTTTACTTGACTTCAAATAAGCTACTTCTGGTATTCTTCTTTTATATATTTTTAATATATGCGTTTCGCATTACTAACAACACATGAACCGATAAAAAAACGTATTTAAAAAATGTTGGATATTACAATACTTTTGAAAAACCAGTTTCTCAATTTAAGGCAAAAGATAATATATATTCCGTCGCCCATATCGCTGTTCTATACATATTTATGTAAATTTAAAAAAAAATATTCACAAAAAAGATTTCAGATCGCTACCTTGAACGGTGAAATGATATGGAAAGAAAAAGTTTTAAACGAAAGCGCATGTTTGGCAACTAGATTACTCATATAATTTGTTTGCGACGATTATGTTCTGTGTTTTATTGGATTAAAATTTTACTCGGCTGGAATAGTTGAACAGGAAAAACCATAATGGGTTCATAGATGATAAAAAATTAATACGATCAGCTCAGAGTACGAACATTTCTAATAAATCGTTTTGACCTACAAACCCAAGAGAACATTAATGTTGCAAGCCATCCAGGAACTATTTTAAACTTCACTGGAATTTGTCCTATTCAATTAAATAAATTCTTGTTTACGTTTCATTCATACTTGCAATTCAACACTCTTTGAATAAAACAATTTTTTTTCGAAAAGTATCACACAGCCTTAATGTCATTTTATTATAGAATGAGGAAATCAATTCGTACAAACATTCATTTCCTACGATTTAAAACAATGTCTTTTCACTTTTCACTACTATCTGCTAGTATATAGAACTAACTTAGAAATCTAGATAAAATCAATAGGAATATCATATTATATATTACAAATTTAAAAAAAATAGGAATCTCTCTTTATGGGATGAATGAATTTTCTTTTCATATTGCTTTTCATATAGCCGAGCCTTGCTTCATTCCATCCGTTATCACTTTGATATTACTAAAGTGATAAATCATAATAATATCTTTCATATAAAATTACGTTAGATAAAGTAATGTCTGACCATCAGATAATTCTATTTAGGATTGCTATTCTTTTGTTGATTCGATATAACGACCAGCAGCTTTTCAATCACCCGGCTAGCTTGCTGTTGCTGATGGATTAGTGCCTGCTTCAATTCGCGAATTTCATGGGCCAATAAATCAATGCGCTCGGCATTGTCCTCAATTTTCGTTTGTAGGGTACAAATGCTAGCTGTTTCGAACCCACAATCGGATTCTTGACTGTTGTTGTTGTTGTATTTGTTTTTGTATTCGAAATACGTGGCCGCTGAATTTCTAGCCGAAATGGTGTGACCGAAATGCTTTCTTTGCTTTCCGACTTCGTATGCAGCCATCAAAATGTCGCGTGGTAATCGTTTTTCGCTGGGATTCAGCGGTTTCACGCACAATACTACCCGGTAGGCTTGCGGCGAAACTAAGGCTGTGTAGTGGAGTAGATTGCGCAACCATGTTGGCAGGTATCCATTAAATAATGCTGATTCTATGTATGATATTAGTTTGGTTTGACGAACCAGCTTGGATAGTCCCGCGGTCTTCTTCAGACCTTGAATGTCGTGAACAGCAATACCTACCAACAGGTTCATGAGAATGATTGTGACGAAAATCAGGAACAGTACAAATGTGATTTGTGCACTGATTTCCAGCAAGAATGGCGGATCTTTACCATCGGGATCATTCAGTAATAATGATAGATCCAGTTCACCAATCATCATCACGAGCACCGTAATAAATCCCATGAACGGATTTGAAAAGGACGAAGAGGATGGAAATATGACACAGAAACTGATTGTGAAGCCAATCAACATGCATGAGTATGCCATAAACAGCTTAGCGAATTCACCCTGCACCTTGGTGTACATGGCGACGTAGACATCGAATACTGGCAACTGACCGATCATGAACATCAAATTCGTCCAACCAAGAAGGACTGCAAAAGCACCAATATGATTCTGCCATGTATACGTCCGATTCGTGTAAATGTACGAGATGACAAAGACACTCGTGATGACGAACCACTCAATGATATTTTCCACCTGCGTCACATAATGCTTGAAGGACGAATACCCTATGAGCCCGTACAGCTTTCGAAATATCTCGAATATAGTGATAGCCACAAGCACCCACCATTGCATTTCCATCACGAATGGGTTGTTGCGAAGCATGTCACCAAGTATTGATTGTTTCTGACAAAGTTCTTGTTCCTGAATAGTTTCCTCCATATCCTTGCTTCCATTGTAACAATTGTGGGCGAGAGCAGTCAACGTGTACAGAGTCAAAAACAAAACAAACATAAAGCAAAACACCAGTCTGGCTATGTAATATTTTCTTATCTTTCCCCACTTGATGTACAGGAAAGCAGAGCACAAGGGATGCTCGAGAATTTCCTTCTGGCCCTCATCGACAAATGTGTTTAAATAGCTGATCTCTCGTGGATGACAATGTTGTAAGAGCTGCCTGAAATCCAATTCTAGCTCGACTTCCCTGTTCACAATATCTTGCGAATGATGTATAGTTATGGCAGCATCCAATTTCTGCGTTATCATTGCCACTGAAGCAGGAGTTTTCCTGGTGATTACGTTCAAAGCCGACGTACCCTTTTTGGATTTGGTAGTGACATCGGCGCCATGAAAGATAAGCATTTCCACGCACTGTGCTAAGCCGTCTAAGGCAGCTAGATGTAAAGCTGTGAAACCGTAGATATCCTTATGATTAACATCCGCGCCCCATGAAATCAGTGTTTCCATGATGTCGAAAGCATTCTCTGATTTTCCAACAGCTGCGTGTAAAGGTGTTCTGTGATCGAAGTCTTCAGCGTTAGCATCAGCATTACCGTTACGCAGTAATGATTCAACGCATTCGAGACTTGATGTGCGTGAAGCTAAGTGCAAAGCTGTAAAGCCGCGGTGGTTTTTCAGCTTTGCATCAGCTCCTTTGGACAGGAGTAGATCGACGCACTCCACATTACCTTCATCGGCAGCCAAGTGTAAGGCTGTCGATTCCTTCTCTCTGATGCAAATTCGAATATTCGGATCTGCATTATCTGCACTCAAAAGGACTTCTAGGCATTGGGCGTGACCAAGGTCTGCTGCCAAATGGATTGGATTTGTTCCGTTCGGCTTCAACGAATTGACATCTGCTCCTTCTGCAATGAACAAGCGTACGCACTCCATTGAATTAGCTCGTACTGCACAATGCAACAAAGACTCCTCACAATTTGGCTTATTCGTATCAATATTGATTTGCGCTCCGTTGTTTATTAGCATTTTTGCTGTTTCAACGGAGTTTCCAAAGGCCGCACAATGAAGTGGTGTATAGCACTTCGGTTGCATGTTCACATCCATGCCTTTCTTAATCAATAAACTGGTGGATGCCAAGCAACCACTAAAAGCAGCCAGATGCAGTGCCGAAATTCCATTTTGGTCGCAATTCAATTCAGCCCCCGCTTCCAAAAGTCCTTCGAGAAGATCCCATCGCTTCAAAAACGCCGCCCATAGAAAAGATATGTTCTTCTCCACTTTGGCTGTAATTTCAAAATATTTCTTCACATTCGCCTCAACCACATTGCCTTGCTCGATATCCTCGAGCAGACGAATGCGTCCTAAAGATGTTTTCATATGATCAATCAGGTTCATGCGTAGGGTTTCCGCGCATATTTGGACACTCAGCTCGGTAGTGGGCTCCTCAAAACTGTCATACATGCTGGGAGCACTTTCAGCTGGTGGCGATGGTCCGCATTCCATATATTCAAAATCGCCGGTTGGATACTGGGCATCGAGCATTGCTTCCGGATTGTTGCGCCATCGTACCATCAAGCCCGGGGAGATGGCTTTGAATCTGGAATGAGGAAGACAAAGAAGTTGTTCGTTAATGATGGAATCAAGTTGGTAATTTGAAGAAAACAGTAGCCAAAATGAATTCGATTGAAATGTTTTTAGGCATTTGTATACAAGAAATAGTAGTATTGTAAAGTGTACATTATATTCATATGTAGTAATGTCATATAAAATTTACTTTAGAATGGTGATTTTTTCAGAACATTCAACAACAAACAAAATTAAACGACAGAGTGTAATAAATATATGATTTAAGCAAAATCAACTCAGTTTAAAATCCAGAAAAGAACCATGGGAAACAAGCTATGATAAATATGAAATAGAGGCAGTGGAGGTTAAAACGACACTAATACAGAAATTTAATAATTATGTTTTCAAATTGGATTACACATTACAAGCATTATGCTTGCAGTGTATATCGGAAAATGATAATCAATCAGAATTATATGTGAAAAAATTGGAAAGTAGAAAAGTGACAAGAAAATAAGCAAACGAGATCAATTTAGGTTTAAAAAACTCTGCATTGTTTTCCGCCATAGTAAGAATAATCGATGACGCAACAGCCCACATTGGGCTAAGGCTTTGAGGTAATGTTAGAGTTATCTTCTTTGCTTGACCAACGCAACACGAAGAAAAAGAATCACTAAGCATGAAAAACTTCTCGCCAGTAAACTACACAAAAAATTACCTCTTCATTATATTTAAATATATGAGCATCGCTTATTATTAGCGATTAAATAAAAATTACAAATTTCTTTAACCAAACACTATCTATAAAGATATTGTTTGGTTGAGGATAATGATAGTGTCTGTCAAAAATAATGCTCAACCATTTTTAAATAGACTAATACAATTATAAGAACAATCAAGAAAAGGAGTTGCCAGAGCTGGTATGTACAAAGAAGCTTCATATGAAATAACGACGTTGAGAACTCTATCATTTTTTTTTCAATTCTGTTTAAAACAGTTGTCATGGTCATTAGAATTTGTGTGTTGACACAATCCAATCTACTACTGTTTGAATCTCGGAGAAAAACATTGTACTTTGCTCCTAAAACCAACAGGCATGCACTATTCTCCGCAAACATACAACTCATGCGACTTATCTGAATTTTTAGCAAACAATTGCGATATAAGAACATCAAGACATTTTAAATAATTTATGTCGCGACTCATCACGCCAACCTTTTTACATTATGCAACTTGTGTCACCTCAACACGAAATTAAAGTCCAAATAAATGTTAAGGGACCTGAGAAAACCATATATGCACAGTCGAAGCAGCTGTAAATCCAACTAAGATCTAAAGATAATCTTTGCATGGCAAACAATAGATTATGTTTGTGATTACTGGGCAATAGACCAAGTCTACTTACTATAAATTCTATTTGTTATCAAGTCAACATTTGATAAAAGGCTGTTGGAACTCGAAACTTCATTGTCTTTCCAACTAGATTTCAGGCTGATCTTGTGGCCGATGAGAATAATATGCTGGTTTTCAATTATTCTTCACTCATTTTTTGGACACATTTCTTGTAATGCTTTAATTCGGTTTTTTATGATGCGTAATCATTGCGAAAGTGAGTCAATTCAACGTAATATTTATTAAAGAAAACTTCAACTCGTTGCCATGATATTACCAAGCCCATTGCACTTGTGGTACTCAATGTCGTTCAACTCGGACAAATGATATCTTTGAGTTAACAGAAAATTTTGCCTACTCATTTTTGAGGGTATTTTCCATAGCATTACTAAACTGTTACCCCAATGCGAAGTCATTTGTTTGCGCGTGAACTTTTAGATTGGATTTGAGTGGAATATTTTTAAGGGTAGCAGTTACACAGTGAAACACGTAGAATGGTGGGGTAAGGCAAAAAATATAGTAGCTTAGATTATTGATACAGCTAAATATCTTCAACTAATGAAAGCTTTTAGGCTAGCTTTTCTAGAGTAACGTGCTTCGCGTGGTCAAAATTTTCCCCTAACGATAGGAAGCCTACTTCACTTAAATAATAATTATGTAAATTTAAATTTTACAATGGGAATCTTGCATTAGTAGAGTTCGATCAAAGAAATTATTTTTTAATTAACCAGCAAATAGATGTATTGATTTTCGCAATGAAGAAGAACATGCAAATATGTAGACAAGTTAAAAATCATAGCGATTGTCAGTTATTTCCAACAAACGATTAACTTAGCATCAAATTTAAAAATTTATTTACATATTTTAATTTTAATTTAATTTTAATTTTTTTTCTTTTTCCTTTTTCCTTTATATATATATATATATATATATATATATATATATATATCTTTTTTTAAGAACGCTAATTTTTTTTTTCCTGCTACAAATGTGAAACAAAATTAGATATATTGAACTCTGAACAAAACTTTTGAGATACTGGTACTATCCCTTATACCGATATACATCGTCTGGGAAGTACTATTTAAATGAACAAGCTTTCAGGAAATAAATTGCACACGGACAGTGCAAGCAATGAGTTATGGAGTAAAGATTTTTTGGAGGAAACGGAGGTGGTTTTAGTCGGTAGAAATACGACATGCCGAGAAGCAGGAGCAACTCGGTATCTTTTGAAGATTTCCATATCCCAACGAAAAAAAAAACCACCACTTCAAATTTAAAGTTTTCAGGAGATAATTCATCTCACTCAACATTTGATTTTGTGCAAACAATCTAAGCATCATAGCATACCTATTTAATACCAAACTGAAGAACGCTGATAGTTGAAGTTAATGTTCTACAATAATTGGGATTATTTCCAAAGCTTAACATATTTCTCCGGTAAAAAAATCCAAATTTGTTGAATAAAAACAAATAAAATAAAATAATAAATAAAATAAAATAATAAATAAAATAATAATAAAAAGGTATCAAAATTAGAACTTAATATATAATAATAAATATCTCGTCTAAGGAAATACAACAGTTTTGTTTTTTTATCTATCGAATCTAATATTGCAGTTCTTAATATAGCATTTCCCAATGAATTTAAACCTTTCTCAAATTGTTTGGACTTTTCCGAAAACACTATACTAATTACAAGATGATTTTTGATTTGAATCATAAAATTTTGAAATATATTTGAAATAAACGATAAGCTTAGATCATTTGCGAAAAGGTACAAACCATTTAGGAAAATGGTTGTTTTGGGAAAGGTCTAAATCTATTGGAATATATTAGGAAATATACGATTAAATTCAATGTTTAATTTAACAATTCTTTTTTTTTCTCAGGGAAATATGTTAAGTTGTTTTGTATCCTTTTCGTTGTAGATTTAGCATTTCTAGGCTACTTACTAATTTTCAACACAGACATAGAAAATGCGTATTGGAAAATAACTTTTTTCTTTACTTCTTTATACCTGACACTTATTAAAATGTGTAAATAAATTTTTAAATTTGATGCTAAGTTAGTCGTTTGTTGGAAATAACTCACAATTGCTATGATTTTTGTTCATGTTCTTCTTCATTGCGACAATCAATACATCTATTTGCTGGTTAATTGTTTTGAAAAATCGCGATATGAACTAACATCTTTTAAATGGTAATTCTCTTCACGAATAATCGTTCTTAAGAAAATATATGAGTGTCTCACAATAACATAATATTATTTTGTAATATTTTGCACGCTCAAGATACGTTCATTTAGTTTTCTGTTCACGCTACTGAATGAAAACAATGCAGATATAATGTCGTTAATAACATACATTTTAATGGAATTTTGATAACATCTATTTGCTAGCGTACAAAGGACGAATTCCATAACTTTATGTGATTCATAAGCATTCCTGATTGCAATCTATTTGATCATCTCACAAACAATTCCTAGAAAATACTTAACTAAGATAAAAACTGAAATGTTGCCAATGTTGTTTAAGATGGCGAGAAATAGTGATAAGAAATGTACGGTATAGTAAATACTTCAATCCGTACCAGAAGTGTACAACGTATTTCACGTGACATTATTTTGAATGAAACGAATAACATGCGATTATTATGTGGATTTAGTTTTGCCACCGGAATTTTTTGGAAAGTGGAAGACAACTAGGCGATATGGATTTTTTTCAAGTAACAAGTTGTTTGGATGTTTTCATATTGCTAAAAGTTAAATTCTTAAAGCTACGGCTCATTTATTTCCTGCGAGATGAATAAATTCAGTTCTCAATCATACACAACATATTTGAGTGGAATACCATTTAAATATGATTGTGCTTTAATAGCTTTCAGGATATTTATTATATTCAAGAAAACAGGAAAGATATTTAGGTCATTATAAACATGAAAAGATTGTTTCTTGTTGGAAATGTTTTCGAGTAAAAATTTTATACAAACACAACGATTTCAAATGATTTCGATACAGCGAGTCATTTATAATGAAGTTATTCAGTGCAGTCAAAATATTTCTATTGAAAAATGTGATTGATAGAAATTGACGATTTTATCTTCTTAATCTTCTTTAAATTTTTGATCCACCTAAAAACGATGGGATTGACATTTTTCAAGCAAATTACCTTGAATGATTTTTGCAGTCCTTTTAAAAAGGTAGTATCTAAATATGCATTTCGTTTTGAATTTCGTTATTGAGGGGTTAGTCCACTGTTAAACTGCTCAAAATGAATTTTTTTAAAGAGCTGCCAAAAAAACGTCGATTCGAAATTTTATATACATCTTTATTGATTAGGTGTAAGTTGAAAATTATTTGACTTATTCACAAAAATTCAGCTAAAAGAACTTTAAAGGCGTTTCACCAAAAACATAATCTTCCGGCGCGCGACGTAAATTCACGAAAAAACTACTCAATCGATTTATTTCAAATTAAGTGCAGCTATTTATTATACCCTAAACTACTGCATGGGCATAAATTTAGAAATTTTTTTTGACGATTTGGGAAACAATTTTTTGATTGAAAAAAAAAACGCGAAAAACGGGATAACCAATGTTCAAAAGTATTCCAAATTTTTTTAATCGCTTTAGAGCTCTAAATATAGGCCCGTGCAATCTTTTATACTCAAAACTAATAAAATATTTTTGATAATTTGTTCACAGATACTTATTTTGTTCAGGAATTTACGAGGTGCAATTTGCTTTTTTTCGGCGGTGCTGCGGCGATCCATTTTGTTTTCTAATAATTTTTCCCAATGAAAATGTTAGCTTTTAACCTCAATAAAGATGTATATAAAATTTCAAATCTATATCTTGAATAGTTTTTTTGATAGCTGTTTAAAAAAATCATTTTGAGCAGTTTAACAGTGGACTAACCCCTTGAGTGCACTTTTGACTATTGACATGTAATTTTTAGACTTTTTAAACTCATTATCATTTGAATACGTGAATTGAAAGTCCTCGAAACGCAGGAAACATTTCCAACCAAACGTGATAATTCTGAATACAATACCTCAATTATCTTTGCTATTCAACTTCATATATTATTTTATCAGGAAACAAAATTTTCCGTTCAAATGTGTTCTTCAATTATTCACCAAAAGTTTCTTATCAATTTATTGCGTTTTATTAAGAAGCTTTTCAATCAGACAGATAGTTTAAATTATATATAAAATTAATCAGGTACAGAGATAGCAAATTTTTTTAAAATATTGATTTTTTTAAAATACCTTGCAAGCATTCGACTATTCCATTTATTCATAGAATCTAAAGCCTGTGTAAATCCAAATGGCCTGGGAATCGGAGAATCAATTTGTATTTTCATGGAAAAACTTTCGAATTTCCTCTTCAGATAAAAAAAAACTGTTAACAGCAAAAACTTTTGATTTAAACTATATTAACGAAACAATTTTCTTATGTAGAAACACATAAATTTTTAAGGTATTTATTTGATGAAATATTTTTACACTGCACAATGAATTTTAACTATATTTGATCCTAAACGTTCAACGATACTCCGATCAATAATTGCGTACATCTGAAGTGGGTCGAAATTTTCGTGATTTTTTTTAATCCTCACACACTTGCTGTTCTGGCAATGTTCAATCTTAGCCCCTGGCGAACCCGAACCCATCATATTACCGGTAACAACTGGACACAAATTGCTTAGCTTTTCCCTTATGTTTGCAAAAATATATTGAAACAAAAATCATACATGCAAAAATGTTGATGTGCACGTACACATTACTCTCATTCTGCGCATTGTATTTGTTGTATATTTTAGCACGTATGTGCAAATTACTTTATTATTATTTTTTATAAGATTTCCAGTTAAACAGGTAGGTTTCGATCGGGAGTGAATAAATTGCAAAGTGATCGGTGTGAATATCTATATACATATATTGGTTAACGACAATGTTTCGGTAGCGTTACCAAAATTTTGGAAATGACCCAGGTTATTCTTGTGGTACTTGTCTTTAGAGTGGTAGGTAGTATAGCTTTGGGCACGAGATCTAATAATAGGAACGTTTCCATATGCACATGGCAAATGTACATTACGAATGTGGTAAATGCAGACTAAACATTAAACGCTCGTGTTTATCATTAGTGTTGTAAAAATATTTTTCACATTTTTGCTACATGAATTGTGAATTGTTTAATTCAATAAACAGACAATTGATTTAATATGTTACTAGAATATTTATTAAGTCCACTTTAATATTACTTTGCTTCTTAAATTTCACGATCAGATAGCACGTATTGGAACAGCTCAATTAAAAATTCATATTAATTTTTTTATAAATTAATGAAGGATCAATACAAAGGTATCAACTTGGAGAGCTGCAGCAATGAAAAACCATTTTCGGTCATGTAAGATTGAGGTTGAACACATGTGAGCTTTCTATAAACGTTTTCTCGTCAAAATTAATACTTGTTTACAAAATGCTACTCATGAGACAGAAAGGGCTTGCCGACAACTGTAATCTTCTCAAAATGCTTTCAGATTTTGAATCTAATTTAAACGTTTCTCACTAAAGGCGACAATAAATGATAATTTCCTTCATTTTTTAACAGTTTCACATATCATGTATTTGCACTTTTCAATAATAATTCATATATACAATGTAAATATTTGCGACCTTTAATGTTTATAAAACAAGAAAATTTTGACACGGACTTGAGTTTGTAAAATGTACTTGGAAAATAACAGGATGGATCAGTAATGTAAGTAAAAAAAACGTACGAAAGTCGCATCACATATAAGATTTTTCTTTAGTTTTTGAGATGGGCCTCACTAATGAAAGATCAAAACACCGCATAGGTGAGGTGTTAGAACAGCACATCAACAGATTTCTTACAATTTCACGTGAAGCTTATTTATCACAAGCCTTCTGTTAATGGTCAACTCATCTAAAGAAAATAATAACATCCAGAAGCCTAAATTGTGCACAAGACATGTATAGAGAGTGGACCATTTGTCGATTTATTTAAGCAGTGCTTGTTATTCCAACATTGGCAACAGTGACACTCTTGGCATATTGATAGATAAATGCAGTATCAAAACTCTAATGTAATGAACTGAATTGAACGCTAAAAAAATTTCGAAAAATTATTTCCGTTATTTTTTTAGGGGAAAGGCATCTTTCAGGACGAAGTTTATTTTCATCTTGAAGATTTAGCTGTATGATTTGAGACTCGTTTAATCTACATGTAGTCGTAAAGGAGCATCCTAAAAAGTTGATGTTTGGAGTGAAGGCATCATTAATCCCTGCTTCTTTCGAAATGATGTTGATAACAGAGCCACGGAAAATTGAGTAAGATACAGAAACATGAATCGTCGGAACGTATATTCAGAAATAAAACAGCCATTATTAATATATCCCACGATGTGGACTAACAATGACCGACACACGATCTAAAGTCAGATGTCAAAGCGATCTGACTCAAAGCTTCGACACCAGCTCAGATCTTAAACAGGGTGATGGCCTCGCCCCCATACTCTTCAATTTGGCCCTAGAGTATGTCATCAGGAAGATTACAGTAGACAATGCGGGAACGCTACTCTTTAAGTCTACTCAAATAGTAGCGTACGCCAATGACATCAACGTCATGGCCCGATCTCTATCTCGTGCCAAAGAAGCGTTTACTGAGCTGGAGTCAGCGGCTAGGCAAGTCGGCCTAAGGGTCAATGTGAACAAGACCAAATATATGACCCAGTCAAGGAAGAAGACGCCAAATAGACAAAACATGACGATAATTAACTACAATGTGGAAAGCGTTAACTCTTTTATTTATCTTGGTGTCAACCTCGCCAAAGACGGGAATGAAAAGGACGAAATTGAACGGCGAATTGGTCTAGCCAATAAAATATATTTTTCAGTCCTCTCGGTGATTAAAAGTAAGAAAGTGCACCGAAAAAATTAACTGCGCGTCTATAAAACGATCATCCGTCCTGTATTGATTTACGGATGTGAAACATGGACTTTGACTCAAGCCTCAGAAAAAAGGATTGACGTCTTCAAACGCCGCATTTTGAGACGTATTCTGGGGCCCGTGAAGGACGGACCGGACTGGCGAATCCGGTACAACCATGAGTTGTACGCTCTTTATGACGAGCCACCGGTATCGATTCTGACGAAACTGCTACGACTTCAGTGGGCTGGCCATGTGGAGCGTATGTATGACAGGCGAATTTCCAAGCGCTCCATGAAAGGCCGAGCAACAGGAAGCCGCCCACCAGGAAAACCACGCAAACGATGGGAGGATGCAGTTGACAACGACAGCGAATCCTGGCTGGGATTCGCTAATTGGAGGACGTGGTCGCTGGACCGAGACAGTTGGAGGCAGTGTCTTCGGGAGGCCAAGGCTCGATTTGGGCTGGTGCGCCATTGATGATGACGATGTGGTTTGTTTCAAAGATAAACCAACCGGTAGTTCACTCAAAATAATATAATCACGGTCAATGCAGTTTTTAGTTTGAAAATTTGAGCAAGAAGGCCGTGGTTGTTTTATACCGCTTGCAGAAATGTATTTCTAAAATTCTTGATTTCGAGGATTTTACAAAAGTTTTAACGTCAGCAATGAAAATATACTTTATATTTTTTAAAAATCTTAAATGAATTTTCTAGGCAGCTTGGAAAGAGTTTTTCAAAGTGTTTTTTCAGCCTCTCCCATTATGGCAACCAACCCAAACGATGAGTAAATTAAATGTTACATGAAACCAAGGACTACATACTTGTATTCGTAATAGAAATAATTTTTTAAATGAATTATCGAGCCTCAACTTTTTAAAACTTTAAACTTTAAAAATGAGCTAAAATTAATCAGAAATGAAATTATTTTTTGGAGCGAGAAAATGAAAATGAGCGAATCATAATGGTGAAAAAATATCGTGTTGCTGCAAATAATTGGAAAAAAATTATTGAAATTGGATTCCCACAAAAGTTCTTCCAAAATACACGGTTGCATTTTGATTACTTTTCATATTTTCAATAGAATTTTTTTTTGGATGCGTTAAATTACAATATTCAATATCAAATTCATTTTGGCATATTTGCTTAAATAGCAACTAGACCAAGAAAAAAATAGTCTACTCACCGGTTTTGTTGCGATAATGGTGCCTCCTCATTTTTGGCAATGATACTCGCTGTCCTTGATATTCGTCTAGGTTTTGCTGATCCTTCTTTATATCCAAGATTTTCCATAACTTCCTTTCGCACTCGTACTGAACGAACTAAGACGTTTCCGTTGTAATAAAATTAACAAATATTAACCCGGTCAATTTCGTCAGCTTGATAACTGTTGTTACCAAAACCAATGATTTTAAATACGACAAAAGTTTAGTCTGAAACTTTTTCCATAAATTTTTTGATTACACTCAATTCCGAGGACGAAAACTAATAACACTCGTGCAATTCACTTTAATACTTTTGTTATCTCCAGAATTTTGAATAATGAGTTTAAAACTTCAGGGGAACTTTATTGCTTTTATTGTTATTTTTATCTTTGTGATTAAATTTCGTTAGCGGTGGTCCATATTCACCAACGAATTAAGGTTAACTCTGTTCTGATTGGACTTGTATCTTTCGTTACACTTCACTAAACATTACAATTCAGCATTTGTTACGCTGGCTTGGAATCTATGTATTCATATGTTTTGTCGTTGCGTTTAAATTTGGTTTTAAATTGGATTTAACTTTAAAGTTGCATTTTATTTTAATTAATTTTGGTTGGTTATTTGTGTTCTAACTTCAATTGGCATGAACTTCAACATAAACAATACTGGACACTGTATACACTATAAAATGTTAAATTAAAATATAAAGTTGTTTGTTAAAATAAATTTTATTTCGAGAAGGATATTAAGGTGCATCAAGTTCGTTATAAGTAATTGATCCATTTTCTGACCCGCATCAATGGATCACCAACGATTGACTGGTATTGCATTTAAATTTTTGGTTTATCTATGGATCTCAATAGTACATTGCGAATGAACTTGTCGTCTAATAACATACACTGTTCTATACAAAAAATGCGAGAATTGTGAATTACAATGGGTATAATTGGTACTTGACGGTTTTGGCGGTTACAGTGGCGTTGAACAAGAATCGAACATACTCGTGTAGTTCAATATTATTTGTAGTTTCTGCAGACGATTCGGGTAAAACGAGGATAATGTATTAAGTGAAGAGTGAACTTGAATACTCTTAACAAAAACTTAACAAATAAAAAGTTCTTCGAGATTTTTTAATATAGATTGCAAACCAAATTCTAAGTCAATACTAATAAAAAATTATCTCGAAAGTCTTTTGTAAATCACAAATTTGCTATAACGAATCGAAATTATGTAGATTGAATTCAGTTCTACTAGGTTTGAACTACGATCATCAGTCGATTGCACTGTTTATATGAAAAAAGATTCGTGGGATGGCTTTTAATCGAAGAAACAATGACTTTTTGCATTGGCAGAGACTCAAAGAATATCTGCCAGATAGAACTGGTAGATATGATTCTGCCAGATTTTACTGAAGACAACTAGATTCCAGTGTACATGCATGGTTACACGCATAATATACCATTGCTTTTATAGTGGATATCAATTTTAAGTACTTGTTAAAAAACTAGTTTGGAAATTTCGAGCAATTTCAGCATTTGTTATTTGGCATGAGATATATTTCTTTGCATATGAAATTATGTATTCAAATAAACATTTTAGGCAGGAAATAATACAGCAAGCAAATGTTTAGATTTTTAGCACAGAAGATTTCAAATTTGTACAGAAAAACGTAATATTTAACCAATTGCACACATATATGATTTCGATTCATCTTTAATTGAATGGCATTTGATTATGAAGTGGACAGTCAGGTGAAGTACGTTTTTGATCAATCGATTTTCAAATTCGTTTAACTTTGGTACCTAGATTGTTTTAGAAAGAAAATATTTCAATTCAATTTAACTAATTTTTGGATTTTTCGATCATAAATTGATCGAGACTTTAGTCTAACGATGTTTCTTCATAAAATTTACTGAACAAATACTTAAAATGCAAGCGCTTGCAAATAGACAACAATAGACAATAAAATTGATACTACATTTAAATTCATAGTAAAATTTGATTAACAAACGAGAAAAAATTGGTGTTTAGCTCAATATGCAAGATACATTATTAGAACTGCTAGAATACACTGAACTTTTTAAACAGCCATAAAAGAACTGTGAAGAAAATTCAAGTGAAAAGCCAATACTTAAACATGTTTAAATAAAAACATCTTAACTATATCGTAAACTAATTTACCTACTCTTTTCAATTAGCCAACAAGCAGCAAAATTAGAGTCCTGTTCCTAATTAATTTAGGCAATTTTTGTCGACGTTAGCAGTTATCAAATTAACACATAAAAACACTATATATTTATAAAGATATATGATTAACAATTCATTAGAATCAGAAAAGAATCACATCTCCCTTTTGAAATTTAATTGTGCTAACAGCACGTACCAACGACGGCACACTTTGACTATGAAAGCATTAAATTTTATTCGCGTGGAATACAATATTTAAGAGTTTTCGGGAAAAACCAAAAGGTGATCTTGTCAAGCATAACTCGTACTTTTATTTCAAATGCAGTTTAAATGACTCTTGAGTGTGGTTTCAATAGTAATTCATAATATTGTGCATCTTCATTATCTAATTATGATATATATTTCAGCTAATTTTTGTATTCAGCATACATAGCCACAATGACCAGATATCGAAAAATATTCCCGGATATTTGTCACCAGACCAAATTTTATAAAACTTGCTCCGATTCAAAGAATGTTTCTGCATAATTTATATCTAGAAAACAGCGTTTCAAGGAAAAGCCAACATATTATCACATTAAAATGAAATATTTGGCCAAATGAATTGAAGATAGTAGATATTTGAACTATATAAGTTATATTAGATAAAAGTGCTAAATTTTCCACGGTGTCGAGGAACTTAGTGAATTTCTGTTCTGATTATTCTCCAGTGTCCAATTAAATTTGAGAGTTCGCATGGTAACATTTAACATTCCAAATTTGCGGGTTTTTACGTTTCAACCCGAAATAAATGCCAGGCATCATTTTTATTTAGATAGCCATTATGTTGGTAAATACATTTTTTTAAGTACTTTAAAACCTTTTATCATTTTTACTTTCAGTCCGAATAAATAAAAACAGTCGCCCCATGCTAGCGCTACCACTGCAGAGGCTATAGTAAAGCCACCCGTCACCCGGAGGTGCATGAAAATCAAATTTACGTGGAGAAACGGAAAATTGTTCGTAAATTGTTTGGACAACTGTATGTGTAAGTGTTTGAAATCTGAATAGAATGAATCGTTAGAATTTGACGTGAATTGGAGAGTGTAATTATTTATTGGACGATGCTATTGATATATTATTATTTTTAGAGATAAGCAGCTTGGAAATTTTCTATTGAAGCGGATGTAAGGAACTAGACTTGTGAGTGTTCGTTTTCCAGCTAAGCTAATATTTTGAAATCTATTTCTAATTATTCTCATTTGGAACGACTGGAACTAAACCGTACGAAAAGCAAACGAAATTTCTTAAAACAAATGTATCTTATTCACCAACAGAAAAATGTTTTTTTTAAAGTTATAGTTTAATACAATTTTAGATATGATGAAATCGTTTTGTTAATTCCTACAAAATAAAAATAGAACTCGGATGAGACGACAGCATGTTTCATATTTTTAACCATGTTATATTTGGTGTTTCGAAGATCTCCAGCCCAACAAAAAAAAACCAAGAATTTTTTTAGTGGTGATGTTATCAGTACTACTCAACATAAGAACTCTCTATTTTCATATCTTTAGTATTAATGCGAATGTTTTAAATTTCAATTGCTTTCGTAATTTTTAAGTATACTCGGTTTTTTCTTTTGGTAGATATCATACAGTCAGCCAAAACATGTGCTAAAGCCTCGCATGTGGAGTCCATATACTCAATGATATTTACCTCTCGATAAGAGAATTCGTAATATTTAGAAATTCCACGGCGTACTGACAATAGTTAAAAGTTTCCTATAAGCTGTGAAAATAATAGATATAGCAGTGAAATTCCGGTCGGGGTCCGTTCAGACAATATCAGAGTATATAATAGTTAGACCCGTCGAGTGATGGTCTCTTAATATAAGTACCAATTTTCAAGCGAGTCGAACCATATTTGACAGTGTCGTTAAAAATTGATTGGCGAAGTAATCGATGGGAATAAGCCTTACCCAACATTAAATGGACTGTTAAATATTTTTTCAAACGAATGGCATTTTTTGAACTATAGATGAGAAGCATAGTTCTTAATGCAGCTAATGAATATTCGGCGGAATTCCTTATATTCTTCTTGTCAATGTTTTATAGTATATGTATGTATATGGTGAAACAAGGAATAATGCCAAAAATCTGGCTCAGATACGTGGACGATATTTTCGCTATAGTTAAAAAGCAAGAAACAGAAAACTTGCTGGCTAAATTAAACACGATCCACAAATACATAGAATTCACAATTGAAAAAGAATTTAATAACGAGCTCCCATTCTTAGACTTAAAGACAAAAAGAATTAATGGCAACCTGGAAATGGATATCTATCGAAAACCGACGAGCACCCAGAGGACAGTACCGAACACATCAAACCATGCATACTCGCAAAAAGTATCATCGTTCCGAGCGTGGATACACAGGATGCTGTCTGTACTTATGAGTGAAGGAAACGGCAAGAAAAAATGGCTATACGGAACAGATGGTTCTAAATATGAAAAAGAAAATCGAAATTAGGAAAAAACGAGATAGCTTCACGACACTATACTACCAAACGAGAAGGCAACAACAGAGCGAACAACAAAGAGCAGCCGTTACAAATTCGAACCTGACTGGAGATCTCAGCAGAATATTAAAGGAAGTCAATATTCAGCTGGTCCCAAGCAGCGTGCAGTTCCAGCTAAAAACAATTTTGAAAAATGTTAAAGACAAGAAGAAAATGGAAGAGAAAAGCGGTATCTACAAAATTAAATGCAAATCTTGTGAAAAGGTATACAGAGGACAAACGAGACGAACTGTTAAGATCAGATTCGAAGAGCACACTAAAGAAGCACAGGCAGCAAGGAGACGAGGAGATACGAGTAAGCTAAAGTCATCGGTAGCCAAACATATTTGCGAAGGGCACGATATAGAATGGGCAGATGTGACAGTCGTGAAGGAGACAAGGAGTATAAGGAAGCTAGATACCCTAGAAACATTGTGGATTATGAGGCAGCCAGCAGAAACGAGGCTCAACGAAGACATTGGAAATGGTCACTCCATTCTATTAGATTTAATTAAATAAGGTTTACACTTAATTATAGGCATAAGGGATTAGTGTAAGCAAACAGACTAGGGATAATTTTATAAAAGGAGATATAATTAGAACCAGGTAGAAACTTAATGTTAACATTATAAAATTCCAAACAAGGGCCTTGTATTCTTAGAAAATAATCACCACTGAAGAAGGGAGCAACTTACTCCCGAAATGTATATATGGAAAAAATTAAAAACTATAGCGTTTTAATGGATAGGAATAGTAAAAATATCAAGCAATCGTTCGAAGCGCTAAACATGGGAGAAAATTCAGAATGTTTTATAGTGATATTATTTCATTATTCTTGTAGGTTTTTGGTCAATTCTAAGCCGTTTTAACACGATGCTTTCCAGCCTTACGCAAACAATTGACTAACAAATCGTTCAAGTGTTAACTTATTAAACAAGAAGGATTTTTGAAACGACGAGTATCGAGCTTTATTAGGCTTTTCGGAATCAAGAGCATCATCTGGGTTTTTATAGTTTTATTATATGGAGAAATAATCCCTAAAATGAAAATGAGGTAATATTATAAATCTTTTTTCCTTTTTTTAAAGGTTATTTATTTATGGTATTATTTTTATGCAAGCAGATATAGCCACCTATTTTTTTGTCTTCTTTGCTTTTTGATATTTGAAAGAAAAATCCAACTGATCAATATTGCTTTTCGATGGTTAGGGTTTTTTATCGAACTAAATGTTAAGATAGCCCTACGAAACAATTTTCACATTAGAATGGAAGCAATTTGCTAGCATTCATTTCTGCGAAGTATAATTTTTTAAGCTTTTTGTAGCTTTAAATTACCTCCAAATTCATATTGTTCTAAATTGATAGTTGTTTTTGGATTGATATATCGTATTTAAGTATCTATGTATGAGCTGTGCTTTGATTTTGAGAGAAAATTTGAATTCTTATCATTTTGATCACAACATTTATTTTATATACCCACTAATTTTTAGGGTTATGCAACAATAATTTGTTTTAAAAACTTAACTCACTGTTAAAGAGCAATGATTTGAATTTATTTTCAAAAAAGGTAATAAAGAAAAAATTATACATTGGCGAGTTTGGTATGTTCCTAGTAAAGAGTCATAGAGTACAACTAAGTGTTAATAATGTATTGTGAATGCAATGAGAGCATGAGTTCAAATTATAAACTACTTTCACACAAATTAAACTTGAGTATTTTTCCTAATGTTCAAAAAAGGAGTAATAAAGAGAAAAATATGTCTATCTTAAGCTGGCTTTAAAATCGCCATAAAATCCTAAAGAAAATCTCAATCAAATTTATTACTTAGTCGAATGCATTAATCTCTGATTCCACGCAAATGATCTACTTTTCAAGATCAATTGGTTTTTTTCCATAGTCTACTTTTTCGGACATTATAATTTTGTAAGAATAATATATTCTAAATTTGTTTTCAAATCGCTTACGTAATCACCTTAATTGCTTAAAAAACACAATTTGCTTCAGTTTTTAAATGGAAATTCTTTTGAATGGGTGTTAAATAACTAATTACTACTTGGATGGTATATTTCTCATCCTAATTTTTTTCATAGATAGATAATAAATTCGATAGATTCTGTATATGGTTAATGAAATCGAAATTGAATCACATAAAGGAAATGCTTAAGTAGCTGATAGAAAATTTGACGATAAAATGTGAGTGGACTAATATTCATAGTAAGGTGGAATGTTACTAGTGTGAAATTTGGGTTATATTTAATAGGGTCTTATGTTTTGTCAGTTAACAAGTGATAACGCATGCATTTCAGATCCTCAGAACGAGAATCAGCTACAGATATAATAACTATGAGTTGAAATTTCAAACGAGTCAAACAGCTCAAAAAAACAGATGCATCTCGTATTTTAAGAACAAATATCTAGAGGCAAACGTTCGAGAAAAAAATCTTGTGATTCTTTTGGAATCTGACTGTCGTTTGTACTCAGAAAATTTTTGCTTTATGAGTTTTCAGCTACTCAACAATGTGATTTATTTATTTATTTCTGATCAACAAGTCATTTAAAACATCAACGATGTCCTGATTAGTTTCAAAATAGTTCAAGTATCCTCTTTTTATTTAGCTTGGTAGTGCAAATAGCGTTAAAACTTGAATTAAAATTAATAAAAAATAAAACAGTCACAAAAAAATTTCCAAACAAATTTATTCCACCCTGGCTAACTTTCGATCAGTGTTTTCACTGACGCCTGCTCTCTATCACCATGATAAATTCACAAACCATTTTAGAAAAATTCTAGACATCTTAACGGGAAATCATTCATAAAACTGGATTTCATCGAAACTATGAGACATCCATGTATCTTTTTTCGCGTACGACTTGAATGACCTACAAAATATTTAAATTGAATTGTTATGTGCAGCCGCGAAACGTAGTTTTCACTAAAACGGCGACATTGTTTGACCAGCTCAATCGACTGAATCAGTTTTTTCGCACAATCAATACATTTAAGATGTTCACCTCATTCCAATAATTATGTCAATTTATAGGTCTATCGTCCAACCGATGAAAGAACATTATATGTTTGAAAAAGACAGCCGGCAATAAACATGAATAGTAGAACAAATAAGTTTGCATAAATTACTCGAAAATTTTGCATTTCGTCTTCAATTCGCGTGAAGTTGATGTGATGAAATTTTCATATTATGCTGAAATGATGCCGTTTTCGTTTGGATGGTATCGCACAAGCATCCGACGGGAGATATTTTCCAAGACCAATAGATACATATGTGGACCGTTAGGTTCAGAACGACGAATTTAGAAGTGGTACCTTGCAATGGTTTCAGTATAAAAGAAAAATCTTCCAAACTCTGAGGTCAGTTTAGAGAAAATGATCACCAGTATAAGGTTTCTACTAATCTGTGAGTGTTGCCCGTTCTAGAATGCCAGGAACTACATACTAATGGATATTTTGTTACAGGCGCTTGTATAGCAGCGCTAGCTTTTGCGGAAGAAGTTAAAGACGCGCCGGAGAAACAGTCTGGCCGTACGATCGGGACTATAGCGTCGGCTGTTGTGGAAGCAGACCCAATACGTAGAGCACAATGTGTGTGTGCTCCCGGACCACCAGGACCTCCTGGTCCGCAAGGATCGACGGGAGAGCGTGGTTATAAGGGTACACCGGGACGTCCAGGTGAGCCCGGAAAAACGGGCAGACCAGGACGACGAGGCCGAACAGGTCAACCAGGACCCGCGGGACGATCAGGCGTACAAGGCCCACCAGGAAGTCAAGGTCGCGCAGGACGGCGAGGCAGTCCGGGGCCTGCAGGACCACAAGGAGCAACAGGCCGTCAAGGACCAGTAGGTCCACCAGGACCAAGAGGCGAACGCGGACCAATTGGCCTTCCCGGGCCACCAGGAAGGCGTGGACCTCGCGGCGAACGTGGCGATCGTGGTGGCAATGGTCCACAGGGCCCCCGCGGACACATTCCACTGGAATTACTCGGCGCAGCTCAGAGCTACGTTAAGCCATTGAATAATTACGGTAATCCTAACGCCCTCACTAATGAGATTTTGCCTAAAGTAGCATGTCCACCGGGCAAGTTGTGCTTTGTAAAACCATTGGCTTTATTTGGAGCACATAAGCCATCGTACGCCCTCAGCAACGATGAGCTCAAGGCCGTTTATAATTCTCGAAACGCGCATCCCCAAGTTGACGACGACGAAGATGTTACCGATGAGTTCGAAGAAAGCGAGTACTATGATTAAATTCTCTCTATCAATTTATCGATATCTTAATAATATTCAAATTTAACACGTTTGACACGCTTATTCAGGGTAAGGCCGAATATGACACATCGAATCATGTCACAGTCGATCTTGTTCCTCTAATAGTATTGAACGTGCTAAATTACTAAACTGGCCAGGTGAAAGCAATTTCGGAAGCATGCATTAAAAATTTAAAAGTGCTTAAGAAAACGTTATTCTAGCGAATGCTTGTATCCCGTATCTAAGATAACAGCAGCTTGGATAAAGTGAAAAGTATTATTAAAAAATTATTCTTTCATCCATCGGTATAGACAGTAATAAGGCAAATATTTATTATTATTTATTTATTATATATATATTTTTTTGTAATAAACCTTGGCAAAAATGAATCAAATATTTTTTGTTTGATTTTCTATAAAAACTATGGTTCTGGTAAAAAAAACTTTTTAATTCGTGAAAAAATTCAAATTTTTAATCAAAAATACGATTAAAATTTACTTCGATTTTTTCACCCAGAAATTTAGGTTTTCGACTCTTCATGTCGCTTCAATTTCAGCATTTATATTTTTTTAGAGTGAGATTTGATAAAAATTTCGAATGGAAACCACTCAAGATTGCTTAGCTGTAGGTTTTTCCAAGTAATTGACAATTTGTTGTTTGTTTCATACCATAAAATCAACAATGTGTCAGATTCAAGTCACATTACTAAAGTCAAGAATAAAGCTAATCTGATTCCAGGAAACTCCAGTGTTTTTTCTTCTGCGAATTGAATACTAGTCAAAAGGAATAATTATTTTGACAAATCAATTGTATGCAGTTAGCATATTGCTTTTTTGACAGAAATCAGCATCAAACTGTTAAAACCTAAAATAAACAAAGTTGAAATGACACTTTGTATCTAATGAGTTTAACAATTTGGATTACGTCTAACACGCATTTTTCTAGATAATTTTTACAATACACACTACCAATCTCTGCTGAAATTATTTGCATATCTGAAAATAGCAAGAATTATTTAATTTCGGACATTATAAATAGACTCTAAAAAAACGAAACGATCTATTTTCAGAAGAAAATGCAAACAGTTTTAAGATTTACAATTTCAATTTTTCGTTTACCTAACCATAAGCCGTAAGTAAATACATTTTAATTGCAATTTGTATAAGATTAGTGTCGCAATGCGACTTTATTTGGATAGCAAATGATATTAATGTGTTCAAATAAATAATTAACGTAGTTTTATCAGGAGTACAGTGAATGATCGCATACGTACCCAGTTATGTATACAAAACAAAAGTTTGCCTATACTATACGACAGCAATAAACGCATGTATGCAATTCTGTCCCTTAAAAAATGTTGGAGCCATTAAAAAATCTTAGTATGTAAAATAGCTTATATACTAAGATTCCATTACAAAGGTCGTGATTTATACCTTGCATATTTAGTTTATGTGTTATCACATGACCTTATATGAATTTGGAAGACTATTTATCGAAACAATTTTTTTTTGGTTTAAAAAAACTGATAAAGTTGTTACCATAGGTTTGTTTACCCTAAGGCAGGCATGTAACATAATTTCATGCTCGTGAAAGTCAGTAAGAAATCAAAACAATTTATTAAGCTGCTATGACATAAAAAATTTACGTATTGTATTACATACAAATGAACAATGAACTCAACCGTGAACAACCGAAAACACCGACAGACCAGGAAAATATTGTTAATCACATAGGGCTTACATACATAGATAAGAGTCAACAATTTCAGACGTTTTCAAATTTTGGCATAAAACTAAGCTCACACACAATCATCAAAATTTATAGCTAGCACGTGAATCGATATTTTATTCGACTTTCTCCGTACGTTTGCAAAAAACAACCAAAGATTCTTTCGAATACCTGTTTAAGATATCAATATGTGATGAGTTTTCGATCTCAACACTCAAGTCAAGCTACCTTCCAATGAAGTTCACCTTCGCGAGTAGAAGAAATTGGAACATGTCAACTTAGAACATTTCAAAGAAGGCTTTTAGGTCAGCATTGGGTATAAAATATGGTATTAACATAATCGTTAGAATCTGCTAGCGAAAAATAATTTGTTTAGTGTAACTTCGTGAGAAAGAGACTTCTTGTTTAAAGACTGTTAAAATAACATCAGCACTTATAAAACAAAAGGTAGCGAAGATGTTATTGAAACTTTTTGTTTGGCAAAAATTGTTGAAGCTAAAACGATTGCATTATTATTTTCTAATGAAGCTGAATAAAATACTTGAAATTAATTAAATTAAGTGCATATTATATCAAATAGGTATTAAATTTTTTATTTAAAATAATTATTTTCTAATGAATTTTGAACATATTCTTCAAAAAACCAGGCATTCCGTTATATATCCTAATTAGAACAAACTGACTGACAATTTCTTATCCAAAATTTAACAATGCACAACACTAAGCAATAGGACATTTTGAATAAAACCTTTTTGAATTTTATGATATAACATAAGTGTTTTCTACGGTATGCTTGAATAAACTGCGAAAAATTAGTTTCATTTAAGTCCTATTGAAATTGCATGCGATTTCGAACAGAATGTTATACAATTATAAATTTTAGCTGCCAATCTAAAATAATTATCGTCAATCTAGACAATAAGGCAGTCATGTAAATTTTAGAGCAAAGGATAATTCGGATGTTCAATTAGTGTTATAATTAGCTGGAATTTCTTGATGAAGTTTAGGCAATAGATCAAAACAATTAAATGAGAGAAATTTACAAGAGATGATTTATAGGTTGCTATAGATTAATAAGTATTTTGAAATCAAAAAATAACTTCGAAAAAAATACGGGATTGAAGTACACAAAAATACATTGAAAAAATATGAAACATTAAATATGCATGTTGAGGAACAAGTTTGTGTCAGACGTAAATTAAAATTTTATTTTGTATAACTTAAAAATCAACAAATTTTTTTTTGAGAAGACACGGAATTAAATCCCATAAACTATTATCGAAACTGTTGAACAAACATTTTAACTTGAGCTTAACAAATTTATACGTCAGAAAAAATACGGAGCTAACTAAAAAAAATTCCGCTAATTTCTATGAAATAAAATAAGTTTGTTTTTTGAAAGCATATTCTATATATTGATGTGTTTGACTACTTTCCTGTTTTTTTTTCATTTGGCATATTGATTCAAAAAACAATGCATTCATTCTTTTCATTAATTTATAAGTACAATCGATTGAATTTATTTCTATCTGTCCCTATTATGATTTGAAAGGGCTGGTCGTTATGACCAGCTTTAATTTTCTAAAAACGTTGACAATCTTTTTGTTTTTTATTTATATCCTGGGTTGATTTTTTTACAAAATTTCGCATGTCGCAATACAATTGAATCGTAAAAAAAGGTTTGATGCGGAAATTTATATTTATTTGAGTGAAACATTTTTTTTATTTGGTACGAAAATTGGTTTATTTGATCCAAAAATAAGTGAACTTAAGGCGAAAGTGCTACACAAAAATTTGGATGGCTCAAACTACAATGTCAACTATTCGGTTTTAATTGCAAATGAGCAAACATTGTAAAGTGTTCACAGGACTTTCTGTTTCTACTGATTTGCAATAGAAATAGCCAGATATCTATTTAAAAGTAAATTATTAGACTGCCAAGGGAATTCAGAATTTGTTCGCGATTATCTCAGAATCCAACAAATGAATATATGCGATTTGAGACGCATATTGATAGATTTTGACATCGGATGATAATTAAAAACTGTTAAGTTTCTAAAAATATATTGGAAATCCTTAGTAGCTTTCACAGCCTTGAACTAAAAAAAAAACAAAATGTTTAAAAATAAAGCGGCCAAAAAATGAGAGAACAAAAATTACAATAAGTAATATAGTTGGCGCATACCCTGAAATTTAGACACTACATTTGATAATATGCAGTGACATAAAACATGGATTTTTTGTATATCGGTTTAGGAAATGGTTTGAAGCTTTATTTGAAGCCATTTTTTCGGTACAATTTTTATATTGAATTCCAAAAAATAGCTGACGCCTTAACTTTAGTCATTTTTACAATACAAAATCAACTTTAAGTAGAGAATATCTGCACAAATGATATCTTGTGTTAAAAGGATGTCCAAGTATTCCATCCCAGCTATTGAAGTCATTTATTTACAATTTCATGCATTCTGTGGTGCTGATAGTATTGAACAGTTGATAGTCATTGCAGATCGTTTTCATGGGAAGACGCGAAGTTATCATGAAACGTTTGCCTGATATAAATTAAGGGGTTACATAGGTCTTGTATTTTCAAAAAATCGATCGAATTTTTTTTATTTCATATGAAAGTATAGTACTTCAAGGGTACTCACACCAAATTTGAAGTAAATTCGAGCAATATTACCGGAGTTATAGAGATTTGAATACCGCGTGGTCGGTACGTGCGTTCAGCATATACGCATGCGGGGCGGTTCTACCGCGTAAAATCAGCTCCTTTCTTTTTCATCAAACATCACAACATCAAAAGGATGCTCTGAACATCGCGAATGAGACGAACGAACTACTGAATGGACCTGGAATCGACGACTCGATGTAAGTCGCTAAAAAATAACTTTAATTCATTAAATCGCGATAAGAAAAATTTAAACGCGTTTATCTCGAAACTTTGTTTTTCCGTGCGGTAGGCACGATTCCTCGAGAACGAATCGATCGATTTTGCTGAAACTTTGCACAGTTCGTCTATATAGTATTGACTCGTGATTGGGATTGTATTTGGCGGACTCGTTTTTTTTTTGTTTTATATGAACAAAAATATTGTAAAAACGACGAGAATCAGAGAAATGCTAAAAAAATATGAGACGAAAATTCATTCGAATTCATTTCAAAACTTTAAATTTAATTTTTTTTCAATTTTTTCGTTCAAGCACGAGCCAAGGGCATAAACTATAAGAAAATTTTAGAATTTTTGATTTGAGATGAACCTGCACCCAAATATTCTGCCTACCGCAAAAAAAATGTTGGACGAGGAAAACTGCAGGAAAATTGACAATTTTCAATGTTTTTAGCTGAATTTTTTTTACAACTTCTTGAAATGTTAAACTTTTATGTGTGCAAATTTTAAATAAAAAAGATTTTTGGTTTTTAAAATACAAATTTTGGAAAAAGTTGTTTTTCCCCTTCAAGACCTTCGTATGCTTTTGAAATTAAGTCTGAATAATTCGTAAGAAGAAAGAAGGAGTTCTATTATTTTATTCTCAATAAATATGTAATTTGGAATATGCATATCAATGTATTCTTCATTATGTATAATTTTGCTTTTAACCCCGGATCGATTACAAAGACACATGTCTGTTCATAATTATCTTTTTGTAGTATTGTGAAATTAAGTTAATAGAACAAACACTATGGCATCTCCCCCAAAATTAATTCAATGTAATTGAAGCCATACTACCGCTATACTATATAGTATTGAGAAGTCGGTTTAAAATGCATTCGTTTACACGAAAATTTGTGATTCTATGTAAGGTGGTTATTATTTTTGGAATTATTTTTATTTTGATCTCGTTTTTCTTTTTGGAGGATCAAATAATATGTTCCAAAAATGAGCACATAAAGAATAAAGCTAAAACAAATCTTCAAAAAAATCTTTACAAAGTATTGACCTTAGTATGGGGCTGTAAACAATCATTTTAACGCCAAATTGTCTACATATTATAATGTAGTATTCGTTTCATGCAAAATTCGACCATCAAGATCGCTCACTCACTCACGAAAAGAGCATTCATCATTGAATATTGCGCCGCATACACATTTCAAATAAAACTCTTCATCGCAGTATACTTTTGAATTGCTATTAAAAAGACATTCACAGCATCCTCACTTTATAAACAGTAGAAGACTAAATTGCTTCTTCCTCAACTTAGTCAGCGATCCGTCCAGAGAGGTCCATATAAAGACTAACATTGCTCGGTCTTCAATGACAACAAGCACATGTGTAGTATCTAGAATTTAAGCAACATTCAAACCGGCGAGCGTTATCACTTTCTTCACGTATGTTTGAACCGACTATCCATCCATTATAACCTAGTAACTTACTCTTTGGTGGCATCACATCTTTGACTTTTTCTCTGACCACTTACATCGCGCTTTATCCGCAGGTTAGATCATCGAAAGATTGCCATGCTTACTTCTCTATTACTAGAGTACATTGCGCTACCCTTGAACTTGGTGGATCAAATTAAAGGGCAGCCTACATTCCGCCAGGAAATTGACAGGCACACGCTCTTGCGTGAAGTCAAGCCAGAAAAGATAAATAGTGAGATACGACCATTCAACGCAGACAATTTTTGAATTCTTTTCTTCGCTGATAACGAAGTCAGACGTTAGAGGATGAGAGGCATCATGAAGATCATTTCGTAGACATGAGCCCCGAATCCTGTCTTTGGTTGGCAAATAATACAATTTGCTATTCATTGCACGCCACTGTACCACGCTTTAACCATCAACACAAAAGTAGTAATGCTGTACATCATAAATACACAGTATCTACGAAACTCATATTTATCTGGTTCGGCAAAAGGGAATCTTTCGGTCGCACACATCGTGCCTGAACAATGTGTTCGGATTGTATTATAGTTAATGTAAATTCCACTTGTTAATTTGAAAATTGTGCTATTTTTGCTCTTCAACCATTCACTGGACGCGTAAACCGGTATAAGGTCGAATTATATGTTATTTATTGAACTCAAATTGAGATTTACGCGTTTGTTTAGATGCAAAACCAGTCAATCATAATACGGATGCAACACTCAAGTTCAAACTAAATTATTTATAAGCGAAGCGTAACCGAAATCAGCTTTAACAAGCCTTTTAACAGTCATTAGCCACCGACGGAATCAACAATTAGCATTGTTGGCGTAATTAATTAACAACTGAAACAAATTTAACAATAACTCGCGAAAAACTGAATAATTTGTTTATACCAAAAATTAACTTCAAAACGAGGTGCACCAAAAATCCTAGTCGAAATTTTTATACAACTAATAGACAATTTTTCATAACTATATTCAATTTCAAAATCAAAATTAATTGAAATAAAATATAAATGAATTATCACTTTTTCAAAGTAAATAACAAACGACTAAAAGATTAATTAATATTTATTACGTTTATTCTTGTATACTTGTGGCACGGAATAACGGTTTCAATTCAACGACGAAACTTTATGAACTGAATTTAAATTTCGCATAAGACTGTTTTAGCTGCAATACACTTTATACGTGAAATATCTTTGTATGTTGCGTTTAAAGATTCCAACGAGATTTTGAGGAGGTTCCAGAATACTATCGCATATTTATATAGGGGATAGTTGGGTAATTGGATTTTTTTTTTGCTAGCACAACCAAAACTGTGAAGAAAATAGATGTGAATTCTGGTGAATTATAAATGATTTCGGTTTTAAAGAAATAGACATTATAAAGAAGACTTACATATACACTTTCTGATATTTTTCGGTATTTGTAAAATATTTTTAAAATTCATTTCGGCTGAAATTGCAAAGGAGAAAACTGGAAGGATTGTTAATTTCAACACGATCTGCTTTTTGAATAGTAATCGCATAAGTTACATACCACAGGACAGCATAGAAACCATGTATACATTATCTGCTCCTATCTGCTGCAAAGCGATTAACCTCTTAATTTTCTTTATTATCTTATGTGCAGTTGCACCCACACATTATAATAAAAAAACTACGCTTGATTTTGGAATAACTGCCAAGCGATTTCGGATGAGTAAAATGAAGAATACCGTCGCAGAGGTCCAAGTCAAAGTTCAAGGCATGCTGATTCAAACTTTTAAAACGGTGTTGGATCTAAGACAGTGTGATAGTCTCGCTCTTTAAGTCAGCTTTGGAATACTTTATCAGCAAAATCCTTAAAGTCAACGTGGTAACGTCACTATTTAAGTCTGTTCAAATAGAACCGCATGTTGATAGTGTTGAAACCATGATATCATGGCACGATCGATTCCTCAGTACATTGAATCAGCGGCTAAGGATTCCGGGTCAAGAGTCCATGAAAAGAAGAACAAATGCCTAACCTAAACCAAAAAGACGCTGATCAAACAGAATATAACGATAGACATGTATTTCACTTCTTCAAAGACGATAATGAAAAGGAGTATATCAAACGGCAGGCTGTGTGTGTTCTTTTCGGTCGTCCTAATTATTAAATCCAACAAAGTATTTAAACGTCAAAAAATAGGCAACAATTATCTGATTAATTAATGTTATTAATTCGTACATTAATAACATCAGATAATCGTTTTATTTTTGTGAAATGTGAATTTTGACACAGGCGTCAGGAAAAATAATTGATATTTTTGAATGGTGCATCCTAAGAATCGTGAGGGGTGAACCGGAATGTTCGCTACAATCGTTTGGTACGGACATTAAACGAGCTAGTTGTATCGATTCTGGTATAGTTGCGCAAACTTAAATTGGTCGTCCATATGAAGAGCATCAACGTTGAAAGAACTCTCAGAAATACCACGAAAAACCGCGCATTTGGTAATCCACGCAAACGCTAGGCGGACTCATAAGACAGAGACGACAATTTCCCGATTAGCTTTGTAAATTGGAAGACGCGGTTATTGGACCAAAATTCCTGGAAGTCTAGACTTGTTCGATTGAACTACGCCAACTTTTCGAGGACTCAGTGGACACACTTAGTAAATAGTAGATTGGTTGGAGGACGCGGGTATTGGATAGAGGTAGCTCGAGGCAGATTGTAAGAATACCAAAATTTGATGTGGTCCTTTGGGACATTGATGATGAGGATATCTACTCATGTGATGCCATTCTATTTTGCCAGGTCAATAAGATTATGCAGACATTCATGTAAGTTTGCACCTTTATGTGTCTAAATTTATAGCTTTTACCATTGGCTGTCAATTGAATAGTGTAAAGATTGTTTTTCTCTGGAAGCTTCTGCTGTCTAGCTATTTTAAAATTTCATCTTGGATCTACCAGTAAAATAAACTTGAAAATCCCTTTTCAGATCAGGGAGTAATGTTAATACATTTCCTGATTTTACCTTTGAAGGACTTCATGAAGTTAAATAATTTGACCTTTTTTCGAACACTGTCTTGGAAATTTCTTTTATTTGAGGTTCGCATGAAATTTTTAGGTGCCTGTTAATGTATCCAGGTTTATATTTTGTTACCTTCTGTAGAAGCACGTTTCGCTTTACTCATAGGTAAAGAACTTGTGGATGCAAAAAATTCAGCCTAAAAAAGTATGAGTCTTAAAAGTGTATGCTTTATTTTACAAGACAAACTAGTGTCCACCAAAATTTCTTTCTTTTGATTTTAATTATTTCTATAAGACCACTTTTGAGATGATCAGCAAATTGTTGATGATAGATTTTATGGTCATACTGTGTTGCGTTAAAAAGATTATTATGGCGAATATTTGTAAAGAAGTAACACTTTTTGGAATCAATTTTTTACTTTTATAAATAATAAACTGATTTTTTTAAATTTTAATACATCCATAGATAATGTAATATAAAAGAAATAGATGGACCATTTTTCAACGAAACTGATTGAGACAGTGCTATTTCTATACAATTTATACTTAAAGTTTGTTTCAACTAAATGAAAATTTTAAAATAGCTTTCCATACACTATTGATAAGAAATAATCTTGTAAGCTTTTATATGATCCGCAAGTTAACTATTTCTATAATAAAAATCCTTAATACTAAAACAGAAGCGATTTTTGACAGAATTTATGGATATTCTAGATCGAAATCATTGATAAAAAGACAGACATTTAAACAGGACAAAGACTACCATTGATTTGGTACAATATTATTACGCATAATAAAATTTTCTTGGCATAAAACGGACATCCTTCTTTTTTATTGAGTGTTTGCAATTAAGATATTTACTCTGTGGAGCTCATATAACTTTTATCTTACAGCTAAGGTCAAGTTCTAGTGGTGATACTACTAATTAACTAGCAAATATAGAATAAAAATCAATAATTTTCGAATGGTTCACAAGAAATTAACAACAAAGGATATATGTAAATACAAATAATCATCAAGAAAAATTCGTTGATCTTTATTTTCAACTTTCAATACGATTAGAACGCAAATTCAAATTTAATACATGTTGATTCTTTTCAGAATCACTCTCAGAAATCGAATATATTTGGGGCACTGCTCAAAGGATGGTAAATCGGCCTGACCTCATTCTCCCCTATATCAAACGAGAGCAATTGTTGCGGCTAATGGGAACCATTGCATACATGCCAAGTAGTCTTCTAATTTTGCGTATCTCTTCCAATGATAAGCCTTCTCTCCGTACCTAAAGCTATCAGGAAGGCGCCTGGCTTCTACAGAATACATCTACTACCATATTTTCAAGAAACCGAAGTGTTTGTAGGTATTTTATAAACTTTAAACGTTTCGTTCTCTGCCATTCTACCCAACGTTATTATTTCAGTCTACTGATAAGTATCTATGTACCACAATTTTTGTCCACCCTCTCGCAAACGCCCGAGCAGCAGATAACAAAACATATATGAATGTACACTCGAAAACATGGAAGATCCTACATTTCATACCACATCTTCAAATTATTCGTCATCCCCCAAGATTCGCCACAATTTCCACGATGACTGTTTTCCATACAATTTGGCATCAACGGGGGCTGTTGTTGCTGATAATGTAGAAGGTGCTGCGCTTGTCGGCCGATCTTGAGATCAGCGTACTCGTGAAAATCAACACGAAATGTCTTCACTTGCCGGATTGGTTTAATTCGAATGATCATGGTCTTTTCAATTACATATCAACTTTATTTATATATTATTCCGAGCATGCATTTCAGAGTTGGCAAATGGAAAATAAAAGAAAATTTTCCAGCTGAGGTAATGGCGACATGATGATCGGTCATTGTTTGTTGGTGTAATGATGCAATCGAAAGATTTATGTTGAAGTTTGAAATTGTTCTTTGTTTTCTAAAAAAAATTGCGGTATTCCACGTTAAATTTTTTTCATTTTACCAAAATTTTATTTAATCACGGGCTTGCTAAACAATTTTCAACAGCATTTTGGATTTGGAAGTACTATGAATTTGATTCTGATTCAAGATCACTAGTCCATCATAAAGGATTTCGTTTCGAAATAATCCAAAAAAAAAACAAGCCGTGACGTAAGACCCTTGAAGTCAACGCGAACTGTTTTCCAGTAATATCTACATAAATATTAAACAAAATAATAATAATGAAAATAGTAATACTATAAATGATAATAATGTTGAGAACTCATTACAAAGTGGAATGAGTTAATATTAATCGTATCACACCCTTAGGAAGCTTACATTAATTACGTAACGCTTTTGGTGGGAGGTTGGTTGGGTTGAATCCTTTCGCGGAGTGATTGCAAGAGGGGAGGGGGATACATCAAAAAGTTTTTTTCACGTAAGTGACTATTCCTATATCGACACTTAAAAGACAAACTGGCGTAAGCGAACATTTTGACGAAATTCAGATGTAAGGGATTTATTATAAGTCGTTGTTTTGATATTAATTTCATTTCTTCACTTTCATTATTGTTTTAATAATAACTATTTAGAGCATTTGATTTTTATAAAACTGCAAATCAGGAAGAAAATTGTTTCAAAAAAGAACTTATATTACGCACTTTTTTATGAATTAAACTTGTTGAAAATTGGATAAAATCATAAAAATCTGAATACGTTTTGAATGACACCTTAACAGCGTCAATATAACGATTCATTTGCGAGATATCATGCGTGACAGAAATGAAATTTGATGTGTCAAAACATAAAAAAAACGATAAATCGAATCTTTCCAAAATCTAATCAGCGTTCCTAATACGCTTCGATTGACACCTTAACGAAGTCTTTACGATTTTTCCTTTGAGAGTTATTGCCATAGAAAAAAATGACTTTGCCTGCACATAAGTACGTACACATGCACACCCACATAAACTTCTTTCTAAATATACTTTTATTTACTTCTAAGACCTCTAAAAATTGATTTTTTTTATTTATTTGACGGAATTTAGTCAAATTTCATATTCCCATTGAGGTCACGATCGCGTGCCGATAAGGACTGTAAAGTTAAAATTAATTTGAGGTCATTTGGTCCGTTCCAAGCGATGTACTATTTAATGTGATGTTTGGGATCGTTGCCCTCATCAAGGATCCAATTCTCGTTTTGTTAATGGGCCATCGTTGGTAGTCAAATAAGCTTTTTTGTAAATTACGTTCATTTTTTCTACGTTTAAATCTGAGGTAAACAGTAACAAGTTTTAAATTTCTTTTCTGAAAATCATCGTTAAACATAGCAGTTGTGCTGGGCTGTTTTCCAGACATGTGCTTTGGTGGAAAATGTCGGAAAGATGCTTCAACGCAAAACACTAGTTGTTTTTTGGTTTTGGTTCATACTTTCTTTGGACCCACGCGAGATGTTTCAACATATGTTTCTCGCTCAACAATGATCTCCGTAAAGTCCTTCGATACTTCACATTATCAGGTTGGTTAGTTGGTTGTAGTGGCAGCCCACTTTATCAAGAGATGACTCACTTAGGCCACGACAAGCCAATTGTGATACCACAGAAGTTTGGGACGCCACTAGAACCTAGCTGCAAAGCTTCACGTTAACAAGGAGCGGAATCAATCTGTTCGAAATTTATACGCTTTTTTCTGTTCAATTTTTAGATGCCTTCATGCAACAATCTCTGTTGATATATAACATATCCTCATCAGTTTACAAGAGTAAAGACGAGTATGTATTTGCAATATTCAATCGGTGAATATACTTATTTAATATACAAAAAAAATTCACACCAATTAATTTACACACAGTTTGTCTACATGTGTTGGATTATTTTATTCTATTTTCCAGGATTTAATTAGAGTCTATCTTTTGAAATCATTTTTAAAAACTTCGAATGATTGTTGACTCACTTTGAAGCCAGGTGAAGTATAAACGAAAAATGGCGTTGAACCTGGGCCAATATATGTACTTCCAAATCATTGCTCGTATGATCCGTAAATGATTTATTAATAATATTTTGTTTCAGTTTCAGTTTTTGATTTAATTATAAGGAAATATTATAGGTTTATGATAATATTATTGAAAGAAAACAAAAATTATACGACTAAATTATGAAAATTGTGATTTCCCTGACTATAAGTTCGCGGATATTTTGAACATTTTTACCAAAAAATTGCTGAATTTAATTTTCAGAGACTGAAAGTAGTGGAACGAATTTTATTTTAATTTTTTTTTTAAATGCAGCGTACAATTATCAGAAAAAGTATAAGTTGGAAGGCGGCATGAGTGAACTTTATAATATATATTATAATTTTCAATCGTTAGAGACAATGCAAGGTTTATAAGTAATTGTTTGATAATATAAACTCGGAAACTCTTAAGAAACAGACAATATTTTCCATAATTTTCATGTTGTTCACAACCGCATCGAAGCATATCGAATTATTGGAACTTCCTGAAGAAGATTTTCCTTGAATCAATAGACAAATTGATATCCGATTATTATTCAAACAATTAAATTCACACTCATATATTCTTGAATGGTTGCTAATTACAAAAGTAAGTGTGAAAGACTTAAGTGAATTTGCCAATTGGCTATTAGCTGCACTTAATAAGTTTTCTAAAACCAGTGCTTCAATGTCATTAGACCACCGACAAGAAAATTTCCTGTTGAAAAGCGACTAAGCTTATTAAACTCAATTTCAGACTCGTTCGCTTTCCGAAATTATGTAAATGAAAAGTAGTTTAAAATTTAAACATTCTGCGTTGCCTCGTGGTTCGCATTTACATGAAGTAGAGTCATCATTGACCAAAGGCTCACCTTGGTTCAATCACAAGCATTTACAAAGGTAAATCCGGAGCTATTCAATGCAGACAGGTAAGATAGTCGCTACGCTAGATTGCACTTCGAATTAATCCGCTTTAATTTCAGCAATTTTCATTAACACTTCGACCATACCCATTCATGAGGTATGCATGTAACCATTTGTGAAAAATGAAAATTGACTGGAATTCACTTTTCCGCCAGTAAAAACTTGCATTCGCGGCAACGATAACAATTATTAACGTGTCATAGTTGGCTGGTTGGCAATTTCTCGCATAGAGAAAAAGTATACATTGATCGGTTGCGCTTCTGACAATACTCGTTATTCACCTTTTTTCCGTTTGAACTCAGAATATCAGAATATTAGAATGACCGGAAATTAAGATTACTGTCTGTTATTCTGCGTTGTACGGTAATAACGATGGATGCAGTCATCTAATGTGATGGTTATGTAAGTGAAATTCCTCTTTTAATTAATTTTGTTGTATACACACACCGTGCATATTTAACATACTAAATTATTTCGCCGGACATGTGCAATTTCGAATTGATTTTATCTAAGAATGTTGCGCGTTAAGTTCACAGAATGTTTCGTAGAAAATTAGCGAGGCTAGCGGTGATCCTTCTAGTATAATTAGAACTGATTACCATTCTGTAGAAACACTTTCGATTCGTTTTAGATTTTCAAGGAAAATGACTGACTGGACGTTATTTAGTTTTCAGTAATCTTCTTTTCGATTTTTCTGTCACGCTACAACTAAAGTTTTTCTTTTAGGTTTTGGAATTTTTTAAATAATTTTCGATATTCAGGTATAGGTATTCAAAATCATACCAATAGTCATTTAGCAGCAAATACAAAATAAAGTCTGTGTACAAAAGAGAGAAAAAACTGTTTGCATTGTCTTATTTGAAGATATTACATTATACTTGCACTTTTAAAAATTTCAATTGATTTTGAACTAGTTGGCGCAAACAGCAGTCCGTTATTTAACATAAAAGAAAATTTTGAAAAACCATTGCCGAGTAGACGTGCGAAAATTGCCGTACGTTCGTTTCATTGAGAATCAGCGATTGAATTCAAAAAATGGATGTAATTGAAAATAATTATTAATAATCATCAGTGGAGGATATTCCTTCAATTAGCATTTGGTAATATTTACTTTTCATTTTATATGTCATTTAAACTACGAGGGTGTTTCATAATATTCGTTGATTGAGCCCAAGGGAAGGAAGCAGCAGAAGTAAAAAAAAATTCGTGTCATTTTAAGTTCTTCAATGCAGTAAATACAATACGAAGTAATCCTTTTTAGGTATAAATCTGCAGTTTTACATTGTTTTTTTTCACGTTATTCGTTTGTAATAGCAAAGACAATAAGTTAAAGTCTGTAATATTTTTAAAAAAATTAACAATTGAGTTGCGGGAAGCCCATCTATGGAATGCGGCTGAATACTTATACAGCTTTTGAATGGAAAAGTTGGCTGTATTTTCTCAGAACAGCTAGGCTTGAAATTATCTTTCCGGCTAGCAAACCACTGCACTATTTTTTAGGCAGAGGTCAATGCGATATACAAAACAGACTGGCTGACAAACTAGAAAATTTCCATAAGAAATTCAAGCATTTTCACTGACAGTCGAGCTGCTATTCAATCATTATCCAACGTGTCCATCTCATCCAAAATTGTAATGCAATGTCTTACAAAACTGAACGAGTTGTCGGTTCATGGTAAAGTGATCTTATACTGAGTATCTGGGCATAGAGATATACCTGAGCTGAGCTGATCGGAAAAAGTCGAAGAAACAATCCAACATTTTCTGTGCGAATGCTCAGAACTATCCAGAAGACGCATCCTAGGCTCACCTTTCCTGGACAACCTCACGAAAGAAGCGTATTTAAATATATGCTGCATAGCCAGCTTCATACGAGAATTTAAATGGTTATCATCATCTCGCAGCTAAGTTTTAGTGCTGTCCCAAACTTCTGTGGTACGAGTATCACAATGGACCTGTCGTGGCCTAAGTGAGCAAACCTTTTTATAAAGACAAACCAATCAACCAACTTGTAGCTTAGATAATAGAATTTAATTATGATTTCACACTGATAAAGGAGACACATATTTTCCGAAACAATTGTATGCGTAAAAAAATAAAACATAGTTTGCAATATGAGGAACAAACCAAGTTTTTTAATTCAACTGCAAGAGCAAAAATGGGCAATAAATTTGATATAAAGTTAGAAAGTCAATGGAAGATTATGGAACAGGCCAATTGATGCTACCACAAATGATGAAAAGAGGCACTTATGAAAGATAGCTGAAAGAAGAGAAATTGGTTTCAAACGATCTGCAATAATCACAATACAACATGATCGAAATTTATCTTGGGATGTCCAAATTTAGCGTAAGATGGATGGCCGCATCAAAAATATACCGAGACGAATGTTGTAAACACTTCTTGGGAATCACTCCTCCCAAGAAGTGTCTAACGACAATCTACCAAATGTTATGAAAAAAATTGTAACCGGATATAAAACTTGGGTTCATCATTGGTGTATGTGCAGTGGCAAAAATAGAGTGGTCTAGCTTCTAAGAAATTTAAAATCATACTCTCGGCTGGAAAAGTGATGACAACCGTGTTTTAGGATACACAACAAATTCTTTTTATAGATTCTAAACCAACCTACTAATATTCTAATGTGTTTAAAAGCAAGAAAAGGGAGAAACTAATGAGTAATACGATGATGAACTTAAATTGCAGTAGCCGTTATGTGATCCTAAGAATTACATCGTTCATCTCACAGTCCAGGTCCTGTTTCTAAATGTGAAAAGATAAAGAAAAAGATCAGAAAATGTAACCGTAAACGAGCCAACTTCAAGGCTATTTTCATGAAGGACTAAAGGGATCCGTCTCCTACTCGCTTCTTTTGCACTCGAATGGCATGGCCGATTAGTAATAGAGTTTAGCAAACTTTTTTTATATAATAGAGAGATAAGAAAAATTAATTGATAGATCTAGGAATGTATTCATGTTAAAGGAGATTATATTAAAAAAATGAAATTAAAATTTATCGTTCTCTTTTTATCCTATTCCGCGAGTATAATAAAACGTTCTCCTAAAACTATTCCATAACTTGAATTTTTTTGAAAGACTTTATGACATTCAAATCACAATTGAAACACTTTTAATCGATACACACAGGACAAATATTATTCATCAAAATCTAAGCTTTAATGCCATAAAGCTACTCTCAACCATACTCCGAAAATGAGTGGTTCAGACAGAACTCTATATTTGTACGTCCTGTGACGCTGATATTTTCTGAAAAATATACAGGATTTTCTCTCTGATAATACTATGAACTCTGTACATAGTACATTTTGGCTGAGCAATACAGCATATCAATTCTAGCTAGGTATTGAAACTCATAGTTTGTGCATAGATTCAAAGTTCATTGCACCACTAGTTTATTTGAACATGTAAATCTAGATTACCATGTTACTATTAACGTTTGCATCGAACTTATTTAATATGCGAGCCTGCAATCAACTAATCAATGAACAAACAAGCATGTCAATAAAAATTATTTCAATTCTGATAAACAGTATATACTCATGACAAAAATAAAGAAACTTGATTGCATCAATTAACGACACTCCATATTAATCTACCTTAAACATGATTTGTTCCATCAATATTTATATAAATCATGATACGCATAAATCCATATTTACCGAATAATTTTTATAGTGTTTATTAATTTTAATTGACTTTACACTACCAATCAGAATAGCTATATGTCTGCTACTGATAAACAGTTGTTTCTGTTTGATTAAAGTGAACCAAACTAATTTACAGATGTATTTATCAATATTTAATAATAGTCAAATTGCTATTGTCAACAACTGATCTGCCGTGACAGTTACACGAAATTATCTTAAGAATAAGAAAACACTTTCGTGCGTCATTCAATGCGCATTTCAATCATAATTATCAACAATTGGCTAAATAGTATGGGATGCCCTAAATAAATATGAGAGAAGTTCAAATTGAAAGTTTTCACTGGTTATTGATTTGTTTGTTAGGATAGACAATGCGGAAAGAATTTAAATGAAAGCTTGTCGTAAACTATCAAAGATGTTAATATATTATAAGAAGGTTGTTTCGAAGAAGAAAAATAAGTAAAACAAATTCGTTCAGAAGTATAAATTGCATTTATAAGTTATTCTAAAAAAATGTTGTTCAGATACTGAGACCTGAGAATTATTCATCAAACTCAATTTTCTATCAGATGTTTTCTTCAAAATCAATCATTTCCCATCAGCGAATTGAAGTTGCATAGGATTTTGCTCCGTCGGCCAAAGAGTAGCGCTACGCTGAGTATCTTTTCGCTCCACTTTCATGAATTATTATAGATGGAATAAAGTGAAGAAAATCAAGATACAAGGATATATGGAAACACCTAGCTATGGAATAGATTTAAAAATTGCGTTAAAATCGTCGATTCAGTCTCCACTTCTCTCGGAAATAAAAGAAATTGAAGACTGTTTCTGTAAAATTACTTGAAAATTAAAGCTCTTTATTGCAAGAATTCGCTTCACAATGCACATGTTTAAGCACCAATTCTTAACCACGAAATGTTCACAATATAACAATTACTCGAGAAATTTAAAACTATTAAAACTTGATGGAACACAGCTCGTTTTCGTTTCAGCCGAACTTAACATTTTAATAGATCGTGAAACTTATCGGTTTCTTTTCGATGTCGAAATCATTTTTCTGAAATCCTTGAAAAATGTTCGAATGGATTATTTTGGAAAATTTTACGCTTTTATATTTTCGTAGGTTTTGAAACGGCCTCGAACATGAGCCTACTTTTACATAGACAATATATTTATTTGATAAATAAATCATAATGGTCATAAATCGGCTGAATTTATTTCAAACTACATTCATTTTAACATCTTCCCGAAATTTCAACAGACTAAAGCATATATTTCGGCTCTTCATGGATTTTTTTACGAGTGCCCTTAAGACACATATTAGTTTTTAAAATTTTGTCTAAAATATATTCAACTTCAAGGAGACCTATATTTTTCATATTTTTTTTCTTTTCCTTTCTAAAGTGACCATTTCAATCGATTTGTTTTTAAGATCGTCTGAAATTTGTAACAAAATTTATACTGTAGGGAAAGAGACAAATTAGTACTAGACGAAAATGATTGCTTGGTAATAAAACTGCTGAATTTTTATAGTATTGTCTTTGGTACGGAAATTTTAATCAAAATTGCGCCAATTTCAAGCTATAACTTTTACTATCTGTTGTTGCGTGTAAGATATACTTAATTGCTTTTAGCTGTTGACACAGAAAATGCTTAATATTGATTCTACATCTACGAGAGGTGGCCAGAAAGTTCGCCGAATGGAAGGGTTGGCGGTGGAGTGGATTTTTATCTAGGTAGTTACTACTTGAGTGACTCATTTTCAGTATAAATACGCAATTAGAACCTAATCGAGCCATTTAGTTCTGAGCAAACAAGTCGTTCTGGAATAAATTAGCTTGTATGAAGAAAATGGAGGCCGCGCCGTAATAAAATTTCCAAACAAGGAAAGATACTTCAGATAAATTTTTAAGAGATATTTAGAGGACTCTTCTCTTGGCAAAACCGTGTTGTATAAATGGCATGGCCTTTTCAAGCACGGAAGAGACTCGATTGAATACGACCTTCGACCCGGACGAGGCTACCACGCAAGAAACCATCGAAACAGTAGAAAGGCTTGTATTGGAAGATATCCGATTGAAAAAGAAGCAGCTTTCCACCATTTTAAATATCCTACATCAACATCTTGGGATGAAAAAAGTCAATGCAAGATGGGTTCCGAGAATGCTGACAGCATTTTAGAAACGCAAGTGCGACGAATGTTCTCACTAGGGAGAGCATTAGAATGTTATGGCCCGGATTGTAACTGGTAACGAGACTTGGGTTCACCATTATGAATCCGAGTCAAAGCAGGAGACGATGCAGTGGCAACAAAAGGGCGCACCTTCTCCCAAAAAATACAGTCTCACAATTGGCCGGAAAAATTATGGTTTGCGATGCAGCAGGTACGTGTAGAACATGACGTCGCCATAACGAGGGATTACTAGGCTTTCTTACTTGGACAATTGAAGGATGCTATCAAAGTAAAAAGAAGAGGAAAATTAACAAAAGTTGTGATCCATTTGCACTACAATGCGCCAGTGCACAATGTTGCAATGGATGCTATTCATCGGTGCGGTTTTAAACAACTACGTCACCCACTCTATAATTCAGGCTTGACCTCAGTGACTATTATTCATTTCCAAAGACGAAGAAAATGGTATTTATAAGCTTTTGGATAGATTCGAAAAATGTGTTGGGGTTGAAGAAGAATATATTGACAGGAAAAAATAGTTTAATGTTTGATTTTAACCTCTTTTCCTGTCATTCCGCGAACATTTTGACCGACTCGTATATTATCAAAAAAATAAAGAAGAAGAAGAAACAATGTATTCGTAAAAATAAATTTCAAACGGAAACGATTCGGTTTTTAATAACTGACGATTTTAAAATTTATGAAAGTTTTTTCCCGTTGCACAAAAAAAATATATGGGGTCTAGATACGAGCAGTTTTATCACGTATATATCTGCAGATGCAAATATGTAAATTCGCAAACATATATATAAGATTAATTTTAATTTACTATAATACTCCTTTACTGCTGTGAATTTTTTCAGGAAAAGCTCCGCTTAAAGCGACCTTAGCAATTTAGGAGGCTATCCTAACAAAACGCTGACCGTACTCATGCTTCTAAATTCATTCTTGAATTCAACCAATAAAATTGTATTGTTTTGTTACAATTACTTGGAAATCGAATTGGTTTGTCACACTAACCATTATAACAAGATATCGCTTCAACTTCTTTAATAAAATAGGCTAAGAACAATGAGCACACACAAAATTTGAAAGGCTAAATATTTCGAAATTAGAAAAACGTTACATAACGTCTTTGTCCACTCTCTTCTTCAATTTTTAATTACCTAAGATTGTCCAAAGGATTGATAAGTCACAACTCATTTTCTAAGTATTGATAATATTCCCAATGAAAAGTGTTGCAAACAATATTGTTTACTGTACTTTCTCTTATACTGCCCATCAATTTTAAACATCTTGATTTTATTTCTTATATAAGACGAGTTAACGTAATACTCGACAATCAATCTTTGATGTAACACAAAAAATTGTTTGTTTGCTTCATTAATTTTCAATAAACCACACTCACCTGTTCTCTTGATTGGATATTATCAAAATATGCTATATTCTGTCCGTTGATTACTATTTTTCCAGTTCCAGGCGATCGAACTGTAACATTTGCCCAAGCCGACTTTCTTTGGCAATCTATAATGAATATAAATAAATACACCATGTAACAAATATTCTAAATTTCATTTCATTACCGTATGATGTCACAAATGCTACTCCGTTTTCATCATATAAAGGTTTCGGGACCTCTTCAACAGTTGCTTGAGCAATCAAAGGGCTACGATATTGATCAATAAACGTTTTGATATTGTATGAAAACGGCAACGATAGCAATCGATCCATGACATTAACAAAATTTGTATATTCAATATCGACAATTGTTTCAACGAGTCTTTCTTCGAGTTTTTCTTTTGAAATCCATTCATAGCCAATATTGTTTCTGCAAAATATTACGGAGAAGTTAATTGTACTACACATCAGAAGTATGTCATGTTTTTATTACAATTTCAAATTTGCATCTGGTTCTGTTCCTTGACGATTCATGCGTTCCTCTAACTTATGCAATGCGTTGATTTCCTCGACAATATCCTACTCGAGAAAATTAATAATACTGATGGAAAAATTGGAATATTTGAAAATTTACATAGAGTAATTTGAAGAAATTCGGCTTGGATGTGTAAAACATCGAATGAAATGGTCGTCCCATTTCATCAAATTCGGCCGCTTTTCTCGGAGGGAATATTTCCTCTGGTGGTTTCATCATTGGTCGTGCTTTTTTATCATAAAGTCCCGATGGAAATAGATATTCGATTGCATTCTGTTGAAGGATCATTTCATGTTAAGATGTTGTTTAACATATACTTACAATAGTACACTTACATCGATATCAGCTTGCGTGAATGTCTCCGGATCTTCGCCCATCATATTTGCCAAATGTCGTTTGCCGATTTGGAATTCTAGGCTTTGAGCTTTCATGAATTTGTCGTGTTCTTGAGCACGCTCCAAATAGGCTTTCATCGCTTTGCTGATGGTCTCTTTTTTGACGGCTACCGGTGCCGCTGTCACTGTTACATCGTTCGCGTAGCAAGATCGCTAATAATAAACAAATATCAAAAATTTAAATGTTTTCAATAATTATGTGATTATATATGGAACACCAAAGTTTATAAGGTAAATAAAAAGTTCGTATATTTTTGGGAAAAAACGGCAAAATTAAAAAAAACTGGCGAAACAATTTATACTTTGGCGGAGAAATGCTTTCGTGTCCTGTTATGATGATACACTGATGTTTGTAATTTTGGCAATTCTTTCGCATTTCATAATAATCGCCTAAACTGATTCTCTTTTCCGAGGCATTTCTTATATCTCTTAGATCTATCTTTTGCTGGGAACTTCAATTGCGCCATTATTTACGGTTTTACAGACAACGCAAAATATCTTAATTTTATAACAACTCTCCCTGGACGATTTTAAACAAAAAAAATATTTTTAATATTACAGCGATTCTTCTAAATTTAGCTTAAAAATGGTGGGTAGTAATCACATTTTTAGGTACACGAAAAAAACTCAAATCACACAGTTTTCAATCGTTACAACACGTGTTACATTAAGTACAGAGAAAATCAAACTTATCAAATAGATAAGCTGTGGCTGCGAACCACCAAATCTATTTAATGGAAAGTGTGGTTTCGGGATGACGGATGGCGTCCTCTTCAGGTGCTGTCATTTACCATCCGTCACCAGACAGCACGACCACGGTTAGGCTTGTTGATGGGTTAAGCTCGTTATATTTCAAATATTTTTAATATTTGTATCTGCGAATTATAACGACTGTCAAATTGGTTCGTATATATGCTTACGTCGCTATTCTAAATGACTATGGTAAATGACAGCACCTGTAGAGGATGCCATCCGACACCCCGAAACCACACTTTCCATTAAATTAACGATGAAACAGCATAAAATCTGGAAGCTAAGAACCCCCATCAATGTGCAATAATAGTGTTAGTGAGTTGCTCACCAAAAGCACAACTAGATGACGAAGTTGTTGACTAGACTAGGAGGTTCTAACCCATGATAAACTAAACTTATACCAAATCTATGTATAGGTTTGTTCGATAATTAATGTCGTTTTTTTGTATGTTTTTCAAAGTGAATTTATTTATATTAACAACACAGATTAATCAATGATATATTGACCATTTTGTTGGATGACCTTTTGCCATCTTTTGGTAAGTTGAAAAATTCCACGTTCGAAGAAGCCTTGATTTTAAGAAGCTAAGAACTGGTCCAACTCATTAAAAATGTTGGACCAGTTTTTGTCCAACTCATTTTTAACAGCCTGATCGAAATCAAAAGTTTTACCATTCAAATTATTTTGAAGGGAGCAAAACAAATGATAGTCTGCTGGTGCCAAGTCCGGGCTACAGGGTGAATGTGGCATCAGATCCCAATTGAGCTCCATTAATTTTTGACGGGTTATCAAAGAGGTGTGGGGTGTGGCGTTATCATGATGAAACATCATGCCTTTGCGATTGGCCAGTTCAGGGCGTTTTTTCTCGATTTCTTCGTTCAATTTGGATAGTTGACGATAGTAGACATTCGAATCAATAGTTCGGTTTCTTGGAAGCAGTTCAAAGTAGACTATACCCTTGTAATCCCACCACACAGAAAGCATAATCTTCTTTTGGTGAATATTGGCTTCGGATGTCGATTGTGGGAGCTCATCTTGCTTGGTCCATGATCGTTTTCGAGCTACGTTATCGTAAACAATCCATTTTTCATCACCCGTTATGATTCTTTTTAGAAATGGGTAGTTTTGGTGACGATTCAGCAAAGAGTCGCATATATTAATGCGTTTGGTGAGGTGGATTTCATTTAATTCGTGAGGAACCCAAACATCCAGTTTGCTTATGTAACCAAGATGTTGTAAGTGCAAGTAAACGGTTGAATTCGATATGTCAAGCTTCTCTGCTATCTCTCGAGTTGTCATACGCCGATTATTTTCGATTAACGCCTGAATTTTGTCATCAGTAGTGGTTGGACGACCAGTACGTGGAGCATCTTGAACATTAAAATTTCCAGAACGAAAGCGAGCAAACCAACGCTGGCACTGGCGTTCAGTAAGGCACTCCTCAACATAAACCGCACACACTGTCTTTCGAGCTTGCACCGCATTTTTGCCATTTCGGAAGTAAAACAATAAAATACCCTTCGAGAGTTCTGGAAGGACCACTTTAACAATATGCCTAAGAATTATTGATCAGACCTGGTTGGGTGTTATAACGAGGACCTTAACCTCTGCATGGAAGAAGCTGTGGCTTGAGGCTGTAGCTAAAAGGACCTTCGAAGGATTGAAACCCGAATTGTCAGTGATAAAGGAGATTGTTTCTCTTGGAAAATCCATGGGTCTGGAGGTGGATGAGAGAGATGTGAACGAACTCGTCCTTGCCAAAGTACCCATGGTATATCCTTCTAGACAAATATACTGCGTGACGAATACTCTGGACATAAAAAACCTTTACACCCTGAAAATTCTAACGTATATGACTAAAAACAATAGACTCACTCCATACCAACACAATTACAACACTAGGACAGTAAATAAAAATGTAACAACAACATGTGCAAATAAAACAATAGAGCAAAAACACTTCACATACATTGCCCCTAAATACTTTAATGAATTGCCCCAATATTTGAAAAATATGTCAAATAGTGCAGAACATTTTAAGTATCATTTGAAAATTCATTTAAAAAACTGCCAGTTTGGGAATAACTAATCAAAGCGGAATACAACTAAAATTATACTATACCATTCGAGATTATATAAAAGTTTATTAGGGATGTTTGTAAATTCATTCTTGTAATTTGTGAATCGCAATCTTGTTTTCTGCTATTCCCTTATTATATTATATTATAGTATAATTTTTAATGATCTCACTTTTCTATTTTTGTCTTTTCTTTCTATACTTAGTTCCTTACCTATTATATTTATATTATATATATATATGAATTGAGGCACAGTTTTACAAAAGGGTACAGTTCCAAAAAGCTGAATTTTCGGGAAGCAAAAAAAAACAATAATACTCTTGGGATTTTCATTTTTCAAAAATTAAATTGTTGCTAAATTATCTAGAATGTAGCGAGATTGTATTTATCTATCAACATGATTCAATTACCTGTTCCATCAGATGGGAAGTTAACTATGAAATTGGGGAGGTTTCGCAAAACGGTACACATCCGATTTCTATACCGTTTTGCAAAACCATTTCCACCCTAGCCCAAGAGATGGATTTTCTATTGATGCTATTTGATTTAATTTAATTTAAATCTCACTGTTATGTGATGTTGTTGACACATTGGTATCAATTTTATTTATAGGGAAAGGATATAAAATATGTAACATTTTGAAAAAACTATAGAAATAGTACCGTTTTGAAAAAACTTCATGCTTTTAAGGTGGGATTCGTCCCGTTTCGACAAACCGGAACGTGACCATTCGATTCCTCGTGAAATTTTACATGAAAATCGATATCAAACTCGATTTTTTCAATTTTGGCGCTTGTACCCTTTTGCAAAACTGCGCCTCAATTGTAGACCTGTAAGATAAGAAATGTAAAAGGTTTGTACTATTACTCCTCCCTCCATGACACAAGGCACGGCTTACTTTGGAGGGAGTAATAAATAAAAACTATTTAAAAAAAACTTCACTTTTTCTTTTATTATGTATTTATAGAATATGTATTTGTTATATTCAGTTTTTTTATCATGGGTTAGAACCTCCTAGTCTAGTCAACAACTTCGTCTTCTAGTGTGCTATTGGTTTAGCTACTTGCTAACACTCTTATTGCACATTAATGGAGCTTCATGTTTCCAGGCTTTTGGCCGGTACCATTATTAAATGGGAAGTGTGGTTTCGGGATGACGGATGGCGTTCTCTTCAGGTGCTGTCATTTACCATCCGCCACCAGACAGCACGATAAAAATAAATAAATATATATATATATATATATATATATAACGAGCTTAACCCATCAACAAGCCTAACCGAGGTCGTGCTGTCTGGTGGCGGATGGTAAATGACAGCACCTGAAAAGGACGCCATCCGTCATCCCGAAACCACACTTCCCATGTATTTGTTATTTATAAATAAATGTTTCTTCTTGTAAATACATTTTTCTTATTCAAAAACAACTGAGGTGATGTTTTGGGAGCTGGAACGGATTAATGGCATTTCAATTAATTTCAATGGGGAAAATTGCTTTGAGATACGAGCAATTTGACATACTAGCAAGGTTACGGAACGAATTAAACTCGTATGCCGAGGTGCCACTGTACTTTATTGGGCCGAACCTGTGGTGAGCGAATCATCTCAAGAAATGGACCTGTGAACTGGCCGTCCAGACCGACTTGACTCCATACGACTACTTTTTGTGGCGATACTAATACTAAGACTTTATTTTTGAAGAGATGAGTTAAAAAAACGAACGAGAATATAGATCATAAGAATTATCTAGCTTAATACTAAGCTGCATGTTTTTCTAACTTTATCCATCGACAAAATGTAAATATACCACGAATTTTAGAGCGTGACAACGTTCATTATACAACTAATTTGCAAAGTTATGTCCAAACCTGTAATTTTATAAGTGACCGACACGTTGCTCCCTGCTGTTCCAATATTTTACCGGCTCCATTAGTCAAACTCAAACGCTTAAAAAAACTATTTAATCTTCCGGCCATCGCTCGTTTGCACGACTTTAACCTCAAACAACTCCCGTCGAAGCACGAACAGCTGATCTTGACAATCAAAAGTGTTTCTAAATTCCCATGCATTCCGTAGTCCCTTTCCTTTTGTGTACTGCTAAATGACAAATAGACGCATTTCCGTTTCCAACAATCCAAACGCAAAACAATCAACGAGAAAATTCTTTAATTATCGTAATAAACTACACAAAACATGATTATTTGCCGTTCGGTGCTGCGATCATTTCCTGCACGCAATTGATCATTTCTTGCAAACGATCATGAGTAAGTTTGATGTTGGCATTGTCAAGGTGCAACCCAACTCCAAGTTGATTTGCTCTCGCTGAAAAATTAGGAAACAATCAACTTTCCATGCTAATACAAAACTTACCTTCAATTCCCGATAGGTTTTGCGTCGCTTCGACAATCTCATCATGAAATTCTTGAAATCGAGCAATCGTGTTCGAAGACGCATCGTGTTCTTCCTCATTTTCAAGTGATGCTGAACTGATGTTCAACTCCGATTCGGATTCGGCTTCGTCGTAATTATCTTCGTTTTGACTCATTATCGCTTTTATTGAAATAAATCAAACGCTCTTGAGATATTTAAAATAATATTGTTGCAACTTTCAAATTCACTACCAGTTCTTTCAGATGTTAGAACTAATTAGTACTGTTTAGTAGGATTCTGGTGTAGTGTAATGCAATTATTTTCTGCTTCTTTTAGTAGTAGTTTTGCAGTGTGGATTGCTTTGACATTGAAAAATTGTTAATTTCATGAAATAATCACAAAAATCTGATGATAAAATTTCAGCATAAACAAGATGAAAAAATCTTAACTACCCTCTGGTTTTTGAAAATTGACAATGCCTGATTTTATGGAATGATCATGTCAGAAGTGCTAAAAATTTACAAAACAATTATCAAAGAAATTTTAATTGTACTTGAAATTTGACAAAATCAAAATTAATATAACAATTAATCATCTTTTTGATTATCGCTGTCAAATTTAGGGATTCATGGAAATATTCGATTGCGTTCAATAGACAACGATAGATATTAAACAATTTCATTTAAGTTTTTATTGTATTTAATTGGTAACTCTGAAATCCGAAGACAATTTTAATTGATTTCAATCGTTGTTTTTTTGATCCGAACGTATTCGAAAAACCTATGGAATTTCTATCGTTTTCTATCCGATTCTTAAGTCCAGTAATAGCTGCCACGCGCTCACAAAAGTCAAATATTGAAAGCCATGTGCAGTTCCTCGGCTCAATGCACGAAAAAATAACGCATAACAGTAACTGTTCATTAGAATACAAGGCAGCTGAATTTTTCTATTGTTTTATTGTCTATCAAAAGTTTTGAATTTGAACCCGCGAATCCAGATACCGCTTTTAAAACGATAGCCAAAAATACTATGGTTGTCTAATCGGTGCTTTAAGTTTTTCCCAAGGATACTAACAATTAGCAAGGGCAGAAAGTAATGAATAAAATCAGGAATACATTTCGTTAAACATTTACTGGAATCATTTATTTTGGGTTTTGAACCTCCGTGTCTAGTCGACAACACCTCTCACTAGTGTGCTTTTGGTTCGCAACTTAGCTAACACTATTTTTTGCACATTAATGGTGGTTCTTTTTTGTTTCCAGGTTTCTGGCTGGTACCATCATAATTAAATGGGGAAGCGTGGTTTCGGGGTGACGGACTTATACTGCGCGGATACAAATAATTTATAAAAATTGTTGAAGTATAATGAGCTTAATCCATCAATAAGCCTAACCGTGGTCGTGCTGTCTGGTGGCGGATGGTAAATGTGCCGTCCGTCACCCCGAAACCACGCTTCCCCATTTAATTTACTGGAACTTAAAATCTATCGAACAATTCATTCGAAAAATGTTGGGCACATCAACAAAAAGAGAATACCGACACAAAAAGGAAGACAATGCAAGGGGGATAGTAGATTACTCATTGTGGTACTTATACAGACAATGATATGATCTATACGGACGTATTTCTTCTCATTTCAAACGATCCTTTTCACGTTAATTTTCGTATTTTTTTGTGCTAATTCATGCAAACCAAAAGATCAATCCATGAAAAATTATCTATTTTCTTCTAACATGAAATCCTTACACTTTCCACAATCTCAATTTTTTCCAACATCTTCCTTTAAGGTCACAGTCCTATTGAACACCAGACGTTTACTCGTCGAATCTGGATCGACCGAGAAGAATCCAATTCGTTCAAATTGAAATTTATCATAGACTTTTGCATTCGAAAGCGAAGCGTCGGCATACGACGTCAATATGGTTAAGGAATCCTGATTGCAATCACTCAGGAATCCACCAGGCACTTCATTCGCATCCTCAGGATTTTTATGGCGAAACAGTAAGTCATATAAGCGAACTTGAATTTCAATTGGACTCGCGACCCATTGAATGAACGCTTTTGGCTTTTCAGATGTGTCCACTGATTCACACGTGCACTCTAGTTCCGTCACATTGCCAGCCGCGTCCTTTTTAATGTCGGCTACTTTAAGCACATGTCCAGCATGTCGAAAGCCGACCGTTTGGTTCGGGGACAATCGTCGATAGCCCTTCTCAGGCACGAGTTTGAAATCGCTGCGTTCGATGTAAATGACGCGATCGAAGACGATTTTATGACTGCCCTTTTCAGGATTCGACGGAAAGTCGGGGACCTCCAAATGGATTGGTTTATCGTGCGGGAAGTTGGTGATCGTGATTTTCAAAGGCTCTAGAACCACTAATCGTCTTGGCGCGGTTACGTTTAGGACGTCGCGAACGGAAGCTTCCAGCATTGCAGGATCCACTGAAACCTGAGATAGATTCATACGAAAATTAAGTTTCTAAAAATCCAGCAAAGTCTTTTCCCTCTTACCTGAGCACCAGTCACACCCATCTGGGCACAAAAATTGTTCACCGCTTCCGCTGGAAAGCCCCTTCTTCGCAGCGCAGTTAAAGTAAAAAGCCTTGGATCGTCCCAATCCTCTACCACACCTTCTGTTATCAGTTTCCCGATCTTCCGCTTCGATACAACGGTGTAGTTCATATTCAGTCGCCCGTACTCCCACTGGACGGGGCAGTAAATGCCCAGTGCGTTGCACAGCCAATAGTACGAAGAGCGGCGCGACTGGAACTCCTTAGTGCACAGCGAGTGAGTAATATGTTCGATGCTATCGCAAAGACAGTGAGTATAGTCGTAGGTCGGGTAGATGCACCATTCGCTCTTCGTTCGGTGATGTGGTATGAACTTGATTCGATAGGCGACCGGGTCCGCTTTCCCTTCCTCCAAAGTGATCTTCATTCGCAGAGTGGCTTTGCCTTCGTCTATTTTTCCGTGCTTCATGTCCTCGAACAGTTGCAAACTCTCAGCGATTGGACGGTCACGATATGGGCTCGGCGGTGGATTGAATCCTTTTATCTCTTCCGCTTTCTGATGGCAAACGTATGCCAGGCCCTTTTTGATAAGCAGAACCGCCCAGTCGTACAGCTGTTGGAAATTGTCCGACGAGTGAGTTATCTGGTGCGGCTTATAGCCCAGCCACTCGACCATGTCCTTGATGCCGACGAAAAATTTCTCCTCCTCCTTCTCGGGGTTCGTATCATCGTATCGCAGAAAGCAAATGCCATCGTGGGCTGCTGCATAGCCAAAGTTTATGTTGATGGCCTTCGCATGACCAATGTGAAGGATACCGTTCGGTTCGGGTGGGAAACGAGTATGAACTTTGCCGCCCGTCTTCAGCAAATGTTCCTTCAGCAGACGTTCAGTATTTTCAGTGACGACATAACCATCGGTTTTGTGATTTTCACCGGGCGCATGAAAATGCACTTTTGTTTTCATTAGTTCGGCAATCGTGTTCGCACCATCCTTCTCTTTTGTTTCCATCGAAAAAGAATCGTTTGCTTTTGTCACAGGCTTTTCTGATGGCGGTTTTGTCGGTTTCTCCTTCTTTTTGTCGGCTTTGGATGGTGGCTTCAAGTCTTCTTCGGTTTTCGGGCCGAGCAAATCGAAAATTTGCACTTCCACTTCACTTTTAATGGCTTTACCGTCCGCCCATTTCAGTTCGTTGCGCACTTCTTGCATGATTTTGCCAACGTTGAATCGATATCTGTGAAAATAGATTGAGGAGCGTTTAGTGGAGGTTGAGGAGGCGCATTTTAAATACTGTAGAAGTATTGAACTGATGCAGATATAGTTTATATTGTTTAAAGGAAATGAACAATCAGATTAAATCTTTTGTAACATTTTTTCCTCTTTTGTTTTTAGCTAGTTTCTGTATGAGCAATTTGGGGGAGGGGGGGGGGTGGCTTACAAGAGATTTTCGTGCAAGTTTTGAAACTTTTCCTGATTATATTTTGTTTGTTCCGCGTTCCTCGAGAAGGAATCTGACTAGTAATTGTTACGAACTAAGTTGAAGCCTCCTTGCTGGTCAGGGCATAGCCGCTTCTAAGGGCAGGACTGCATATCTGCGTTTCCCTCGGTGTCGGCATTAGTAAACAGTGACAAAACAGGGACCAGCACTATAAGTTGTACGAATGATCGTCTAGAGATAACCACTACCAGGAAGTAGAATACTAGTTTGAAGTTGCATGCCTTTGGTGAAGAGGATGAGTGAAAATGATCATCAAAAGACTCTTTCCAGATAATCTTGGATGATTTGGGAACCATCACCATCGTGGCATAGTATTCTTACTGACACGCAAGGCAAAGTCAAGAGTCGTGCTAATTAATCTTTGTGATTGAGACCACGTTTGTAAAAGGATGAAAGATTTTGCAGCTTCTGTCGCTGTTTCTTAATCTAGTCTATTCATTTTTTCAACATAGGTAGGTGGACATTTTAAAAAGACATCAATTCACTCCTGCTTCTCGGCATGTCTGTATGTCATTGCTTACCTTTGCTCCAAAATTGCATCCCGATTCTTCGTGATCAACGTCTCCACCGCTTTGTCGACTTCTTCCGGCGTAACCACAACACCGACACCACACTCTTTCTCGAGCTCATCAATATTGAGGGCATCTTTCTTGTGGCCGTGACTCAACAAGTAGTCGAGGGCCACATCAATTCGCAACGTTGAATCCAACTTCTTGTTGACGATGTACTTCACCAGCAGCGGCAGATCGTCTTGGATTTGTGGCTTTATTTTCGACGCCATGTGATACAGGAGCATGCCAACTCCTTCGTCCAGGACGACACCGCGCGCCTCATGCAATGCCATTTGCAAGTTTTTCGTTACGTTCGCATTCTTCAGAGTTTCCTTGGCTTTTTGTTCGCTCATTCCCAGCGACTGGAATTGCGCGAGAAGTTCGTCGGGCGCCGTCATCTTTTCGCCGGTTCTAAAAACGAGCGATCACAGTCAGTGGGGTTGATTGTTGCAGATATTGCTACTTACCACAAATATATTTCCAAAAATACTGAACAATGGTTGATAAATTCTAGTTATAGACTAAATAGCGGAGTTGACATTGGCCACAATTGCCGCGTACACGTTCCCAGCTCGAGTACTTACTTAAGGTGACATTTAACAGTAGCTGTCATCAATAACCAACAATGAATATGGTCTACGATTGGTCTGAATATGAATGAAAAATAATGCTTCGATGATTTCAAACTTCATCGGAAAGATTAATTATTTAATCTGAAAAGTGTTTTCACATATTATTTCAAAATCTATAGAAATAATCAAATTTCTACATTTTCGACATTGTTTTACTCAACCCTGAACTCATGCAGCTGTGTTCTATATCAGCTGATTCTTTTGGTCTCCAGAACTGTCTTGTTGACGTTTTGCTCAATAGGGCGCAATTGAAATATCACACACGAAACAAACTGTTCAAGTACTAATCCATTGAATATAGTGAATTTAAAATGAATGTACCGGGTGGATTACCTACCATGCAACCCGAACGTCGTATGGAGGATTTGGCCAAGACGACAAAACCAATGCTGTTAGAACTTCGCGATCGTCAACTGAAACTTCTCGAGAACAAGTATGTTGTTGTCTATTGTAAATCGTTTTTTTCCAACATTGGTAGGTGAAATTCTTCTAAAAAAACCAACCAGCTCCTGTCTCTCAGTAACCCAATTGTTTCCAATAACGTAACAACGTTTGATTTAGAGTATCATTTGTTATGATACTTTTTGCCGTAGCCAATCCTGGCCACGGTTCGGACAATCCCACCCGGCTTCAACCAGCGTTGGCGTTGTAAAAGAATTTTGATTCCCGTTTCTGCGCTGGAACTATCCTGCCCACGGAATCCCGAAACGGGAATTGGATCCATACCGATGCGAAACCACCTAGCACAATAGAAAAAAGGAGCCGAAACACTATCTACGGACAAACGACCATTTCTTTCCAAACACTTCACACAAGTGAATTTCCAAATTCGAAAAGCAAGACAATTAAATGTAATTCAATTCCAAATTTCCTACAAGTATGCCCTATTATAAAACAAAGCCTGACAAATCCTACGATACACTTAATTCTACTTACGATTCTCTGGTCTACCACTAAGCTCGGTGGAAAGCTCCTCCAAAATCGCTGCTGGAATGATAACGTCTCCTGCACTCCAAAAGGGCTTTCAGTCTCAAGAAAGAGAGAGGCTCTCTCCTCCAGATTTCAATCAAAAACGGTTCGGCCACACTGGCTTCAATCCAATAAAGACGAATCTTCCTTCAACGATGCCGTAATTCCGATCCAAGAGTCCTCGGTCAGCAATAGTTTCAATCCAACCAAGAAAAGAAGACCTACCGTCTTCATTCCCGTTATATGTGGGATTTCCGATCCCGTTTGCTGCTATCGGCGATAAACAACATAACGAGTTCACCTGACTCGCTCCGGTTCACATTGCCCCACCGGTATTATGCCGATTGCTCAGGCTTGTCAGCTGGGAGATGTTTATTCTCTATGTTCGGTCTCCCTGATTGACACAGCGTTATATCTCGGCGGATACTGTGGCTGTAGTGTTTGTGGGACGACCCTTTGACGCTGGCAACGGAGAGCCGCTGTAAAGATTGGATTCAACGGCGTTGGCGACCTGAGTCGTTTCGTCGGTGCGTTAAATACGAATGCGTTGAACGATTTCGACGAGTTCGCTATGTTTTAGGATACATGGGCAATTCAAAACGAGTCGCCAATGTCAGAATGATTACCGTGCGATCTTAAGGGGGTATTCGCATGTGACCACTTCGAAAAATCGATTTTTTCATATTTCGACAGTAAAACCTATCGAAAATATGCTGTGAAAAATTCAGACCGAAATTCCTAGTATTAAATAAGTTACAACTCATAGTCGCCGACTCGCCGTAAGCAACTTGTCTGCCGCGCGGCAGGTCTGCAGCTGCTACATTTCTATTGTTTTCACGGGTCTTTTATACCTGCGTACGGAGTTTCTGACGATATATATTACCTATCTGTGTATATGTGGAATAGTGTATATAAATTTTTATCGTGAATATATATAAAATCCTAGAACAAATTTAGCAGCACACTTTTGATGCTCTGAGTGTCAACATCAAACAGGACCAAATTTATATTGCTGTTAAGTCATTAGTTGATACTGTTTGCAAAAAAGCCGTTGCAGAAGAAAAAAACATTAAATGTTGAAAACGGTTGTGCTGAAGATAAAATCACGGTTTCTGGTGATGGATCATGGGCCAAGCGTGGTTTTACCTCACTGCTGGGTGTTGTTTCTTTGATAGGGAAAAATTCTAATAAAATTGTAGATTTAATTGTGAAATCAAAAGTGTGTAAAGCATGCGAGCAATGGATTGACAGGGAAGAGTCAGACGAGTTTTTGGAGTAGCATGAAAATCACATTGAGCATTGTGAAGCAAATCATGAAGGAAGTTCCGGTAAAATGGAAGTTGACGGTGTGATCGAAATGTTTCAGCGGTCTGTCGAATACTTTAAAGTAAAATATAGTAAATACATTAGAGATGGTAACAGCAAAACATTTAAAAATTTACTGGCTGCCGAACCTTACAACGGCAATCCTGTGGTAAAAAAAAGAGTGCGTCTTGCACGTCAAAAAAGAATGTATAGACGAGTGAAAGAAGCTAAAAAAACACATAACCAATATTTAAAAGCTGAAAAAGGCTTGGAAGAAGCTGAAAAAAGAAGGCCAAAAAGAATCAAAGAGATGAAGCAGGTAAAGATGCTGTCACAAAACGTTCATCGAGAAAAAAATCATCCACTAGTGCTGCAACAAAGAAGTCGACTTTTGCTTTGACCAATGCCATGATGGTTAAGCTAAGTACATACTTCGGTTTGGCTATTTTGAGAAATCCAGATTCTTAAGAAGAAATGAAGAAAGCAGTGTGGGCTACATACCAGCATTACATTTCAGCCGATGAAAACCCCCAGCACTCGTACTGTTCAATTGCATGGTGCAAGTATTTACAACTTACGGCAGAGAATACAGACGAAAACTACACACATCCTCCAGCATTTGATGAAGAAACAGCAAGTTGAAGCCAATTTACGAAGAATTATCATCTGATGATCTGATGCAAAGGTGCTTGGGAAAAACACTCAGAACAACAACGAGTCGTTTAAAAGTTGCATCTGAAACTTGGTTCCAAAGCATCAATTTAATGGAAAAAAGACGCTGGAAATTGCGTCGTGGACAGCTGCGTGTATGTTTAATGAAGGATTTTCACCCATCCTTAAAATAATGGAGATTTTTGGTACGCAAATTGGCCAAAACGCCTACTCGTATGCTGAGGAGTACGATGAACGACGAATAACCCGTGCAGAGCGATCCACGTCCGAGGCATCCAAAAAGGCAAGGGCTTCCCTCAGGTCACAAAAAACTGGCAGAAAATGATGCATATGAAGCCACCGAAGGATTATTGTATGGTCCACGGATATCAGATTAGTGTAAGTATAAATTTTCCACGAAAATTCTGCTCTTGAAACTTCAAACGCATTTTTCTCGAAACATCATTTTCTACCTTGTGTGGAACGCGTATTCAATTTTCCATCATCTACACGATGTACTGTCAGTAGTTAAAGATTTTCAATAAGCGAACAACCATGAGTTTTGCTTTGAATAATCCTCGCTTTCAGCATGGATTATTTTTCTTTTTGATCGGCCACGCTGCGTGGCGAACGTAGCACCAAGCAAAATAACAGAAAGGTAGCCCAAATAAATTTAAATACGACACAAAAAATACCTCCTGCGCGAACAAAACCTGAAGAAATTACGTAAGCTCCACAAAACTCAAAGTTATTGATTAAAAGATTAGATTATAATTTCGAAAGCGATGTTTGATGAATAAATTTTTACTAGAGATTTTTATGACTTCGGTGCTATTCGTAAAAGTGTGCAATACACACTCGAACATGTTGGGATCGAGAGAATTACGTTCCATGTTACTTCCAAACCGAGCATGCTGTTGTTGTAGGTTTTTGTCGATGGCGATACTTTCTTCTACATCCTGCTGTTCATAATGCTAATCTATTTTTGTGTTCTCGATGCTGAAGTTATGGTTTTCTTTTACCATGTGCTCTTCTACTTTTTGTCGTACTTCTGCTGTTTTTTCAGCTGCGGTGTTCCTTTGTGCCCTGATTGCTTCGCTTGTGTGCTCCTTAAATCTGATAGCTAGAGCTCTTCTTGTTTGTCCTATGTTTTTCTTGTTGCAGTCGTTGCAGCTCATCTTGTAGACTCCACATCTTTCTCGTTTTTCGATTGGATCTTTTGCGTTTCCTAGCTTATTTTCAAGTTGGTATCTTCTACTGGTGTTCACCAAATCTGCGGTTTCTATTTTGATGGCTAGCTTCTTAGTGATTGTGTTGTACGTTGCAGCTATCTTCAGCTTTTTGGTTTCCGTTCTTTCCAGGTTGGTTTTTTGCTTCTGCGGAGTTCCTTTCTTTTCTTATTATTAGCTTTAAAACATCCTTTACGTCGTAGCCATTGATTTCTGCTATTTTTAAAATATGTTTCTGTTCTTTTCCTTTTTCTATTGGAGTCGTCAGCATTCGGTGTATTAGATGATGGAAAGGTGCCATTTTGTGCTGTCTGCTGTGGTTCGATGTGTTTGGTATAACTCGCATTGTGTTTGTTGGCTTTCTATATATTTCTACCGTACTTATTTTTCTCTGATAACTAGTACGCCGAAGAATGGCAATCTTCCTTCTACATCAGTTTAGTATGAGAATTTTATGTTTTTGTTGGCGTTATTTAGGTCCTTGAGCATCTTTTCTAATTCTCCTTCTTTTACTATGGCAAAGCTGTCGTCTACGTATTTTATCCATCCTTTCGGTAGTTTACCCTGCTTTTGTAGTGTCTGTTTTACGTTGCCCATGAATATTTCGCTGATAAAAGCTGACAGGGAAATTCCCATAGTTGCTTCAGAACTCTTCTCTGAAAGTAAAGTAGTTTTCTTCTAGGCACAGTTTTGACTTTCTCATGTATAGATAAAAGCATCTCCTGTTTTGATACTTCTTCGTTTTGTTGCTTAAGCCAGTCTTCCAACATATTGATGGCTTCTTTAATTGGTATGCTCGGATACAGTGCTTTGACGTCTCTCTCTATTTTTCCGATTTTCTTTAGTTTTTCGGTAAACTCCTTGGTGGTTGGTTTTTTCATTGCTTTGAATTTCATCATCAAATATCTTCCGATCTCTATCGCCGGTGACTTTTCTGCTACAATAACTTCTCTCATTTCCTTTCCTGGTTTGTGGATTTGCGGCTGTTATTTTATTCGTGGTAGCGATTTAAAATTTAGCTGGAATATCTCCACAATTCTTGGGAATAATCATACCAGAAACGATGCCTAACATGAGAATTAGCTGTAGGTAAATGTGAAAATGTTATTTCTTTATCACATGATGATGGATACAAATTGGTACTTTCACGGACTGAATTTTGCCCGCATTCTCACAGTTTCCGCAAAAAAAACTTTCTGCCTTCATAATATCTCACCAGCATCAGAAATTTATGTCGACGACTATTGTTAATTTTCCCCCCAACAAGCCAAGAAGAATAGGAGCTGTTGCATGTCTGGTTGCTTCGCTGAAAAAAGAATCGGCGATAGAATTTTCAGTTCTGAAGTAGTTGACTTCGATAATAAATTTGCAAATTATCGGTGAGCAGAACAAATGAGTGGTTCATTATGTTGAAATGTTTTGAACACAAATCTATTTGCGAAAGATGAAAATGATGAGGCAGAAATTTGTATGATCTTATACCTTCAGAAAATTCGCAAAAATTGCTTTGTAAAGATTTGAAAACTTTCATATTTGTATAGGAAAAAGCTAGATATCATATCTAAATCTGTTGAGAGAGGATTTTATTTGACTATAGTTTCGAAATTAGGTACAAAAAACGTAGAATGTCTGCTTGGGGGTATAAAAACATACCTATTACAAAAGTAATTTTCAGCAACGACTAGGCAATATTTGAAAACTTCCACCTATACAAAATTCATCTCTTCATGTTCTACATGAACATAGACGTTAATGCAATGGAATTTTACCGTCTATTTATAGACAACGAATCGCTAAACTTCCTGACAAAGGTGCTCGAATACATAATCTCTACGAGCGTATCTTGAAAGAGTTAGAACGTCGCGATGATGTCCAAACAGCCGCTGATCTCTTCTCGGAGTTGAATATCGCATCGACTGGCTTACAAAAGCTCACAACACTTGAATGGACTGGAAAATTAGATGCGGAAGAATGTGAATCAGTTCTTGATAGCGACGATGACGAAGAACCAGATCCATTGAAAATAATCGCACAAGGATGTAATGCACATAAGGTTGTGAAATATATAAAACCAGAAAAATCGCTTATAACCGAAGTAGATCTCAAGGAAATCGAATCGTTTCAAAACGAAAAGCTGAATAATAATAGTGTTTGTAGCGAAACATCTTCTACATCAGGGGATCTTGAGCCCCATGTTTTATATGTTTTTGAGAAGAATGTAGATCATCTGCCCACTACTGAGAAATTCAAACCTTACAAGACAACGATGAGTAATGTACATGACCCGCAAAAGGAAATGCAACGCAAGCATGGAAAAAATTGGGAGAATACAGCTGCAACGCCTCCTCTGATAACACATCCTGGTAGTAAGATGTTAACGTTACAAGAATCAGTGGAGCTTCAGACGGAATATCAACAACGAATGAAGGTGAGTTTATGTAGAATTTGAGTCATTGATCTACAATGGACCGTATGCGGAGCTGTGTCATAATTGTTGTCCTTTTATTTCATACAGAAAATGCAAGAACAACAAGCAAGCGAGCGCATGGCGAAAATGTCTCAAAAAATCAATATGGCATTGCCTGAAGACGCAGCACGTAAAATTAATCAATTCTTTGGTGCATACCGAGAAGAACCCGAGCACGAGTCGGAATCTGAAGTCGACGAGGTGGACGAAGTCGAAGATCGAGGTTTTGTTACATATTCTATTACTAGCTAGTTAGAATTCACCTTAGTAATTCCTGTTAACTTATACGTATTCTTTAGTTTTCAAATATATTATAAGAATGAAAAACCCGACGATTTTTGCTTTCACTATCAATTGTAACAACATTTATTTTCTAGCTCTATTTAATTATTTAATTGTTGGCATTGCTGGCCAAGTTTGCTCATAAACTCCATATTGGTTATAACATTTAGTAATCGTCAAAGCCATTGTGCATCATGTTATGTGCGAAATATATTATTGGCCAAGCATTTTAGATAGAATAAAATTGTGTAGCGGTTGAGGACTGCAGCTCTATCTGCCCCATCTTGAATTGAAGTCGTTGAAGCCATTTGAGCAAGGCTTCATGCTGGGGTTGGCTTTGCTCTTCGATGTCTGGTTCGTAGTCGCGACAATTTTGAAGTCGAACATGTAATGTTCCAGATAGCTGCAAAATAGAATGGCTAGTTACTTAGTTAGCTTTTAATAAATAAAGCGATAGCTTACTTGACTGTGTGAAGACAATACTGGACTCCAAAGTGGAAGCAATTTACCCAAAATAGTTGAACGTGTTTCCCTGAGGGCTTCTAATAGACTCAAAAAATGCAAGTTTATCATTTCAGCCAGCTGAGGAGCAAACACATTAACTATGAGTAAAAATGTAGAGTCATCGACTTACTACTTTAGAATTGGACACCAATTGCAAAATGCATGGTGTAACCTTTGCCCAAAACTCAGACAATATTCCCATTGTTATGTTGCACTGATCGGATGATGGCGAGGTGACGTGTGCCAAATTCTCCATATATACCGTCCACAATTGGCAGAGAGTGAATGCATGGAACAACGAGGACATGTGTAAAACAGATGTCTTAGATTGTTCGGCGAAGCCGGCAAATATTACTTGAATATGGTCAGCGATATGGCAACTGGCCTCCTGAGGCACAGGATGCGCTAGAGTTTGTGATCCGTGATGAAGATGGAAGTGCGACGTACTGACTGTGTGTGCGGCTAGTCCACCTTTTCTCTGGATTAGAGCGTTGTGCATTAGTGATCCCAATAAAAGCCAGGAGAGCAAACGCATATGGCTGACGCATTCGGTGAACTCTTTGGGTCTGTGAAATTTTCAAAAAAAATTTTTACTCGAAAAAATACCCCAATTACAAATAGAGATACGCAGCTCATTTCCAAACCTTCATGTTTCTTTTCATGTCGCCTATTTAGCTGAATAGGTAACAAGCACTGAGACTCACCCTTGCTGCAGTGATGACGGCGCATTATACAGCCATGGTAAATATCTGGCCACAGCCTTGTTATCCCGACTGTTCCCTCTGGACATTTCCAATGCAAGATAGTGCGCAAGAGCTCCTTTCAAAACACCTCCAAGAGTATCTTCACAAAGCCCATTTGCAGTTTGGACAGTCTTGAAGTTCTGCAGAAATATACTTTTCATTTTGAACCACTTTGTGATCTCTGTAAACGTTCTACCTTAATTTTACTTAATGTGTGAAAATCAGCCAAAAACTCCAGAATGTCATTGATGTATTGACGCATGCAGTCTGCGGCATTTGTTGTATACACTGGAGGGTGATCAGGCAAGCCTTCGATAGCACCAGGCGGCAGTGCTCCGCCAGCATCTTGTAGAGTAAATCCAACAATCAGCAGTAAATTTGAGTCTGGGATATTAGTTTTGAATTTCAGAGCCTGAACAAGCTCAAAGATCAATTGGCGGCACAACTGCAGTTTATCGCGATCCTGTTGAAATCAAATTTGAAATTAGCTGGTAGCCGTGGCGAGGGAAGCAAAATTTACCTTGGCAAACGCTCGAATGCTATTCGTGCACAAATCATAGACCACTTTATGCTTCAAATTATAATTCTGTACGCAGAAGCTGAGAACCTTGGAGAATGGCTCCAGTAAATTCTATAATAAATTATTCTTATTACTTCGGAGAAATTTTTGGAGATTCTGACTGATGTTTCACCTTTGAGGCTGCAGGGACCTTCAATATTGGCACCATAATATCAAGCAAATGGTCGGCATCTTCCAAATTTGGCAGGACGAGCAACAATCTTCGGAATAGCGCTTCAATTCCTTGTACAGCAGTAGACCATGCTCCTGTTCCAAAGTTCGTATCCGTCGGGACGCAATGCAGGTACTCGCCTATATTTCTTAGTATGACCGGAAGAATATCCAAAGGAAGTGTTTTCTTTGAATTAAGACTTTCGGTGACCATATGAATGGGACTTGTTGGGTTTAACTCTTGAAAATCCAATAGTGCTTGGGCAACGCTTTTGAAGTATTTGCGGCGAACGAGAACTGGAATAATATTCCATGATGAAGCGACATAATTTACTTAGACTTTGCGAAACCTCCAAGGTTTTGCGTTTCATTAGAAGAATCATCACTAACCTGGAGCCTGTGTCTGGAACAATTGCATAAATACACCATTTGGAGCCAATTGATGCAGAACGCAACGAATAAATTGATGGGCGACAGATTGTGATCCGCCGGGAAGATGAGTCGTGCTTTCGTATTGCCATGGAAAGGTGAAATGCATAGCGAACCTAAAAAGCAACAGATTGTACTTTATATTTTAAGGTCTTTTATATGGAGCCTAATACTTTGATACAATTGTAAGGATCTCGGGCAAGAATGGAGCAGCCATCGCAGGTTCTCTGTGGATGAAAGTCCCCAAAATGATAATGAGAATACCAACTTCTTCATCACTATATTCCTCAAGCATGGTACCACACTCAGAGCATCGATGGCATACACAATCATCCCCGACTCTGGAGTAGCTCTGCGAATTCAAAGGAAGCTAGTAAAAAAATATATTGCCATTTACGTAGAATTACTGGTTTTGTCTCCGACGAGGAATTGTTCCCATTGCCCGTTTCTTCATCCAAGTCCGAATCGTCTCTGACCTCTCTGCTAGGAGGCCATGCGCCGGCAAAGCGGGATCGTACATCTGGTGTTGAAAATGAATCAATAGCGAAGGGTCCAACTTTTCGCAGCTTCGGTCTAGCCGTTTTCAAATTTGTTGCCTCGCGAGGGTCAATCTTATCTATTTTAGCGTCCTTGGATACACACCTCAACATTGAAGTGTGGATATCATCACCGTTACCAGTTGGAGGTGATTCCATGGCCACCTGCTTAATCAGTCTCCTCGGAGAGTTTCCACGGCTAGGTGTGGTTTCTCCTCGAGTACTAAGATCGGAAGCAAGAGCATCCTGTTTCAAGTGACTTATGTCAGGAATGCTGAGTGCCTCGCGAACCCTAGTAGCAATTTCCATGACACCATCCTTACCTGTTGAGCCTATTGGTAGGAGCCTTTCAGGTGTTGGTATCTCAAGCTGGGCAAGATTCAGTGGTGCAGGCAGGCCATCAACGCTACTCTCATCTGCGCTGGGAGGCGACATGACACTCATTTTAGAAAGAGGCGACTCAGGTGATCCATATGTGTTCTGTTTTACATGTTTGAAACTTTGCTTGTTCAGTGGCTTCGAGCTTGTTTTTGAGTCACCGCTGGATTGAGACGAAGACGTCCCAGCGGATGGAGGTGTAGCGATCGATTCAATTATGCGTTTTTGATGTCCTATAGCTTTGGTCAGAGCAGTTGTTTCCTTTGGCTCAGATGAAGATGCTATATCTGAGCTTCCGTTGGGTTTGACTGGAGCTACTGGCTTTCCCGCCACCGTTGGTAAAACCTCCTGAACCGGGCGTCCCTCTGTTGATAGCTTAGTGTCCAGTCCAGGTAGAGCCCCAAATGTTCGCATGTGGTTGGACGCAATACTTGCCAACATTTTAGACGTGGCCATCTCAGTAGTCTTGCTCTTTGCTGCAGTTGTTGGTTGCGAAGCTGCGATTGCTCGCTGAACATCTACTGAAGGAGCTTCTCCTGGCACTAGCATTGATGGTGCTACCATCATTCGTACTCCTTCTTGGAGGCTACATTTGCCTGAATCGATACTTTTCAATGAGCTCTGTTGAACAAGCCGCTCAGCAGTTTTGTCCGCTGAAGTAGTGGTCGAGGTAACAATACGCGACTGATTTTTTTTGGAGGACTTATCGTCATGATGTTCGGCTGCCTTTAGGGTCGAAATAGCAACATGTGCAGTGGCTAAGTTGGCTGTAGTCACATGTGTTTTATTCTTGATGATTTCAGGACGAAGTGGTGCCACAATGTCTTCAAAGTGTAGTGGATCATCGAACGAGCCCTATAAAAGATGTGTTTCATCGATTTGATATTTTAAAATTAAAGGAACCGATTGGGTTGAGAGACTTACTGGAGCACTGCTACCATGCAACGTACTATCAGACAAATCGCTCTCTGGTATCGCCACAAGCTCCGACTCAGTATCATCAGCTTCAAAACTTGAATCCTGAAACTTGCGGTGTATCTGTGTTTTTTGTGACAGCCCACCACTATGCATCCTACTTTTCGACGCTCCACTCGTGCCTTCTGAAGGGAAAAGTGGGCTTGGGGGTGGACTTTCTGCACCCCTGTCATCAGGATCAGTGCCCAACGAAGGTTGACTCACATCTCGCGATCGATTTGGCAACTGAACATCAACAATAGTAGTAGTTGGAATTCTTTTGCATTGATGAAACTGGGCTCGTAATGAGTTCAGGACGATACGTATCAAGCTGTTCACATGACCGCTCAAAGGTGGCTGCGTGTATTGGTACTTGTAGAGAACCACAAGAACCGACATCAACCAGTTTCGACGAACGTGAGCTTCGAGATACCACAAGGAGTAGTTTAATGCGATGCTATGAACTGACTCGACTCCCGTGAGGAATCCATTTAACGGACTGGGAGCGTATTGAAGAATCTGCAGGGCCGACGGTAAAATTGTCCCGCCGATCAGGTGATTTTGATCCAAAACTTGAGGAAGATTAGCGACAAATGCATTGAAAACGGCCGACGACCTAAAAATAAGATGCATCGTCATTGGATTGGGGTGTGACAATAAAATTAAAACATACCGTAGTTTAATTGGTTGAATATGAAAAGATTTGTCCATCTGATTGTAGCCAAGTAGCAAGAATAAATGCTTCAACACGATATTTTGTGTCCTGGCCATCGGGCGTTCCTCGGATGGATATGCTTGGTCGACACGTGATAAGAACTGCATGAGTAGGAATACCAACAGGTGAATGGTTTCTTTGTCGGATTCTTCGAGATCGATAATACGATGAATTACTCCAGCGAGATTTGCCTCGTCGCCAGGACCTCCGATTGAATGTAAGTGACCATCTGAAATTATTGTCGTTCATTTGTTTATTTATGTGCTGAAGATTGATGTGCGATAAGATGTGAAGTACTTCGGGTCCGTAAGATGGTCAAAATGTTCGGTAACACATTTTTCTTTATTAACATTTTCTTTTATAATGTTCAATTTTATTCGTAAAATTCAATACTTTTTATTATTGAACTGCTCTATGGAGGGTGCATCCGATGTACTTCATATCTAAAAAAATTAAAGTTTATTTACATATTCAGGAACCATTTTTCAAAAATAGTTAAAATGTGTTTCGGAAACGATTGAATCAAATTAAATTTTAAATAGCAATTTTTTAAAAAGTTATCTTATTATTCTTTATAGAGTGCCGCTCCTTGTCTAACCAAAATAAGAAAATTATTTCAATTCAACAATTATTTAAGTATGATTATTGAATAATTATTTTTAACAAATTAAATTCTTTTTACACGATGCATTCCATTGTTTCGAAAAGTGATTCCTGATTCCAAATTACGTGATGATATTTTTATATTTCAACTGAAACATGCAACTACAATGAAATCAATGTAGTTTTATTTCAATAATCACATACCACAGTTGGAGCAGTCGAGATGTAGAGGTGGAAGTTCAAAAGGTTACAAATCTTCAAAAGCATAGAAAAACTAAACTACTTTGCATAAAAAAATAAGGATAAGTATTTTCAGATTTCTTTGGTAATCTTCAGAATCAATTCATGTTGAAAATATAATGGTGAATTTTTTTTTTGAGCATTTGACCGTTAACACGCATATTTTCGTGAAGCACAATGTTTTGTATTTTCCGAATTAAATTGAGATAACTTTAGTTAAATAGTTGAATTTTTTTTTACCAATATGAACCGATTTGTATAAAATAATCATTAGAAAAATCTAACAAAACCAGAAATGTGATATAGCTGTTAGAAATTGCTATATATATGAGTGATTGTTGTTCGTATCATCTCGCGAAATATATCGCGGATTTTGACCGCAAACACACCAATATATGGTTTATTCGCTACAAAACCGCAAAATTGTGATAATTAACGTATCCAAAATCATTGGCTTGAAATATTTGATCATGTAAAATCTAAAAACGCACAAAAGCGTCGTTTCATTTCTTTCTAACAAAATGCTCATTAGTTTTCAATCTTTTGGTGAAATATTAAATTTGCATTGTAAATTTTAAAAACCATTTGAATAAAATGAAATAGCACTTCCAATTGATAGCAACTAACAAAAAAGCTACCACAATATAAAAACATCTATTATACCTAATAATTGTAAATATAGAAAATATAACACATAATGTTTACAACACATATTATAGTTACACAACACTGCAGATCGTTCTTGCTATAAATAAGTACGATTACGATACACATTAGATATCCATCATTCGAAAAATATAAATTTGTTCGGGGTTGCACACTTTTCAATGATAGTAGAAAAAGCTCCTGGAAAAAATCATGTCATGTTTCTTGTGGGAAAAAAATCAATAGGATCATGAATGTTTGTGTGTTTCCTGAGATTGATTAGCGAGAAAAATTTACGAAACAAGGATCACACGGAGAAAGATGTATTATGTGGTGAATATCTCGGGTTTCAATGGCACCATTGCAAAGAATTACCAATTCCACTTTGAAAGCGGAATCAGAAAGGAGCCATTGAACCACACGAGACATAGTTTCAACATCAAAACCAATTTAGATAAGGGAGAACATCAAAAACAAAACATTTCCGATTTCATCACACAATACATCATATATATGTATATGCTGATAGTAAGTATTAGAGGGATGATTGAACTGCATGCTTTTTTTCTACGACCTACCTGGAGCCACCACGCTAGGTGCCAAGCCATCAGCAGAATGTTTGGGTTGACTTTGAGGCAAATATGGTTGCTGTGGGGATGCACCGGGTTGTTGGGAAGCAGTGCTCAGGGTGGAGGCACCTGTTGCTGGGGTTTGGTGAGAGGAATGCTGCTTCTGTTGGGATGCAACATTCGCAGATGTTTGGTGTAACGGTAAGTAACGGACAGAGGATCCACGGGGATAGGGTGAATGGTGATGCTGTTGGTGGTGAGAGTGGTAATGGTGATGTGAGTGATGATGTGATGTATGCTGAGAAAAGCCATGATGTTGTGAAGGAGCTAACGTGGAGGTAGTGTTTGCACAACTATTATTAGTTCCAGATAAAAACTGACCCAAACCAAAGCGTGAGGTTTTCCGTTTCAGGATCGGTGCTGATATTTGTCGGCTGTAAATCTTCTCCTTTTCTGAAATTATTCGTTTGAAAAATATATTAAGTAAATAAGCTAGCATAGACATGTTCCAATTTTTCGTTTGTGGCTACGTTTACTTTAGCTAGGGTTGGAAGGTGTAATAAAGAATTGATGGGGGCAAAACACATCTTTGATTAAGTGAAAACTGCCTCAGTAAAAATATTCAGATCAGTGATATATTTTATTTGGAACGTTTGGTGGTTGGTAGAATGCGTAAGCAACGATAACTGCATGTATTCTGGAAGGTTACTTAACGTGCAAAACTTATTTCTCTTAAGCATTTTTTCCTTAGCTAAGAACTTATGGGATGGACTTCCGAATGGAACATGATCGGGGAAGATTGTTTTGTAAGTCTTGCTGCTTCTGATTTCAAAAATCATCTTGATTCGTGATTTTCGGAGGATGGAATTAGAAACGAAAGATGCACTGTTCCAAATGAATTGTTTGTACAGTTGAATCATTTGAAACTCGGTGATGTTCCGTAATGCCTATAACTAGGTACACAGACATAATTTGAAAAACACTCGTAAAGCTAAAGGACCAGAATCAGCTTTACTAGAAATGAGAGCGTACGAATGTGTCTTTAATTACACATTCATTTTTGGGTTTAAGTAGCCACGAAAGACTGCATATTTGATTCCTCAACTATCATTTGAACCAGTATGTCGCATAAAATGTTAATATGTCCGCAAGAGTTACATACTGAGAGTATTGGCATAAAAAATCGGGTGCTTCAGTTTCTGATAGTACAATGTATGCATCGAACGGATTATCAATAGCTGAAGGGTGAAACGATTCGACTGGATGTATTTCGCCAAAGAAAGATCTTCCAACTTCATTTCTTACTAAGTAGTGCTTTGGGGCGAAATAGCTCACGGCGCCTCGAGACAATCACCTCGAGACGATTTCGGCAAAGAAATTGGATGCTGGAAAGTGGGCCCTGAGATGATGTATCTCGACGTTTTGAGCATAAAGAGCCACCCAACAAATCATTTAATAGTCTCTCGTTTTGACCATTGGAATTGGTGATGGTGATAATTCCATAAGTAAAAAGTTGGAATAAGTATTTAGTGCTCAACTTATAGTCGTCCGTTGTTGTCACCGCCAATTTTTTCGACTTGGCAGTAGAAGTGAAGATTGGAATTTGTGCTCCGATTGGGATCATACTGAACCTTTCATATTATTTCTAGATATTCATACAAACTATTCCAAATGAGTTACTGTTTGAATGACAAAGTTCTATATACATAGATAATGACCTAATCTTAGCTACATTTGATCGAATTTCGCCAAAAAATATTCAGTAAACGTGTCCTGCATTAACGATTTACATCTGGTTACTACTCACCAACTTTCGAATCCTGTCGGGGAATAATACTTGCTGGTGCAGACATCGTTCTCTTGTACGGCCACTTTGTTCCAAACGAAGCACTTAGCGTTTTAGCCATACTTGCAGCTGTATCCGATTGATTCAACGCATCACGAGCCTTGCTGATTTTAGTAGACAATGTTTCGCTTCCATTCTCCGAGTTCCTGAGATCTCTCAAATACGAAATATCACCACTTTTCTCCAAATTCACCTGAGCCTCAACGAATAGCGTGTCGAAGCGATTCAAGAAGAAATCCCAGGTGAGAATTCGACGATCCGACAAGGAGTTATGCAGTTGATAGAGGGATTGCAGAACAACCGGCCGATCGACAATGAAAAGATCGAACTGTGATTCCAAACAGAAGAGCAAGGATCGTACGGCTACATCATGAATAGTTCCCAAATATAAGGTGGCTCTTTGTGCCACATGCACGTTTATATCATCCATGCTGGCGATCAAGTGACAAAATGCTGTGGCCAACGCGGTTTGAAGACCAACTTCGGTACGAAGCGGTGTTGCGTCCATAAATCGTGTTATAACAGTGACTCTTTCAACTGCGGTGAATCTAACACGCCAATCGGAATCGTGGAATGCTTCCTGTACGACGCGCCAAAAGACATCAGATCCCAATGGGAGAGTGATCGAATGCAACAGGATCGGAACGCATGATTGGCAAATATGAGATTGTTCTGCGTTGCATAGCTCCCATATGCTGTTGAAAAGGATTAAAACGTAGGGTGCATTAGTGTACTCAAATCGGCTTCTTGAAATATTAAAAAAAAGTATTACTTCTTGATGATCAGATTTTCTTGGCACCAAATAAAAAAACCACGATGTGCCCTTGCGGCTTTGGTTAATGCATCTCCATGCAAAACCATGATGTTCAAACACTGGAGAATGTAGTATAGGATGTCTGGTTTTTTCACTGTTGGAATTTCCTAAAATGTGAAAATTAAAAATTCAGTATACATTTATTTTGATGTTCCCATATTTGCTGCCGAGGTTTATGGGTGAAAAACTGAAATTTGTGAAAAATAATGTGAAAATCCTATCTATTCAAACAGTCTTGCGAAGTATTTTTGAGTAATGTTTTTTTAAGAAACACTATCTGCAGGCATTTAAGAGTCTAGAATATTTTGATTAAGAATTCTACAAAATTAATGTTTTGTTTCAAAATATTTAATAACAGTTGACAATAAAAGAAGATATTAAATCCTTGCGGAAAGTCAGCAAATTACAATTTTATTCCCCGGAAATATTTTCTTGAATAAAATTTTGTCATTTCCCTGATTTGGATTAATTCAGCATTATCAATTATCAATCATCAATTGGGCTTTGTCATTACTTTAATTATTTCTTTTGTATGCTAGCATGTTTCACCTTCTTACATCGCAACGATACGAATTCGTCATGGGTATCTTCAAGTACCTTGACCTACACGAGCCTGTTTTTGCTTAGTGAGAATTGTTTCTCAGTAAATTTCAAGACTATTAATCTCGCATTGCATAAGCCCAATTTTCTAATTTTTAATGGTCTTAAATTTAAATCAGTAGTTACTTAAAAAAAATCTCTGCAGTTTTAGAATTTTGTAAAAAAAAAAGAAGTTGAAACCTATTCAAAATTGAGTGTAGCTTATATAAATGTACTCTAAAGACAGAAGAACAAGCGTAAGAACTGAAGCAAAATATTTTAAATAGTACGGCTGAATGAAAGTATATCATTATCCTCCTTAAAACCAAAGGGAATATTAATGAAGATATATTTGATGCTGATCTTTACGTTCATGCGTATTCAAATTCAATTTATACTTGAAAGAGTGGACAAATTCTTGTAGACAGCAATACATTTCCTAAGACATAGTGCTTTGAACAGAGTGGTGAATTTGAAAAATATCAACTAGCGACATCTATGGGGTAAGACAACATCGATTGCAAAGTTTTCTGTCATGCTTCTTTTGAAAATACTTTTCCAGAGATGTTTTGGAAGTGAATGCATATTTACGTGCTTTTGTATACAAGGATGGTCAAAAGCATGAGGAACCTCAAAAACATGTGTTTTTAGTTTCAAATAGCAAATAAATTAATAACTTTCAATCGGCCATGAATTATTTTAATAAACTAGAGTTATTTAAGTATTACTTTCCTGTACAATTTATAATGAATCAATAATCCTACGATCGAATTGGATATTTTTGGAACACTGCAAACTTTCAAAGGTAACGAAAAATCTAAGAAAATTATCAAAAAAGCTTGAATTTATTGAATAACATTCATCGACTTTGAAGATTTATTTATCTTGAAAAAAGATCTTATCTGAGAAGTATTACTCACCGTTAGAAGTTGATGTATGTATTGCAAACTTTGCGGTAATGCGTCCAATGAGAATTTGAATCTACCAACTGTTGTATGCCAGTAGTCTTCGCCGTCCTCAACATCTTCAGCCTCCTCCTCGGTAAGAGCTTCACATTTATCCGATTCAGTAGCGCTACCAAGAAGTAGTGGTTTCATCGTCTGTCCAGTTGCAGATGCTGGAAATTTTTTGTTTCGGTTAATTATCGACGATACAACAAGTAATCTATTAAATTGCTATTTAATGGCAGTAAATTATGAGCCAAATTAAATGGTAATTGGTATAGCATTTAAATTTAAATTTTGATTTTAGTTAGATGTACATGCTAACATGCATATGAGATGTAGAGAGAAAGAAAGGCTTGAATATCCTTACCGCCATCTGTATCCGAAAGAGTTATTGATCTTGCCGTGGTGGGTGCTGCTTTTTCGGATGGCATTATAGAAGATAGGTCTAATTGCTCTGTAACTGTCTCAACAGTTGCTGTCATGATCTAAGATAATTTTTTTTAAAAAATTAATCAGGCTACTCTATAATGAACATAATTCGTGTACACCGAAAGAAGACACCATCAATCCAATGATACAAAATAAGAATATTGTTAGAGATAAGCTTAAAAATGTGCTACACCAATACACCTTGTGATACATCCCATTTTATAGTACATCAATGAAGTTTCAGAAAAGAAAATGAGTAGAAAAATGAAGAACTATGTGTTCGTTGATCATGTTAAATTTCTTAAGAATTTTAAGAATAATAAAAGTGATTTTCATCCCAAATTTGAAATATTTTGGATAATTTTTAATATTAAATAAAACCAGTTGAGACTCAAAACATGAGCTAGAAACATAAATAAAAAATTCTTAAGCAGCACATTTGTTAATATTATCAAATAAGTTGCTTAAGTATGATTTTTTTTGTGTAAATGGACGTTTATATTTCATTAAAAATGTTCTTAGTTGAAATTTAGAAGTACTTTATTAAAATTAAAAGTATTTAATCTTTTTGTTAATGATTTTCTCAAAAGAAAAATACTTTTACATAGAATCTGAATAACGGCGCATTTAATACAATAAATTAAAACATGCTCCAAATAAATGTAAATAAGATCTTATAAAATTGAATGTTACACACATATATTTCCAATGTGAAGAAAATAAATAATATCGAATATATAGAAAGAATAACCACACACATACAAGATACTTTGGGACAACACTTTTTGTAGATATACATCAATTTTGTAATAAAATTTCACAGAAAGTAATTCGTTTCTTCATTTTGGACAAACGATAGCAGAATGTTTATTTTCCTAATTGAAAAAAACATTCAATATTCTGTAGCATATTGGTATGAAGAAACCAATTCCTATTTTATAAAATGAAATTGAATTTATTTACATCGGCAATATACATAGTAAATTCAACTATATTCACTATAAAATAGTTTAAGAAATAATTTCAAGCAATTGTTTAAACATGTAAAAGTATATTTTATAAATACATTGTTGAATAAATTATAACGAATTATGAGAGAATTCAAATGAATTGATTTGAATAAAAATAATTTTTTTTTTACAAAGAATAAAGTAAAACAAGTTCCACATTAACATGTATATCACAAATTGGACACATAATATTCTATGCAGTATGTTATATGTATTTGAATTTATAGTTTAATTTTTTTTCTTCATTTCTCACAAAGTACCTCGTCTGTGGTATGAATTAATCGACTAAATTCAGTTTCGGAACGGCCACGTTCAATATTTGTCTACAAAAAGAAGTTTTAAACGTAAACACAAGTAACCGATTGAAATGAAATTATTAAATTGAATTGAAATGTTGAACTTAAGATAATTGACGAATATATGTTTGGCTAAAAAAGGCTAAGATAAATTTTTGATTAATAAATGATATGCATTTGACGAATATACATGTATGTATATTTTAAAAAACAAATTATCCAGCCGTATGTACTGGCATATCATTAAGTGCCAAGTTTTAAATGCTTTATTAAAATCCTTTAATGTCCTTAAATGAACAGAGCTGCGAAATGCGACTTTGAACAAAATGCGTTGAAAGAATCAAATATCATTGATGAGAAAGCTTGAAATGACATGTGTGTAAGGATTTCCCGATAAATGCTCTATGATTTTAAGACAAAATGTTGGCTTGAAAATTGTTCAAAAAAGCTTGAAAGTAAGACCAACTCCTCAAGAGAAAGATGCTGTCAAAAATGTTTTAAACACAACTAAATATGAGTGTTTTTCCCAAAATTAAAACCCTTTATTTTGACCTTAAACAAACCTGTTGTCATCGGTCATAAAATTAAGCATTGGTAGTAGCAAAATTGGGGAACGAATTGTATTAAATTTTGTTTAAAATATTTAAAAATTGTGTGAAAGTAATTTTAAACCAATAGAAAATATTGGAGATTATTAATCGCATTGATAGTTTTTTATGAACTGTGGTAAAAATTTAAAAAGGTTAGAGAGTCTAATTTTTCTGTTACTATATAAATTTAACTTTCATTATTGAAGTGTTAAATTTTTGAAAAAATGGAGATAAAAACATGTTTTTATATCCTTGCGACGAGCTTTTTTTTTTAAATAGAAAACAAAATAGTGTTGACTTTAATAAATAAATTGAGATATGTTTTGAACAAGAGCTAATATTTTTTGTGAATAAGACACTCTACAAAAATTGCAATTGTGAAGAAGTCAAATTCTTTCAACGCCTGTCTAATCTTATTTATTTCCTTCATCTATTTAAGAAAATTGATAATTTTTGGATCATCAAATTAATTCTAGATGCAATTTAACTGAAAAAGAAAGCTCGTCAACGGATAAAAACGACGCTCCATTTGAATTTTGAAGACTTTCATTTAGTGCCAAACAAGAAAGTTGTAAAACAACTTGCGCTTAGCAGAACTAATTCCTCTCTTATCATTCTAAACCATTTTGATGGTATCGAATATCCCGAGAAAGACCTCATTTATCCTTGGTTCCATTCACTGGAACCATAATTTTACTTCATCTGATTTTACCATATATTTTCTTCTTCATCTTCTTTTTATTCTCCAACTCAATCAATAATACATTTCAGTTGATACTCTCTTGATAAATTTCATGGACACCAATTTTGGTCCAGGTCATGGTAACACCCTTAATTAGTTTTATTCTGATTTGTTAATTAAGTCTGTACTGTACTGTAAGTACTCTTTTTCCCTCATGCTTAGTTTAAATTTATCCTCGAGTATTTTTACTGAATACCGGACAATTGCAAACATTCTTGGATTTTTAATAAAATGACGACCCATATTCCATCCCTCGGCTTCTTCTAAAACTGTTGAATGTATCATTTATTAAAATCTCTGCACGACTTTAGAGTTATTTTCTAATCGTTTCACTGCCTCAAATCTTCTGATGGATGCCAAATATACTGATTTTTTTAAAAGTTCAAGAGGCGACCGTAAGATTACTTAGATAATCGCTAAAAGGATGAAACTTTTGGAAAAGGTAAATGGTAATGCAAAAATTTAATTGCACTGCACTTTTCAAACCAAATTTTGGTGCGACATCCGTGAAAATCCGAATCTTACTTCGCTCATTTCAAAGCACCAAACTTTTCCAAAAAAATTTTTTTTGACTTCCTCAAGCTTACAAATATCTTGCCTGCTTAAAACCTGTCGCAAAATCGTGCTAAGACTGTTTAAACCCATTCAATAGGGGTTTATTTTGCAGAAGTCAGACATCCCTCTGGCTGTGGTGAATATCCTGTTGTAGATTTGAATGTTTACAGTGGTAATTTAAAACGTATATCGTGGACAGATCATTCGTTATCATGCCCTGAAGTCATTATACTTTCGAGTAATGGACTTCTTACGTAGTCCTGAAAGCGTGGAGTTGCGTACAAACAATTGGGTACCGTAACTCAAAGATTAGCAAAGGCATTACATATCCATCGGTAAGACCTCTAAGCCTTCAATGATCCTTCATTACTGATTAGGAAAGCAAATCCGAGCTTAAAAAGGATCGTGGAGTTAAATATGCCTGAATAAGCCTTCACGTTAAATAGCGGGAACGGTTTTGTAATATTGAGGGCATTCAAAAAAGTACTGGACAAATTTGGTACTGATAGTTCTAAGAAATGTATCACTGAGATTGATTAACTGCATAAAAATCAAGCTTACACCGATGAGCCTTAATACACCCTAATCTAATCATTTTCAAAAAATTGATCAACTGAAATTATTCTATTTCAAAACTGTCTAGATTTGCGACAGGAGTTTGATGAATTTGTTCCGTCCATGACTTATATTTATATCACAATTAAGTGAATGCATATTGTTGTTTGTATTGATTCTAACATGAATTTTTAATAAAAACGAGCTAATAATGAAAGTAAAATACATACAGAACACACGTTGGGCATATGCACGAGAACGCCTCCAATAGAATGTGGTTCCGGTTGTGGTACGGCAACAGGAACAGGTCCTAAAAATAATTCCGTATTACTATAATATTTTGTTATCTTTTAAATATACACCAAAAATTCTTCAAAAATATTGAAAGCGAAAATTCTCCTTGAGTAACTTATATTAATTAAACCATATTTTTGTTCAATGCTGAAATCAGAAATTTGAAGCAACAGCAAGTCGGGAAAATCCTAAAAGTTCAAAAAGCCATGCAATTGGTTTTCCAGTCCAGTGTATCTTTGGAATAGTTTCTTTTTGTAAAGGCATTTTTGTGTTAAATTTTCGTCACTTCAAAATTTGCTTCTATTTATTGTGTCCATGATTTTTGTGGTTTCAAAGTGTGTTGTGAATTTTTCTGCAAAAATCATACAAAATGGCTTTCATATGCATTTGCTAAATCGATTTTTATCATCACTACTTTGCAACCAAATCAGCAATCTTTGATCTAAAAATGTTGCAATGGCAATGGTAAGAACTGAGGATGAAAAGGACATTAAAAAAAATTGAGCATTGTGTTTAATTTTGTATTGTATAGTATTTGTATTGAGTCATTTACGATAAATATTTTGCTGAAAAAATTCATCACCTGCCATGATGATTATTTTCCCAGGATCATCTATAAAATACGGTGCTATAAGTGATTCTCATGTTGTTTAATTTGGTGGATAGAAGATTATACATAGAGAGAAGGGTTAAAGATAGTTGTTGAAGATATCTAAGGGTTGATTGAGACGTGACACAAACATTCACTCAAAAGCTAGGATGTTCGAAATTCCAAAAACAATAATCAAAATATAAGTTTTTCCAATACAAATAAAAATGCATTAAATCAATGACTGCTCTATTTAGGATTCTGTTCAGTCATTTGAATTTAATGAGTAATTGATTGAAATTAATATGTAGGTACTTAATGCGATAGTTAATTGAGTCATAAAACAAGGCTAGGATTATGTCAGTGCAATTATTTAATGTAAAAAAAATGTTTCATGAAATCCTCTACGAATTGTATCACATCTCATTCATTACAAAATTTTAACTTAATTCACACAAGAACAGTGAATGTTACTTAGTGAAATTTGTTCATAAACTAGTTTAGCTAATTTCTAAGGATAGTTAAATTTAAAATTTGCTTCGCAATTATCTCTCAGGAGATAGCATATTGCGTAGCTCTAAAATTTTGTGCACAACTTTATAGATAGCAATTAAATTTATTTATTTGATTTTCAAGACGCTAAGGAAATTCTATTACCTGCAAATCCTCCAAGAGGTCCTAGCGGAATAGGTAATGGTGCCATTGACAAAGATACATCACGATCTCGTGTTTTATCCTTTTCTGTTTCTGGTGGACTTTTTCTAGCTGTCTTTTCTTCTTCGACAACGTCTTCGATAGGTGGCTGCACAAAAGATGGTATATTTAAGAGGGAAAGTCCCTTCAAAATAATCAGGTGAAACTTACATCTGGAGGACGAATTGGATTCTTCGGAGCCATAAATTCAACTAGACGCGTTGATAGTTGATGCCACATAATTGATGCTTCACAATATGCACATTCACCGGCCTATCAAGGAATTGAAAACAGAGTTTATTATAATGAGAAAAAAATGCGGGAAAGAATTATTGACATACTTTGATGAAGTTAAATAAATTAATTTAATTTAATTTAAAGTTTCCCACTTATTATTTAAGAACTCTTAAATACTTTAATATTTCATTGAATTTAAATTAAAACCTTAAAATTTTTATAGAATTTAAATTAAAATTTGACAAAACGACTCACTTTCAATGCACAAACGTGACTCCCTAGTCCCACACGAGCTGCAGTTACCATGCACTTCAGCAGCCGTGACACATTCTCACATACACTCGTATGAATTCCCATATGCTGTTCAACATCCTGCAATTCCATTTGTTTCAAAAGGATATCCAACATTAAAATACAGCATGTTAAATTATGCTCTGCATCGGTGGAGAATTCAGTGTGTCTGGAAGTTGGGGCTTCGTCGTCCGATATTGCCGACGTATTCCCAGAATCACCCTCAACAACGGGTGCTACGTGGATATACCAAATTATACACTTAAAATTCTTAAAAAATGTTACGATTCTTACAAATCGAACTTCTTCGTGGTGGATGAGCTAAATCCTTTTCTTTATCCTTTTGTTGAGCTTTGCTAGCCTTGCCTTCTTTCTCCTTTAGCATTTCATGTTGCACGCCGTATTTCATGATACGAACACCATCACCGAACATTGCGAAAAGCTGGGTGAGAGGAATCAAAATTTCCAGCTTCGACAGAATTTGAAGCCAATGGAGTGCTTGTTGTTGCACCTTGGATGTGGTTTTCTCGAAACGTATAGCAACGAAATTATACATGGTTTTTGCATCGAATCCCAACGGAGACATTTCAGGATCAAGAATCTTGCTTAGAACTATTTTTAGCTCGACTAGTTCTTTTTCAGCCACATCATTGGTGATGGCTTCCATCCAATGGGGCATGACGTAGTCCCAAATCTCGGAGGTGATCACCTCGTATGGGACCAAACAGATGAGACGCTGCAATCCTTCTTTCAGGTGGCTGGTACGTGAGGCAAGAGTCTCCCAGTGGCCACCGACACGTGCATATTCTGGTGGATGTGGGAGGAGGCATGAGATGAGTACCTGTTGGTGGATACTAAACTTTAGACATAACTTCAGAGCTATTTCGTAGACATCTTACATTGTAGTGAACTCTGCCAACATCTTTCAACCACTGACAAACATGTTCGATTTTAAGCTTTTCGATAGTACTCTCGATTTGACCAGCCGCTAAAAATATGGACGTTGATATATTACCATAGCTAGCTAGTACTAACCAAATCAAACTCACCATCATACGAGTAGGCTGTAACATGAAACCAATGAAACAGCATGGACAGCAGTCTTCCTAAAATCTCTACAGGAGTATCAACCGATGGTGTGCATCTTCCTACAAGTAACCAAATGCCGTACCGTCCCAACAGTTGTCTCTCTTCCAAGGATATATTGTCCTGTAATCCATTGGCGTTTCCATTTTTCGCCTCACTAGGAGTTGATGCTTCTTTAGCTGGCTCGAAGCTGAGTGGTTTGGCCTCCCTCAATAAACTGACCACCGCTTCCACCATGTACATTTGCATTTCGGGCTCCATTTGCCAGGCAGGCTGCAAACTCCTGTGCACAATGTGATCACCACCCCTCCGGCTGTTATGTCTGTTGGTATGACATTGGGCGCAGTAACGAATGGGGTGGTTCCCATTGTAGCTGGCGCATTCCGGTGAGAAGCACATGGAGAAAGCCGATTTTTCAGTCGAGCGACAGTTCTTGTTCTCACAAACCATGGATACTTGCTGCATTGGATGCAGCATGTCCCCGAAAAGTTGATTAGGATGTTCTCTGTGAATTTCGTTGGCACATTCGATGCATAAGTACAGTGGGGGTGGACAATCCGGAGCGTATGTAATGCTGATATTGTGATCATAGCAAACTTTGGCTGCTTCAGCATTGCCGGCATTGGGGCATTGCTCCCGTTGGCACACGAAGGGTACAAGATCATCTGAGAAAAATGTATTCAATGTATTTAAAATCTATTCGACAGAAAATCGAATTACTTGTTAGTTTGGAAAGAAGTCCTCGCCGGTCGAAAAGATTAGGATCGAAGGCTGGCCAGTAGTAGAACAAAAGTTTCGCTGCTGACGACCGGGACTGAGCAGTGCCATAGGAAATAACGCATAGTATGTCCTTGACAACATTGTGTTTGAGACGCATTAAACATTCAAGAAGTTGGCAATGGTGGGCTAAATGGAAAAGATATATAAATTTAATTCTGCCAGCAATACAAGTTGCAAATGGTATTTTCTAGTAAAAACAACATACTAAAGGGTGGTATAAAATCTGTTGACGTTGTCATCAGAAGTTATCTACGGATAAATACCGTGAAATGTATGATAACAAAATTATTACCCGGATTGTTTGAATACTGAAATACCATCATTATTACTGAAGAAACTGATTGGCACGCTTGACATTCTTGTTCGTCTGGGCTTTGCCGTGCTGAAATCATACTTTGATTAAATTCTATATTAGTATTAACACAGTAAACACTTACTAATAGTAAATGGAAGAATATAATAGCACAACGAATTAATGACGTCTTGATGAAGAGCCGATGGAAGAACTGATATCGTCGAACTTGCCAAATATGGTAAGTTGTCGATTAAGTCTTTGTCCAGAAATGGTAAAATACAGCCAAAACACTGAAGTAGAGCCTTCCCAAAAGCTGCATCAGTAATAGATTCAATTATAAGACAATGAAAAATAAGGTCCACCACTTACACATCTGACCATATTGTATGATAGAAGCAACATCCAGTAGCATGGTTAGTGCATTATACAAATTTCCATACTCCAAATTGGGATAGGATGCCATACGTATTTGATCTTGCGATGGATCTTTGATGAGTTGATGCGGTGAGTTGGGAACATCTTTTAGCACAGCTTTTGTAATAATTTTTTTTTTGTTTAATTGAATTTCAACTGAATTTTTTGGTTAATAGTAGATGACTTACTGAGAAGAGTTTGAGAAAAATATTTAACAGTGTTAGCAATGTCTATGCCGGAAGGTGCTGGAAGAACATTGTGAAGCAGACGAACATGGTATTCGTGCAGACAGCGTAGCTTCGCTTGGACTATTGAAAAAAAAATAATGCTATTAAATCTGCTTAGTTAATTTTGAAACGCATTACAAGCAGCCGCTCTCGTCCCCATGTTGACGAGCTGTACTCTAAAACTTCCAGTCATTTATGATTTCCCTCAATTTCAACGCAACTCCTATAATTTCCATACTCTATAACAAATTAGTAATTAATTAATTAGTTAGTCGTTATATAAGAAATATTTTTAATATTTCTTTTTCATATTTAAAAGAATTCCTAAAACATCCTAAAATCTTCGAAATTTCCGTATGACAACACCAAAATGCCAACCCTATCAAATATCCTTCATCAATGGATATTCAACAAGTGCGTAGTGTAAATTCAACAGGTGGTTGGAGAAAAATCAATAATACTAGTGTCTAGTCAAAACATGACCTAGTCCCCAAATGTTTGTAAACAACTTCCCCTATAAGAGCAATCAACAAGTAGTTTGTTCCCTTCGTCAGCTGTGCGACTAAAAGATGCATTTTCGCATGTGCGAAAAATCTCCAACATTCTTCTCTTCCGAGCTTTTAAGATGGATGCCAATTTTTCGCGACAGGACACCACCCATATTTTAGATGAAAAACGCACAAAATGTGTGAAATTTCAACATTTTCGAGTGCTGATTGAGTGATTCACAAACACTTTCCACAAAACTTTCATTTGCACATATTTTCTTTATCATTTCAACGATACAATGCTTGGAAAAGGCAATTTTTATGTGCTACGCACATTCTGAATTTCAAACACTATTTCTCGAAAAATTGCGCTTAAATTGCAAAAACTTTATATGAAATCGACACTAGACACTTTCAGGACACTTTTCAACAACTTTTTAATTTTGGTTTTAACATTTTACTAACCGTTTTGCAACTTTTCCGGTAGACCGATGTCGATCCAACCAACTCGGTCACCCCTCTGAATTGAAAATTTCCTACGATTTTCATCAATTTTCAGGAGGTTTGTAGCCGTTTTCCTTCCAACATATTGATATATTCAGTTTTCAGCTGGCAGCATTGCTGAGAGTGAGCTTTAAAAAAGCTTGGAAAAGGAAACCTGTTGCATTTTTGTCTCGGAAATTAGTATTTAACGGTTTTATGAATATATTTTCAATTATTTTTCACGATCAATTAGGAGAGCAGTCCTTCGCATGTTTCTCAGACGCTTAATCCCGGAGACCTGAAAGGATGAGTTGTGATGTGTTAATCGTGTTGATACATTTTGAGTCCAACCTCTCTGAAACTAGAGGTGCGGTGGCTGCTAGCAGACCAGCTGTTGAATAAACTGCCACAACAAGATATAGTCCAATAAAAACTTGCATGTTTGAATTCTTTTAATAAATAGATTCATGGATTGCAAATTTACAAAGCTCCTTAATCCCGAAATGAAATGAAAATCATCCAAACTTTAGTTTTAGCTTGTCCTCGGTTGGTTGCAATTCACTTGGGAACATGCTAACTCTTCTAAACTGTTTAATTTTGTTAACACAATTTTACAGTTCATTGATTGGTTTGAGCATTAATGTTGCGTAGAATTCTTTTGATTCAGGTGACATGACCATCTGAATCCGCATCTCAAAGCGATTAACTACTTTATATAATGAAAAGTGTGCAACTTTACCAAAAAAGCCATTTTATGGCCACTTCAGACGTATAGGGAGAAGTCTTGTTTCGGCGTCCTTGCTGCCGGTTTGTGCTACGCCAAGCACACGATCTTCTCACCTTCCTTTGCTCTTTATAATCTACAGAGATTACCTCCAGATCCATTATGAATTTCAGGGTCATCCGGTTCGGCCAGTGGGAAACGGCCTATGAGAGGTGAAAATCGCTTTTGGGTGCTATTTTATGAAAATTTTTCGAGGATATAACTATTGGGAGCTGAAAAATTGCTTCACATCACCGAGCCATATTACATTTTATGTCTGCAAGTTTTTGAGATGCATAGGTATAGTAATTTCAATCATTCTTGAAAATCTATTGGCTGTGTTATTTTTTTTTTGTACTTGCAAAACAACAACAATATTTGAGATCGATATGGAATTTTGCAATTTTATTTATTGATGGTTTATTTCAATTTTGTATGGATTTTCCCGATGCTGAATGTTTATTTTGTTCGGAATAACGGTATTTGTGCACTATATGATTCAATACATGACAACCATAGGAAATATTTCTGTGGAAGTTTGAAATGAATGAGAAAAAGCCGCGAGGTGCGACCCTTGAGGTCCACACGGTCAACTTCCCAGTAATATCTACAAAAACATCAAAAAGATTAAACACAATAATAATTTTGAAAATAATACTGCTTTAAATAATAATCATGAGAGGTATTCATAGCAGTAACAGATTTGAGTTAATATTAATCATATCATTCACGGAAGGTTTTTTTTGGATTTCCAACATTTAAGCAGTTTGTTATTAACACTAAAATCCTGTAAAAACTAATAAAATCTGCTCAAATTATGCAAATATTATAAAACGTGGATTGCATATTCAATTTCCTTAGAATAAAAGATATAAAGTAATATCATTCGTATGAACCCTGTATACATGATAACTTTGAATGATTTTTTATTTTTAATTTAGTTTTTTTATAATCATGGAATATGGTTTTGCTGCTTTTTCTTCAAAAACTAATAAGAATGTATAAATTTTATAAACATTTATTACTGTGCTGTGCAAATTAGGGTAAAAAATTATTTTTTATGAAAAAACCCTAAAAGCCTAATTTTTTGCATTTTCTTCTATTAAATTAAAAAGTGGCTGAAATAATTTTTATATATTGTAAAAAAAATCGCACATATGTTAATACACGTCTATTGACACCTTAATTATGCAAATATTGCATCTGGTTCGTGAGATATAGTGAATGATAAAAATGACCTTGAAAATCATGAAGACTTTTAAAGATTTTTTATTTTTTATTTAATTTTTTTATGTAATCATGAGAAAATGTTTTGATGTTGTTTTTACAAACATTGTTTGGAGTATATAAATTTTATAAACATTGTCTACTTATTCACGCAAATCAGGTTAAAAATTTATTGTTTATGAAAAAAAAACCCTAATTTTTTGCACTTTTTTTCTTAAATTAGAAAACAGCTACAACGATTTTTTTAAAAATTTGATAGATTCACACAAATGTTGATACGCGTCGATTGACACCTCTATGATGCAAATCGTATGTGTGGTTCGCGAGATATAGCGCATGACAGAAATGACCTTCAAACGGACAAAACAGCAAACCCCCCTGACCGAAGTGTCCCAAAAACTAATCAGCTCTTAAAATTGCAAAGACGCTTCGATTGACACCTTAACAAAGTCGATACGAGTTTGTTTACGTGAGTTATGCTCGTAGAAAAAACTGTCCACGAACGCACGTACGTACGTACGTACACACACACACATACATACTTCTTTCTAAAAACACTTTATATATACTCTATAGACCTCAAAACGTAAAGAAATGTTGAAAATTTCAATTTCGATTTTCGAGGCGATTACAAGAACTTCCCATATACTGGGAAGTTAAAAATAGTCGGCTTTGTCGTATAAATTCTCAATGTTTATCGCAGGCCAATCTAAAAGACTAATCTATTATTTTCATAAAAATTTAATTTCAACTCTTTTTTGTAATTATTAGGCTTAATGCTTGTGCTAGATGACTTTTTTATATGTTGTTAAAAAGTGCAAATTAAAATATTAGACTTTGAAACTGTCCGAAAATGACTATGAAATTATTGAAAGATTACAGATATTATAAAAAGCACTTCGATATACGAGTGTACCTACAGCTTTGAAGAGAACATTTCAAGTTTCATTGAATATAATTTAAATTATATAAATTTTATTTGTAAATATAATTTAAATAAGCACTAAATAGAATACGTTAACATTTCATTATATTGAAATTTGTATTTTTTTTTATCGAAAATCTTAAATTTTACAATCGTGTAAACTAAAATCGTTTGATAGAATAAATTATACTCAGAAGTGAACTTCTAATAAATCATTCTTAACTATATTGATTATATTTTATGATCGTTAAATTGATGGATGTAATTAATTTAGATGAGCCATCAAAGAACATATGCAAATTAGATAATTTTTTAGTTTCAATCAAATCAATGAATATCTAGAAATAAAATAAAAATGTTGTGAAATATTTAAATATGTTTGGCTGCGCCTGCAATAAAGTAGTAAAAACTTTTTATACCAACATTGGTTTGTGAAGTTTTGGGATTTATTCCAGTTAGATTTTACTATGGAGATTGTTAACCTAATGTATACCTACAGGATGTTTCAAAAGCATTTACTGGTCTATCTTAATGAGTATATTTTACTTTTTATTCAATTAAAGCTTTATGGGACTTCCTTTTGTATGTATATCGATGAGTGAAATTTTTTATGCTTATGCATATGTATTATAGCTTAATCAGTTGTTGCTAAATGTAACGGTCAACAATATTTTGTTCAGCATTCTACTTTCTCTAAATACCACTTCAAATATAGAACAACGACATAAATATTTTCACAGAAAATTATTTCGCATTTTCCAACGACAAATAACCAAACTCAAACTTTTCGTTCACCTTAAAAGAGAAATGACCATAAAAGATACATCAACTGTTCAATAAAATGTTGGCCGGTTTTACTTTTCACAGGTGACTTTTATTTGTAGGTCGTTGTAACCTACATACATATTGTATTGCATAATTGTTGATATGCTTTTCTTCTAGCGATAAAACTTGCCGTTTGCTATGATGATGAGCATGTTCTAACTGTTTTGCCCAAAATATTCTTAGTATGAAGCAGCTTAGAAAGAAAGATAGAAAGATGTTTTTCCATTTTTTTTGGATTTTTCGCATCCTCGCATGGATTTATTTGATCAGTTCTTAAGTAAACTTTGATTGGTGCATGAGGTTTGACTGTTTTTTTTAGTGATACAAATACGGCTGATAGGAACTAGTAATGCACCTTGAAAGAATTGGCATCGCTTTTTTCGTTAATTGTAAGCTTCTAAGATATAGTCAAATTTAAATGATAGCTGATTGATGCGCCCCTTTTTTGTTTCAGATCTATCTTTAGTGTATGGGCAAATAATAAGTGATTCCCGGGAAGCAGTAATTGTTGAATCAGTCGATTCGCCAAATTTCACACAAATCTTGGTAAGCATATCAATAGGACCACCAGGTTTGCCTGGGCCTCCGGGTGAGCCTGGAAAACGAGGACGAACTGGACGACGTGGAAGACCTGGCCAGAAGGGAGAACCTGGCTATGAAGGATATCCTGGGCGGAGAGGACGTGATGGTCCACCTGGGGTACCTGGACCTGACGGGGAGTCTGGCTGGCCCGGAGATGATGGTCTATACGGTGGGCCTGGTGATTCGGGCCCAATAGGACCACCCGGCCAAGATGGATCATATGGTCCACGCGGCGAAAAGGGGAGCATTGGCATGAGAGGCAGCCCAGGACCAAAAGGGCCACGAGGCTATCCCGGAAAAGCGGGATATTGCTATTTAAAGAATGAAATGGTTGACGCTGCAGTTGGGAAAAGGGAGAAGAGACGCCGAAAAAGGTATAAATGCAAATGATCCGTTTTGTAAAATTTAAAAAATATTGTGTTTAATTCTAAAATGTATGAAAAACCCAAAAATAAATATTAATAATCATCAGAATCTCCATGATTTTCTTCTTGACTGGGCTCATGATGAAATCAAATCAAAGTTGGTGCGAACAGATTTAATTGATATCATTTAATTGATATCTTCATATCATTTATATTTCCATTTTCAAGCAATGGAAGAGTTTTTAGCATATGCTGAACTACCTTATGAAAGATTATAAATTTATATATTGCTGCAGTTATATGACGAATACTGATGTGTTTTGTTGGATAGTGGTCTGTTTTAGTTCATATTTTGGACCAGGTGAACTAATTTATGTTAAAAATATGATGTAATATTTCGTTCTGCTCGTAACTGCATAGCTTCAATAATAGTAATTCTTTAATGTGTAGTATCTCCTAGTCTTGTCAATATTTAAAATGCATTTGTGTGGTCAAACCACTGTTATTGCGTTAATTATTTTTGATGACACTGTAAAAACAACAAAAAGTCTAAAAAGAAAATATTTTTTTTTTATTTCAGTGGAATCTTAAATTTTTTTTAAATAGTTTCAATTTTAGAGCAAATTTAATTTAAATGCCACTTTTCAGCTTAAAATCTGTTGCAAACTTCAAATGTACTTTTTTCCTAGATATGTTTATGGATGTGGGCTATAAAACCCTGAGAGAAATTGTCAATGGGTTAATTTCAAATTTTTCATATAGGACTTGATTACTTAAACTCTGTACAATGCCATTTTCTTTCAATGTATTTTGACAGAACCCATGTGATTGACATTTGTTTAAATTGAAACGTCACTATTTGCGTTTTGCGTCGGCGTGTTCTTCAAAAGTTTAAACATTAATACGGTGTAACTGAATAAAAGCGAAAATACACCGAGTATAATTTTGAAACTATTCACGGAGAATCTGAAACGAACAGTGAAGACAGTTGCAGCAAAAGTAAAAGTATCGGAAATAACTGTAAAACGTGCAATTGTAAAATTCAAAATGGAGGGTTCTATTGACGGCAAACAGATGAGTAGATGTCCCAATGGGACAAGGAATTGTAATGCAGTGCGTTGCAAACAATTCATGCGAATCGGTCGGCATCAACTCGTGATATCGCAAAACAATGTAAAACATCGCAATCGACAGTGCCAAAAATTAAAACAAACAAGCCGTAAAGCATACAAGAAACAAAAAATGCCAAAAAGAAGTGCAGAGCGATTGTAGGAATCCATTGAGAGTGCCAAAACATTTTACAAAGAAAAATTGAAGAACAATTTCTGCATTGTTTTCAATGAAATGTACCTCAAATTCGACCTCAATTTTATAACTTCCTGCCAGGAGAAAACCTTCCACAAAAAGGAAGATAAGTCCAGTTCGAAAAGTTTAGCACAAAATCACTTGTTTGGCAGGCTTTTTGCAAATCCGATAAAAACAGCATAACATTTTTCACAACAGGTATGATCAGCTCGGAAATTTACATCAAAGAATGTCTTCAGAAACGTTTGCTGCCATTCGTTAAAAAAATCAATACCTATCATATTTTAGCCTGATTTAGCTCTTCTCCATTACACGAAAAATGCGATGCAATTATTTCAAAAACATAGTGTGCGTTTTATGGAAAAAGAGTTGAATCCATCAAATGTCCCAGAGCTTCGACCGATCAAACGATATTGGGCAATCGTTAAAGGCAATTTAAAGTAGATTCAAAAAGCTGTTACTTACGTCGAGGAGTTCCGTAAAGAATGGAATCTAGCAACCAAAAACGAAAGACTCCGAAAAAAGATCAGAAACTGGGGATCACGAAAAGTGTTAAAAACTCTTACTTTATAACGTAATGTAGAACTGGACATACATTTTTGGAATTGAAAAGAGAATGTGATTTTTCATTGGACAGAATTTATGTTTTCAAGCCTTATAATCAATGATATATCATGGCCTGAACAGCAAATTGTTTATATTTAGTTATAATTATTGTTGTATGACCGTTTTCAAGCTAGAAAAGTTAGCCTTTTATTTTATAACTTACCAATTTATTGCATCAATTTTCATTATTTGTAAACCCGAATAGGTTCAATCCATTGAATATTCGTTTACCTGAAAAAAATATTTGAATATTTTCATTTCACTTAAATAGGACGAGAGTAACTTTGTGTCTGTTTAATCCAGATGCTATGCATTTATTATTTTTTTCGGAATTATGAAGTGAAAGTGTTGCAGTAAAATGCTTCATTGCCTCTATTTTATCTGTGCAGGTTTTACCAAATTTAATTTTTCTCTCTCCAGATATATGATTTGAAAACGTGGCCAGATAATTGATTAGTATTCTGTATTGATTTGTTAAAAAAACACATAAATGTCACATACTTTCCATTACGCGACACGTCCGAATTCCCACCGAAACCTTATTAAAGTAGAATCAAGTGTAGGAGTACTAATGATGCAAAACCAATAATTTGTCTCCCATTGCGACTTTTAATCAAAATCAGCCCACAACCAATTGAAACGTGAGATCCTTCCTCTAGGAAAATTGTTCAGATTACGTTTCAATAAATCACAAAAGACTTCTTGGCCCCACCTCCCAATGACAACCCGTTTCAACTAATTTTAATAAGTCCATTTCGTTATTGTCGTTATTCCCGATTGTGTAATAGTCACCATTAATGCAGTTTGTCTGCATACCTTGCATCGCGCACATTAACTTATGAAAGGGACCTGATGTCGAATTGGCGACCCTAACGTTATTTTATAATCAAAGTATCTCTATTTATTTCATTTCCTATTCACTATTGCAAGGAATGGAAAGAGGTGGAGGAAGAGGTTTGACCGTTGCCGATTGTAGCGGTATCTAATGTGAAATATTTCAGCACCGCTTGGATAATATGATTTTGTCATAATTTTGCAATTAAAACGCCCCCTTGATGCAACGGTCTAAGGATTTGGGTTTTCCTAACGGTCGACATATATCTTAAGATGTTTCCAGTGCGACTAAATAGTCACGTCACAACGTCAAAGAAAAAAGCTTGAGGAACGTTTGGCGGTCGGTTGGTTGGTTGATACTGTGTTTTGAAACTGAAATGACTATGTCACGGTGCCACCCACATCTTCGCTCAGGTTGAACTTCTTTGACTTGGTTCTCTTGGATTGCTGTAAAGTACAACATGGAAGTGAATTTTGTTGAGCACAGTGGCTTGCGGAAAAATGAGGATGAATTTTCAATTAATGATGTATGAATGTTTTGAATATTGATTATATAAAAAAGTTGAAAATTTATGAAAATTCGATAAAATGCTGTAACTTGTTCACAGCTAATTTTTTAAAATATCACCTCGAAATGCATTTGAAATATTAATTATTGTTTGTGGAAATATTAACAATTATCACAAAAAGCTTTATTTTTGGTAAACGATCGTTCAACACCACTTCCAAATATGGAAGTGCCTTTTCGAGCGTTTGCGGCTCAGTTTATAAAATCTATATTCGTGGGAAGTTCTAGCTTCCACTAGGAAATCTGAGACATACATATAGAGCATCTACTTGATTAGCCACCGGAAATTACAGGCGTTGATAAAATTAACAATAATTAAGGACTTGCATCAAAAATAACTATAAAAATATTTTTCTCTCTCTTGGGAATCCTTGTTGTTTTTCGATTTGTTTAAGATTTTTTGAGTGATATTCCAAAACAAGCTTGCAAATGAGACTTTTCACAGCATAGGCTACACATAATGTTCAATATCAGCTTGTAATTCGATGTACAAATGAACTAGTGATCTATGTATTTCTAATTCAAAAACTTTTTCCAAGAAAATTTTAAATGCATACTAAAAAACCATGAAATTCGAACATTATAATCGAATAACTTTTCTTTATCAATTTTAATTTATAGTAGACTTTTTCAGTTAACTGCTTTTCGTATTTTGTAAAATGCATTTGATAGGTGAAGTGATCTTTAATATGCGAATTTTTTTTAAATTTCCATAACCTTAAGTTTCTTACTTGCAAGCTTTCATTTTTTTGAATTTTTTTTTAATAAATTTAAATTGCAAAATTAGTATGGGCAATCTATTGAATCGATTTTGATGAAAATTTATGTGCTCTTTTATTATATTGTAAAAAAATTTAGGCGAAGTATGAAGGTCCTAAATACAGTCTAAATGGTAAAAAATATTAAATAAAACAAGGCTGTGTTTCCTCTTTTTAACTTCCCGGTTCCCTATGGGAAGTTATTGTAATGGGGTCGATTTTGCGAATCCCAAATTTTCATATATCTCCACGTTTTAATGTCTCTAGAATCCAAATCCAGCGTTTTTAGAGAGATGTCTGTGTTGTGTATGTACGTATGTGCGGATGTGCGTATGTGCGTTCGGAATTATTTTTCGTTTCGTCGATTATCTCAAGAACCAAAGGTCGCATTGACGAGTAATTACGTAACTTAAAACTGAATGACTTTTCAGCAAAATCGGTTGTGCCGTTTTTTATTTAAGATGAAAAAACTGAAAAACGACTAAAAATTGCTTATTTTTAAACTGTTGATGCGCACTACTAATTCGTGCAGATACCAAATACCTTCATAGTAATGTTGTATTATTGTGCGTTTTAGCAAAATTGTGATCAAATTTGAAGAAAATGTAATTTAAAAAAAAAAACAAAAAGATTAATTTAAAAAATTCCAAACTTATATTATCAAGTTTGGGTGAATGGGAGTAGAGACGCTAGTGCAGTTAATAATTGGATATTGTTATAAATAATTTAATATTGTTAATAACAATCAAATAATATTAGTTATAATTTGATATTGTATATATAAAGTCAATTATAATTATTCAGTAACGGTCAAACATTCTTAATAACGAATGATTATTGTAAATAATAATTAAATACCCTCAAGAATGGTTGTGAATTCCGAGGCCGAGATGGAGAACGAAGTTGTGGACGAAGAGGAGGACAAGAAGGATGACGAGGAGGACGAGGTTGCCGAGGCTTTGGTAGAGAATTACCAGGTGGTGGAGACGTCTTTCTCTACCAAAGCTTTTATGGCTAGATAAAAAATTGATAAAAATAATAAAAGTAATTATATTAATTTAGAATAAAAATATTTAATAATAGTAATTATTAATAATAGTAATTAATAATAAAAGCAAATTATAGCTTTTTATCCACCCCACTGGGAAGTTAGTCGTGTGGGCTTCAAGGGTCACACTTAGACCACTTTTTTTATTTATATTTTGCGGCAAGGGTTAGATGTTTTAAATTTTTGAACCAATCCTATCTTATAGAAAATTTTATTACGCAAGTTTTATTAGCGATCAACTTTGCTTTAAAATTAACCGTTTAAAAGTTAGGAGTGAGAAAATTAGGAAACGACAATTTTTTTAAAAATTTAAATATTACGATTTTTTTTAAATGTTTCTGAATTTTTGACAGGAAGCATAAATCAATTATTGTTATATAAGTTAGCAAACAGTTTTCCCGCAAAAATCAGTGTGCCCCCCCCCCCTCAACAGCTAACTGAAAACAAATCCGCCTTGGTCTATTCATGAGATATCTTTCTAGAAAGAAATGATCCGAACGTACGTACGTACGCACACACATACAACCTACTTTCAAGAAATACTTTTAAATGACTTTTAAGACCCTACCACATAAAAGCATGTTGAATATTTCAATTTTCGGACAAATAAACTCTCCTTTATGCTAAAAGTTATTAAACGTAAATATTGATTGATTTTAACAGCAATATTATATAGTTAAATTTTAAAAATTATTAGCTAGCCTAATCATACTTTTCGAAACCCATCCCAGATGTTCATGCAAATCTGAATATGTAGTGCCAATTACAATTCAACCAAGCGGAATAAAATTCCAATCCTCATAATTTCCTCCCACATTGTATCTTTAATCTTTTCTATACCGGAACGATGCGGAACACAAAACAGATTCATTCTAAGCACAATATTAGTATGTCGAGTGCTTACTCTAAGTTCGACACAGAGCCCCGTTTTTATGTTAATTCGAACCTTTCGAACTGCACTCTTGGAACGCCTTCTGTCACAGTTTTTCGCGTGCACATTTATTTTATAAAATGTTTTCCCAGGGTCTGAATGGTGGATCGCGTCACCAATTTGCATACTAATGTTGCAGGAATCGAATTTGTTTGCAAAGAGTGGTGACAGCCGCAGCGGGGACATCAAACCGAGGAGAGCAACAAAGATAGTTAAGCATCTACCATAATCTTTGTAAGAATGTTCCGTAAGACATTAAATGTATTAAATAATTCACATTTAATGCAACTGAGTGGCATTTTGTTAGACGTTAACTTCAAGTTTTCCAAGAGTTGTTATGATGGGTTGTCGTGTTCACACTGAATGGTCATTGTTCATGTTTAGCAAATGTTAAGTGAGTGTCTACTAGCCTGCCAGGATGTATTGCAGGAATGTGTTCGACCTCGAGAACTTCTTCTTCTTGTCCAAGTAACTTTACTTCATCTGTCGCAATGCACGGTCACGGGTAACATACTCGTCCAACATGTTCCTGCATCTTCCACTCGTATCCGCGAGGACTCAGACCTATTGGCAACTCTATATCTAATCCCAGCTTCCTCCATAGCTAATTAAAATGTGCATACTTGCAGGCCATCGATGCGCTCGTGTTACACGGTCCAGGTGCTAAAAACGGACAGAATTGTGGGGTTGGATGCTTGGAGCTAATTGAAAAGTTCGTCGTCGAAGGTGACGATGAGCTGCTGGAACGACCGTCAGATACGAGGAACACCAGCACTCAAAGGAATAGAATGTAGATTTCTCATGGCATCCACGTCAAACGTCTAATAGGAAACGTTGGTGACAAGGATGATGGATGGAAAATAATTTTCTAGAAACGATTGCTGCGGTCGAACATAGTGCAGGCATCGATGGAAAACAATACTTGCTGTTAGGTGGGAAAGTTTTAGAAAGGTCCTTCGGATTTGACGTTGGTTTTTCTAATTAACCTTTGACATTACAGAAAGCTGGGAATATAGCTCGAATTATAATTTTTTTAAAATTCAATACACATATTTTCTACAGGTTATCTAAAAGATCAATTTAAACAATATTTTGCCTATTTCTTATTTTGTAATGATTTTTTCTTCGTTTCATACAACCGTAATACACTCAACTTTCTGGATCACCCGTTTTAATGAAACAATTTGATAAAAAAACTATCTGAGCTAATCAATTGCAAATATCAGTTAAATACTTTTTTCCCACCACTTAGTTCCACACATGCATTACAGTAAGTAATAGCTAGTTATGTTCATCTTAATAACATCACAGTGTTTCTGTGGACAATCTACACGACTTGTCTTATAATTAATATGAACAACAAATAAAAGCCTGTGAAGAAAGAGTTCCAGTTGTACAATTATGAAAGTTAGACTATGTGATTAATTACGATAAGACAAATACCATTTTCATTAAATAATATATTAAATAATATATTTTTAGAAGAAATGTGCCTCAACATTTAGAGGGAATGTGCTTCAACATTTTCCAAGTGTTGAAAGCTCAATATTTCAATTTTGAATCATTTGTCAATAAAAGAAAAATATCGTTTACATGAAACAGACTTTAATTTACGAAGAGTGTTATAACAAGCCGCGAGGTGCGACCCTTGAGGTCCACACGGTCAACTTCCCAGTAATATCTACATAAACATCAACAACATTACAACAATGAGAGGTATTCATAGCAGTAACAGGAATGAGTTTATATGAATCATATCGTCTACGGGAGGGTCCATTGATTACGTAAGGTTTTTGGTCGATGAGGACAGATTGAATATTCACACGGATCAATCGGTGGGGTGCCTTTTTGGTCTTGAAAATTTTTGTTGGTTTTTTTTTTAATAAAAGACTATAAAAACTATTTAAAATCTGCTCAAATTATGCAAATATTTTAAAACTTTGATTGAATTTACAACAATTTTTTAGAATAAAAAAAAATAAAGTAAAAGCATTCGTATGAACCCTCTTTAAATGGTAACTTTGAATGATTTTTTATTTTTAATTTAGTTTTTTTCATAACCATGGAATGAAATTTTGCTGGTTTCTCTCCAAAAACTGATAAGAATGTATAATTTTTATAAACTGGATCACTGTGCTGTGCAAATCAAGTTAAAAAATATTTTTTATGAAAAAAAAAACATAATTTTTCGCATTTTCTTCTATTAAATTAAAAAGACGACTAAAACGAATTTTTATAATGCTAAAAACTTCTCACAGATGTTAATACACGTCAACTGACACCTTAATGATGCAAATATTATATCTGGTGCGTGAGATATAGTGAATGATAAAAATGACCTTGAAAATCATGATGACTTTTAATGATTTTTTATTTTTAATTTACTTTTTTACGTAATCATGAGAAAAAGTTTTGATGACGTTTTTACTAGCATTGTTTGGACTATATAAATTTTATTAACATTTATTACTAAGACTTGATAATAAGGTTAAAAATTTATTGTTTTTGAAAAAAAAAATTAATTTTTTGCACTTTTTTTTAAAAAATGTGAAAACCGCTCGAAGATTTTTTTTAAAAATTTGATAGAATCACACAAACGTCAATACGCGTCGATTGACACCTAGTTTAAAAAAATCGTATGTTTGGTTCGCGAGATATAGCGCATGACAGAAATGACCTTCAAACGGACAAAACAGCAAACCCCCCCGACCGAAGTTTCCCAAAAACTAATCAGCTCTTAAAATTGCAAAGACGCTTCGATTGACACCTCAACGAAGTTGATACGACTTTGTTTACGTGAGTTATCGTCGTAGAAAAAAGTGTCCCCGAACGTACATACGTACGTACGTACATACGTACATACGTACATACACACACACATACATCTCTCTTTCTAAAAACACTTTATATATACTCTATAGACCTCAAAACGTAAAGAAATGTTGAAAATTTCAATTTCGATTTTCGAGGCGATTACAAGAACTTCCCATATACTGGGAAGTTAATAAATCATCTGTTAAGTTCACTTGTCGCCGTAATTAATCCTGGCCACGGTTCGGGCAATCTTACCTGGCTTTCATTCGTGAAGGCAGGCGTGAGAACAGAATACTAAAACAATTGTGCCACCGGTTTCTTTACCGAGACTGCCATGGTAACTGGATCGGTTCTGACCCAAAACCACCAATAACAAAAACGGAAAGAAGCCAGAACACTACTTTCCGCAGGCAACCGACGGTATTTTTGCCACACACTCTACAAGTCAATATACAAAATAAAAGCAGGCAATTTAATGCTAAATTTAGCTACTTTCATACGAATAAACATTCTTCAAAATGCCTAACTACCTCTAGGAAACTCTTAAGGGGGGAAGTACCTTTAGACATTTCAAAAAATCGATTTTTTTAATTGTTTTAAACGATAGATATATCGCCTAAGAATATCATGTCAAAGTTTCAAAAGCTAATTCTCAAAATTGTGGAAGAGATGCATCCCGGAAGTACCTGGCGCCGAGCTTTTTTCTCTTGACCACAAACTTTAAACGGCCTTTTTTCGAAACCATGTTTTCTAAAATTGCGTAAGTGATAATAAAAAAACTAGTGAATCGATTTTCATCATCTAGCATTCATTTTAAAGAGCATAAAAAACTGTTCTATATAAACTCAAGATTAAAACAACAAATTATTTTGAGACTATTTTTGACTGGAAGTACAACGAAATTTTTTCGTCAAAATCGTAAGTTATTTTTTGAGCCTGTTTTGAAGGGCTAATTTTCGAATTTCGCAAATATTTTAGTCTATCTACTAAAAAAACCCTTTCGAGTAAGAAAATGTTTGGCTTGTTGATTTCAGATGAAAATTGCAGCAAGCATCGCTTACGCAATTTACGACGTCAGCAACGACATGGCTTTGAAGATCCTTGAAAAATTTGTTAATTTTCAACTTTCACTTTTGTAGAATATGTTTTTTTCAACCTCAAACATCGCCTAAAATAAATATTATACTGATTTAATAAGAACTTTCTTCATTTCTCCACAAATCAGTTGCAAAAAGACCTTTTTTCGGCCTCTAAAGGTACTTCCCTTCTTAAGTATACTTACAAATTTTCCGTCTACCACTTAGTCTTCTCCATCATTCACTGTCAAAAAACTGCGTCAATTGCCAAGCTCCAAAATTTCCAATATCGAAAAAAGGTTCAAACGACTCAAATTCAACAAAGAGACCGTTCCGTCGGCTTTACTCCTATTTAAATATTTCTGACCCGGTATCATTCGGCGCTTTGACCAGTCAATACACTGGCAAAGTTCTCCGGACTCGTTCCGCTTCATATCGCCCTACCAGTGCTATGCTTTTTTCCGACGCTCATCAGCTGGGCGATTTTTATTATTATTATCATTTGATTAGAATTACAATCGAGTATTAACTAAATACAACATCAAGGTGCAGTTCAAAAACCTTCATAACAACATTTCTTTCTACTTATCTATCTAATCCAATGTCTCTAACCTAAATAAATCCATTTCATTTTTATTTTATTCAATATCCTTAACCTGAGCAAATCTACTTCGTATTTGTATAATTCAATATCTTAACATTCTAATAATATCAAAGACCTGCCTAGTGAATTGTGTGAAGTGCGGAGGGCATACTTAATTTTCAATCGTCATTGTTTATTGGCAGTGGTTAAGGGTTTTCAAGGATAAGACAACCCTGTCTATAACTAAGCCCATTGAGAATTGTTTTCTTTTTAATGCACGATGGCTCTTCCATAGTCGAACTTAATTTGTATAATTATTATTCTCATAATATTTTGTATGTATCTATCAAATAAAGCGATCACTTTCATTTTAAAAAAATATCCTTGCGACCTTGCAAATAACATAAATGCATAGCTTCCAAAAAATCCGTTAGCATTTTAGTAACTGATATAAAGGGTTTTTAGGATGTTTTATGTATAATAACTTTTTTTAGCAGTTGCAATTTTTGCAAAAATTACAGGCAATAGAATTTTTGGAATATTTAATTGTGTTATCCAAATTACAAAATATATCGAAAATAGTAGTTTAACTTAAAGTAGATATTTATTAATTCAATTTCGCAGTGTCTGTAATTGTTTTATCGAGGCAGAGTGATGTTTCAAAGATATTTGTGAGTTTTTTCCAAGAAATTTTTGGAGGAAATGACTGTATTCTTTCTTTGACCCATTAATTAACTGTGTGAAACAGTAATTACATATTGATTTCTGGGAGAGTGGAAATTTTTTTATGATTTTTTTTATTTATGTTGTTTTTTTTGGAAAAGAAATAATGAATAGATTAGCGTAATGTACTATTTCAAACATATTTCAAAGAGAATCCGCGATCAATTATTTTTTAGAAGAAGAAAATAAACAACTTTCGGCGTAACTTTGAATTGAGAGAAAACTCTACGGCAATTCATTTGAGGAAACTTATTTCGAATTGAAGTTTTCAAATAGTAGATATTCAACTTATTGACAATCTATTTTTGAGTAAAAGATACAAAATAAATACTCGATAAAAATATGAGAAAACTTTGTATTTTTAGTAATATGATCATCAAATATGTTCAGAAAAAAATTAATTCACATTAATAAATAATACTACTGAATGTCGGCAATAATTGCACAATGGGTAAATCATAATAAATTATTTATATTGAAATATTTCTGGACCACTTCTACATGATGTTTCTATGAAATAGATCTAAGATATATTAACCACATTCAAAATGTATTCAAAATTTTCATAGATATTTATCAACTTTAATTTTAATTTGAAAGAATTTCTAAAGAGTGGACCATTTGTTTCTAATTTTGTTAGAAGTGCGTACTATTTGAATATTGGCAACAGTGACATAAACAAACATATAAGGTGAAATTTTCACTTTTTGAAATAAATGATTTTACGCCTGAACAATGCACGGAAGCATTGAAAGAAAATTCTATGCGTTGCCATTTTACTATTAAATTTTCATCTCAATTATTAACTTCTTAGTATATGGGAAGTTCTTGTTTTTTCTGTACTTGGTGCACATATTTATTTTACTTGATGAATTCAAAGGTAAATTTACGGCTATATCGTGTTATTATCGGATAGAATCACTTTTCATAGCTCATTGAAGGCAATCGGTCCTATTTGAACAATTGATAAAACTGCATTGAAATTCTCTTTGTTGTCGCCCTACATTATTGCATTCCATGTAAATTATCAAAATGGTACTAAAGAAACCATCCTCTATCTGACTGAGTAAAGTCCCTAAATGAAACTTTACAAAATTTTCATTGAAATGCTTCTGAAAATGTCATCGAAATTGTGTTGCAAACAATACATAATGCCACAAGTGTACAAAGATCCTTCAAATAGATACGGAGTGCATTAACCAAACAAGTTAGCCGAAACCACACCGACATAACTAGATAATTCCAATTCATAAAAGTCTCGATCATTGAATTGTCTTAAAGCCAGCTATAAAAACTTTTGCCACACCTGATTGTTTTACGTGGAACGTCGTTGCAAATATAATTGGGGTGTGTTGCCAGCAAAATTATCTATTGAGAAAATTTTAGTTCAGATTCTAGGCAATATTTATTTGTGAATTCTAAGATTTCTTTTAATTTTTAAGGATACTTGGGAAGCCGATTTGTATTCTTGGTCATCATTGTGGAGTTCGAATCTCACACGCTTGTAATTTTCTCAAAAATTGGCAGCACCCCAATGGGTCATAATTCTTTACTTACCCAAGCACGGCGTGCATACCATCCTCGAGTTGTCGTGTCTTCGCCAAAGACCACAACGATCAAAAGAGATCGATGATGGTGTAAAAAACTTGTTCGACAACCAAGCAGCTATCTTAAGACAAGGAACTTCAATAAATTCGACTTTAAGGTGGAATTTGCTTTGGCTGCAGATCGCAACATTTTGATAAGACGCATATCGGCACAAGTGATTCCGAGTCGCAGACTGACGATGACTCTGACGCTGGGGTGGATTATTATTAATAAGCGGATAAGCGAACTTTAGATTATCGTTACATTCTCCACAAGCACCATATCTTCTTCCCTTTGATATTTTCACATCGCTGATAGATAGTATCTGCATTGTCATAAATTCATTCCATATCTTTGCTCGCTCGGAATGTTTTAATGATATCTTCAAGTTCACTCTCAATTACATTGACTTCACTGACTGCAAAGACGTTTCTTCTAGGAGCACAGTATTTGTGGCATCTGGGATCGTGACATTTCACATTGCGGTTCTTAGTTTCGTTACTGAAATTCAGCCTCCATAGCATCTGCCTCTGCGAAAAATTAGGTATTATTTATGAATGGCGACTATTGTCTTGGCAATAATGTGTTGCTAATTCCATTGTTAAATAGTATTTAATTTGCAAAGCTTTTACTTTCATTTTACTATAAGAGTAAGTCTTCGAAGAATGGCATCCAACTACTTTGATAAAAATATTTTAATTGAACGTATCGTCTACAGAAGAGAATAACATCATTTTCAGTTGATAACCACCAACTTTATCGTTATTTGCCAGCATAAGTATCGGTTCATATGTATCATAGTTATCCAGTAAAATGGTCCTGAAAATGACGTCAACCGTGCATTTTGGGCTGGCATGCAGATTTTTGTTGCAATGTGTGTGGCCAATTCAACAATTAGTTTAGGTTTCTAGGGTCACAGCCTGAATCCTCTGGACGCCATGTCGAAAAGAAAAAAAAGTGGGATACCCCCTTGGCTTCCATAAAAAAGTACTGTTTGGCAAAATTATGTACAATTGATAAAAAAAAATTAGTCGCAAATGACACTCAAAAAGGGGAATCATCTTTCTAGCGCCAAAAATTCCCTATTTTAAAACAATTTTGTCACAAGTCGTTTGCAGCATCGTTTCTTTTCATCACTGCACATTAGAGAAAGATATTGTATTCCAAAGGTCAGCTGAAAAACGCATTTCCTAAACAAATTATCGGCTTTTGATGGCAAACCCTCCATTGCACAGCTCACGGAGCATTTTGGTAGGTAGACAAATTTTAATTGCAATGTGTAGTGTGTATTACTGCGAGCTTAAGTTCAAGTTTTTGGAAGCCCCAAACACCTGGGCGCCATATTGAAAATAAAAAAAATTGGGACACACCCACAAAGAAGTTGTGTATGGCAAATTTGTGCATATATCATTTTCGTGTGAAAATAACGCTGAAACGGGTGGATCATCTTTCGAGCGCCACAAGTCCTTTGATTTCCATATTTCCGCGAAATACGTTATGAAATAACTTTTAGACAATTTTTCCACAGCCCGTTTCATTTTTCCTAAACTGTAAGGAACATAGGAAACAGAATGTCTTTTTTGCGTTGGAATAGAATAAAGAACTAATGGCAACATGTGTTCTTTCAATCTCAATAGAGCTTCACTGCACTTAAAGGAAGCACTTTGTTTTTCCTTTTGAACTTCATAGTGTTGAAGTCTAGGCGAATAATATTTGCGATCTTCATTTCTTCTAACTCAGTTGTGCGATGGCAATTGATAGCATTATTACCGAAAACACCCGTTACAATCAAAGGATCGTGATGTGAAAACCATTTATATTCTTTCTCAACATCCTCGTTGTCTCATATTATGCGAGGGTCCCTGTGATCAACGTGCTGGCTTGGAATATCAATTCATACACCATGAAATGTTTCAATCTGCTCGTAAACATCCTGCAAGGATACCAGTCTCAAAGTTCTCAAAGCAAGAGTATTATGCCATGACCATGTGTTAAGCCTCCAGATATTTAAAACATTCTAATGAGAATTTGCTCTATGGTTTGATAAAACATTGATCAATTCCAAAATTTTTTTGTACGCTTTATAGTGAATTGCCCCCACCCCGACGTAAGGTTTCAAATTCTTCATGTGGCATTCGTTTGTGTAATTCCTTCATGTCCTGGAGAAATAAGTGGGCTGATATGGCGTAAAAGAAGTCTCTGATAGAATCGAACACGTGAAGAATTTTTCGGATAGTATCTAAATGTAGAAACCAATTATCATTTCTCTCAGCCGTAATGAAATGCTTCAATAGTGTCACCATTCTCAAGATAAAAAAGATTAAAAAGATACTAAACATGTTTCGCGGAAATAGGAAGACCAAAGAAGCTATAACGTTCGAAAAATGATCCCCTCTTTTCAGCTTCGATTTTTATTTGGAACTCCTTTATTATCGACACCATGTGAAAATGATGTATGCACAAGTTGCTGCAAATTCAATTTTTCACAAATTTTTATATTCATCTTTTTTGTGGAAGTCATGGTTTCCGAGATATTGGGGTGTCCCACTCTTTCTTCTTTTCATAATGGACCCCAGAGGATTGGAGCTGCGACCTTAGAAACTTGAATTTAAGCTAACTGCTGGACTAGCCACACAATGCAATAAAAGTCTATCTGTCAGCCCAAAATTGATGGTTAAACTATCATTTGACTGGATTATACATATTTCGATTTATTTACCGAATAATAATACAAATACAAAAATGTCTCCTGCCCCTTTCAAAATACATAACTAGTTTATTTCGAATACATACTATAGTCCATAAAACACTGACTAGATTTCCATCACCTTTGGACAAACGATTGCTGCTTTCTGAAGAAGATGTGTTATTTCTACATGTGGTAAAGGACATTTTCAAAGATCAAATTGTTTAAGGGCTTTTGATAAAATATCAACTCATAGTTTGCAATTCTGAATCAAATAAAATTAAAAAAAACAAGCCGTGAGGTGCGACCCATGAGGTCCACACGGTCAACTTCCCAGTAATATCTACATAGATATTAAAAATATTAAACACAATAAAAGTTATGGAAATAATACTACTTCAAATAATAAAAATGTACCTCTCATAAAAATTATTGGAATGATTTAATATTAATCGTGACATCTACGGGAGCGTCAATTGATTACGTAAGGATTTTGGTGCATTGGTTTGATTGATTATTCACGCGGATCAATCGGAGAGGGGACAGGTTACAAAGCAGTTTTTTTCATTAAAGTTAAACATGGTGCTGTGAACACTTTTGAAAATCTGCTCAAATTTTGCAAATATTAATAAACTTTGATTGACTTTACAACAATGTCTTTAGAATGAGAGATTTAAGGTATAATGATTCGAATGAACCGTTTTTACATGGTGACTTTGAATGATTTTTTATTTTTAATTTAATTTTTTTTTAATCATGAGAAAAGTTTTTGCTGGTTTCTCTACAAAAATTGATAAATTGTATAAGTTCTATAAACATTTATTATTATGATGTGCAAATCAGGTTAAAAATGGAATTTTTTATGAAAAAAACACTACTTTTCCAAAAAAAATATAATAAATCGTAAAAAACGCTTTAACAATTTTTTTAAAATATAAAACCATCATAAAGATGTTGATACGCGTCGATTGACACCTTAATGATGGAAAGATTATATTTGGTTCTCGAGATATAATCAATGACGTAAATGACCTTGAACGTTTAATGATTTTTTATTTTTTATTTAATTTTTTTTGTAAACATGAAAAAAAAATTTGCTGATTTTTTCACAAGAACTATTTGGAGTATATAAATAATATAAACATTGATTACTTAGGTTTGAAAATCAGGCTAAAACTTTTGTGTTTTTGAAAAAAACCCTAATTTTTGGCACTTTTTTTGAAAAAATTAAAAAACGGATCCAACGATTTTTTTAAAAATTTGATAGATTCATACAAATGCTAATACCCGTCGATTGACACCTTAGTGATGAAAATCGCATGTTTGGTTCGTGAGATATAGCGCATAACATGGTTGACCTTCAAGGGGTGAAAACAGCAAACCCCCCCGACCGAAGTGTCCCAAAAACTAATCAACTCTTAAGATTGCAAAGACGCTTCGATTGACACCTCAACGAAGTCGATACAACTTTGTTTACGTGAGTTATGCTCGTAGAAAAACTGCCTGCGAACGCACGCACGTACGTACGTACGTACATACACACACACACACACATACATACTTCTTTCTAAAAACACTTTATATATACTCTATAGACCTCAAAACGTAAAGAAAAGTTGAAAATTTCAATTTCGATTTTCGAGGCGATTACAAGAACTTCCTATATACTGGGAAGTTAATTATTCACAATACTTATTGATAGTAAATGAACGCGATATTATTAATAAGATCAGCTTTTGGTTTACTCTTATCAATTGGCATCATTATAATTATTACCGCTCTTATTATTATTTTATTGCTAATAATATATTTATGTCTTACTAGGGAGCTATTCGAACCTCTCAGCCGGCTTCTCATTTCAAGAAATCTAAAAGGATAATAGAATCTGATTAGAGACTGTACGCTGCCGGATTATTTATGCCTACTAGTAGAGAAACATTCAAGTATTATGTACGCTGACTTAGAGGTTGGGGAGTTGTATATTTTTTTCTGGCCTTTAGGAATGAGAAAGGGGTGATATCAAACATCTTACATGAGCAGTAAATTGCAAATTACTGACTATACTCAAAATGACCTGATGAATTATGAACTTTCTACTGATACTCTTACCACGTCCGTGGAAGCAAACATGCGCTGCAAATGAAAAAAGTTATAACACAAATTATTGTGCTTCACCGCGGAGTGTTTCGTTCCAAGTCACTCTTGATCGTTTTCTTCCTCTACTGATAAAAATAAAACAAACATCCCATGATAAGCTATGAGTAATTACGCGTATCTTTTCAATTTAAGTCTACGTCTATCAAAAAATGTAGAGTGTTAAGGATTTTCTCAGTTTCTATATGATTATTTTTGACACTCGTTCAAGCCATGCTTCTCAAAAATCTACAATTTTCTACAACCATGCTTATCAAAAATCTGCAGTTTACATCTGAAAATTGTTTGCAAAAAGCAGAAAATTTATGCTGAAAAAAATAATCTAGTGCATGGCTTGATGTGTACAACAATTAGTGTGTATAATTCACGATGCAGATGACTCTCACGAAGATGAAGTTAGTAATCCAACCGAATCCACAAATTCAAACCATACATTTGAAAACGAGCCTCCTGCAGTTCATGATATTGAAACTTTGATACAAAGCCCCCGGTTTTAAGATCTTACGCTTTAAAATTCTTTTATAAGAAATTTTCGTTAATTTTAATAATAATTTCTTTTTTGGTTCTATTTTGATTTCTAGTAAAATCATAAAAGAACTTTTTATGGTTTATTACTTGCAAAAGGCGTAGTGTACGACTTCCTTATTTTTTCTTACATAGGAGAAGGGAGTGTGTGAGATCATTAACATTTACGTAATATTTGAACTCTACTAAGGGAACTTACATTACTGCTTGCCCTGGTTTCTTTGAAGACAACCTTTCATGCTGGCTGTTTTTAATAAGTTTTAATGGAATCAGAAACGACTTATAGGAAATACTCTGCTTTTTAAGTAGGTTATTTGGTTAGTTCTTGTGTGTTAGATGTTTGAAATATTATGTTTTGAAATCATGCTGCACGATAAATAACAACTTCAGAATTAACCAGTATTTTATTAATTTAAATTTTATGTATTCCTCAGTTTAATCGGTTGTTGATCAGCAAAAAACTAATAATAAATTGGAACTGAACTCATGACAAAATCCAGTGAAGTTGGGAACCGTTTTGTATCTGATACGAAGATATCTTTCATTTGTGTTTCTTAAGCAGTTCTTGCTACCACAAGCTTACAGCGGCTTGGTGCAAAAAGACGTTGCTCATCGTGCCATACTGTTCAAGTTGAAGTGACTCAGACCAACACTGGGTCAGAGGCGATGATTTACAATGCAGATTAATGTGTAAAAATAATCCTTTTATCTTAATGTTGGATCTTAGTTGCCATTGCAATTTATTAATAAGCAAATTAACTTCTGGTGAATAGCGGTTGGCAGGTAGTGTGGCTCTGTACTAAAGAATTTTACACGCTTGTGGGACTTGATGCAAACACGGTCATGATTTTGATTTATTTTAATGTGTTGCTGGCGGATTTTTCATTGTTGATGCTGGAAATTACGTAAAATTGAACTGACAGCTATTTGCAGTAAGTATTTCTCATTAAAGCAGCGAGCCGTTCAAGGCGAATCGTGGTAATTTTGTGACGAGATCAGTATGTTGCAGGCATTTCAAATAAATGATTCTTATATGAAACTTCCACGTGATGCAACACAATTTCACACCTAATTTAGTTTGTATATTTCCGCCAATCACTCGAATCAGAAAAGGAAGATTTGCATTAAATGTAGCACGACTCGGCAATTTTCCCTTTCACATTTTGCACTGGACATCGAAACGGGCCACATTCGTTTTCTCACGAGTCATGCGGAAAATTTCATACAATAGCGCCTATGTACTACGAGATCGTTTCCAAGACTCCAGCAATTCTTCATAATTTTCCGTATCCACTTTTATTGAATAGATCACATATGAAACACATGTAAGGATGTCCGCGGCAACAAAATCATCCCAAACTGGCCGAGCAAAATCGCTTTCGATGAATTTTCCATCTAGCGAACAAGTATTATGTTCGATTAGAAAATTTTCTACACGCAGGTGTCTCAGAACGGATCGGATAAATCCGATCACGATCGAATTATTGCAAAGAAAAATTATGGGTTTATTCATACAACATATGCAATGAATCAATTTCCTGTAATGTGTATCAATTGATTCATTATTGTTTTGATTGATTTCGTATTATGATCGTTGCGGCTTGATGGACAATGGCTCGGATTTGCTCAACAATCAATCATAGTGATTGGTAAGCTTGGATAGGGTGCAAAAGCGCTGCTCTGGGAATATGATGTTATTGTTACGAGCACAAAACTAGCAGAAGTCAAAAGGTTGGGAAGTAAATGGAAATTCCTAGGAGTTCACTGAGACGTGATCATCACGTCTCTGCGATCAGCAAATGTTGCATGGTAAAATGTTAATAGCGTTGAAATTAAGATAGTAGGTTTGCAGAGCAAATTCTAATTTATTTTGAAATCAAAATGCAATGCATTTGTTTGCATTTTCTCATGAATACGTAAAAAATTAAATAAAAAAAATAAAAAATCATTAACAGTCATCATGATTTTCAAGGTCATTTTTATCATTCACTATATCTCACGAACCAGATATAATATTTGTGTCATTATGATGTCAGTTGACGTGTTTGAACCTCTTTGTGAAGTTTTTAACATTATAAAAATTCTTTTCAGCCATTTTTTTGAATTTAACAGAAGAAAATGCGAAAAATTATGGTTTTTTCATAAAAAATTACTCTATATCTTTTATTCTAAAAATTTTTTGTAAATTCATTCAAAATTTTAAAATATTTGCATAATTTGAGCAGATTTTTAATAGTTTTTATAGTCTTTTACTTAAAAAAAAACTGCTTAAATTTTGAAAACCAACAAAATTTCAATCAAATTTGCATTTGCGGTAATCAACGCTTAGAATCGTAAAATGTTTTGTAGTCAATACTTTGCAAGATCATATGCTTTGAAAAACTTTCATCGAATAAAAAATTGTAGTTTTTAGTAGATTCATTCTTTAGTAATTGTAAGATTTCAATAACCATCATCATTTGTAATACATTTTACTTTTTACATGCAATTGAACCTATTTTTGACTGCATATACAAAATTTTTCAAGACCAAAAAGTCCCCCACCGATTGATCCGCGTGAATATTCAATCTGTCCTCATCGACTAAAAACCTTACGTAATCAATGGACCCTCCCGTAGACGATATGATTCATATTAACTCATTCCTGTTTCTGCTATGAATACCTCACATTGTTATTACTTAAAGTAGTAGTATTTTCAAAATTATTATTGTGTTTAATGTTGTTGATGTTTATGTAGATATTACTGGGAAGTTGATCGTGTGGACCTCAAGGGTCGCACCTCGCGGCTTGTTCATTGATATGTTTGTGAGAGCAGCTTTTTCGCTATGAAAATTGACCCAAAAGGAACATAAACCATTCTATCATAAATTTAGGATAATAATTTTCGGATGGTCCATTTGTCTAGCCAACCCGGGTGAAATAAAAGATCAATAATTGATTCGTAAAACATCACTTTATTTAAAAGAACCATTATCACTGGAGGAGGCATTCTTGGCCTTTGTTTCATCATGTATTAAAAATCACTAAAATTTACGTATGTATATACATATAAACCGTGACTATATGCTATCCAATTTCGAGCCAAATGAAAAGGATCCAGTAATTCAATATGCTTGGCCTGATTTTGTAATGGAAAATGGTTTAAGATTCGTACAACTAACAATTGCATCAGGCTATGAAGTGACACACAGATTAACTGTCTCTCATTCATGGCAGTCTCGGTTTGAGTCCAAGTGCTTATAAATGGAAATTCAAAACAGCCCCAAGACATTTTCCAAAGAAACTACGAGTTCTCAGGAGCTGTAAAAAGAAAATTCGCTCGAAACTGTAAAATTTTCCAATCTCCACATTGTTGCAGATGTTTTTTTTTTTGAGAATATAAGAGATCGATGGAAAAATTTAACATAAATTGATTTTGAAAAGTTGAGACTGCTGGAAACATATAATATAATATTGACAAATAGGGCTAGGTGCAGATCCCGTGAACGCGCCAAAAGAACTAAGAAAGACCAGCTAAATTGACGTCAACAAAACAAGCCGGAATATATTTTTATATTAAGATAATGTGTTTATTTAGATACCTGAGTTTTAAAAATTCTTTAACCAGAAGCTGTACAGGCACCGAAAAGAAAATTTGTTTTTTTCTATTTTTCCTTTTCTTCAGTTTTAAATTGCCTTTATGTTATTATTCTAATGGCCCTTAAGGTACTCCCTCCTTCTTGTTTTTCAGGATCACACCTGCTGAGATAGGTATTGCACGGCCTAGCGCATAAAACACATGCGGACACGCAAGCGCTAGGCCATAGTAGGGCGGGCCCAGGCAGCAACATCTGCGCCTGGCGAGCTCCACTGAAGCTCGTTTTCTCTCCCTGAGTAGCAGATCAGTAGTGTAGAGAAGTATAGTTTGTGCGTGGTAATCTTTCGTTTTTTGTTATATTCTAGTTTGCGTAGTTCATGTATCATCATCGTATATTATTATCGAAGAAGGCTGAGAATGCAATTAAGTACCGCGGAATCATCGAACAAAATTAGTCTCTACGGGTGAAATGTTGTCTGAAACTAAGGAGCAATTCGTAGCACACACTCTATTGTTGAAATCATATTTGCAAATATGAAAATTAGAAAATTATTATTATTTTTTTGAGGAAACGACGGTATATCAATATTGTTCTGTTTTTATTGCAAATTTAGTAATAAGCAGTCGATGATAGGATAAATATCACTTGTGGTAACATCTAAATGTAGGCTAGCAAAATATTAATACACAATACAAGTTACATTAGAATAAAACGTTATGCGAATATTATGATTAAAACTATCGAATAATCAAAAGTAAAAAATAAACCATGAAAATCGATTAGATTTGTGTATTTTCATGAATTATAAACACTACTGACTTGCTGGCGTTTTAAGTAAGTTTCGTTTTTTTATTGAAGAAAATGCTGTAAGGAAGCATTGAAAACTTATCGGATGAAAGCCATGAATGGTAGCCGACCGTAATCAAAGATTATAACCTTCACAAGTAGATATTCGGTTAGCCTTGTTTTTTTCAGGCATTGTGTATATTTATTAATCGAATTAAACTGAAATTGATCTGATTTTTGTCTATTTTATGGAATGATCAGCTATATAGCAAAATTGGTACTATACCTTATACCGATTTTCATCGTCTGTATGTACTGAAATTTAAATGCGGAGAATTACTAAAAAAAATTGATGGAGAGAGTGATTGAAGGAAACGGAGGTGGTTTTAGGCGGTAGAAATACGGCATGCCGAGAAGCAGGAGCAACTCGGTATCTTTTGAAGATTTCCACCTCCCAACGTTGAAAAAAATAAGATGTTGTATTTATTGTATTTTCAGGTGAGATATACATCAAAAGTATCTTCATTCTACACCTCAGAATGGAATTTGTCTTATTTATTTTAAAACCCAATAATTTTTTATTATTCAATCATTATTTTCCATCATATTTTCATATAAATTTTCTACTTGAATACCAAAAAATTCTACTCCGCTCGGAATTCTCCGATATCTAGAGCGTCATTAATCAACTCCTTTTTAATGTTGAATGCAAACATTTTTATCCGTAGATTTTTACATGTCCTCCTATTTGTAAAGTTTTTATTCGACATCAGCAACAAGTTGTCGATACAAATAAATCACTCAAAAGTGTCTGCAATGGTGTAATGCTGATAATGGGTGTATGTCACGTGTGATTAATGGGGAATTATTTATCACTTTACTGCAGTGCAACCAATAAAATTTTCAAGCGATGAAGATTGCATTGCGATAATATGTAACTATGAAGCTTTCTCTCGACAATTGATGATGTTTAAGTATCTATTTGTGAGAAAGACAAGTTATAGAATTTTGATATTTGACTGAATTTGGATTGGATCTAATCTAGCCATCTCGTCACTTCAATATCATTGCATCATTACGTTCAAATTTTCAGCAGTATTAACCAATTCTACCCACCAAGTATCTAAAGATGCACAATCTAGATTTTATAAATGATAGGTTCAGGATGCAATCAATATTAGATTAACGTCCATAATATTTCAAAATAACTAATCGCTCAAGTCAACAAACAAATTGTTGACAAATGGACAATCTGGCATTTATAACATCCACTCATTTTTACAGATTGCATTACAAGAAAGATGCAACCGCTTCAGCAAAGCTTCGCCTGTGCTTCACGCGAAATCCAAGTCGAAATGAGGACCGTTTACTCGTGGTATGAAGACAAACATGCTAATCGAAAATTGATGATTGTTGAGGGCATCTTGATGGTAATTCTACGCCTTCGCTTGATGCAATCTTCAGCGGATCAATCCAGCTCACAATGAGCCTTAAAATTCCACCGCGAAATGATTCTGGTTGTAAGATACTCTTCTCATGACTGCGCGGTGATGGAGTCGATGTTGGTGATCATTTAGGCGTTGAGTTGTAACACTTACTGTGGAGGCAACAAGGCAAAGAAGCTTCCACGGAACGTTCGTTAGTCATCAATTATGATGGAAAATTGCAGAAAATTGTCTTCTAGATTTCAGATAATTGATCAATATTCGAACAATGGCAAATGGTCTAATCGATCGTTAATAATTGTGTTATTACATCATTTGGTTTGTTGAGTAGGTTAGATATTACTCATAAGCACATTCAAATATGTTTGTGCTGCTTGGAGTGATATTCAGAGTTTCCGATCGAGATTTTGTGAGTTTTAGCAGCTGTGGTCATAATACACTCAACTCTGCTTTTATACGTTCTTTTTATACATGACTTTGTAATAACACGGTTTATAAATAAGAACAAATACATTTATTTAAAATTTACATATGCATACGGCAGCAAAATAGGAGCGAGGGTTGGAGCTGCCACCCCACCCCATTAAAAATCTGCCTGCTTGCCGAATTGCTTCGCAAGTTTCGCAGTGGTGGATTTGCCATCGGCTAAGGATTTTTTGCCTAAAATGCGCTTTTCATGCGACTTTCTCTTCTTTGGGATGCAAAAACTATCGCTAATGTACAGTGATTAAAACAATTAATACCGCAAACGACTTGTGAAAAAATTGTTTTAAAAAAGATTCCCAACATGTTTCGCGAAACCGAAGAAGTTATGGCGCTCAGAAAAGGATTCCTCTCTTTTATTAATAACACCTCATAAAAGTGATGTATCCACAAATTTTTTGAAATTTAATTTCACATGAGTCTGCCATATAATGCTTTCTTGTGAAAGCCATGGTTTCTAAGATATAAAGGTGTCCCACTGTTTGCTTTCAAGATGGAGCCCAGAGGAATGGAGCTGCGACTACAGAAACTTGAACTTGAGGGGTCTACACTCTTTAAGCAGCGTAAAAACAGGTTATTTTCATTAATTTTTTAGATAGGTTTAAATTATAAATATTGATAAAGGCGATTTTTGATTTTTGCAAAATTGACAAAATGGCGGACATTTTTCGAAAAATTACAAAAACACATGCATTTTTTCACCGTTTTTGCCCCAAAAAATACTTCAAATCAAAATTTTGTAGTCATAAAGAATGTCAAAATTTGATGAGAATCGGTTCAGTAGCTACCGAGATTTCATCAACGCGGCGTCGAAAAACGTTGTTTCGAGAAAAACGCGGTTAAAATGTTTTTAAATAAAAAATTGCGCTCTGTTGACAAAGTGAAAGTTGCCCAAAAATACAGTTAGACTGCTCCGATCCTTATAAAATTTTAATATGATATTCCTGTTTATATATACTTTCCAAAAATTTAATAAAAAAATCGATTTTTTGAAAATGATAAAGAGGGTAGACCCCTTAAGCTAATTATGCCACACATTGCAATTAAAATCAGCTTGCCAGCCAAAAATGCACGTCAAAATCTGGACCATTTTTCTAGACTATGATTGAAATTCAAATTTGATAACCGAATCATTTTGTTTTCTAAGTACTATTCCCATTAAAAGTTTGTAATTTCATGAAAATTCTAAAGGGTAACGTTTAAATAACGTGCTTAATTCGAGATTGAAATTGCCAGTGTAATTTATTTTGTTGAAAGTATTTTAGCTGAGGATCCTATTCGACAGTCAGTAATATTTGAAACTAAAATAAGTCACCAAACATCACCATACAGTCAAAATCCCCTGTTAAAGAAACAGAAAAACAGTGTTGTGGATTGAGAAATTACAACAGAAAATACACCTACAAATAGAAATCTTATAAAAGTAAAAATACTTGGAATATATGAACAACATCGGGATGCGAAGCTATCAACAAACCTAAAGCCAACCAAAAAACTGATGTTTAATGCAAATGAAGGATGGTCGACAGAATTTATGAAAACACACGCATTTCACAATTAAAAGTTTAAGGTGAAAAGCATCTGCTGAAGAAAATACTGCACATAATTTTCCAGAACACCTTAAATATATATATATACTCCAGAACAAATATTCAATGCTAACGGGGCTTTTCTGGAAAAATGCTTTCCAGAACTTATATAGCAAATCGGAAAAATCTGCAGGTAGTTTCAAAGTGGCTAGAAGTTAGGTTGTTGTTGTTATGGTGTAGTAACGCTTCTGGTGATAGGATGTTAAAGCCTTTGTTAATAAATCGACAAGATGTGGTAATCTACCGTATCTACCATGTAAAAACAGAGTTTGTGTAATTGGAACGACGGAAAAAGTGATGAAATCTTCCAATCATTTATGAACTTGTTGGTGTCACGGTCGGCTCCTAGAGGAAGTATATTAATCTGTAAAAGATACCTTTCCGTTCTTTGAAATTTCGTGTGAAACTGTTTCATAAGTGTGTTGCTTTTCGCAAAGTAGACCCAATTATTTCATCTTCATTTTGTTAACTGTAGACTGCTTAATCTGCAGTATTGGCGTTTGGAGAACAATCGTAGTTACGGCAAGGAAGTCACCTTCTACCTTTCCCCAGGAAGCCTAACCAGGAGAAAACTTAAGATGATATCAACAACAAAAGAGATTCTTAAGTACTTAAGACGTTGATTCAATATCTGAATCGGCGATAGATCCCTACTAAGAGCAGCTAGTTGTTTGTGTCGCTGTTGGACGATCCTCTGTAATTTTGCGGTGCCGTGATCAAAAGATCGAAAGAAAATTAAGATGGGCCTAGTTTACATCACTCAGAGTATAACTGCGAAAGTGGATAATCTTCTTCAAAGGATTGAATAGTCTACCCTTCAAAACGGAAAATCGGTGTTTATAGCTCTGAAGCTATAACGATATTCAAGAGAGCATCATAATCACCTTCTGAGTCTGTATTAAAATTATCAATCACCCGATATGATTAAGGAAGCACTATGAGCTTGATATATAGAAACAATGTGTATTTACATTTTATAGTGGTAATTAGCAACGACTTTCAATTCCCACAGTCATGGAATAGCCATATCATCATTACGTCGCCCAGCCACACCACACCCCATTAACCGCCACTGCAGCGCAATCAGTTACAAAGACACAAATTGCCTTGCAGCCAGCATTTGTCATTAATTAAAACGTCTAATGTAGTAATTACGCTGCCTGTTGCAATCGGAAAATCGCTAAACATCAACTTTAAAGCATACATAGATGCTGAATCAGTACCATTCACCGACTTAAGATAATTAATGCGTAAATTATCGGAGAAAAGTCTCGAGCTTTTATTTGTGGTATTTGAAAATGCATTAGGAAAAATTTATGCATACTGAGTGCAATATTGATGATTTTTTATGGAGTTTTTAATTTTAAATTTTATTTATATACTGTGCATAAAATCATTTAGATCATGCTGCTTGTCATAGATTTGAATTTAAATAATCTGCACCTTGGATTGAAAAGAGTTTTTGCAGCAGATTGCACTACGATCCTCTGAAAGTCAGCTGTGGATCAACCTTGTTGGACATCCATTAAGCCATGTACTATAAGAGCAATCATCATTTCAACACTCATCGATACAACAGTCTTGCATCAGCAAATTCCATACAAAATAGGCCCGTTTGGCGTGAACCATCGATTAAGTAAAACATGACCATTTACGTTAGTAATTTAACAGCCAACATTTCACTCGTCATGTAAATGAAATCAATTAGAACTTTGCGGCTTGTAGATTTCCATTTGAAAGTCCATCTCACGAAGCAAACACGAGAATGCCATTAGGGAGTATTAGTAGCACCTCCAAGAACTGATTCTTGTCCATTGCGAAAGACAGGCCCAACTTGGCGGTTGACTTGGTTTTGCAAAATGCAATTTTCTAATCGTTTTGGTTCTTTTGTTTCTGGAATATAAGTTAACGTTCATGCAAAAGATAGTTCCAACTAAGTGTAGGAGGTGCATTGAACTAAATATCTCCCACATTGTGGGAGATCATTACTAAGTGCGATGAGAACACAAGTTCTTATGTAGAAATACATATTTGGTTTTATGTTTACATCTTTTTCTTGCAGAATCCGAATCTGTTTTAGGAGCGGGGGTAGTCAATAAGTCCTGAGAAAATCATAGATGGCGAGCAAAGCATCACAAAATAGTTTTTCCACAATAAGCGTCACTTCTAACTAGAGTGCTATCAAAGCTTACGAACGAACAGGCTTCGAAGAAGGTGAAAACGGTGAACTCAAGTGGCAAAAAGATGACCACGGGTTTTTGAGATGCACGCGGAACCATCATCAAAGATTGCTTGGAAAAAAAAATAACTAGAGAGTATTATGAGTCGTCTAAGAGAAAGAATCAGGAAAAAACCACCCTCATTTGAAAAGGAAAAGATCCTCTTTCGCCACGACAATTAAAGTTCGAATTTTCGCATCATCGGATTTGGCCCCGAAATTAATAATAGTTATTATTTCCAGACTTGAAAAAATGGCTTCGCGGAAGACGGTTCACGTCGAACGAAGAGTTTATCGCCAAAACAAAAGTCTATTTTAAAGGACTTTAAAAATTATGCTTTTCTGATGGCTTATAAAAAATTGGAGGGTCCTCTAGAAAATTGTATTGATTCAAAAGCAAATTATGTTGAGAAGTAAAAAAAAATTACCCAAAAAATTGTTTTTCTGTCTTTTTCTAAGGAGTTATTGACCCACGCTCGTATTAAAATTTTCACAATAGATTTGATATGATGCGTCCTTTTAAATTTGACAATATGAGCAGGAATAAGATACTTTCAGCTCTATTTTCTTATAAAAATAGGAAGTATCTACAAAAGTAACTGTAATTCGTACATCATCTTCTTGTATTATTTATGATTTTAAGAGAAACACAAGAACAACAGTCATTCTAAAATAGCTATCAGAAGTAAATGTTGAATACCCAAAATAATTAATATAACGAAAATAGGGAGAAAACTTGCAGTACAGTATCGGGTCATCAAATTGATTGGAGCCCCAATCAATTAAGTTAGAGTGACTTGGAAGCACAACATGTTAAGAAGCAAGTTTTAAATTTATCAAAATTGTGATGTGGAAAATGAATGTTACATTTGCCATGATAAAAAGATCTCAATTCGGACGTTTGGTGATCGTGCTAAGTTTCTCATGAAACAACCTTAGTCATGAGGGCCAAAATCGCTCTACTGTCCTTAAAGTCAAACGAGAGCTAGGAATTCCAACATGATGCCCTTTAGTACTGCCCGGAATGAAAGGCCAAACGTTTTGAGGAAGTTGTTTCGCAACATGCCACGCAATGAATGAAAGAAGCAATAATCGTCCTACCATACACTGGTCACTCATAATATACCAATTCCAATTATCCTAACATTCGTTTCTATAGCTGTGTGGCAATGTTGGAAAATCTATAGATACTCGCGAAAAGCACGGTAGTTACCTAATCATCAAATATGGTACCTAATTAATGAGCTGCGCAACGAGACACACGATCAGTATTTCTGGTAGCAGATGTTATGCGAGCGATCGACGACGCCACAACATCTTGTACTGTTCAATAGCTTGCAGATAGTTTTCAATACGGATAGCTTTTCCAGGAGCCTTCCTCTGTTCAGCTGGCAGCCAAGGAAAATGTCACAAGATTTGCGTACGAAACGTACACATTTTCGACTGCTTGTCGAGATGATGACTGTAAATTATCGACAACGCTATCGATCGGCGAAGTAAATCAATTCGCGAAACGATCCGTGCATGATCAGTGTGTAATGTGTCTTCGTAATGAAAATAAATATGCAAAGCGTCGAGGCTGCATCTTTAGATAAAAAGCGGAAAAAAGGAAGCGATACCGTGAAGAGTATGCCAGTTACGGCTGTAGAAAATTAGCTGTAACGTATAATTGGAGATCAAGAGGGAAACACGAATCGGACATACCATGATTGAAGGCACACTGGAAGGACTCTGCACTGGCCGTGCTCAAGTACCTAATGTTACAGCAAACAAGTTATTTTTATGTAAGAAGATATTAGGTATGCGCTCAGTACAGCACGGAGACGCGTCGAGGCCATTAGATTAATTATATCAATAATGATGATCGTAATCCAACCAGGCTCATTACTTTTGATTCCCTACTGTTTCTGTTTGATACTGTTCATGAAAGTTTAATAAGTTATGGTGACATAGCTGCGTGCTATAGGATCTGAAAAAAATTATGACCATTTTGAACAATTATTGAATTAGATAAATTAGTGCAACTAAGATATGATAGAAATATCAAAGCAGCTGAGCAAAACTAATTACTACTGCGGTCAAGGATAGACACATTTGGACACAAAGAGCCACAGGAGTTTGCTTTAATAACCAACGATTTTTTGTACCATTAGCTTGGTTCTCTAGAATACATCGTGACGCTGAGCCAAAATAGAAATACATTGTATCGAAATCTTGCTACCCCGAATGGGTTTGGTTATGATGTAAGAAATAAGTTCCCTATTATTTTAGTAACATTTTTGATTGGAGGAGTGCTTGATGAAGAAAACAGTTTTTAAAGAGTTGTTTCAAATATAATTATTAAAAAATAACTTTTCAAAGATTAAGGAGTGTAAATTGAAACACTGAAACACATTGAAACGTTCGGTTCAACTATAAAAAAGCAATCCAAAACTTTGCCTTAAGAACATGTCCAGCCAGGTATATTTAGAGATGTATTTAAGTATCGATTACATCTTATATGCTGACTATTGACGTACTAAGAAACGTTTCCAAAAAAAGTTTTCATCTTCAAAATGTTTTTAAATGGGCCGTTGATCGCAACGTCGACGTTCAAACCGCATAACAAATGAATCGATCTGAAAAAATCTAAAAGATTCTACAACTATGGTGTACCGATTATAGTTCTTCAAGACAGATTATTTTATTTTGCAATCAGAAAATAAGGTCTTCAATTTTTTTTGTCTTTTTTGCAAACAATTTTAATCTACAATGGTTTCATAAAACAAAATTTAAAATAAAAATGGTTCGATGGACTATAATGTCGTTGTATCTATAAATATTTCACAACTAAATCTAAAATCAAATGTTGAAAACTTTTACATTTATTGGGCCGACTGCGTCGAGAAAATTTGTCAAAAACATGTTTAAAGTGTTGAGATTCCTCGAAAAGCTTTGTGAATTCTGGGACAGTTGGTCACTAGGTTAAATTTTTGAATGATTTATTTTTAAAAAGTATCCAAAATGTATACAGAATAATAACCTTTGAAAAGTCAATGCTTTGAAAGGTCCGAACAAATTTGACCCTTTAAAGCAAACCAAATGACTGACCATTCACGATTATCAAAATGCAATCACTCATAACAATTTTGAGAAAATCTTCTGTTGACATGAAATGCCTTCTTCTTAGCTAGACTGTGTTTTTTTGTAGATTTTTCAAACTTCCAGTAGGAATATCTGTCATTGTAGCTGCCATTTTAGCAATATGTTTAATTCACTTTGGCAAATTACAATGGGAAGACTTACACCTGAGTAACGTCTGGAAATTTTTGAAATTTATTTCCGAAATTCACATGTTGTGCGACAAACTCAAAAAAAAACACTCCAATTTGTGATGAGCAAAATCGTTCGTTTGAGCAGCACATATGCAATACGATGGAAAAATTTATATCGACATACAGTCTATTATACAATGTTCATCTAACACGAGCTCGTACAGTGCGTACCGAGGCAGTTATCCCTGCTGTAGAAGGTAATGTGACTGAAGATCCAAATTTATCAATTCAACACTGTCCTCAATAAATATAAGACCCAACTAGTGCAAAGTAGAGAAATTCAAGAAATTGAACCATCGTTTGCGCAGAATGTTCGGTGAATTAGCTGAGAATGGAAGTTGAACCGCATTTTCACCGTGTAATCATTTTCAACGATGAGGTTCCTTTCTGGCTTAATGGGTTCATAAATAAGCAAAATTGGCATTTTCGGTGTGAAAATAACTAACATTCGACACGATATTGGCGAAATAAGCCCGACTATGCTGGAAAAAGTGCTGCACAATGTTCTTCCTAAGACGCAATTGCGGTGTTCATATGCCAGAAATTATTTGTCAACACTAAATGCCATGAAATTTGCATGCTAATACAGCCCAAAAATTGACCATTTGAATAATTTATCTGTGTTTTATTTGTTTGCGTTCTAAAAAACACTTTACAAGCGCTGAGCTTTCGATAAGGAAAATTTGCTTATAACATAAATTCGAACGCGAAAAGAAAATGACTCTGAGCATGTTTTGGGAACCTATGGCCTCTACTGGAGCATTTTCAAATACCTACACTATCTGTATGAATTATTTTTCCTGAGTCAATCACGAATAAAGGCACAAAACTTTTTTCTTTGTTTGGTAACTGGACTGACGATTAGCCAATATTGAGTGGAAACATTATGATATTTTTAAAAGAGTTGAATGTCACGAAAGCATCCAACATGAACAAATTTGCCATCCATAAATTTTATAGTTTGTAGAAATGGAAAGTATTCCAGCTGCTCATCAAACTCTTTGGAAAGCGTTTGAATTTAAAGTAAAAATTTTGTTCATGTAATATATTTACACTTGAGGATATCTCTCAAAAGGATGAAGATTTTTTATCTTTTTTCATCAGCATCGGACCATTAAAAAGCGGGTCTCATTTTATGAAATTTAGTGAGCATATTGAAGATTTCTCCAGTAAATTGATTGCTCGTTGGCCAACATTGCTAACTAACAAACTGATAAAAGTCATGTTTGCATTTGGAGATACAATAATCCTCACCAATGTATAGTGATTCAAACAAACAAACAATACCGCAAATGACTTGTGAGAAAATTATCTTAAAATAGATTTGAATCGTGTTTCGCGGTAAAAGTGAAAGCAAAGAAGCTGTGAAGGTCGAAAGATGATCCACCCTTTTTGGAGATTGTTTGTGGCTAGTATTTTATTAACTTCCCAGTATATGGGAAGTTCTTGTAATCGCCTCGAAATTTTCAACATTTCTTTACGTTTTGAGGTCTATAAAGTGTTTTTAGAAAGGGAGATGTATGTGTGTGTGTGTATGTACGTACGTACGTACGTATGTACGTACGTGGACACTTTTTTCTACGATGATAACTCACGTAAACAAAGTCGTATCAACTTTGTTGAAATGTCAATCGAAGCGTCTTTGCAATCTTAAGAGCTGATTAGTTTTTGGGAAACTTCGGTCGGGCGGTTTGCTGTTTTGCCCGTTTGAAGGTCATTTCTGTCATGCGCTATATCTCGCGAACCCAAAGTACGATTTCTTTAAACAAGGTGTCAATCGACGCGTGATCACATTTATGTAATTTTATCAAGTTTTTAAAAAATTTCTTGAAGCCGTTTTTTAATTTTTTAAAAAAAGTGCAAAAAATAACGTTTTTTTTTCAAAAACAGTAAATTTTTAACCTTATTTCCAAGTTGCAGTAACCAATGTTTATAAAATTTATATACTCCAAACAATTCTATTGAAAATGACATCAAAGTTTTTTACTCATGATCACAAAAAAAATCAAATAAAAAATAAAAAATCATTAACAGTCATCATGTTCTTCAAGGCCATTTCTGTCATGCTTTATATCTGACGAACCAAACATACGATTTGCATTGTTAAGGTGCCAATCGACGCGTATTAACATTTGCGTGAATCTATCAAATTTTTATAAAAACTGTTGGAGCCGTTTTTTTTAATTTAAGAGAATAAAGTGCAAAAAATTAGATTTTTTTTCATAAACAATAAATTTATAACCTGATTTGCGAAATATAGTAATCAGTGTTTATAACATTTATATACTCCAAACAATATTTGTAGAAACAATTTCAAAACTTTTTCTCATGATTACGTAAAAAATTAAATTACAAATAAAAAATAATTAAAAGTCATCATGATTTTCAAGGTCATTTTTATCATTCACTATATCTCACGAACCAGATATAATATTTGCATCATTAAGGTGTCAATAGAGGTTTATTAACATTGCTGCAATTTTTTTAACATTACATAAAAATTGTTTCAGCAGCTTTTTAATTTAATAAAAGAAATGCAAAAAATTAGGCTTTTATGGTTTTAAGGTTTTTTCATAAAAAATAATTTTTCAACTTGATTTGCACAGCACAGTAATAAATTTTTATAAAATTTATACATTCTTATCAGTTTTTGAAGAGAAACCAGCAAAACCATAATCCATGATGATAAAAAAAACTAAATAAAAAATAAAAAATCATTCAAAGTTATTATGTATAGAGGGTTCATACGAATGACATTAATTTATATCTTTTATTCTAAGGAAATTGTTGAAATTCAATCGAAGTTTTATAATATTTGCATATTTTGAGCAGATTTTTAATAGTTTTTACAGTGTTTTAGTGTTAATAAAAAAACTGCTTAAATGATAGAAGTCCAAAAAAAACCCTCCGTAGATGATATGATTAATATCAACTCATTCCTGTTGCTGCTATGAATACCTCTCATTATTATTATTTAAAGTAGTAATATTTTTAAAATTATTATTTTGTTTAATATTTTTAATGTTTATCTAGATATTACTGGGAAGTTGACCGTGTGGACCTCAAGGGTCGCACTTCGCGGCTTGTTTTATTATTGACATCAAATCAATTCTACACAAGTTTGCCATATAGTACTTTTTAATGGAAGCCCATGGTTTTCCGAGATATGGGTGAATCCCACTTTTTGTTTTTTTCAAGATGGCGTCCAGAGGATTAAAGCTGCAACCCCGGAAACTTGAACTTAGGCTCACTGTAAAAATCTGCCTGTCCGCTAAAGTGCACGGTTAACTACCATTTGACTGGACTATATTGCGTTTGAGATATTGATAAAAGAAAGAGATACAGCTTCCTCGAATCAATGAGCTTCATCGGACTGCAAGCCGAACTAAACATCTAACTTTAATGAAAAAAAGAACACAAATTAATAAATCAGGAAAATCATTTAAAAACAGGCCCAACAAGGAGATCGGCTCAATATCATAACCAATATGAGCTGTAAGGCAAACTTTTCATTATATTCCCGAGGCAATGAAAAAATATGTACGCACAATATTTCCCTGTTTTCACGATAACTTTCTTCGACATGTTATTCGCCGTATGAATCAAGTTTCAATGCGTTGCCGACAATCTGGCTAATAAATTCAACTACCTTTCTAACGAGATATCGCCTAATTATACTACATATTGTGAAATTGTTGAGCTGGCGTACGAGCGTACGCTTACATCGAAAAACACTTGTCACCGTCTTTTGCTATTCGGGAATGCATTGGTGGCAACGTATAATGGACGAGTGTTGTTAGTTAACCAGTTGGAGAGACCAATATCAGATATTGGCCAATGAGCAATTATTGTGCATGAAACCCACGTTTAAGACTATCCAAAATATCAATAATATCGATTTCATGCATCCAAATATTCAAATTATTGATGATAGTTCTGGGATCCGTAGCATTCAGAGATTCCATTGAAATCAGATTTTTGGCTATCATGCACGCCATTAATTCGCACTATTGCTGCAAATCATGAATTTGCCAAATCTTATGTAAGCATGGAATTTCCACGATTATTGCAATTCGTTTGCAAGCTGCCGATAGTTCGGTTTAACCTCGTCCTCAGCAACAATATTGCATTTCTCTCATTTTGCGGCACCAAGTGCATTTCTTTCACTAGTACATATCAGATAAGCGACTACTTACCAGCAGTTAAAGTGGGCATCACCGTTCAAGTTTTCAATGGCCAAGATGATAGATACTTCTTGTCTTATAAAGATAGGAAATGGAAACTAATGGCTATTGTGTGTCATCGTCATCGTGTTTCCACGCTCACTGAAAGACTGTTAAGAGATTGAAACTAGTTAGTAGCGGATCCAATGAACGCTTCGTGTAAGATCTGATCTGGTTCTGAAGAAAGTTAATTTCATTGCCAGTAATTAGAAACAGTAAATACCGATTATCAAAAGAGATCAATCAATCTGTATTGATTTGTCGGTGACCATTAACAAGCGCGTCAAATTTTGCGGACCACAAACAAACATACATAGCTGATATACGATAAAAAAATTCGATTAATTTGCATACTGGACCGACATCGTAGAGGTCAATATGCTCATTATGGGTGTGTTAGATGGAAGGAAACTGGTTTGCCAAATGGTTACATCAAGATCTAAGAATGCTCATATAGTAGGCCACTTGCTAGCACCCGTCCTCATGCCATTACTGACCTACTCCCATGGGTAGGTTGTCTTATTTTTTAAAATATTTTTTTTGTTGAATTCAAAGATTTACATATTCCAAATGAAATGATGCATAGTTTTTATATACTTTGGCTATTTTGAATGACCTATTTCAGCGCACTGTGGTGTGCAGTAGATAAGGAAACAGCAAAGCTAGCACGAATCCAGGATGGGAAGGTCATTGATATGATTTTTACCGGGTTAATCATGAGATACTTATTCATAGCTTGCGATCACTGAAAATTGATTCTAGCGGTATTGTGGTCGAAGCAGATATTTTGCCAGCATTTATTCGGCGTAGAATGCTATTAAAAGTTTTCTTTGTTTAATATTCATAATTTGAATAATTCTTCGCACTCTTTTGAGTTGATGGGATTATCAATTTTGAAACTGTATTTTGTTGCGTGTTTTTAATATTCGAAATAAATGTATAATTTTTGTGAATTTTAGCGCAGCTATGAAATATATAACTTTTCGGGCGCAACCTCAAAGTCACATAAAAATCCAGCATTGGATGAATTTAAACTCATCTAAAATTCAGAGTTTATGAAATGGTATATTACAGATGCAAGATTCTAGAAAAGGTAATATTGATACAACATATCATGAATAAATGAATCGACTCAGTTCAAACGGTAGTCAAAAATGGTATAAATTTATTTGAAATTGTTTCATGGTGCACATTTGAGGTACACTTATCTTGAGACGCAAATGTTAATGGCTAAAAATAATTACATTGCATCAATGCGTAAAATATTTGCGATCTTATTATAAATCACAACAAAAACAATATTTGTCTGCCTTCAAAGTCGTCCAATTTTTTATTTACCCAACAATGTTCAATACTCTTATCGTGGAATCGTTGAAAAATCTTTTGTTTTTTGGTGTCTATTCTTCTTTTTTGAAAACATCTCAAAGGATCTTCATCAAAAAGGGGTAGATATATGCTCAATTGAAAACTAAAGACGTGCAGCTATACTGTTCACTATTCCTGTTATAGGCTCTTGGAAAAAATGATGTGTAGTTATTTATCTATCCTTTTCGTTACTTATCTATCTTTTTATAGCAACAACGCGTTGTTAAGCAGTAACATGGTTTGAAAAGATGTTGATCAACTATCAGTAGGCTGAAAATCCCTTTATGGGATGTCTTCTGCAAGATAGAAGATGAACATCAAATTGACACAATTCATACTGATTTCAGTAAAATCTTTAACTTTTGAGCGATATCGTAACTTTATATTTATCATAGATTTCAGATGAAAATTGGTGAATTCTTCATTTTTTGTTGTTGCCCTTCAAAGAAGCAATTTTAAGCTTCTCTTTTTAATTTTCGAATCCGACCTATTTGAGGTCCGAATTGAGGAATTTGACTTTCATAATTTTTTATAATGTACTATCGCATCCGTTTCAATTCAAATGTGAGCATGGTTCAGTCCGAAATGGTTTATCTCGAACAATGATGCATCAAATTAGGACCTAATCTATTTTTGAATTAAATTCGAAAACTCCAAGTTGCACGCGACAAGACAAGGGAGAAAATATGATCTTAACATAGGTTGCATGGGAGCAAGTGACGTGAATTTTTTATCCTTATTGTGAGGGGATCCGAGAAATAATAAATAAGTGCGCACGTTTTTTGTTCTTGTTTTAGCGATTTGCATCTCGGAACAGAGCCTGGATTGAACTATGCAATTTTCTCTAACTACATAAGGTTTAGTCTTTTAATTATGATAGTAATCGATTAAGTTTTCTAATTTTCGATAATTTTTTAAGTTATTTCACTTAGAAGGCTTTACCAGACTTTGTGAAATTGGGCCTCGTTTTGACCAATAAATATGAATGAGTCCATGCACCCAGGATAAAATTGATACCCATGCTGGGAAGTCGTGAAATTTTTGCTAAAGGGATGAATTGTATTATATACGACTGCATTTTAAAGATTAATTTTGGGTTACTTTACCCAAAATTACAACAAAAGAACATTTCACAAAGTGAGAATAAACAAATACAAGAAAATACCGATCATGACCACATTTTCGTTGAACTGAGCTGTTCTTCCGACAATCATCAACTATACAATCATCGAAAGACCAAACAATTTATCTGAAGAGTTCTTAATGCTCACTGCCTCGTTCCAGGACATAGCGTCCATGAAGTCTTTGAGATGTGAGTCAATTTGACTTCCAACTTGAAATTTTGAACTCTATTTTCATTTCTGTTGTCAGATATTTTACAAATTGGATTCCACCCAAAATTCTAAACATAACATTCACATTTCAACACCCAGAGCAGATTTCCTTCAGTAAAGGCAAAAAGGCCCTCAGCGCATTTTCCAAAAAAGAATTTTCCATGTAAGAAACTCACGTATGGAAGCGAACTCTCTGTCCCATATTCTGCTAATTGCAGTTAGTTTTCACCATTTATTCGCACATTTCCATATATGTATGTTTGCTGGTTGATTTGCGGTCAAACTTCAGGTCCATAATGATATGAATGTCTGCTAATACGTGGTTAATGTTTCCAAGAAGGCAATCTTTTGACTTGAGGCATTTTTACCGTCATCGTTCTTGTGAATCATCTGTGACTATTTGCGTGCTCCTGCGAAGTGAAAGATAATTTATCGTTGGTGTATTAAACACGAATTAGCGCTTCTTTCAAATGCTCAATTGCATTAATACCCGCAGGTTAACCTGATGCTACCACCATTTAATTGAATGATTGTACCTTGGTACTGTCGTAATATGCTGACTTCAACGGATTTGTGATCTAGATAGCGTCTATTAATGAAGATATCAAAGTAACGTGCGAAAAGTTTTTAATTTAAGTCTCAATGCAGATTGAAATATTCTAATTTACTTGAACGCCACACATAATATTGAATTATTACTGAATTTTTAAATAATCATCTTTTATTCATAGTTTTTGAAACTCAAGTGGGTATCCATACAATGCATTTTTATTGTGATGCATAAATTTTTATTTTATATTTTGCGGGTTTTTTTTTCAAATCAAGCAAAACTGCTACCAAGACAGTTTAAAATATAAAAAGCCAATAGTTTTCATTAGATTCATTAGATATTCGCCAAACGGATACCATAAGCCACCTGCATTCTGCTTGTGAATGCAAATACATGGATTCAATCTCAAAAGAAATTCTTTAATCGTGAATGGTTTTAAATATTTTTTTTTGCATTTTGCATTCATATCCTAATAAATTTCAAAGATTTATTAGGTCCGGATATTTATGCTACAATTATTAATATTTAGGTCATATAGAAAATTTCTGTGAACTTTTGTAGGAATTCATGCCCATTATCCATTCTGAATTGTATCTATGTGTGCGGTGCTTTTGAAATCTCCTTCGTTTGTGATACCTTCAAGAAAATTTAGTTTCAATACAGTGAATATGTGGAATTCTCAAGTACATGGTCACGATAATAGAACCAATGGAAGATCTCTATTTATTGAATGAAACAGAAACTTACAAAGCAAGTATAAATAATATTAAGTTTTGCATGTGAATCAATTGAAGTTGTGATATAAGTCGGCCAATTAGAGGCCGAAAAAGCATTACCAATATGTATTTTCCAAATCAAAGGGTGTTCTAATATTAAAATCAATATGATGATCTATAATAATGGCACGGGCTTATTAAGCTGCAATGATGAATCCAATGGATTAACCTAGTGTCTGAAAGTTATAAGTTTTTTTGAGAAAAATCGCCCACTACTAAAGTGGTGAGCTTAATTGTAATTATTTTCGTGAAAAAGAAGGGTTCATACTGAGATATCGCTTTTAAGTCCTTTCGTCGACAATAGAAATCATTTTCAGTCGGGTGTTAACAAAGTAGCGTGGCTCAAACTTTAATTTTTGAAAGGCTATTCGTACATTCCGAAAAGTTTCTACCAGAAATTCAACAAGAAGTGTTGTCTCAAATGTGAAGATGAGCGGATGAAGAGTTCACAGAAAGCATGTAGAGACCATTAAATTACAATCATTTTGCTGTAACACCTAGGACTTTAATCACAAATTATTGTCGATGTTGTACCTCTAACTATATCTTGCCGAAAGATATTTGTAGTGTCCAATTAATATGGATTGATGAAAAAAAAACACTATCATGTTTCAGAGTGAATTTCATTCACTTTCTGAATTTTTTTAGAACATTATTGTTTAATTTGTTCAAACTAAATCTATTAATAAAAATTCTGTCATTCATCACATTTGATCTTTATCTGCTAGTGCTGAGTGTTTCCACACGAAAGACGATACCTCGACCTTAGATTGGCAAGATTAGAACATTACAAATTTGTTAATTTATTGTGACGAGAGAGAGAGAGAGAAAGAAAAAAAAACACATTGCAAATATAAATGCAAATTTTAAACCGAAACTTGTATCTGTGGTTTTTTATACTATCAACAACTCTTGTTACAACATGACTTCCTAGATGGCTGTTTATTGAGAATGTCTTGAATTCTGTAAAAACGAATGTTGATGTCTTGCATTTATAATTGGTGGATTTTTTATTCAGTTTTCGACCAATTTGGCTAAAAATACATGGGCAATGAGTTCTGAACAAACTAGTCTTGATTTTTGACTGATATCTTTTAATTAAATATTCTATAGGAAACACGATATTTGATGCCGTTATGTGAAATAGAATTGGATGGAAATGCGAATCTGAAAGATTCATTAGTAGGTATATATACTGGTGGTCAACTAATCGATGACCAGATCAGTGGAGATGATGCTGGCCTTACGATACTTTCGCATTTGTAAGTAATATATAATCGGAGGATAATCCAGTTGAATAATAACGAACATTGGTGCATTTCTAGTGCTGTATTTCCTGATTTGTGTAAGTATAAGCTGTTCAAAAGATTCTCCGAAAGCTGAAAAAAATGTGAAACCAGTGGCTGAGGAGCTCTTGCGAGCTCAAGCCAAGTACTGTAATTGTCCAGCTGGCCCGCAAGGACCACCAGGAGCACCTGGAATTCCGGGCAGAATGGGTGAACATGGACCGCCGGGACCCGTGGGTCCTCGCGGTTACGAAGGCTTACGTGGACGCCAAGGACCAGTTGGCATTCAGGGTGTCCAAGGGCAGCCGGGAATGCATGGTGATCGAGGTCCAGCTGGGCCGCCAGGACCTCCTGGGCAACCTGCTGATTCCTATGGTTTTGGCCCGCCCGATTCGCAACAAACAGCCCAGCAGAGTGCTAACAATAGGAATGGCCATCCACAGAACTGGAAAGTTTGGCCGAACATGCAACCATATATGGGAAGTTTGTATTCATACGGTGGAATGCCATCTCTCTATGGCTTTCCTATGAATATGCCAATGATGATGCCGCAGGCTTATTTAGCTGCAATGATGAATCCAATGATGAATCCAATGATGAATGCGATGAATCCTATGAGTGCGATGAACCCGTTCCAATTTATGAATCCATTTAGTAATATGAATCCGATGAACTTCATGAATTCGCTTCAGCCAGGAAATTTCATGAATCCAGGTGGACAGCAGCCCCAACCAGCATCACAGCAACAACAACCAACTACTCAACCGCAACAACAACAGCAGCAGAATTTAGAGCAGCATCAAAACACTGGTGGACCAATTGCTTCTGCTGATACTCCTGTTGGAAACACTGGTTCACCCCAGGATCACGGCAACGGTGAAATAAACCAAACACCTGAAAAGTATGGCATGCAGGACCCCAACCAATATTGGCCATACTTTCCCATGCAGTCCTATCCATTTGTAAATCCGTACTTGATGCAGGAGTTGAACGCTTGCAAAGGGAGCAATTTGAACAATGTGAACTATCCACCCAAAGAGAACTATCTAAACGGTGCAAACAGTTTAATGAACGCGCAGAATACCATGCATATTAGTGGAAATGGAAACGCCCATAATAACTTGGGGGCTTCTCCAGGTCACGTCGTACAACCACCCCCGGCATCGGAAATTCGCCCTAAGCCATGCGGCGGCAAAAAGCCGTGTATAACATCGCCCGAAATCGATTCCGATAAACCGATAAACCTGATGAACACTCACATCCAAGGCCTAGAAGTCGGACTGATGCCGAGTCCAATGGCTGAAGGAGACTTTATCATTCGAGACACCACTGTCAAACCCAAGCCGGATAAGGTTTCAATAGTCACGCCTAGGCCTGAAGCAGCTGCAACCAATCGGCCAGGCTCTGCATCAAACGCGGCGACAAATCTGAATCACAGGCCTAGGCCGCCAGGCTCACGACCAGGACCTAGACCCAAGCCACCAGCAGCATCACAAGCACCACCGGTTTCACAAGCCTCACAAGCAGCACAAGCCTCACAAGTCCCACAAGCAGCACAAGCGCCACAAGCCTCACAAGCAGCACAAGCGGCACAAGCCCCACAAGCAACAACCACAGTATCTCCAGGATCACGACCACCGTTACCATCACCATCGCCATCACAATCGACTCCCTCCACGAGCAGTCGCCCTCCAAAGCCACAGAGCAATTTAACCGGGCCGGGCATTCCATCCTCGGACCCTATCAATGCTGAGGCCGCCAAGGTTCCCGAAACGATTCCAACCACGGCGCTTCCAACCAGTCCTGAATTTAGGTTCATAGCACCGAGCGATTTGCATGCCAGCCGCGATGGTTCCGATGTAGATAACACGGAAGAAATCCTCGTAAGTGATTTCGACGATAGCTACAGCGTACCTTGATTTCATTCGTTCTAAGATTGTAGATAGTTTTACGAGGTTTATCCTGTAGATTAATACTGTGATAGATTTTAAGTGTATGCAAACGAGTTGCTTGTACAATTTGAATGCTTCTGTTTTTTATAGTAGTTTGTAGTGATGTCTCAAGTTTCCATTGATTTTGATAATATTTATTAAGGAAATGTTCCTCTTTTTTACTTTTATATTTAAAATTAGGATTAGTCCACGAAAATATACAAAAAATAAATTCAATTTAAAAGAACTAGTATCTATGCTTTTTTATCAGGTTGAATTGACCATTTTTCTTGATCCTTTGGTCCTGGAGGTCAGCAATTAATGTTGCATAAACGTGTTCAGAAAAAGCGGACGATCTACGAAATTTGCTGATATGTACCTGAAGCTAGTTTGGTGTATACACATACGCTGAAAAAGGATATTATTTAAAGTTGATTTGAAACTCTTAAACGTACTTTACTGTCTGCTTATGAAACTTGCATATTTATTGAATCTATTCAGGACATTGTTCCAATCCTGGACATTTTGCAAACTTTGCACCAACTTTTACATAGCTGGGAATACTTGTTTAGATATTAGAATGATTTTGAACTTTAATCTTATGATGTTGCTCTTCATAAAAATTGGTCCGCACATCCCATGAACAACTAATGACAAGACAATTGTGTACGGTTGCTTAGTCTCATACTGTTCATGTATTTTATTATAAAACAAAATAATACCAGATAATAGTATTTGGTCTATCAGATATTAACTTTTCAGCGCAGTGGCATCATTTTAAATCGGATTTAATCGGATCAATTTGATAGTGAGTGTTCTTGCCTTTTTATCGATTTTTGATGAGGTTTTATTGTCGAATTATTTTCAAACAACAGCTACATGCCGGCATTGTTTTTGAAAGAAAATATTATAAAAACTCACATTTCTGGATGAGATAGTGTCAGTTGAAATCAAGATGCAATCGGAAACATTTGTTGCTTTAAATTGTATACAAACGATAAAAAATAAGAAGAACAGTATTTTAAATACATATTTCCTTACATTTTCAGTTCTGGTGAGTGTGATCTACGCGTCATGGACTGTTGATCGTGTAGTTGAAAATAGACCCGTGCAGCAATCGTCGAATGAACGAAGCTTCTTTCCTGATCCCGGTAAATGTAGCTGTGCACCTGGGCAACCAGGTCCACCGGGCCCACCTGGCGAGCCAGGTACCGGTGGAACACCCGGCGAACCAGGAACTCCCGGCCCGAAAGGCCGTCGGGGTCTGCGTGGAGCACCTGGTTTACAAGGGCTTATTGGACCTCAAGGGTCATCCGGAAAAAATGGACCTCAGGGAGTTCGAGGAAGGAAAGGCAGTCCTGGATTTCCTGGACCGCCTGGCCCGGTTGGACCCAAAGGCCGAGACGGTCCACAAGGACCCCCCGGAGAGCGTGGTGACAGAGGTTATCCCGGTGTGAGGGGTGCTAATGGTCCGCCCGGTAGACAAGGCCCTCAGGGGCTTCATGGTTTGCCCGGCGAGACAGGTGATCACGGCCCACGTGGGGAAAAAGTAATTATTCATATACCAGTGGCTTCAGCTGCTGCCACTTTGGTAACTGAAAAACCAGCTGAACCAGCAACGGAAGCACCGGAGCCCCCAGAAGTACCGGAGCCCCCAGAAGTACCGGAGCCCCCAGAAGTGCCGGAGCCTCCAGAAGTACCTGAGCCTCCAGAAGTACCGGAGCCTCCAGAAGTGCCGGAGCCCCCAGAAGTACCGGAGCCCCCAGAAGTACCTGAGCCTCCAGAAGCACCAGAGCCCCCAAAAGCACCGGAGCCCGAAGAACCTAATAGTAGCGATGAAGAGGATATATTATTGCCATTGGGAGCCATCAAGAATCGATACTACTTTCCATACGAGTTCCTACCATTTCCGCCATATAACTACTTTAGTAGTCAGTTCCATAACGTTCCGGATAACACTCCGTTCTACAATCCTTATAGGATGCCGCCACATCGACGTCGTAACAAAGTCAAGGGCAAGAAACGTCAGAAATATTGGAAGAAAATCGCGTGATATAGGCCTAAGAAGCGTATTTTTCGTATAACAAATAAACAAAAATAAGTGTAACCCAAACAACAACGGTTTTTGTTAACTACGCTCTAATGTCAGTGGAAAATTGTCTGCAAAATTGATGAGTTCGGTTTGGCATGATCAATATAGATATATTGGCATAGATATGGTTTTTAAAGTCTGCAGAATGGTCGTCGTTCCAATTTTCAAAACTGTACTATTTAATATTCGTATCGAAGATAGATAGATGTTCTCCGGTAAGTCCAACAAATTTAAACTACATTGTGTTGAAATGCAAATTATTGATGGTGGTGGTTTAACATATTTAGAAACTTGCTCCAAACTGATTTGCCAAACAAACAATAGAAAACAACACTTCCCAACTTATTTTCACTAAGTATTTTATTTTGTTCGAAAATACATATCAGACTTTTTGCACTATTAATTCCGCTTAAACCTAATGTTAATATAACTGCTAGCTAATATTACTACTATCTTGGAGATGAGGATGCTTCTGCAAATGTAGGAAGGCCAATACCGTGATGAACTCGATGAAGTGGTTTATGTCCTTTATTTTTTTTGTTGTTTTTGTGTCCCGTTTTATGTTTATGATGAGCATGGCCGTGACCGTGACCATGAGCCTCCGGACCGTGACCGTGACCGTGAGCCTCCGGACCGTGACCGTGACCATGTTCGTGACCTCCAGGACCATGACCGTGACCTCCAGGACCATGACCGTGACCCTGACCTCCAGCTCCGTGACCGTGGTGGCCTCCGCCTTGTGCATGATAATCATGATTGCCACCGCCGCCATGAGTGGGATAGTCTACATAATCCGGAGGCGCACTGGGCGTGGAAGGTGCTCCTCCGCCTCCGCCTCCGCCTCCCGCACCAAATTCAATATTTCCTCCGCCACCACCACCCTCTTCTGATGATGATGATGATGAGCTAGAAGAAGACTTCGAACCGGAGGAGGAGTTGGAACCTGATGAATTCGAGCCGGAGCCAGATCGGTTGCCGCCGCCGCCGCTCCCTGACGAGTTTGAACCGGACGAATTGGACGATGACGACGATGAATTAGATCCAGATGAATTTGAACCAGATTTATTGCCACCGCCTGAGGACGAATTCGACCCAGAGGAATTCGAGCCGGACGAATTGGAACCAGACGAATTGGAACCGGACGAATTGGATCCGTGCTCAGACGAGGAAGACGACGATGATGATGATGCACCGTCGCCTGGACTACCTCCTCCTGGGCCGCCACCTGGACCACCTGGACCACCTGGACCTCCGCCGCCACCGCCGCCGCCACTTGGTCGGCCTGGGTGTCCTGGGTAACCGGGTTTGCCGGGATGTCCTGGTCGGCCAGGTCGACCAGGAGGACTTGGACGCGGCGTTACATTTTGCCCCTTGCTGCCATGTCGACCTGGTCGTCCCGGGTGGCCGGGCATGCCGGGAATCCCTCCTGGTCCACGACGTCCGGGTGGACCTTCCACGCCTGGTGGTCCTAGTTCACCCGGTTCACCGGGAGGTCCAACTGTTCCAGTTCTTCCACGAAGGCCAGGTGGGCCCTGAGGTCCTTTGTATCCGGGATAGCCTGTCTGTCCTGCCGGTCCGCGAGGTCCATCTTTTCCATTCACGCCTACAACACCCGGTGTTCCTCGTTTACCGGGTCGTCCCCGCGAACCTGAACGACCCGGCCGCCCCGGATGTCCTGGATCCCCAGGAGCGCCAGGCGTCCCAGGCGTCCCGGGTGGACCCGGCGGCCCAGGTGCACAAACGCATGCTGCTGCTGGTTTCGAGTGCGCAAGTAATCCAAATCCGTTTCGAGCGTTGCTGCTTTCCTCTGTACCCGAATTGAAAAATCCTAGACGACCAGTTTTAGCCTTGGCGGCCGCCACCACTATCACAACTGAAATACGATGATCAATTATTTATTAGCTTCAATAATAATCCCGAATGAAACGAATCCTTAGCACAAGATCAGAGATCTGAGGAAAAGACTACTTACATGATAGCAGTAGTATTGTTCGATAGCTCATCTTAGAGAGATTTGTTTTCGAAAAATCCAATCCTCTTATTTTATACACCAGGCTGAATCTATGATTATGCGCTAACTGTTTATCCGATCATTTTAATAGATCGCTCGACAGAACCTTTGTTTATTCTTTGGTGACGGTAGCGAAACGAGAATGAGGAGGAGGGCAAGCAGCTATGTACGACCCGAAACCGTTCGGACGGCATCCAAAGTGAAAGGAAAACAGATTGCGGATTTCATCGCGGCAATTGATACCAGCTTGGTCTTTTGATAGTATTCGACCCACTTTCCGCAGCTCATTAGAATCTTACGAAATTTAGATGCGACACCTTATTGCCGTTTCGCTAGCTTTGCGTTCGCAACATATCAACCTGGTCTTCCATTCGCGAAATATGAGTGACAGTGACCAACCAAGAACCGAATCTTTAGGCAGGTCATTATTCCGAATATTCCAAATATTTAATCCGATTGGATTTTAGTGTTCGTATTGTTTCACCCAAGACGCAAGTGGTGCTAAATTCCTGATTTGAAGCTCATAATTTGCGTCATAGAGTGTCTCCACTATATAGTATAGTAAAGCAAAGTCTGCTATTTTGGTTTTTTTTTCCCAATCATACATTAGTCAGACATTTTGACGCACTTATGAAAATGGACCACAATCTCGAGAAATCGAACCGATTTTATGATGAAAACCATTTGTGCGGCGACAAGTTAAACCGAGATTAGTGTCAGCTTGGCCACTCACTGACTGCAGAAGATGCTGCTTCCAAAGCTCTATACATACGTTTTCATCCCATTTCAATAAAGATGGGTTCTTGGTTGAACTCTGGAGTGTAGGTTCCGGCACTTCTACAACATAAAAAAGAATGTTGCGTACAAAATATGGAGTATTTCCTGGAGGAAGTTCTGTTTTCACTTTCCGGCTGACCACTGAGTATGTATGCAAGTTGCGAATTCCGATCGCCAGCAATTTGTATTTCGTGGACCTTGTCGAGTTAATAGTCTAGTTTACAACAGTTAATTAGCCCGCCAATTGAAAACATCAACGAATCTAGGTTTTGGGCTCGACTAGCTGCTTATCGATTTAGATGTATAGAATTTGGGTCGTTTTTTTTCGCTGGCCACATTTCTAGTCGGGCTATAAGTTTGCATAATTATATTTTGTCTTCTTTTGTTAGGTTGAAATTCCTAAAGAACTATGTTGTCGTGCCAATCATAGTGATTTGATAACCAAATTCGAGATGTCCGAGTGGATATGCGAAACCACCACGCTGGTAGATATTAGCTTCGCTGAAAGAACTGAAAACCGACGGAACAAAACGAATCGCAAACTATTTCTTCTGATTTATCTTAGTTCCGGCGCTAGCGCTGCTTTTTGTTTCGCCAGACAGTGTTTTCCTAGCTGCCGACCAAGACAGATTATTCTTTTGAATTGTTCGAATTTAGTGTACGATATGTAGTAATGCAATATGTTTGGAAACACTTTATTGTAAATAACTCTTTGTTTGAATATTGCAGAGCAGGATTTAAAGCCAGATCCTCTGATATTATGTTTGAACTTACTTCGAAATTAGAACAGATATGTTTGATTAGATATCAAATCTGTAGTTATCATGTGATGAATGCTCGCAAAAACCGATTGAGACACATGACGTCCATTTTTTTCCCAAAGGACAATATTTGTGTTGCATATACTTCGTTACTATCAAGCATCCTTGATCTAGGACAGTTGCTATGAACACAAAATTTTCAAATCACCCACAAACGATTTGCAATTCTCGGAAGTATCTTTTGGCATGATATATCAGCTTCAAAAAGTATCTCTTCCGTTGAATGGATTGGTTATTTTTTTAACATTAGCATTTCATAGACACCTTCAAAAATTTTCGTTACTTTTCAGACTATTTTATTTGATAGCGGATTTAATTTCAATATTCGCATCGAAAATATACATACATTTATTGTTTTGGCCCCTAACGCTGAAGAAAGCATGCTATGAATACAAGTTTGCGATGTTAAGATTTTAGACATGATTATGTGCCGGTGATGTCTTTTAAATCGGTGTCTTAAATCTTGTGATACTGAAAATATTAACGGTTATTAACTTCCCAGTATATGGGAAGTTCTTGTAATCGCCTCGAAAATCGAAATTGAAAACTTCAACATTTCTTTACGTTTTGCGGTCTAAAGAGTATATATAAAGTGTTTTTAGAAAGAAGTATGTATATGTGTGTGTGTATATGTGTGTACGTGTTTTATGTTGCAATACAAAAAAGAAAATTTTCATTTTTTACGAGAGTTTCAATCGTTTTAATTATCGCACACATCAATTTTGTCAATGGTAAAGCCTCTATAGAGGCTCATATGAGATTTGCGTAAAAAAGGGATATCGCAAGATCCGCAAACTATTTGAACGGACTCATTGCTCAATGAGGAAAAGTCTTGATAAATACACTAGGAATCATGATATGAAAAATTTGCCGGAAGCTGGACGAACGCAGCGGCTTACTGATCCAGAAACTCGTGTTATGGTATGGGTAATCAAAGCAAATCCGACTTCCAGTGCAGTAAAGATATCAAAATAAACAACGAACTCATCGGGAAAACCAGTAAGCGCTAGTACCATCAGGAGAGCCACAAAAGTGGCTTCTATGGCAACATACCACACAAGAAGCCATACATATCAAAAGTCAACCAGGAAAATCGCCTACAATTCACCAAAATGTACAAATATTAGGCTCCAACCTTTTGGAAAAACATATTATACACCTATGATAGTAAATTTGAAATATATGGTGCGAAAAAATCTTCAAAAATATGGCCAACTAAGAATGATTCATTTAATGAAAAATTTATTGAAGGCGACAAGTGATGTCGGCAATCTCGTTTTCATTGAGTCAACTATGAACAAGGGAATTATTTGAATATCCTAAAGGACAATGTTGCACCTAGTGTAGACAAATTATACTTGTCGGAAAACTGATTCTTTCAGCAGGATAACGATCCAAAACATACGTCCAAAATTGTGAAGGAATGGCTACTTTGTCGAACGAAGCCATTCAGTCCAAACGAATACAAACTAAGCATTGAAAATTGTTAACTATCGTTTTTGATTTTTTTCGCACTATATGTTTCCTTTTTCGATGTGAAACATCAACTAATTTCAAATTTTCGTTCTGTTCTTTTCTATGAAATGTTTTCATTGGATTCAATTCGTTATAGTTTATACTAAATACATTTTTAAATAAAACATTTCTATTTGAGACAAAAACGTGGTTACTTTTAGTGATGCTCACAGTATTTTGTATTGCAGGCCGTTGACATTCTATGGAAAAATCTTTGCAGCCTGTGCTATTCAAAAAACTCAAAGGATTAACCCAAATTGAACTTGAAAAAAAGAAATTCCATTTTCGATCGAATTAGAATGTATAGTATATCGATCAGTTACGTAGACACTTGTGAGATTTAAAACACAAAATAGTAAGAAAACTAAGGAAGGGCATATATTATTGCTTTCTAAAGTGAGTTAGTCTAGCTATTATTAAAATTAAGGTAAAGTTTACACTGTTAAGAAAATTTAACGGACTTTTTTTTGGCCAGATTGAAAAAAGTTTGGGAAACGTGGGTTAAATTTCAATTTTACTTTTGTACTGAGAGTTTTGTGGGCTAATATCTGGAAGACCTGACCAAGCACAATATGCATATGCGTTTGATAATAATTTGGAAATAATATTTACACAACCAACAAGGTAATTTGAGTCTAAATTGGTCTGATTTTTCATTCATTTTTTTTGGTTCAAATCATGTCTTCTTGAGTTTAGTAATTGTGGGACAAGAACTATATATGCAACTGATTGAAAAGAGAGAATAAGACCTAAATAAAATTTTTACAAAGTATATAACGATTGTTTCAAACATTTCACTAGCCCTGAACTAACAAATATCCACAAAGCTGTGAATCAAGCATAAAAAAATTGAATTTCCAGAATATGTTTAAAATTTGCATTTGAGGTTTCCAATTCTTGAAGCAAATTAGCCCAATAAACTTTTTGGCTGTAGCAAACAGATATTATTAGATAAAATGAATGTTTTTAAAAGTATATCATTTCTGTTGCTAACAACAACACTACCAGAGAATACCTGCAATTTTTTGGACAATATTAATTTAAATAAGTTTAGTAAGTTTTGTATATTCTACTTTTTACAAACTTTTAATTTAAAATGCAGATTCGTGACGTAAAGATTTGATTGGAATGACGTAAATGGTCGCGTGAAATGTAAATTTACGCATTATTGCATTGTATTATGTGAGTTTGAATGAGTGATAAAACATCGATTATAGTATTTACTTTTTAGGAATCAAATCGATTCAGTGAAGATGCGACGATGAAATATGAAATTTAGACTGAATATGAGGTGTTTGAATAATTAATCAAACAAAAAATCATGGCATGAATTCCATAGAAAAACAAAATCGTTGTAGAAATAAAATAAATTCAAATTTAGTTTACCATTTTTTAATACTGAAAATGACTTTAGAATCATGGAACTAGCATTTACATCTCACATTACGTCGCACAGAGCCTTTGGTTCTAGTAAATGGCTGTCATGCTACAAATCTCAGCACTGCTGTAAAAGAAAAATCCTCCAGAAAGCTTCGGTTTTCTTTAGTTTTGGCGGAACCTTTACAAAATTAGGGATATTACAATGGTGCTCGTTTTGCCATGCCTCACACAAAATATCATTCCGTGTGTAGTCAGTTGAGTAGAGAGGGTGGAACAGGTTGATGCTCGAAGCTACTAGTTCGAAAAATAAATGATTCTAGTGAGATTCCACACACCCAGTCTCGATCCAAACGGTTTAAGCGGATCTATATTTTGTTGCAAAATATTAATATTTATTTACTCGTCCCTGCAACTGGAGAAATGAATAAAATAAAGTAAATGTCTAAAGTCATTTTCAGTGATACCTTCAGGCTATCACCCGCCAGTATAACGAGACATTCGATTTTTTTTCGTCATAAAATAAGCATGTCTAGTAAGATTGTTCAAAATTCCAATTTGAAATAACAATAAGTTTTAAACATACATATGTACAAAGTATTTAGAGCGATTTCAACTTTAAGATTTTTTTTTCTCGAAATTCTTTTATTTTAAGATATCTCCATCTTCAAAACATTTTAAGCGGTGATTGCCACATATGTAAATTTGATTGAAAAATATTTTTTTTAGAAAACGGCTTCAACAATTTTTCAAAATTCGATAGAGTCATGTAAATGCTAATACGCGTTGAATAACCAGTTAACAATGTCAATCCAATATTTGATTCGCGAGATAGAATGCATAACATTATATGACCTTGGAGGGATCAAAACAAAAAAAAAACACCCGACCGAAGTTTACCAAAAACTTATCAGCTCTTAAAATTACAAATACGTTTCGATGGACACCTCAAAGAAGTCAATACAACTTTTTTAACGTGAGTTATGATCGTAGAAAAAACTGTCCACGAACGTACGTACGTACACATACGCACATATATACATACAAACAGCTTTCCAAACACACTTTGAAAAAGACCTCAAAACATAAAGATTTGTTGAAAATTTCAATTTCGATTTTCGAGGCGATTACAAGAACTTCCCATATACTGGGAAGTTATTAAACAATTATCAACATGATAGTAATGAGTGCAATTTAATTTAAGGTATTTTTAATAATGTCGTTGAATTCAAAATGAGCTCCACACTATAGTGTAGTGTATAACTGAGAAAGGAAAATATGAAGTTGGTCTAGAAAGAATAGCTTTTCAAATAGACAAATTTTGAAAAAAATCTGCTAAGATGGACAATGACTTACATACGTTTTGTTAAAAATTATATATGTTTTAAAAAATATTGAAAATCTGTTGATCTATTGAAATCTGAAAAGAATAAGAGTTTCCTGGATATGTAAGCTGCATATTAATACATTATTTTGCTTGACTGAACTAAAAACTAAATAACCGTTAATATTTTCAGTATCACAAGATTTAAGACACCGATTTAAAAGACATCACCGGCACATAATCATGTCTAAAATCTTGACGTCACAGACTAATATTCATAGCACGCTTTCTTTAGCGTTAGAGGCCAAAACAATAAATGTATGTATATTTTCGATGCGAATATTGAAATTAAATCCGCTATCAAATAAAATAGTCTGAAAAGTAACGAAAATTTTTGAAGGTGTCTATGAAATGCTAATGTTAAAACAATAACCAATCCATTCAACTGAAGAGATACTTTTTAAAGCTGATATATCATGCCAAAAAATACTTTCGAGAATTGCAAATCGTTAGTGGGCGATTTAAAAATTTTGTGTTCATAGCATGGATATATTGTGAATGTTTTTCATGATTGTTCTTCTGAAATCTGGGTGTGTCAAAAATAAATAGCGAAGCGAGCATTTGTTATAAAAAAGCAAGCTTGAACGACATATAATGTTTTTTTAGTCCTCTCAGTAATACGGATCGTAAAAAAACATCATTCTTTCAGTAATAGTGTATGGATGTTAAAATTGGGCTATGAAACAGACCATGTAAATTTAAATGATTTTCTAAACGGTGTATTTTAAGGCGTATTCTGGTGCCTGTGGTAGACGGAACGTTCTGGTGAATTTTTCATATAACCTTGAGTTGTTTCAAATTCTTGACGAGACTTTGCAGACTGTACAGACTTCATTGCGTGATCGAGAAGAAGATCGAGCAATTAGCAATCCTAGCAAACTTTGAAAGGGTTCAGTGGATGCAAATAGCAAATAACCAGTTAGGTTCGCGCAGCTGAAGGTGGTTGCACCAAGGAAGCTGAAGGACTGTAGGTGAGTCATTGATGATGATGATAATAAGTCACACATCACGATCTCGTTAACTTCCAGCGATTTTTTTGCTGATATCATAGTAATGTTGCATGTACGTCTGGCAAACAAATATCTGAAATTCTTCTTGGTTGTTTAAAATTTTACGGGTTTTTTATATCTTTTGCGTAGGTTTGAAGAATACAATTTATGACTTTCTTATTCTGAAGTAGAGGCTTGTTTCGCCAAAAGAATATTCTGCTCCACTTTGTTTCTTGATAAAAATGAAAATAGATTTTGTTAGATCACTGTTTTTCCCGAAAAAAAATTGAAAATACCTGACATATCCCAGCAAACTTCCGCATCCGTTTCAGAAATTCTACCCAAAAATATCATTTCTCTGAAATATTTAAGCCTTTCGTTAGCGAGATCAATGGATTAATTGTTACATCCCTCATGCATTGTCCATTACCTTTTCTTAAGAAAACGAAAGGGAAACATGGTTTTTCATTCGTATTGTTGCAAATTCCTAGAAATTCAAATTATTTTATTCACAACTTTTTCGTGGAAGGCACGGTTACCAAGGTATTTAGAGATTCGATTTGGATGTACTTTCCATGATGTCGGCCAAATGAGGAGGCGGCAACCTTAAACCTAAGCTTACCATTGAACCCGGTTTTCATCGCGAAAAAATCTCTCTGTCTTTCAAAATTAACGATCAGTTTTTGCACTGCGGGGGTTGGTCCTCGCGAGCTGAAACTTTGCCCTCTCCAAAACGCAATAACTCACGTACAACGATTGCAACAGAAGGTATTGCACACTGCTTGCAATAAAATTTTCAGTAAATGCTGCATCGTTTCGGGGTAACAGCGAAAACAAAGAAGCTATGGAGCCCAAAATATGATCCCGTATTTTTCGTGTGTTTTCTAGCTCGTAATGCTTTTGCGTGAAATTAATGTATCTGTAGTATTATGTTGCTAAAATAAAATTTAACATGTTCATTATTTTTGTAGAAGCCACGGTTGTCGTGATTCAAAAGGATTTGATTTTCGCCTACTTTCGATGATTGCGGCACCGTCACCAACCATCCACATCACACACGTCCAACCAAGTAAAAATTAAAAGACATAGAATGATTTCTTCATTTGCAAAGCTGCCCGCGGATTATATTGATTTGAATACAGTCTTAATGCTACATAGCAGCACTGCTACTAGATGATTCCAAAGTATTAGTCGACACGAAAAATAAAAAGTTAGATCTAGAATTTATCTTTTGATTTCTTTTTCATTTCTGAATAATCATAAACTCGACTGCATGAGAGTTATTTCCAAAAAAAATCTCTTTAAAAATATTTTCTCTTAGTTTTGAGTATCTTATTTACTCTTAAACAACATATGTAGATCAACCGAAACTGTAGAACTATGACTATTCTTGGAAAGTCTATGCCAATTCTTGCATTTTTCATACTCAAAATTTCCAGCCATTCAAAAATGGTGTGCCAGAAATTATGCAATAAATATTCAAAAATTTGGTTTTTGAGCTTTAAGTTTAATATGGCTCGTGGTAGCTGTATAGAGGCTAACCGATTTAGAATGAGTATTTATTTGAAGATGGGAAAATGAATGTATGTACATATGTGTATATGGGGACAAATAATATTTGTAGATTCTTCAAATCCATTTTGAATCAATTGGTAGAGCTTTACAGCATATTCTGTTGAAATATGGTTGAAAAAGCTCATACATATCAATAAAGATATCAACTATCTTTCTTGTTTTCTATACTTGGTTAGGAGCCAAAATTAAAATCATCGTATTACTGAATAAATCACTAAATCATCTGTCCGTAAGATACTTGCAAATAGTCCTTGGAAGAAGTTAGTGATAAGCTCGGTTTTGAAATGTATATATTGATTATAACCTTCAAGAGAGAATCCCAAAAAAATTGAGGCCAACTTCGCTGTAAATGTTAAAATTACATCAAATAAACGACTTCTTATCGGAATATCATCAAATTTCTATCCTTTCCTTCCAACTGTTTTCACTGCTGAAATAACATACCTGTATAGTGATATCATTTTTCATTATTTCTTTTCCTAGCCTTAATTTGAAGCTGTTACGATGGGTTTTTACTTTGTAAATATCCTTTTTAGGCTGCTTCATATGCGACGATTTCTCTATTAATGCTATAATTGAATCATTGCCTAAACTATAGAGGAGTACCTATACTTAAAAATTCAATATTTGGTGGCTATTGTCCTCTTATGGAACAGATAGACACGCCAGCAAACATTTCATTTTCCGTTCACTGGCCAACATGATCCGATTCGCATGAAATTTATGAGCTGTCCTAAAATGTCTAAATTTTCACATGTTCTTCGTATATCTGCAGAATGTTTTTGATATTCATATTTTCAGTGCTATTTCTTACACAGCAGTATGCTGTCTAAGAATGATTCCGTTTAATCAAATTAAAACATATGTTTTTGGTCTGGTTTACCTGCCGAAAAATTTTCCGAAGTAACTCTGCCGTAAAGTTTTCTCCATGAGAATCTTGTTAATTTGACACAGTATGAGCTCTATTATGTTCGTTCTATCGAAGCAAATAAAATGTTGGCAATATAGACAATAAAAATAATGTATTTTAGTTTTAAAGATCTGAAGTTAAAAACAACAACATTCATTGACATTTGTAAGGAGAACGTAAGACAAAAAACGTAGATAAATATCTTATCCTTTAATACTAATCTTTTACACATAAAACACAACCCAACATTTTGAAGTTAATACATTTTTCGTAATACTTTTACAATAAATAATTATTTTCTGGTTAGCATGAAAACACTAATCTAAGTATAGTTTTGGAAATTACTTAAAAATAGCAATAGATGGTTGTTTGTTCTTTTTAGGTGTCGGCCGATGCTTCGTTTTTTCCTTCTTCTTCTTCTTTTTCTCCTTCTTTTTCTTCTTGTGATCCTTGCCGCTCGTTTTGTGTCCTTTTTTATGGTTGGTTTTTTGACTTTTGACAATTTTATGGTGATGATGATGATGATTTTTATGGTGTTTTTTTGATTTATGATGACCATGATGGTTGCTTTCAAACAGCACGGGAAAGTATCCTTCTAGTGGAATCTTTGGTTTTGTGGTGGACCTTCTAATGTAGAAGGTGTTTCGAATGTCTAGTTCAGTGGGTGTCGTAATTGTTGTCTTTGTCCTTGTTCGAGTCATCGTTGCAATTGTCGCTGCAAAAATGGGCGTCATCAGTGTTGTCTGTCTAGTCAATGTGTCTACTAACGGAAGTTAAGGGATAATGAAGGTAGGCGGAACAAATCAAATATGAAAGAAAATGGTTCTCGCTCACTTGCTTCATCCGAGTCTTCTACCGGTAACACGTTCGGACGAAGAGGTCGCGGTCTGTTTCCAGGTCGGATGGGTCGGGTGGGTCGCGGTCGCAAAGGACGTGTCGGCCTGGGACGATTTATAGGTCGGGGGCTAGTAGGTGGAATAGGTTGTCGAGTAGTCGTAGTAAGAATCGGACTTTGTGGTATGGTTACTGCTGCGAGAGACGAGGTTGCGGGAATGGTAGATGTCGGAGCTGCTATTGCTGTGGAGCTTGGGATGAAGCTGGTAGTTAAACCATTCATTGGCTCTGAACCAATTGGTAAGGTAGACAATTCTGGAGGGTTTGAGTTCTGCGGCGGATCAAGCACGCCAGGAGCTTGAGACGATACTTGAGCATTGAAAATAAAGTGAGGCTCAGCAGAAGATCCAGGTGAACTTGTCGATGTCGAGTCTGTAGTGAACGTTATATTGGAGATACCAATTTGGCTGTTAGGATTGTCTGTACTTGGAGGTATGTCTACATCATCGCCTTCTTTATAGTCATAATATTCCAAGTCATCGGTAGCAACGTTATTGTCATTAGGTCCGTTATCAATGTCCTCGTAGTTATCTTCGTCAACATCTTCAATTTCATCACTGTCTTCATCGATCTCATCACCGTTTGCATTGTCATCATCACCATCATATTCGTACTCATAGTCGTCCTTCACATCGTTTTTGTCCGGTTTGTCACTATTTCCGTTTGGTTTATTCTTGTCTTTGTTTTCATTACTTTTCTTACCTCCAGTGCCACTACCGGTATTACCCTCTTTATCATTTACCTTCTGCGTCACGTCTTCTTCGTAGTCGTAGTATGCGTAGTCATTGTCCGCTTCTTGGTTGCCATTTCCATTAACAATGATGTTTTCATCAATGTCGGCGGGGAGTTCAACATCTTGTTCTGCATTATCATTATCTTCCACGACATCTCCGTCATTGTCATAGTCGGGACCGTTTTGAAAGTGTTCTTCTACACCGTTTCCGGGATTATTTTGATCGCCACCATCTGCAGCTTCTATAGTGTCTGGTTCACCTCCCCCGTTGCCGTTTTCCCCATCAGGCTGACCATTATTTCCTGCCCCTTCCACAGCTTCAACCGTATCCGGTTCATTACCTTCACCACCGTTTCCACCGTCTGCCTGGTCGTTACCTCCATTTCCGTTTCCACCTGCTCCATTCGCATTTGCTGGCTCCTCAACTGTATCAGGTTCTGCTGTTCCTCCATTACCCTCTCCAGCACCACCCTCGCCCCCTTCTCCGTTGGCTGGATTCTCAACAGTTTCCGGCTCTTCCGGTTCTTCCGGCTCTTCTGGCGGTCTACTAGGCCGAGGTCTGTAGGGTCGATTAGGCCGATAAGGCCGCTGGGGTCGGAACGGTCTTTGAGGCCGTTGTGGTCTCTGTGGCCGGTTAGGTCTTCTCGATGGTCGTTGTTGTGGGCGATTTGGTTTGTATGTACTCGTTGGGCGAACTGATGTGCTCGTAACAATGGTTGCACCCGTATTCGGAGCATCTGGTACAAATATTGTAGTTGGCACTCCCTCGCCAAACTGAGGCTCGGCCGGATTCGTTGCAAAGGGTTCTTCCACTTCGTTTGGATAAGGGCGATGCGTTTGGGGTGCAATCGGTTTCTGTCCGCCATTTTGATGTGGTCTTGTCGGCGTCAAAATGAATGGCTCCTCTCCTCCACTTGGGTTTGGCCGGGAAGGACTCGTAATAAATGGTTTCTGCACTTCATTCGGATAAGGTCGCGTGGGTTTCGTTACAAACGGTTGTCCTACTTCCTGTGGCTTAGGCAGGGGTCTCTGAGAAAAACTTTGGCTTGGACCACTTCCGCCGAAAATCGGTAAATGCTGCAAGTCTTGCTCATCAGGAGGTAAAAAAGGATTTTCCACTTCATTTTCTACATCAATATCAGGCTCATGAGGGATGATTTCGTTGGTGTACGAAGGTCTGTAAGTAGGAAAAGGATTAGTCGGGGGCGGGTGGCCTGGATCAGTTACATCCGGAATCTCATTCGCTCCAAAATTGCTTTGAGGTCCTTCTATTGGGACAAACTCCTCTCCCGGATGAGTGGGCTGATTTGTTGCACTTGGCGGACGGGGTCCACCAGAAAATCCGTTTGCAGTATTTTCTAACGGCCGATCTGGGAAAGTGATAACTTGTGGCCTATTATCGGCGGGAACATGATTATTTCCAGAGACACCTGGCCTATGTGGCTTGTTTCCGGTATGGCTTGTTGGTTGCTGTGTAGGTCTTGGGCGTTGCGTTAATGATGGATATGTTGGCTCTTGCGGCTCTGAAATGAAAGGTTCTTCTGGCCTTGAAATATTCGGTTTATCCGGCGTAAAGTTATTAGGTGTTCCTGGCCTTGAAACAAATGGCTCTTCGGGTCGGGATACAAAAGGCTCTTCTGGTCTCTGAGCGAATGGTTTTTCTGGCCTCGAAACAAATGGTTCTTCTGGACGCGAAACAAAAGGCTTTTCTGGTCTTGGAGCGGATGGCCGTTCTGGCCTTGAAACAAATGGTTCTTCTGGTCGGAAGACAAAAGGCTTCTCTGGCCTTGAAACAAATGGTTCTTCTGGTCGGGTGACAAAAGGCTTTTCTGGCCTTGAAACAAATGGTTCTTCTGGTCGAGAAACAAAAGGCTTTTCTGGCCTTGGAGCGGGTGGTCGTTCTGGCCTTGAAACAAATGGTTCTTCTGGTCGCGAAACAAAAGGCTTTTCTGGCCTTGCAGCGAGTGGTTTTTCTGGTCGCGATGTAAATGGCTTTGATGGGCTCGGAACAAATGGTTCTTCTGGTCGCGATACAAAAGGCTTTTGTGGTCTCGAAATGAACGGTTCTTCCTCAGGTCGCGATATAAATGGCTTTTCTGGCCTTGAAATAAATGTTTCTTCTGGTCGCGATATAAAAGGCTCTTCTGGCTCTGAAACAAATGGTTCTTCCGGTTGCGATACAAAAGGCTTTTCTGGCCTTGAGACAAATTGATCTTCGGGCTCTGATGGATCTGAAGGATTTGTTGAAAATATTGGTATTTTAGTTGGTTTTTGGCTGGAGTTGAATGGTGGCGCTTTAGTTGGTTTATTTGTATTAGGAAAAGTTGGTATCTCATTGGGCTCACTCGGAACAGTTAAAACATTCACATTTTCAGGAATTGATGGATTAGATGGCCTTGATGGGGTTGAGACTCCACCGTCGGTCGGTCGTTCGTTTGGATTTTGTGGTCTATTATTTGTTGTTGTGACATAGTTAGGTTCATCTGGGAGGCTTGGACGTGTTGCGGTTGCCGGGGAGTTCACATTATTTGGCTTTTCAGGTCGAGTTGGTTCAGCAGGGTTGGTTGGCTTCGATGGGAAGCTGGGATTTGTTTGCTCCGTGTTGAAAGTTGGTTCCTTCGGTGGATTCACAGTAATTGTCGCAATCGGTTCATGTGGCTCAACTGGTAGACTGGGATTGCTTGGAAGTGTTGGCTGATTTACTATCTCATTAGCGTTAGAGGAAGGTCTTTCAGGACGATCAGGCCATTCAGGGCGTTCTGGTCTGATAGTTGTTTCTCTGATGGTTTGAATGTCGACGAACTCTTCTTCGCGATTTGGCACTTCATCCGGATAGCTGATCAGTGGGTCTCCTGTTTCCGGTTGGGTAGGTGTTGATGGTCTTGTAGGTTGCGGCTTTGGTCTCGATGGGGTATGAGTTTGTGATAAATGGTCTGTCGATTCAGTGGGCTTCCAAGGCGGAGTAGGTTTTGTGTGTGGTTTGGCATACGTTGTTTTTGGATGTTCTGGCTCGGTAGCGCCTGGCCTACTAGGACCTGGGGCACTAGGCTCAGTGAAACCAGATGGAGTCAATTCCCAATTCGTTGGTGGGTCCGGTGGCTTGGGGCGTTTCGACGGACGCGGTCGAGCTGATGTACTTTGAATATCAATGGGTTCTCCTCCAGAAGGTGAGCTTACTTCACTTGGAAGGCTAGGACTTGAAGGTATCGACGGCCGATTTGAAGGGTTTGGACGAACTGGTGTGCTTGCAATAATATGTGGTATCTCCTCTGTTGGTTTATTTATTCCGTTTGGTAAAGTTGGAGTGATTGATGTGGGTGGTCTTTTTGGAGGCCGTGGACGCACGGAAGTAGTTGGAGGCTTTGTGTTTTCGCTATTTGTAGGTGTGTCAACTCCACTTGGTGAGCTAGGAGGGTTCAATGTCACTGCCGGTGGCTTTTTTGTGCTTGTGGGACGTGCTGGTTGTACGGGTGCAGGTGCATTGGTAGATGGAATTAACGGCTTACCTTCCACTGGCTCTCCAAGTTGGTTAGCAGGAATAAAAACATTACTGGGGCTTATCAACCCGCCTGGCCCAAATGGTTTCAAATTCGGGTAGTAGAAGCCAGTGTGGTGCGATGATTGTCCCGGAATATAATTGTGGGTAGGCCAGAATGATCCACCAGGAAACTGAATTTGCAAATTAGGTGGTATAAATGGTTGCTGAGCCGAAGGCTTACCTGGAGTAAGTTGCCCATTGTCTGGAATATAAATTCCTGGAATTAATTGATTTCCATTGTGTCCTGGTGGAAATTTTTCCCAGTAAACGTTTGAACCATCTGGGTTGATGGGCTGATTTGGAATAGGTTGTGGCCCGTTCGGAATGTGAGTTCCAGGATTATAATTTATGAGGGTGTTGCTTGTCACTGGGTGACCTATAAGAGTTTCCTTATTATCGGGCACAGGTTGAATAAAAGGTTCAGTACCAGTATATGACGCACCATTATTTTCATTAGGCAATGTTGCTAGTGGGAAACTATTAATGGCTCCTTCAATCGGTTCTCCGTTATGTGGCAATGAAGGTGCATCGACGCCAGAAGAAGGGCGTTGTGGATTAGTGAGGTGTATTTGTGAAGGTTTGCTTACTACATTGTTTCCGTTTTCTATGTTAGGCCGTCCTGGTATAATAGGGTTGATTGAAGGATATGCACTGCCAGGATAGCCAAATTGAAAATTTCCATCTGGATTAGCTGGTGCACTTGGAAAACCGGTGAAGATTGGTAGAACACTCGGCCGTTTTGTTGGCTCTTTTACCGATATATGTCCAGGTAAATTGTGGTTGTTGTCGGGTTGAGTAAATAGTTCTGTAGGAGTGCTGGGCCCGTTTGGTGAGGTTGGGCTTCCATCTTCATTTGTCGTTGTTATAAAGTTATCTGTTTCGCCATCGGGCTCAAAAATGGCAGGAGTAGGGCGATGATGATGGTGATGATGTGGTCTATGTGGTTTGTGATGGCTCTCCCCGCTAGTGACCGGTTTTCCAGTAGTCGTGGCTGTTGGAAGTAATTTGACTCCTGGTGGCCCAGGCCATCCGCGCTTGCCAATATATCCAGGAGGTCCTACGGGACCTTGAGGTCCAACAAGTCCCACGTGACCCTCATAGCCTGGGGGTCCGACCGGTCCCGGGACTCCCTGAAGCCCCGAAGTTCCTGGAGGTCCACGAGGGCCTTGCAGGCCACGTGGTCCCGGCACTCCCACGTATCCTCGTGGACCTTTCGCCCCCGTAACCCCTAATTTTCCACCTTTACCTGGTAACCCAGCGACTCCGCGATTTCCCATTCCACCTACTTTGCCCAGATGGCCTTTCCCTCCAGGTTCACCTGGAACGCCTGGCATACCAGGTTGGCCACGTTGTCCTGGTTTGCCTGGTAATCCTGGAGGGCACTCACATTTTTTCGGAGGTTTGCGAAAGAATCGTGGGATTTTTAGAGCCTCCGCATCAAGTTGATCGTCAACATCGTTTTTCGCATAAGCATATATCAAGAAAGAACCTAAAATGTCGACATTTTCAAAATATACAATGCACAACTGAATAACTTACAGATCAGCGTCACTTTCACCACATTCAACCGCATTTCGCGATTTGGCTAGCGAATGTTGCACTTGCACATTTAAACTTTTTAAGAATCTTCAACACTTCACTGATCAACCTTAACCAAGTCTGTGAACTTTAACCATTTGTCTTTCTAGAAGTGATCAACGCGTATAGCCAGAATAATGTCCGCAATGTATTAGCAGCTTGGCGAAACTGAAAGAAAAATTTGCATGCACTTTTATAAATTTCTCCGTTCAGTTCTGCGTGATGTATTTTAGGCGGTCACTGCCGCAGAGACACCTGCCCAAATGTCTATTTGGAGGCTTCGAGAAGACGTTGACTAAGACCACGTCCAGCTTCGATTTCTATCCACATCCGAAATTGAGAAAGTGATCCATGCAGCCATCAGTGGAAGACAACAGACTAAGATAGTCTCGCAATTTAGTTTGAAACGCGCATAAATCATGCCAAATGCTGCCGAAAACAAATTCAAATTAAGATACTGGACATCGAGTTTGCTAATTAGCCCCAGGAGTAATGTGTCAATAGATGGGACTTCGGAACGGAACCACTTTTTATATTTGACTCGGATTAGTTGTAATCTGATTTTCGCTTCAGATGAAGCTTTTAATTGGCGATGGATTGACGTTGCCCATTCATAAAGAATCGTTCTAACGTGTTTATTTTTTATTGGATTCAGAAAGAACATCAAATTCAAGCCAACTGTGATTGGTGACTATGAAACGGGGTCATCTGTTTTCTTCATAATTAATTCAACAAGTGTGGTCAGATTGCACTAAATTTCTTTATGTGTGTCCAAACTCGTTTTGGATTAAAAATTTGAATAGGAAACAACTGCAAATCCGATTGTAATTGGATTAGTATGTTAGCATAACATACATTCGGCAAATACGTTTTGGTTTAACACGATATGAAGTGTAACTGCTTCAACTAATATCAGAAAGGATTGTTCCTTAGAAGGAGCTAGCGACACTTTAAATTGTCATTCCATTCAGACTCGCAAGGGAAAAACGAAGCAGGTAGGCTGTAAAAATTAGGCGTCAGGAAGGAATTACAAGTGTAGGATCAGGACTTCTACAAATTTATGATGCTGTTAGTATAATTATAATATGAGGCCCAAAAGTGGATATTATATGAAGTGAAGCGTCAAATAGCATTTAAGTATGTATCCAAGTCATTCTCAGAATCGAATAGACTGCAATACCAGCTACGACTTACCGAAAGGACATTTCTCAGTTCCATTTTAGATTACCTGAAGGTAAAGATTGGATATTCCTACAGATTTTCACCCAATCTGAGCAAATGAAATCTTTCTTTCCAGCTTAAAAGTATCTAAGTAGGACAAAGATTTTATTTCTGATTGTTCTAAAACAGATATTTCATATTTATAGATAATTTATCATAAGAAATTTGATTGCTGTCAAAATAACTGGCAAAAATCAAGCTGAAATGACTGAATAGCTCCAAAGGCAATATTTTTGTTTGTTTGAAAATCTGTATAAACTGTGGCCAATAAATTAATTTTGCGTTTGTGTATCGTATTTTGTATTCCAGAAGTAACAAAAAAATAATGGAAAATCTGTATAAACTGATGTATTTCAGTCACAATAACAGTCACTTTGCGCGAATTAAGAAATATAAAGGAGCGTCTTAGTATATTTTTTCATGATCAGAGAAGCCAAACATCCCTTCTTTGTGGTATCCGCCAAATTTTGAACCAACAACAGTGGTGGCACATATGAGACGCAACATTGTTAGCAAAAAGCGTAAGTATCTTTAACGAAAATATTTTCCTCTTCTTTCTTTGCATAAAGGATAATTGAAAATATGCAAACATTTTCGTTCAGATAATATTAAAGTGAACCTTTTAACAAATTTTTTAAGATGATTATAAATCCGATTTTTCAAAAAGATACTTCCATCTAAACAATATTTTTTGAATTTTTAAGGCCTCTTTTACCAAGAAAGTTTTAATATAAATGATATGATTTATGTGAAGAAAACGTGAAAACCTTCTATGATATCACTATTCAGCAGGGAAAAAACCAACGAAATTTTTTATATAGAAAACATTTCCTGTAACTGCTTTTGAGGAACAAGAAGCAAGGTTTTCTTTGAAAAATATGATCGAAAAAACATATTTTGAATTTTTTTAAATATATTAAATTAATTTTTTTAAATATGCAAAATAATCTCAACATACACTGCATTTTATTTCAATTTTCACAAATATATTTTCTTGTATAAAAGAGTGTTAAAACTATACTTCCGAATAATCTAAAAATTGATGTTCTTTAAAAAGTGGTAAGCAACTTATTTTTGGTGAACTAATGTTAATTAAAAGGTGTCAAAAAACTTATTCACGACAAAGAAAAAACGAAAAAGAAAATTTCGGTGACCTTTCCTTGTAAAATTCCACAAAATCAACAAAGAAAAAAGAGTTTAGAATACAATTTAAAGGTTTTAATGATGAAATATCATTAAGATAGTTGAATCGAAAAACATTCAGCAAAAGTCAGCTAATAAAGATGTTGTTTCAAATAAAGATATCCTCAATAAGACCACTTTGTTGCTGCAAACTACCCATTAAAAAAATTGGCTCAGCAGTTTTCCCCATAAAGCTTGTTTTACTTATTTTATGAGCGATTCAATTTTTGATTCCTGCAGTTATATATCATCAGAAGAACTTCACTGGTCGCCTAAAATTGAATCGTCTTCAATCAAATTAGTGTCAATCATTTGCTTCTGTAATAAACAAGCTAGAAATCACATCATATCCAAAAGGTATTTATAAAAAAACTGCTGAAATAATTTTCGAGGAAATTAAATTTTTTTTACTAAAAAAAATTCGAAATTTTTTATTGTAAATATTACTGAGTGTTACATGGAGGGAGGGGGATCTAGCAAATTGGTATGTTACAAAATTTAAAATTAGTTAAAAGAACTTCATTTATAATAAATCGAAAATAAAAACAAGATTTAGATTGATAATATTTTGGGAATAAAATATTTAAAAGTCTTAGGGGTGTACGATGATTTTGTTACGTAATAAAGGAGTAGGGGGTCTTTGAAAATGTTTCTAAGGGTTACATGGGGGAGTGGGGAGTTAAAATACTCTAAAAATTGCATTATGTAATATATGGATGGCACCTAATATGTAAATGAGCGATAACAGTTGTGTGATGCGAAATTTTTGAATAAGCATTCCCAGAAAATTCCCAGAAAATGAACTATAGCAGCTTTTGTAGATAATGAAAGCTGATGATTTTGGAAGCATAATATCATTTTCAAAAAGATAAACCGGGCACAGTTGAATGGAAATATGAAAAAGTTACGCGACTAGTCCTTTTCAAGATTTCCTACACCACTGAAAGTGATGACCTCGAAAGAAAAATCTTGATCAAAAGCAAAGTACTTAGCAAAATATTATAATGAACGAAAAACATGCAACAAAATGTCTTAATTTGTTTCATTAATTTCGATTGAATGTTAAATTAGATTGATAAAAAGAATATAGTTGTTTTATAACATCGTTTTTAGGTGACAATATTGAGAAATTCAAATTTTTTATCACCCTTGTATTATTTTGGATATTTAGGATGGGCGGATTTAGGAATAAACGCAACTAGTTAACGTTGCGATTCGCATACTGTAATTGAAAAAATCTGTTTTTCACATGAAAGCATTAGGCAAAAATTTATTGATAAAATCAAAACAATGTGAAAGCGGTCAATTCTCTTAATGTCCATTCCAGCGCTTAATGTACCCGAAAGGAAGTGGTCGTTGTGTAAGATCTTTATCTTAAACAGACATAGACGACATACTATTCAAAAAGCTGCCAATCTGTAATCTTATTCTAAAGCCATTATAAATGTATCTAGAAAATGGCATTGCAACAAATACAATAAAAGGTATATCGAACTGTTTTAATTCAATATAAATGCCATCGTAAAACTCATATAAATATGTACATCTGATAAAGTGAAAGTTATGAATCGATACGTTCTAAGAGAACAGTTTTGAATCGATCCATCAATTGCGTTCAGGTTCACGGTTGCTTTTCATGTGTGAATTAAATTACACACGACTTATTCAGTTAGAATCTAGATCGTCTAGATTGCTGTCACAATGTTTCTTTTCATTGACTGTAGCCGATACCTTCAACTAAGTGTTGAATACGATCAAGGAATTAGAATTAATTCCATGAAATTGTTTCATATTTCTTTACAATTTACGGTTTAATGAAACAAACAAAAATCACAGTCTAGTTATTTCGAAAAAAGACAAGACTTAAAACATGCTGTTCAGTTATGAACGTTCCAATTTGCCTAATTTATTGGAATTCATTTGGATTAGTGCTGAATTTTAAATAAATGTCGTTAGAATTTAGGTTACCATGCATATAAAATTGATAGAGTGGGGACGTGATAATACTAATGTGAATTTCGGCATTCGAAAAATAAATGGATCTGCGTTCGGTTCATCAAAGAATCATTTAAATTAATACATTGACCTTAATGAAATGCTGTGGTTTAGCTGACTTCGTACCAATGGCTCATTATGGCAATAATCCATATTCTTCCACTAGGGGAAGGAATGCTGTTCTTTTTTCCTGAAATTTTTCTTTCTAAAACTATGGATTCATTCGCTTATAACTCCCAAGCTTCAGCACACCGCGGAAAGAAGTCTAAAACACTGATTATGCTTGCAAGTCGTATGGTGAAATGAATATTAATTTTAAAAACGAAAACTGACGAAAAATGAAACAGTTCAATCTTGTGAATGATTTCGGAACTTGCCTTCGGAAATAGTTTGTGAATTTTTTTTGTTTTTAAATATCTAGTGATGTGTCTTTCTATAGTGGCAGGTTTTTTACTGTTTCTTCATAATGCAATTTCAAATTTTGTAACCTAGAATTTCTTAATACATACTTTTCAATTAATTCACGGTTATAAGAGTTGCTCGAATTGATTCTACAACTGATTTTCAATCGTTCTGGGAAAGTGTTGCACAAATTTGTCTTTAATTTTCTGCTTTAAAATCCTCACAAAACTGATCAAAATGAATATCTAATGTGTACAAGGACATATCTAGCAGAAAACTAGAAAAATGACTCCAAAGCTCTATAAATATGTAACCTAAAAGTATTCACAACTAAATATTAAAGGAACCAACTGAGGTACGCGATGGCCATATTAGGGATGTTGCGCTCTTGATCGTGGTTGTTTGGTTGTAGTGGTAGCCTGATTTATCCAAAAATGGCTCACTTAGGCCACTATCGGCCCATTGTAATAGAACAAAAGATTGAGACGGCACTAGAACCTACGGGATGGCGAGAACTATTTAGATTCTCGTATGAATTTGGCTATGCGGCTATGCAGGTTTCTCGACTCGTGTTGGTGTTGGTGCGTTTGGAGCACAGTGCGTGCCAAGTTTGCCTGGTTGTTCTATATTTTTCTTCAAGTAGCCAGGCCCTATACGCGGCCTCCATGTAATTGAATTGAATGAATTCTAGCTTTTTGGAGGCTAGAGGTTCGCCGATTTGGGGTGTAAATGTATACGTTTGGAGATCAGTGCCAGCTCTTGCTGTAGCATCTGCTTTGCAATTTCCCAGTATATCAATATGTTCCGGTATCCAGCAAAGAATCACTTCCGAGTTCAATTGTGAGCGGCATTCCGCTGAAATCTTGGATGAGGTATGCACGCTGGATAATGATTGGATAGCAGCTTGACTGTCAGAGAAAATGTTGAGATTTCTTATGGAAATTTTCTGATTTCTCAAGCAGTTCACTGCCTTATGTATTGCGATGACCTCTGCCTGAAAAACAATGCTGTGATCTGGTAGCCGGAAGGACAGTTTCAGGCCTAGCTGTTCTGAGGAAACGCCACAGCCAACTTTTCCATCCATTTTGGAGCCATCAGTGAATATGTCGACCGATTCCTGCATCCCACCACTTCCTATTGCCCAGTCATCCTTGCTTAAGATCAGTAGCATACGCAGGATTTTGATAAGGGGGGGGTCATATTTTTGAAGTCTTGACTAGGTACGTTTGCTAGTGCTTCGGTGTAGATATGAAGATATAATTATGTAATCATACTTTTTCACCGGTCAAAGTTGGAGTCCTCCAAAAATAATTCTGGCAGACTATAGCCCGACTGCGTCTGGTTTCATTTACTTGAATCATTCATGATATTTTCATTCAAATTATAAAATTATGCGCTTGACGTGTGAAAGAATCTACACTGTATTTGTAGACTTCCTTGGAACCATAAAGTGATATGCATGTTTGCAAGTACATATATTGAAACGCCTTCAATGCCTACAGACTAGAAAAGAAAGCAACTAATGAAGTAAATGCCGTGGGAAAGTGAGACTGTCACTAAGCGCAGACAGAGTATTATCGTAATCAGGGCTGGCTAAGCTTGTTTGCAGCCCATGCAGGGAAGCAACTCTGCGCTCTGAAGCAAATTTGTCGTCATTTCCTCGTAATCCATGAGGTAGACTTTCTGTACGCCTTAACCTCAGATTACAAATCATATGACAAAATAAAAACAGTCCATTTTTTGAGGGTTCTGATCAAAGGTAGTAAGAAACATTCAAAAATATAACTGTTGCTACTAAGATATTGGTGCGAATTAAATCAATTATACTTTTCTGGAATTTTATTTCGAAAACTTTCAATCAGGTGACCATATTCTAATGTTCCTACCAACTTTTTATCTATATATAAAATTGCTAGGCTTCATACAATAAGTAAAAGATAACGGCAAACACGGATCCAATTTGTGCAATTTATGCCCGTATCACCCCTAGGTGAGATCTCTAAAGCACCATAGGCCGTAAATCAGGCCCATATGGGTTTTACTGTGAAATAGATGAAAGATTTAATTGCGTAGAGATACTGAATCTCACCCAACTTCCACGTTCCAGAGTGTCTCGGCGAATAATTGTTAAAGTGGGTGACTTAGTGGTTAATGCTAGTTCAAGGCTCCTTGTCGACAAACAGTTTTCGGGAATGAGATTTGATGCCGCACTATCATTTCACTCAGCTGTGAATGAGAACCTGAATCAAATCAGGGTAATAATCACGGGTGAGCGTGTTCCTGACCACTTCACATCCTAATGTTCCGTTGTTCAAGTAAATGAAATAACTCTAATATTGCCTGAAGGCCCAATTTTGGCGGTTGCGCCATCGATTATAATTTTTACCAACCTCTTTCCAGGCAATGACGAAGCCTTGTGTAAATATGCTTGTGATATATAATCCATAATATTCGAATCTTCGAATTGTTTAAATTTACGCGAGGTGATCAAAGTTTTAAAATGCCGATAATGATACAAACTTAGTATTTAAAACTCATCTAAAGTAACGGTGAGAAACAGTGTAAAATGGAATTTAAATTTTATGTCCAAGCATAAAACAGAACCCTTCGCCGGATAAAATTATAGTGAATTATCTAAACGACGATTTTTTTTCATTAGCTCATTTTACACATCTTCTGTAGATGGAGTGAAGATCTCTATGAATATTTAGAAGTGCCAATCCATTTAGCCGTTCATTGCTGGTGGAATTTCGCAAGTATGTTTTTAGTCGTCGTAATGTTGAAAATGATCGTTCGTTTGTACACGTAGATACTGGGAGAACAGCCAATATTTCTAGCAATTTCGATATATTCGGCAAAATGTTTGAATTACACATGCTTAACCCATCTATGGCCGCTTTTGGGCGGTTCACTATTTCAAGATGCCCTATCTTTCTGTACCACAGAGTAAACTTAGCATTCAATTCTTCTTCGGGGGGGGGGGTTGAACCCGTAACCCCCCCCCCTCCTTGGGTACGCCACTGCTTAGGATGACTGACTTGAAACCATGATGAAAGCAGGGAATCGGAGAAGCGAGGTATATTTCTACTATGTTCGCTTTCCACGCGAGCTTGGAGTCCAGAATTAGACCTAAATATTTGACCTGATCCCATCTCATGAGACTCATCTCATTAAGTTTAGGTGGGACAAATCGTGGAATTTTATACCTTCTTGCGAAGAGCATCAATTCCGTCTTCTGCGGATGTCCGCACTCTTTGCCCCACTCGTTAAGAATACCCAGGGCAAAGTTCAGTCTTTCAGATAGGATGTTAACGATCTTGATCATAATGAGTAGGTTTTTTGAAAGCACAATTCATACACAGTAAAAACTTCAAGTGGCGTGATATATAGGATCAGCGTCAATTCGTCCAAGCCAGGGTAGAACTTTTTATACAAGTCGATATAAATGTTTTTGAATTGTGACTAAAACACTAATATATTGGAAAAATATGCATATATTTTATAGCATTATGTCAATTTATTACTGCAGTTATTTCGACGTAAAAGGCCCCACAAAATCTAGCAGACTCCTCTTGCGAAGCAACGATATTTGCTTGTGATAGAGTCTGCATATTTTATTCTTTTTTTGTGATGAAAATAAGTTTTTCGTAAGAATCTATGTTTCCTCGAACTCACAATGGTTTTTCAATTTAACTGAGCCCTTTTCGTCAAATTTGCTACCGTCAAATGAGCCACATGAAAGTATGAGGTAAGTCCGGGGAAGTGTAAGTCGAAGTATTATTGTATGTATATACCTTCACGACATGTAATTGGGAAGGATGAAAACTATTAATTAATCACTCATCATGGATGTAACACTCCCATAAAACTATTTTTTATATAAATTTTGAACATTCATATAATTTCCATTTGGAAGAAAGATATATCCGTGTTATCCTACCAATGAATTAAGTCTCATGTAATTTGGTATTGATATTAATAAACCACAACAATTGGAGAAGAGTTTTTATCAAATTGTAGTAAAAATACCATCAGCGTGTATCTGGCCGTAAATCTTTTATAGATCTCATGTTCTTCTAACGAGAATACAATTATGTACACACAAAACAGTCTTGTTTGCACTCGCAGCAGAAATTGTTCGAAACTGATAAGTATCTATATTTTTCTGATTATCCAGTCAGTTATAAGTCTTAAGGAACATCAGAAAACATTAAACGGATTAAAGCTGGGACGATCGAAAGATATTTCTATCAATGAAACTGTAGCTGATCCTGATCCTCAATTTTCAGTACCTACATTGAATTTTTTTAAAGCTAGGCAAATGCGTTCAAATTGCAAATAGTCAAGACAGTTCAAGTAAGTTGACTTGAAATTTTAAGACGTTTAAATTTGGTATATTTCGATAGTGAACTATGTTAGAAGTGTACTGTCAAAACTATATACCGAAATTCTAAGTATTTACGAAGTAGAACATAGAATAAAATGGTTCGTGAAAGCGCTTAGCTTGAAAATTAGCAGCTGCTATTGGTAAAACTAGGTGATACGATGAAAACAAGTTTACAAAATAAAAATATGTTTGATCTATTCACTTCCCGTCGTGCTGAAACTTTCATATGATAGGTAGGTTCTCCTCAGTTCATGGCAACATGGTGATATCTAAGATGTCGAAGTACTTTTTTTGGCTAATAGTCCTTCTAAACGCCCAACACCAAACTACGAGAAATTTCCCTGAACATTGATGTAGTCACATTCGTGCTTAACAACAGTTGAAGTGAAGCAATGATCGAATTTTTTACTTCTTGGTCGTCTTACATATCTCCTGCCATTAGGGCCAATACGATTTATTTTTGTTTCGTCGCTCCAAAGGATGAATTTCCACTTATCTTTCTACAGTAAATATTCCGGTGTTGAGTTCATGTTTTTCTTCCGATTAGCTGCCTTTACCAAGGCTACCCTGCCATGTAGTCCGACTTCCACAAAACGTTTTCTGATAGTTTACAACTAAAATATCGCTACTTTTCCCGAGAAGTTTTCAATGATGAAACCTTTCACCGTCATTTCAGAGGCGTTGAAAAAATGCTTCCTATTGTCTTAAAACAGTAACGGAAAAGTTTTTCTGAAAGCATGAAATTATAGAACAATTGTTTTCAATCTATTGAAGAAATATCTTGAAATTAGAGCCAATACAGTAGACTCGCGAAATAGTGACTTATCGATATACTGATAATCAGCTTTAAATCCTATCATTTTATTGCGAGCCCACTGTATCATTATTCCGAAAATATGTACTTTTCCAGCATTCTGAACGATATTTTTTCACTGAAAATTTGCGAACCGAGAAAGACGTACTAGATGAAAAATTCGATCAGAAATTCGAAGTTATTTGAAGGAAGGTACCATGATTTTCGAGATTAAAACATGTGCGCAGATTGGTGTTGGTCAAATTGTCAAAAATACAAAATCAATTTCTTCGCAAACACGCAAGCTAGTTATACCATTTGAATAATTTCAACTTTAACTTTCATCATCTGAATCTTCGACAATTTATACAAATATGGGCAATGTTCTAATTTGAAAATTTGTAACGGCTATGAAATAATTTACTCGAAATTCCTAGAAATATTGAAGATTGGAAAAATATCATCGGACGAACCATTTCCTTTGACAAACCATTTAGTAAAATCTATTGGGCAAACATATAGATAAGTCTCATCAGTTGGTCTTAATTTATAGAATGGATGAACAAATAGGACGGAAAAGAAGGCGCATAAATTACATTTTATGCATTTTCATAAAAGGTTGCAATTCTTTTCTCGACAGAGCAACATTCAAATTTATTATGACGCATTCAATGTTTATGGAATCAAATTGATTCCACTGATATACATCTAATGAAACGTTCTCATATGCGTATCTTGACCTAATACTTCATATCAAAAAAATAATAGCAAAGCCTACCAAACAAAACAAAAGTTAATTTCACTTTTCACCCAGAATTCCAACGAATTCAAAACATGCGGGGAAATCAAACCCAGAACCTTTTACCTTATCTTTGATCAATGAATTTGTTTAGCCGTTAACATGAGAACTATTAAATTCCCAGTCAAATGGATAAATCAATCTTTTTGATTACCATACATTTTGATATGCCTACTAATTTACATAATGTTTTCATGACTACCTGAAGACATTCTCAACGTCTTTCGACTGCTTGACTTTCTTGTGCAAAACAATCATGCAGCCTGCTACAATCTTTCGATGAGTACTGCCCGGACTTTAGTCAGAATGCGAAAAGAAATACCTACAAATTATAATTAAGTCCTGAACTCCTTCAAAATTTATCAATAATTAAATTCCGATCAAAGAATTGACGTGTCTCGATGATCGTCGTAGATCTGCGTTCGTCAAAGTTTATTTTATTAGCGTGAACTTGAATGCCTACATTTGCTATATACCAACTTTTGATTGAATTTGTGGTGATGATCAATTTCAAAAGATAGTTTCATTGTTTAGTGGATTTTATTACACACAGTACGATTTGATTATGATGATGTTGCTGGAATCTAGGATCCTAGTTGTAACAGCATTTCGTTCTACGCGAATCTAAAGTATAATTACTTTTGGATCATGGATAAGTTGTACAAAGAACTCGTTCTTAACGTTAAAATAGATATTGCTTCAAGAATAAATATATATTTCAATATAAGATAGTCACGATGAATGAAATCCAAAAGCGTATCACACTCTCAGGAGTTAAAAAACACATAGTGAATGTTGTCAAAATTTTGGACTTTCATTGCGTTGACCCAGCCAAAAAAGCAGAAATAAATTTAATTTTTCTACTATTAAGTAAATTCAAAATGAATACTTCAATTGTCTTGAACTGCCCCACTCCTATAATCTGAAAGAAAATTAAATTTTGGTTGTCTACTGCTATATTTGGCGAAGCAAGATATCTAAATTCGTGGACCCTTCCGATCGTCTATCGCGCTATATTGCATTAATTTTTTTACACACATCCCTGCCTTCTCAATAATATTTTCATTCAAAACCTAATTAAATTCTCTTACAATAATTTGATGCCATTGATTGGCAAACTAAGAACGGAGCTGAATTATAAGTAGAGCCAAAATGAAAATTCAAAATGTGTCAAAGGTTCCCACGAATTCCAGACATGTTACCAAAAATTTGAGATTTTAGTTTCCCATAATATGAAAGAAAACATTTTACAGTTGAATGACGTCTAAGATAATATACTCATCAGATCGACAAAGCAGTAGTCGAATGAATTTTTGATTTGATTCAGTTTAAATCATAAGCAGTTTTAAGTGGACATTGTTGGGTGACTCTAGCATGTCACGATCTTGTGTTTTTCGGACTACCAAAAAGAGAAAGTCCCTCAAAACCATTCAGAAATTATCGTCAACTGAAAATCAAAACCATTTTGAGACGATTGTCTAGAAAGGTTTGTATCTGATCTCGTTTCGCCTACAAAATCACTTTTTTTTTGGTTCACAATATGACGACTGATCCATGTTTTGCTGATTGTATTAAATTTCATACTGTCCAACGCCTCGTGACATATTTTCACTATAAAAATTCGCAATTAGCATAATATATGCACCGGCTAAGATTTCTAATGTGATGCGAGAATATGGAACGAACCGAAGCTCGCCGTTATTAACCATAAACAGAAAACTGGCATAGATATTAGCAAATCATCTGGTGGTCAAAAAACTGGGTGCGGACTTTCGCGAAGCCTCTTGACTGCAAGGAAATGCTTTGAATACGCCAAGATACTGCCGACTTTCACCGCATACCTACTTACGGCTTGAGGTTGACAATCGATATGTGGAACATTTCTGATTGGAATAGAGTGATCACTTATTTTCCGCAAAAATGGCTCGCTTTTTGCGTGTCGTGATTGCGGGTTGGCTCAGCAGTTACCACTTGCCTGGAACAGTGTACCGTTTGAAAAAAGCCAGCGAATGCGATTTCGGTGCCAAAAGTTCTGAAGACGGAATTACTTCTTCGACCTGATTCTATCTTTTCTTCGATTTTTCTTTGGAAACCTAATCACGTATGCAGATCGGAATCAGGTTTTCTCTACGATAATCATATTATCATATCAAAATCCTTGGATCGAACTTACAACTGACCTGAAGCAAAGACCCCCTACACTATTTAATATAGGCTTCCCAATCAAATGTTTTTAATGAAAATGCATCGTCGAATATTTCACAGTCATTTATTTCTCGATTCTTAATCTACAATGATGAGTACGTCTAAACTAACTACAAGTACATATTTGGAGTAAAAAAATCACCTAGCGGCCTCAGTCGTGTTGAACAGACTTCTTTTCCTCCGGTAGCGGTAGTCGTCCTCGTAATATCTGCTGTACTGGTTACCTTCATCCTCAACGTAATCGTCGTCATAGCCGCGGCTCGAGTAGTCCCTGCTTAAATCCTCGTATTCAACGTCTTCTTCGATGGAGTTAACTCCGAACGCGTCGTCCCTTTGACTGTCCGGTTCCTCGTACAGATCTCGACTGCCATTGTATCCTGAATCATTGTCATTTTCATTGTCACTGTAGTCTGCAATGTGGTGGTTCCTATCATATTGCCGGTTGTATTGATAATTTTCATAGTAGCCTATGTGGTCACTAGCATCGTGCTCGCCGTTGTCTTCATATTCGTCATAGTCCTTGCTGGCTTCGTTGGTCTGGTACTCGCGACTATTGTCGTAGTTACTATTATTGTCATTTGTAGTTTCGTAGTCGCTGTTATTTTCTTCGTCTCTACTATTGTCACCCCCGCCAGCGGTATCGTAATCGCTGGCGTTATCAATGGCGTCGAAATCCTCATCGTTTGCATTACTATTGTTGAAGCCAGAGTCCTCGTCAGATTCCGAGGCTTCCACCTCGTCGTCGTAGTTATCTGCCATATTTGTTTGGGGTATATATTGAACTGGTATCCTACGGGGAGGCTTTCCATTGGCACCCTGCAACAGTGCCCACTCTTCGGGGTAAAGCGGATGTATTCCGTGCTCTAACTCCAACATTGTTGGCATATCGGAATCGGGCGCCTGGGACGGAGCATTTGTGGGCTCATAAACCAGATTTGGGAACAATTCACCATCTGGGGTGATGATTCCTGTTACTACTGGAGTAGGTGGGTTAGGCGCAAAAGGGACATGTCCGTTTCCGTTTGCTGGACCGCTAGTGATGACATGTGTGGTATCTATAACACTCGTGAGATCTGTACTTACTGGTGATTCTGGGACTTGGAAATCTGGACTAGTTGGAGCTGTAATCTCACCATTAATAGGACCTGGCTCGGTAGGATCAACAGGATCAAGAACGCTGGGGCTGACTTGATCTGCGACACTGAGATTAACGGTTGGCTCAGTAGGGTCTATTGGATTGGTGGGGACTGCAATAACTGGAGGCCTCTGGGGAATAGGGGCTGGAGGCCTCTGCGGAAAAGGGGCTGGAGGTCTTTGGGGAATAGGAGCTGGAGGCCTGAGGGGTATAGGGGCTGGAGGTGAAAGCCCTGGGCTTTGTCCAGGCTCATTATCCGTGGTTCCCTGATCGTTATCAGCATCAGGTTCCTGTTCTATTCCAGCAGGGCTTACACTCGACGTTACATTCAGCTCTGCAGAGAGCTCGGCCGATTGTGAAGCATTGGGGTTTGCTGTCGTTGTCGTGGTGGTTGGTCGATTTGGTCGGTTAGGTCTTACGGGCTTGACGGGTACCGTAGCATCAGTCGGATAAGGCTTTTCAGGCTCCTCAGGTTCCTCCGGGTCCCCAGGTTCTTCAGCAGGCTTATTTTCTTGATCAGCTCCATCCGGTGTGGAAGGCTCACTGGGACTAGATACTTCTACAGTCTCGCCAGGTGCTGATGGTTCGTCAGGAGACGAAGGATATTCGGTATCCTGGTCGATTTCTTCCGCTGGTTTATTCGAAAATGGTGGCCGACTATTTCCTGGTTTCGATCCTCCCGCTGTTTGCTGTGGTGACAGTAAGTCAAGTCCAGTTGTGTCGATGGGCTCGAGTATTTCTTGGGGTCCACTTGGGGTAGAAAGGCCATTAATTGGCGGCTCATTTGGAGCCTCTGCTGCGCCCATAATCGGTTTATTTTGTATCGGTGCAGCTGGTTCACTCAAGCCAGCAGTGCCGGTCCCTGCACTAGGAGATGTGGGAAGCATTTCATTTGGTGGTATTGTGATACTTGGAGCAGGACTTAATGGTTGTATAGGTTTGTGTGGCCTATTGGGTCGTATAGGTTGTCCTTGTTGAGCTTGGTTGGCCGGTGGCGGAATCGTTTGCACTGGTTGAGGAAGAACTATGGAGCCAGCTGGCTTATTATTATTCATCACGTCAACTACATCTGGTGGGACTGGGCCGGTAATGTCCGTTGGGAACGAGGGCAGACTTGGTCCTTGCTGATTAATTGGAGCTAGGCCTCCTCCCATATCTGGCTTATTGCCGGCGACTGGAGGCCTATACGGCTGTTGTGGTGCTGGCGGGCTCGGTGGTTGAATGACTACATGGGTGGGCATTTGACCGCCATTAACGATCAGAGTTGGATTTGGTGACGGCACAAGAACAGGTGTGTTTGGAATGTGCTCTGGGACAGGTGGCACTGCAGGTGCCGCTGCAGGTGTATTTGCCGGTATCAGCAATGCAGTTGGATCGCTCGGTGGTGCGGACGGTAACGTGGGTGCTTGGCCTGTGCTGGGCTTTGAAACTGTGCCCGCCACACCGTTGACATCAGGAATGCTGATTCCAGTCTGCGCTGACGGAGACGTAGCTCCAGATGGAATCATAGGCACTGCAGGTGCCGACGGAACCGTTAACTGTATCGCGCTGGGCATTTGGGCTCCACTCACTTCTATAGGCTTATTCGGGGGCCTGCCACCAGGACTTGCCGCTTGTTGCCCAGCATTCGGACGTTGGGGTTTATGAGCCGGAGTAGCTGAAGGATGTGGCTGTGTTCCCGGTGAACCCGGTGCTGGTACTGCTGCAACCGCACCGGCAATGGCTCCGTTAGGAACAGTACTTGGTGCTGGTACTGCTGCGGCCCCACCGGCAATGGCTCCGTTAGGAACAGTACTTGGTGCTGGTACTGCTGCGGCGCCAGCGGCAATTGCGCCACCAACAATGGCTGTACCCGGAACTAGCATATCGACGACTGGGGGAGCTGCCCCAGGCATTGAAGGAGCGGTGCCAACTGCCGGTCCAGAAGGACTAGTTAGACCTGGCCCCGAAGGTATTGGTGGTTCTTGTGGGGGTAATACTGGCGTAATGGGAGCTGGCCTTGTTGGAACGGCAGCGCCTGCCCCTGCTCCAGTTGGTATTGCAGGAGATGCTGCCGGTGCATGGGGCGCAGCCGGTGCATGAGGTGCAGCCGGTGCATGAGGCGCAGCTGGTGCATGAGGCGCAGCTGGTGCATGAGGCGCAACTGGTGCATGAGGCGCAGCTGGTGCATGAGGCGCAGCCGGTGCTGGTGATGCTGGATTTGCAGGAGCTGCGCCTGCCGGTGGAGAAGTTGGTACTATTTCAGCTGGTGTCAATGGAGCCGTTATAAATGGTTCAGTGGGACCAGTAGCTGGTAATGTTGGCTCAACAGCAGTCGGAATTGGCACAGGCACCGGCAGTATATCTGGAGTTGATGGAGCAGTTGGAATCTGACCGGCCCCTGTCGGTGGAGCAGGTGATGGCACCAAAGGAATAACGCTGGGACCGGATGGGGTCAAACCAGCGGTGGGAGTGGACGGGGCACTCGGCGCTGTTTGTCCCATTCCGCCTGCAGGTCGTGAAGGAGGTGCAACTCCCGTAGGCGCTTGTGGTGTATGTCCTGGCCTCTGCGGTCCTGATGGGCCAAGTTGGCCAGTGGGTGCAGAGGGTGATGTAGGCGCAGGCGGAGCAGAAGGGCCGGAGGGAGCTAATGGTGCTGAAGGTGCTGATGGTGCAGACGGTCCTGACGGTCGTGGTGGACGGTGATGCTGGTTGCCTGGCGCTGACGGTCCTGATGGTCGTGTCGGACCATGCTGGTTTGCTGGTGCGGAGGGTCCTGATGGTCGTGTCGGACCATGCTGGTTTGCTGGTGCTGAGGGTCCTGATGGTCGTGGCGGACGATGCTGGTTACCGGGCGCCGATGGCAAAGACCCTGGATTCAAAAATGGTGGAGTTGATGGGGCAGAGGGTGCGGACGGACCAGTTGGTGTTGTGGCTGGTGCTGAAGGTACCACCGGAGCGGAAGGCGCCGATGGTGGCGCCGGTGATGAGGGCACAGGTGCTGACGGCACGGACGGCATGGACGGCACTGATGGCATCGCAGTCGGTGGAACTGATGTTGCGGAAGGTGGGAATGGTCCTGAAGGCGGTGAAGGGGCTGTCGGCACAAACGGAGCTGAAGGTGCGGATGGCGCTGATGGTACGAATCCTGCTGAGGGTGCAGATGGGAGAGATGGTACCGAAGGTGCTGACGGCGTTGAAACTGTCGTTGCAGGAGCTGGTATCGGCTTAGGCCGGTGATGGTGCGCTGGTTTGTGGTGTGAAGGTTTATGATGATGGGATGGTCGATGACCAGGTCGGTGATGACTAGGCCTGTGATTTCCAGCCGGATGATGGCCGGGTTTAAATTGTTCGGGTGGATATCCTAGCTGAGCCCACGGATCTATGTATATAACGGAAGCACCAGGCTGTCCAGCATAGCCCGGTTTTCCTCTATGGCCTTCCCTTCCAGGTGGTCCCCTTGGCCCCGGTGGACCCGTCGACCCTTCACCTCCAGGCGAGCCTCGTTTTCCCATAGGACCTATCGGCCCGGATTCTCCATCTGGGCCTGGTTGCCCTGGAGGACCTTTTGGGCCAGGTTCACCTTCCATTCCTTGCCGTCCTTTCGGGCCTTGCTCACCTGCTTTACCATCTCTGCCTGGTGTTCCGACCGTTCCTCGATTTCCCAGGTCTCCTTCGGGCCCTTGCCCTCCTTTCGGCCCTGGAGTTCCATCGACACCAGGCTTTCCTGGTGTGCCTGGCTTGCCCGGAGGTCCTGGCGGGCCAGGTGGGCAAACACACAGCCGTCTAAGCGGACGGATAAAAAACCGTGGATTGCGGCTAATATTTGGTTTGCTATTCAAAACATTTTTCTCTGTTGTCGAGTGTGGCCGTTCCGTTGAAGCTGCTATCACTAAACCATCTAAAGTAAATGAAAACAAGACAATTGAACTTTTATCACAAATGAAGTATGCACTTTCACCCACATAGAAGCAGAAGTATGGCACGGCTGTTCATCTTAGCTGGACTGATAATCCATCAATTCAAGTTCAGCGTCTATATACCGTGTTTTCTTTCCATAGAGTTTCGTGCAACTTGAACAAATTCTGCGAAACGATATCTTCACTCATCAGCCGTGATAACTGACTTTTTATTAAATTGTCACGTATTTCACCAAACTGTTCACTTCGTCAGTCCAATCAGGAGTGAGAACTGTTTAATCCACTTCTATAGTTAATCATGCTAAACTACTGCGGCCGCTGACTATACTCGATTCTTATATTCATTCATCAAGCATTTGCAGACGGATTTTTGGTGGGAGTGGTTGTTAGGTCCACCAAAGAAGAAGGCGAATGTTGCGGGAGAACGCTTTTTGGCTAAGAATGAAGTATCTAAATATTGGGGAATAGTATTTACCTAGCCAGCAGCAGTCCCAATCCGATCGTGACGAAGTCAGAAAAGATAAGAACCGTTTCATGTATCGAAGAGACCAACATATATGCGATTTTCTGTCCGCCTTTCCCTTGAGTTTGCGTGGATCACAGCAGACCGCTGTTCTCTTGAGATCGTGGACCAAGTTTTCACGGCGGTCGATTTTCTTGAGATAATGTGTTCCATTTTGCCATAATTCTGTATAAATTATCAATGATTCGCTCATGTAATTCATTGACAATATACTATAGATGATAGTACCTGTACAGATTCTTAGTACATGATTTAAAAAGTTTTTGGCAATTGTTGTGTGAACCCTCCAGTCATTATTGATTGTACGTTTATCCGAAAATTATGGAATCAGCCAAATTCATATTCGCATCAAGCTGGAATGCATAATTCGAGTTAATTGTCAATGCTGAATTCCACATAACGGATGGAAAATCGAATTGCTTTCGGCTGGTTTGGAAATCCATTCAAAAATTCATGCAAATTTCAGAATAGCGCAAATAGGGCGTTGTGGCTTAATATTTCAAACGGTTTCTCACGAAAGAAGGAATTACGATTCGTTTTGGTGTGGAAGTGGGATTGAATATCTTAAATGCGTTCTAAAATGCTGTTTGTTTAAATTATACAGCTTAAATACAATATGAGTAATTTAGATCGATATTTTCATATTACTACAGCAAAAACTCAATTATTCGGTTGTCGATAATATCAACTTCTGTAGTGAAAAGCATTTTAAAGCTCAAAACATTAATTTCAAATCAAGAGAGTATTATGATATTTACATTTTTCTAGCACATCATAACGTCCATTCAGTTTGGAAAGGAAGACTTTGATATTGTTAATAAAATAAGAGAACTGATTGAATAAACGTTCCAAAATCTAGGTTTTCGCGCACCTTTTTCATTGAAAATTAAATATGACCTGACTCGGTTTCATGTGTTTTTGGGTCCAAACTTTATCGCTTGATGAGGCAAAGATGCCATCATTAACATGCAAATCCAAACAATCGACAACAAAAAAATAGTTAACACCAAAGTCGTTTCTTTTCATTCCAGTGGGACTTAATTTAATGGATGAATTTGTTAAAATGAAAATATCATATCTGAAATTATCGAGAATTATGTAAAGTTTATGGACTGCAAAATGTCCTGCGCTCTGGCAATTTATATTTAGTGGATTTATCCCAAAATTTTATTTACCACAGATTTTCGTGGATAGGATCCGATGTTTCATATTAATATAATTTCAGACTTACTTTGCAATCGTTTGAGTAACAAAGTCTTTCTCTCGGGGTATGACCTTTCAATGGAATCTGTTTTTCCAATCATCTAGGACATTCTAAGAACACCAAGCCCTACTACTTCCATGACAATGTTTAGTCACCTATCGACGTCATTGTACGTCCTGCCCCTTAAAAATCGTCCTGGATTACATTTTAAATTCACCCACAGGATTGTTACTTCCACAGCTCCAACAGGATGGATCTGATTGGAATCGAAACTAAATTTCAAATTCTTAGTTGTTGTAGGTTCGCTCGTAGAAGCTGTCCTGAAAGGCATAAATCACTTTTTCAAACGCTTGCGTTAGCTTTCATCTTTCTATTGAAAGAGCTACGCAGGCTCATTATCTTACAAGATCAGTTTCTCATTGTTCTATATACTATCCTAGATTAAGGTTTGTGGGATGCCCGTATGTCGAGTTGTAGTAGTGTATATGTAAGCACCAATCCACAACCCAATACGAGCCGTCAACTGCCCTTGTTATCCCAGGAACGCAGTTGTGAGGCTGAATATTGAATTTCAATGCCCACAAAGTAGAAAATTATATCGTTTTGACCTTCCGGGTTGAAGCTCTCCACGACTCAGCGTATACATTCAAAAATACAATTCATGAGCAACCGGTGAAAAATTCTTCCCATTCATAAATTAATAGTTGGTTTTGAAGGAATGGTTCCTTTAAAGAATTTTTGCGAATATATATTAGCAAATATTGCGCAGATTTGCTAATCATTCAAGGCCACACTATATTCTCCCGCCACCTACTTGGGCTTAATGCACCAAAATTTGATCGTCCAAGAAAACAAAACGGTTTTTTTGTACAACAGCCAAGAATCCAAAATATTTTCATACGAAACTACAAGAAACTTGGGGAAAGAAAGTGAGAGAACTCGAAGGGAAATTTTTGTGTGGACTCTGGCTTTTGCTTTGCCAACTTGTATGCAAAGTCAGATCTCAGCGTCATAATTTAATATTAATAACATGCAGCGCAGATTTTGCTGCCACACGCTCAACGTTTTAAATTGGTTATAATTGGGTACTTCGAATCGCTCCAATCTAACACCAAACCACCGAGGCCTGGATTACAAACAACACTTTTTGCTACTTGACTTGCCGCGAAGACATGGGACATAAATTTTCTTTTCGGTTTGTTCTGATCAATAAATTATAATTTTTTTTAATTTGATTGGTTCGCTTGTTACTGGGTCAGTGATATCAAATATTTTTTTGCTTCTAATTCTTTCGGACCTGATATGATCGCACATTAGTCCACGGCGATATTTCGCAAGAGCAGATAAACAAATTCCTAGCTCTCGGTCCACCATTGGAACTGGAGTCGATATCTAAATTCAACAGAAAGAATAGCACTTTGGAGACTTTCCGAGATCTACTCTCGTACCTGCGGAAATGAGGAACCACATTGGTTTACCATGAAGCCATATTAAGCCGTTAAGGCTAAATTAATTGGATTCATTTCTGCTTGGTTTTGTTCGAAATTTCTTTCGGCCTATAAGGTTCAACTCGGAATAAGTTATTGGTGCGAATTTATAATCGAATTCCGCAGCCAAAAACTGTTTGCAGAACTCATTTCTCGAGGCAGTGTAGTGCCCCGCGCAACTGATCATGCAAATCAGGAGAAAGACTCGCGACTTGGTTGTATTCTCGGCCGTCAATTAAATTTTTCTACTTTTACCTAACAGCTGGATTATCATTGCAGACTTTTGATTGATTTAAAAGAAAACAAATCACCCACCTGCGGTCGGTGGCCTTCCATGTGTGGAGTCTGCACAGATTCTTGGCCGCGGTACATAACCCGATTAGGATCAGACGACATGATCATTGATCTTGTTAACTATTCGGTTCGGATATGAGCGGATCCAGGGCGATTTCGATCTAATTAGCATCCAATTGGCCAATCTCAAATGCTCCCCGAGAAATACTTTCACCATGAATTGGCCGATTATCAAACAAGAACCTCGGACAATCTGTGCTGTGAGATAGCTGATGCTAGTTTTTGCTGGCTAGTTCTATCCGATTGGTCCTGACTATGTCGGCCGAGTGTGACGCAAAAGATACTAATCATTCCATTTTATTGGTGTACGAATAAAACTAGGTATGCTTCTGCTGTACAGCTCTTATGGACGACCAACCATTAATTGGGTGTGTGTCGGGGAAAGTAGATGGATACCACAAAGAAGTGTTTGGGTGTCATGGAACGTCGCTGTTGCTTAAAACTTAATTAATATGATCAAGGTTAAATGTTTAATGATGGTCGATGAGTTATTGGCGATTTATTCAAAAGTGACTGCAATAATGGATCGTTGACGTGAGCAGCTGCTGTTGAGCCCCTGTTCTTGTCAACATTGTATGCAGTCAATTCTTTAAGAAGTTTAAAAGAAAATTAGTGTCAACGATTCCATTAATTTAAGAAAACAGTAATTTCGCATTTTATAGTAGTATAGTATGCCTTTGAGCTCGAATTTACCTTCCAAAATATGATATCGGTTACAATCGCATTTTTTTTAAAATTTAATATTAATTTAATAATTTGAAATAATCGTATTTTCTAATCGATGCAATCACCTTTGTGCTTTTTTTTAAAAAGTTATTCAACTAAATATTCAAAAGAAACGAAACAGGAAAAAGTGCAGAACTAGTCCTGGATGAACTTCTTCGCACGCGTACCTCTATTATGGAAACACACCCATATACAATATATATAGCGGGGCTGAAAGCGCCGATTTTAACAAATCCTTAGATAAATCGAATAAGGCGAATGCTACGGTTAATAGTTCTAGTTTATCTTAGGTAGAATTTAATCTGCATTTTAAGTTTATACCCAGCTTTTGTGCTTTTTGAATTGTTTTGTATTGAGAACTATTTTTTTAAACAACGGTCGTAAGGCACTACTGACCACACGCTGGGGCAAGTTGTGCCGGAGCCGAGGTCGGTTGTGCCGTTCATAATTTTTGGCTGGACCAGGCTGAATTATTGACCGACAAGACTCAACACAGTGAACCGTATAATTCGACTCATGGAGATCTTCGGATGTCCTTGCATGAAGGACCAGCAAATCATTGATCTTTTGTAAGGGTTGATTATCCGGCATGGGCGATCGGTGAAGAAAGACGGTGCAAAGTCTTCCTGTGTAAAAACAGGCGCATCATAGGGCCAAATACTAATCTTTTTAAACGCGTTGGAAATATTGGTGGGTGTTGCTGCTAAGGGGGAAGCGTATTTTACTACGCCTGGTATTTCGTAGATTGAAACAGTCCAATAAGTCCACTCTTTATTTTCTTCACAAACCGTTGTGTGACAAATTTCTAATTCACATGCAACGGTTTCTAATTTGCGCCCGTCCTTAATGGCCGCATCAGCAGCTATTTGTAGAAAATCCTGGGAAATAGTTCTCTTTTGTGTTTTCCTCTTGTATGTTCTCATTCTATCAAACAACACAATATAGTATCTAAAAGGTTAGTTGTGCCGCGGCACAATTGACCCCAATTGAAAGGCACTTTTTATCCCGTTTCAAAGACATTTACTTTTTATCATATGCTTAAAAAACATTCTGTCCAAAACGTTGCATAGATTAATATTTAGGGGTAAATTACAAACAGATTAGTAAAATTTCTATATCCGTAATACCAAAAATGCTTACTTGAGACCAAAAAGTAAGCACGAAAAAATATTTACTCACGTAATGCAGAAGGAACACTGCACACACTGCCACTAGGTGCGCGTCTCTGGCGCAACTCAAATAGCCGCCGCACATGTGCTAGAGTGCCAGAGTGCAGAACATAATACGAACATATTGCATTTTCTTTTTCTTTTTTCGATATTTGCATCGGAGCAACTTACCCTCGGCACTTTCAGCCCCGCTCTGCCCTGCTGAAAGAAGATGTTGTAAAATATTATGCGAAGAGTGTCGCTGAACTTTCAAACGTAAACATTAGACGGAGGATTCTTTTAAAAATTGTCAACACCAGAAGTTCATACAAAACTACTTTCCAGAAATGATTCATATTCCTTCACCGTTCAGGTACAGCCCATGCTTCTTTCGTCGCTTCGAACAATTGGTCCATGTTTTTGAAACTTCTTACTACTATGGATTGTTTTATATATCCCCACAACAAGTGTTCGAGTGGATTTTAGTCCGGACTTGTTGATGGTCAGTCTAAAACGAGGACGCTGTTGTCATCCAGACACTTCCTTGTATGTTGTGCCGCATGTTTGGCGTCGTTGTCGCGCGGCAACTTCCTTATAATGGGAAGATTCTCCTCGGCCCATGGCAACATGATGTTTTCTAAGATGTCGACGTACTTTTCTTTGGTCAATATTTCTTCTATAAGGTGTATTGGCCCACCACCAAACCACGAGAAACATCCCCAAACATTGATGGAGCTTCCTGCATGCTTAACAATAATGGTCCTTATTTCCTTATTTCTTGGTCGTCTTTCTAATCGTCACTCATGGTGAATTTTCACTCATTTGTTCGAGTTAAATGTTCCCGTGTGAAGTCCATTTTTTCTTCCAATTGGTTGCCGTTACCATGGGCTTCTTCCTGGCTATCTTGCCATGTAGTCTGGCTTCCAAAAGAAGTCTTTTGACTGTTATAGTAAGGAATATCCCTACATTCCCTGAAAGTTGACGATTAATTTCAACAGTTGATCTTTTTGAGCTCCGTTTCGATTTGCGGACAATTTGTCTATCCATACTGAGAGTTGTCTTTCGGGCTGAAAATCACGTTTAAATTTTTTCAATCTGATTATAACGAATTTGCCTGCAATCCTATTTATGGTAAAATGCAGTGTTTCTAATTAAGTGTCCACTCCAAGTCATTCATTTTACAGAACTTGTCGTCCTGCCAACCTTTTGGAAGTAGTATCATCATGAGAATTAGGAAAAATACATGCCCAAAGTGAATGAGTTATATCGAAAGATCCATTGAAAAATTGGGGTTTTTTTAGTAAGCTGCATGTGTTTCTAACTATATGTTCGAAGGTCTAGATATCTACATTCATTCTAGAGAAACTAAGGCGTAAATTACATTGTATTAATATATTTTTATCATACACATTCACTCAATATATGATTTATATCAGAAAAATTATATATATAATGGACTGTAGAGAAGTGATTGAACATGAATTGTTAATTCAAATCTGAAACGAACCTCTAAAGAACAGATTCGATTTTGTTTTACCTCAGTATCTAATATATAAGCAACAATTGCCTAATTTAATTTTAGCCCCCTTTAAAGTCTCCACCCCTTCCATGAAAGAGGCAATTTTAAACCTTTCGAAACTAGTCGATGCATTTCGAATCTTAGAACAATCTCTTGATGTTTATTTTTTGAATGATATATATATATAATACAGCTGCAACTTTAGCTAGAAATGGTTTTCTCCATAATACCTTCCTCTAAAACACTTCCCGCCACCACAACGCTCTCGCAGCATTAATGTATATACAATTCCAGCATGCAGTGATTTTCAAAATATTATGCTAATTTTATATATAATTTTACATTGAAATGCGATGTGATCTGATTTTCAGAAGAAAAATTCTAATTTAGTTCCGATTGTTAAAGTTACTATTATTGACTTTCTATTTTTCGAAACAGATATTTATCGTTATTTATTATATTCTAAAGATTTTTTTTGAAAGAAATACAATGGCGGTACCACTAGAAGCAGAAGACTTTCAAATGTATTTGGCATTTGACTGAAAACTTTGCGAAATATGAATAACAAATTGTCGTGAGCAGAAATATGAATGCGTGCAGAAAATATTTTAACATAATCATTTGATATTTAGAAATCAAGCCATAATTTTCATGTTAAAATTTTTGGAGTATTTCCTAAGAGTGCTTAAAACTAGCTTTCTAATTAGATGAGCCGTGAAGACTCTCTATCAACTAGATTCGTAATATTCTAATTATTATTTAGCAATAAAAAGTGAGAAAGAAGTATGGGACCATCAGTTATATTTACTCACTTTAAGGGATGAATGTGTTATGAACTTATTTTTCGAGTAATACAATTTTTAAATGGTTTTCTATTTGATAATAAACAACTTTTAGTATTTATTGTTTAATTACAGTTAATGAGTAATATTGTGCAAAACTTTTAACATCAGCTGCTTTTAAAATAAACGACATAAACGACTCAAAAGCATAGACTACGGCGTTCTAGCCTGAAAAAGGGATGCAAATCGTCCTCGTGGTATATTTTTCAAGCCACTCCGCTGCATAGCATTGCTCATACCGTTCACTGTTGCCCAAGTATATACCATGTTTTAAATTTTTGTATAAATAAAACTTTCAGATTATTTTTCAAAACCTACTCAATAATGTGAGTATGTATGTATGTGAGTCAAAGGATCATCCAGATCAGAATCTGAAGTAACAAGAGTACTTGTCTCAAGTCTTTGACGTCAATCCTTTAGGAGAAGTGAAAAGTTATATTAATAATACCATTTTATCATTGTAATTCTTAAAATGTTTACACAAAAAACATCGATCAAACAATAAAATATTTCACATATTACGATTAAATTGATTTCAAATTTCGTTGTCTATGAATTCTCAATGTTTTTTTTTGATATTCTCTGTTAAAATATTAAACATTATCAGAAGCATATGCCAATGGATGCTGTCCAAAGGTAGCTCGACGATTACATTCTTTAACGGGCTATTTTTGAAAATAAACCTAATTATTCTAAAAGTTTTGAAACTGCTCATATAATTGGAGATTTTCCATAATTTTTCTTTCCAAAAAGAAAATACAATTGTTTCGTGTATCATCCACCTTCAGAAATTCTACATTTAGCCGAGCTGAGATTATTGAATGTAATATCATAGAAAGAACATAAGAAAAAATCCAAATTAACAGTGGGCGAAATGCTCAACATGAAAATTTAGAATCATGTCGTTTACCGACTCGAAAGCCAATCTCGCGCCACATAAACAAAACACGAAATGGTTCTTAACCAAACAATGCTGGTTGGGTTGGTGGACCTAGGGTGGCGGTCTCGCGGGCTTGCTAAGATCTTTGCCATGATACATATTGTCGCATGTGAAAATCTCGAAGCGTTTCAGATTCCAGCAATAAAATTGGGATTGATGTTTACGTTCCCGTTGCCGATAAGCGAAACACAATATGTGGCTGCGCGGGTGTTTGTAAACAAGTGCACTCACAATTTCCGAGACGGCGATCATCGCGAAGGGCTGCGCAATCGATCGCGATTCAGTCGTCAACATCGCGAGTGAAAGCCGACAAGTAGTGCGTGTGATCTTGTGTCAAGATCAAGAGGATTAGTTTATATTTTTACTTTTATCCGATGCCGAAGAAGGCGACACCTAAGGTAAGACAATCTTGTACCTTTTCTCTCTTTTTTCAATCTCCACTTTTACGATTTAAAGTCCTTGTTAGTAAACAACAAAGAAATTATTACCTTTTTTCCTATTTTTATAGAAAACAACTCCACCAAAGGACGCGAAAGGGAAAGCTGCAAAACGGAAAGCTGTGAAGGGAAAGGCTGCGAAGCCGGTGCCCCAGAAGGAGGAAGTAGAGGTGAGTGAATTCTAATATATAACATAGACATATTACAACTTCAATTTATTGCAACTTTAATTTATTCCGAACTTGCATCACTTTGAATTTTATCTTAGACTGCCCTGCGACTACAATCAGATATCTTATTTATAAGTACTTATTGTTTATGTTAAATGATCTTATTCTCAATTTGTATCATGCACTGAAAGTAATTTGATGTCGGTGTCAATGAGTTGGATACAGATCATCAAATTATGATATTATTTATGCAAGCGACAATTAGTTTCGCGAAATCAATTAATTCCTAATGATTTCGTTTCAATCAATCCAATTCTGTCATCACTGAGCATAATGGCTTTGATTGTTTATATCAAATGGAATTGGAATAATAGATGAGTCATATCAACATTAATAATTACATGACTCATAAACTTTGTGGAAGGAATGGTAATAGAGATGTACGTGGTTTAGGAATAGGGGAAAATGATGTTGTGATATCAGAATCGGTTACAGGTGTAGTATTTGATATTGCAGGTGTAACTCGCGCTGATTTTTACAGGAAAAGTTGTGGACTCATTCGTATAACAATAATTGATTAAACTTAAATTCATGATTACCGAGATACTCAACTTGTTCATCAGCAAAAAATGTTTATAATTTCCAAAAACTCCTGAGGCCGCCTTAACAATTCGATTTTAGGTTTGTAAAATGCATTCAATACATTCAAGACAAGATCTATATAAATGATATGAAATCGTTGTTCAAAACGACAACAGTTTGTTTCGTGGAAAAGTGACGGTTTTTTTCCATTTTAAAATTAAAGTCAAGTGCGTGGAGCAATGTGTTTTGGTTTTTTTTAGACTCACAGCAATTTGAAAGTGGATAAATTTTTTTATTGCTGAAAACATTTGGTTAGAAATCCATAGCTTTGCTAGATTTTATGTGGAGTGTTTAATTGTAATAGGCCTGACCGCAATTGACGTTCGAACCCGGGAGTCGACCTGGAATAGTACTGACAGCTATGCTCAATTTGATAAGCCTGCAAATCTATGCTCGAGACCCTGTCCAGCACCAAAGTCTGGAAGTGCACCCACCCATTAGTATTAATTATCATAACAATGGAAATATATGTGACGTTATGTTTGTATTATATTGTTCAGACCAGTTGAAATACTGAAAATTGTGTCCTGCTTATATCGAGTAGTTGCCATTAACGAGGGGCTCATAACGAGTTCCTACTGAATGTGTATATATATTACATATATTCTAGCGAATGAATGAAGCGTACATTCGCTAAATGTTAGGTGTTCCGTGGCAACTCAGATATGTAGCTTCCCTGTATAGACATACATTAACGCAATAATAACTTTTCAGCCAAAAGCCAAGGTCTGCAAAAGATGCGGCAAATCCGATCATGCGCGCGCCAGTAGCACCAAGTGCAAGATGCGGATTCTAAGTCAAAAGCTGATAAATGACGGTGGCATAGCAAAGGAGACATTCACAGTGAAATGTGGACTCCGAAAATTTATAAAAGACACCATTTTGTACGACAAGATACAAAAAGACGTCGAGTGCGTGTCTAAGATGATGGTCGAAGCATCTATCCTGCTCAATTACGCGATCAACAAAGAGCCTCAGAAGTACTGTGGCTTCACAAAGGAACCAGATTTCCTGCCACAGTTCTATCAAGTTAAAGATAACTCGAAGGTGACCAATGAGCGAATTGACGCAGACTATGCCGCCATTCGCAGCCACAGCAACATTCCCTTGCACGAGGGCAGGCTGCGCACGGCCTTGGTGCAAGAAGCGGCGAAGCAATTGCAGACGAATTTTAAGAACAACGTGAGCACGCACATGTACCGCAGGGTACAGAGATACTTCGAGCATGCGTACAGCTCCAAATCGCGTGCAGAAGTGCATCAGATTTTGGATGCATTGTTCCAAAACGCACCAAACCCCTGCGAGGAAATCAAAGAATTTCGGACGAAATTCGGCTGCGGAGACCTCAACTTCATGCGCACGAAGGAAGAATGGTGGAAGTTCATCCCATTCCTCCGCAGCCTGCAGCTGTTCTTTTCGTCTGTAGAGATAAAAAGCTTCGTCCTGGTGCCACGGTTCAGCTTTGGTCGCAAACACCTACTGTACACTACGAGTGCGTGGTGGGAGCTGCTAAAAAGTGTTGGGATAAACGTGGAACGAACGGCGGCTGCTGCGAATTGGACGGATTATTTCCACTTGGAAAAATTTCTGTCCACTTCGAAGCAGGTGACCTTCGCTGGTTCCATTTCCACAAACGGAATCGACGTGTCCATCCACTTGCGGCGGCCAAAGCGACAGGCATCAATCGACGGAAAGGCCGCGTTTGATCGGATACAGCGCGAGTTCCGCGAGAAAGGGTATTCGAAAGTGTGCGGCATCGATCCGGGGCTCCGGTGCATGATAGGTATGGTGACCCTAGACTCGGATTGGTGCATTTCGAATTTCCTGCTGCCCAACAAAACATTCCGCCACGGAGCAGGAGCGATGCACCGCGCTCGCATCTTTAAGAGACTGACTGCACGCGCTGCCGCCAACTTCAACAAGGGGGCGACGGCGTATTCGGCTAAAGGATGCGACTACACGGCATACACCTCGTTCCACCTCTCCCACTTCAACGACATGCAAGCCCTATATGCCCGGAGGCAGGTGGCGAAGCTGAAGTGGGAGCACCACATGAAAACGCGAAGCGCCGTCGACCGACTCGCCAATCAGATCGTGGCGACTGCGGACAGCGGCAAGACGCTCATAGCCTTCGGAGACGGCCAGATCTCCTGGTTCATCAAGGGCTATGCGCGGTTGCCGCAGAAGGGGCTGCTGGCGGCCCTCCGCAGACGGCGCAAGGAATGCGACGTGGTGATGGTGGACGAGTTCAGGACCACGACGCTGTGCTCCTTCTGCCTGCACCGATGCAAGTTGGCCAAATCGCCGCACCGGTCCGAAGTGTGCGGGAACTGCCACCGGACGTGGAATAGGGACATCAACGGCGCGAACAACATCCTGAAGAAGCTGTTGTATCGCCTCCTGCAACACCCACTCCCCCTCGAATTCCAAAGAGTTGCAAACGTATCCTGAATCCCACACTTCCCTCCGAAACCTCCTTGGCAAGCAATTCCCACACGGCACAGCTTCTTCACGCGCCGTTGAGCCAGCATGCAGCACTTGCGCAGAGGTAATTTAGCTTTGCTCCTGTTATGGTACATTTGCTCAAGTTAGCTTCGTTGCAGCTCGCAGCATCAGGAGCCCAGGAGCGTCCCCGATCGTGGTCCGGCCGTCGAAGGTGCCTGACAGCATTCTTGCAAAGGTAATTTCATTGAATTGCAACCAATTTGAAAAACAATCACATGCTTCCCTGCATTATAGGTGGCAGCGTCCAACAACAGCGTGCAGCCCTCCGTGCCATAGAAAGCGTCGACTTCCCTTAACCACCGGTAAGGCGCTCCATTCTAACAACGACATCTTTGCCAATTTCTTTTGTTTTCCTTTCAGCGCCCCATCATGACGTCGGACCTTGCTCGTCACACCAACAGCGTGACTGGAGCAACAACGAAGACAGCGACTGCAACGGCGGTCCAACAGTTTAGTAACTAAGATAGCTTTAGAGTAGGCTAGGGTAGGATAGATAGCATGTAGGAATAGCTTTAAGTCAGCCAAGGCGGGTGCTCTGCCGTCGGGTCTGCGAGGAAAGTCGCGCCGTCCCGACCGCCAAGGTGATTGCATATGTGCCCACATTGCCTTTGGTTTGGCGTCGGGACATCAGCGCGGCACACAACATCCCTCGTGGAGACCCTTCGAGGCTCAGCTGCACCCGCCTTCGCACCCAGACTGCGGCTGCTAGCTCGCCCAAAAGGCCAGGGATGCGGCCGCAGTGGCACGCTGTAGTGCCAGTAATGCGGCGCCCCTGCTATCAAGTCAAGGACCTTCTGTCGCGCCTTGATTGCAGGTGGTCGATCGTTTTATCTCCACCTAATACACGGGCAAATAGCTCAGTTGGGAGAGCGTTAGACTGAAGATCTAAAGGTCCCCGGTTCAATCCCGGGTTTCGGCATCATCGTTTTTGGTATTTTGGAATATTCACTTTAATTTACAAATCATACATTTTTGCAACACCTATAAATCAAATAAATAATCATTGATTAAAGGTAGCAAATATTGCTTCTGCTCACACTTGCTTTATTTCACAAAACACTTCCTAAACGAACACTCTACATAATTTCAAGTGCTAAGAACTCATGTTTGTGGTGCAACTTCTACTTTTAGTACTGATTTCTTGAACGCTTTTGCGCTATAATCCAGCAACACTGTAATTCCTTTAAAAATTTATGAGCATGTACAATTAATAATGAAAATATTCTGCATGTCATTTGTTTGTTTTGGCATAAAAATGGAGGAAGTAGCGAAGTTCGACAGGAATACTGGATTTCGTTCCACATTTTTTTCAAATTTAATACGTAGCACTGAAATTATTTACAGTAATTGATTTTATACAAAAGCCACTTGTATGTCTAAAACCGACTCGCGCTTTCCAATGTCACATGGTAGTGAGGGAAATCGCGGCTAATCTAATAATCCCTTACGTCCTCAACCTTCCACTGTTAAACTCTGCATAAGCTGATCCAAGCTCGACCGTTTTGCTATTGCTGATAATTATGGAGACACCGAGTATTCATACCGAACTCAAAGTCATTTTCACGTCAAAACTATAAGATACTAATTGTTTTTACTAGATTTTAGCAGGAAACGCAAGTCAAATATTTACAACTTTCGCAGAGGTAAGATATGAGCATTTCTTTTTGATTGAAAAATAAAAGGATTGACTTTTTACTTTAATTTATTTAATATAAAACATTTGCTGTAAAAAAATCATTTTTTATTCTTTTTTGTCTTCTTTTTCTTCGACTTGCTTTCTTCCTCATTAGCCAATTGACGCTTTGGAGCTTCTTGAGTCTGCTTCGCCTTTTTCTTAGTCGATTTCGTCTCCTGTGATTCAACCTCTATTGGTTCAATACTGAAACCTTGAATATAGGGTTTGACCAGTTCAAATACCAACTTTTCACGTTGCACATTTGTTGAGTCCAAGCTCAGCCGAACGACCACTGGATCGAACGAATGGAAAACAATCTTACCGCATTGTTGTGTATGTTCCTGTCAATTGAAAATGAAATTAATATATAACTAATTATTGATTCTTTTCGCTTACGTCTTTATTATAAACAAAGATCGGCGCTCCAGGCTTATGTCTGCTATTGTCCTTGGGAATATTCAAATAAATCGTTCCTTCCAATCCGAATTTCGGTACTAGAATTTGCAATGCATTTTTGCGCACGAACAGAACATATCTTCGAAAATGAAATGAAAAAGAATTATGAATTAAACAAGCATTTATAATTAATCAAAGCTTACCCTTCTTCCTCTTGGGTTTTACCGCGGAAAAATAGATGCGTGTTGAGAGCAACTGATGCGCGGCCAGCATATTGTGCCATTCGATTTCTATAATTCAAATTGTTGCACAAATCCGAGTTGCGGTGTTTGTCCAACAATTCGGCATATGTGCTATCGGCACCAATTGACGCAGCCAACAATCGGTGCACTATTATGTCTGCATACCTATGAAATGCATAAATATGTACATTAATGCAACAGGAGCGGTTTAGCAGATAAAAATATGCGCGATGAAATTCCTCGTGAAGCAGATCAAAACATAAATGAAATAGTTAAACAGATTATATCTTACTTATTAAATATTAAATCGACTAAAGTTATTTGGTTTTTATATAAATTTTGCATCAAAAGTAAGAGAGCTTTGTCGTCATTGTTTCTCCAGGAGATTTTTGGATATATACATAAACATATTTCGATATTAAAACACTCTCAGAGGTGGATGTGTTTCTAAATTTACCCACTTCCTAATCGTAAGCCTTTAAACGCATTCGAAATGTCCGTTCATTGTGCACGCTCCGCAAACAATTACGAATAATAGTTCAAAAATCATTGTCCCATAGCATACCTTCTAATCGGCGATGTAAAATGTGTATAAATCGGTGCTGCCAAGCCATAATGAAAGTATTCGGCATTTTGTATTGTACCGCTAATGAAATAAACAGCTTGCATCATACATCTTGTCGCCAATATTCTCAGCATTGTATTGAAATACGGATTGTCCTTTTTAACGGCAGCATCCAAAGAAATTGCCAAATTTTTGCCACAATCCGTTTTGATTTCGAATCCACGATTCTCGCCTGCTTTTATTAAAGGCTCGAAATTTGTTTGCGGCGGATGGGGATGGCGACGCAGCATTGCACACTCCGGGAATTCCCGTTCAATATGTTCAGCGACGGAAACATTGGCTAACAACATGAACTCTTCAACCATTGAATTGGTTTCGCGCATTTTTTTCGCCTCAACATCGATGGGATCGTGAGTTTCACTGTCGACTTGAAAACGAATTTCGGGCGACGCTAAGATAAGAGCGCTGAAGTGGAAAAACGAGAATTATGTCCGGAAAGAATTTTTTTATAACAAACTGCAAAACTTGGCTTCCCATCAGTCAGTAATTTTCATAACGAAACTCTTACCCACTATCAATTCTACGCTTCTTCATTATTTTCGCCAGCTTATTCAAATTTCGCAACGACTTGGCTATCTCATGATTTTGATTTGGATCATCGATTATCAACTGAGCTTGCTCGTAAGTCATTGCACTTTTCGATTTGATCACACTCTTGTGATAACGAGTTTCCAATATGTTCGCTTCATCGTCCATTTCCCACACACAAGAGAACGCAAACCGCTCCACCCCACCAAGCAAGGAGCAAAGATTCGAACTCAACAATTCCGGTACCATGTCAATACGCTTATCCACCAAATACACAGTGGTGGCACGCATAGAAGCCTCCTTGTCCAGAGCAGTACTCGGTCGTATGAAATGACTTACATCGGCTATATGCACGCCGACTTCAAGACGACCATTGGGCAGATCCCGACAGTGCAATGCATCGTCGATATCTGTACATCCAGGCGGATCGACCGAACAAATATTCAAGTTGCGTAAATCTTTTCTCTTGGCGTAATCCTGTAAAGGAAAATTTCTGTTTTTAGTTTGAATAAAAGAGAAAATAACTAAGTTAAGTATTTTAAAATTTCAACAAATGAATATTGACTATAAAGTTCAATACCAGAACTTCAACGAATGATTAGTTCATATTGTGTAAAGAGTATTCTTTTAATCTCATGCTTATTGTGAAAATTAGAGGGTATGATCGTTTGCGTTACTACTGAGCGTTTATTTAAATTGATAACAACTTGGGCATAAACTTGTTTCTATGGGAATTCGGAAAAATTTTCAATTATTATTTTCAGAAAAAATATTCATGTTAATTCATGTTAAATGTTATGCCTTTCTCCGATTCTATTAAATTGGTGATAAACAACGTTTTGCTTACCGCCGTTAAAATATGTCGGGAAGAAAAATATGTAAGGGCTACAAATATGTCCTGACTATGCGAGAAACAGAGGCAACCGGAATGTAGGTTTGGAATGCGCCAATTTCAAAATGCACAAGAGAACATTTCTGCGGTAACTCAGGTTTTAACATGGTATTGCGCGTGCCACAGATATAGAGCAGAATAAGCGCAAAAGATCATTTCATACGTGGTTTTTCTTTCGTTTTACATGAAATAGGTTAGCTTTTGAATTATTTTAAACCTTAAGATTTAGCTAATTACCTGATCGACCACGTACCTATATTAGAGTAAATAAGAGCTTTTCAATTTTTATAAAGCTCTCAAACAACGTAAAAATATTTTCAAAAAATCGAATCTGGTGTTGCTGCATATCAAGTGAGGAGGTGTAGTAAATTTTTTATTTTTAAGCATAGTTTTAAGATTTTTTTAGCAATATGATAAAGGTTAGTTCA